>OX031008.1:55531023-56731023 GCA_943735925.1 Pollenia amentaria | reverse complement strand
AAAATTTGTAATATTTGGCAGTCATGTTGGATATTTGTCAAGCCTTTTGTGGTGTCTAGTGCCAAAAGTAATCATTTCAGCGAAAACTTTGCAGAGTAAAGTCGTAAAAGAAGATGCAGTAAAATCAATTTCATCCGTAAATTCTAGTTTTTTTTAGCAGCACTGTTTCCCCAAATTAGCTGTTTTCTTAGAGCACTCTTTACTCCAAATTCTTTTTATTTCTTTAATATTTCTTCTCCGTTTTTAACAAATAACGAGCAAAATTGCCGCAGCACAATCGAAGTCTGTATTCATTGAAAGCAAAACAAAAATAAAAAATTAATGTTTGTATGAAATAAGATTGTGATGTTTATTGCCAGGCAGAATCAACAACAAAGTGCATGTTTGCCAAGCAATTTGCGTGGTTTGTTATGCCCTTAACACACTCACACTTTTTAAATTGGCTTAATTATAACTCTCCATTTGTGTGGCGTTTCATTTAACAGCTGATTACAAGTTTAGTGAGAAAATTATTCGTTTATTTTTACAAATTGTTTTCTTGATGATATCTTTAAAGTAAATTGCTTACAAATTGCGTGTAAGTTTTGGCAAACAGTATATGTAACTTGGAGGCCACACGATCAGGTTTTGTCTTTCAATTCCTTTCAATTTGCTCGCACTCTCATTTTTTACCAACCCACTCACACTTTTCAAATTGACCACGAGAATGCTCGCAATTTTACCTTTCAATTTGTTTGGGAAATTTACGTTCAATTTAACAGCTTTGTCTTTATAAATTGATTTCTTGATGACATCTTGGCAACCTACGTCACAGCTTTAAATTTTTATATATTTTGTAAAACAGAGTATGTAAAAGACTATCAAGAACATCTTGATCGTGTGGCTGCAGGGTTAAAGAAATAAACCTACAAGAATACTATCGATCATCTTACTAGTTAGATGACCGGTAGTGCTGACAGATATATTTGCAAAGTTTCTATAAGTTTATTAAGAGCAAAATGAAAAAAGTGAGGTGAAGGTCAGCGCTAACTAGTTAACCATAATGTTAATATTAATTAGTACTTCCTTTTTAAAATAATTTTTTTTTTAATTTTCATTTTAAACTTAAATTTTTATTAAACATACTCTAATTCAGTACATGTATGTCTCATGTTTGTAACTCTATTAGCTACGGATATCAAACGGCCGGGTGTTACAAAAACCCGTTCAACTCCACTCTCTGTCATTTCTTAAAAAATAGGTTTCGGTGCTGGACCACGTAACGTTATTTCTGTGACTGCTCTATAATGTTCCTCTTCTTGCGTTGGTCTGGATCTCGTTTAAGGATCTTTATAAAAGTTATTTTGTAATGGAGGTTAACATACTTATTACCAATTTATTTCTAGTAGATCTTAAAACGAAATATTATTTTCTTAACAACTTGTGACTAGAAAACCTAATACGTACATAAGCAAGTATCTCGGCCAAAGCCACCACCCGAATGACCGCTACCTGTTGGAAGACCACTCCTTTCAACACGACGGCTTCGTACGTGACCTCTGTTTCCAGAAAATCTACTGCCACGTTTTCTGGATCCGCAATCAATACGTCCTCCTTTACTTTAATATGCAACGTAGTTGCCAAGGATATAAGTAAATAAATTGTTTAATTCTTTTTGCTTAACACTAATAGCATATAATTTTTGAACCAATAAATTTACACAATTTATAATTTTTTTACAAAAATTGAACGTATGACAAAAATATATTCAAAAAATGGCAATACAGAGGAAGTGTTAGCTGTTTCACTCTAACATATATGTTAGAGCGGGACAACTAAAATAAAATTGTTGCAAGTGTGTTAGTAAAATGTTTTTTTCAGTTTTGGTTATGAATTTCTTGTAGGCTTGGGCTTAAAAGTTCATTTTGGTGACCGGTCATTTTAGTTTATTTAAAAAAAAGAACTAGTTCGTTCTTTTAGGACAACGATAGACAGAAATACGGCAAAGCCAGGGACTGTAACAGTCCCGGCGACCAAAGAAGATCGGCCTAGGCTGATTGGAAGTGGTAAGGCAGCTAGACCAGAAGGCGGCTGCTCTAAAAATTGCGGCGGGGTGCCTCTGTGCTTCAATCCAAGCACCTCCAAAACCGCTTCAGCCCTTTCCGTCATTGGAACGGATAAAACCCCTGCTTCGGGTGCTGCTAAGTTGGGAATGACAAAGTCGTCCAACACTGCAGTTTCCCATGTGCCCATTGTGCAAGGAGGGATGGCGATGAAAACATCCAATCCAAAGGTTGCACCACCCCACGCCAAATTCGGCGACCATAAAAAGTCTCCAAGGCACAAAAACCCTACAAAGAGGGTGTTAAAAAACCCGGCAACTCTAGTACCAGTTAACTTCTTATTTGCTTTGTTTATTATATTTGACACTTTGTAGAATTCCACCGTAAAAAAGAAGAGGAATTGAGATTGTAACTTTATTGAAATACCACGTTGCTTAAAATCTTAAATTATTAAAGGACATAAAATTTTAATAAAATTTATTGGTTATTGTGGAACTACACTGAAGTAAATTAAATGAAATGTACATTAAATATCAAAAATTAAGTTGTTGTAATTATGAATTCTATTTTCAGGATTTTTAAAATTTTTTTTTTGTAATAAAGTGAATTGAAATAAACTTCAGCGTTTCATTTAATTTTCAACATCTCTTAAAAATCTTCATTTCTTTATAATACTACAATTTCCAAGATGCCAACAACTGAAAGCAGCACTTAAAGCTGTACCTTGTGTGTTGAAGAGGACAATGAGGAAATGGTTTGTTGCGATAAATGCGATGGTTGGTACCATTTTGCTTGTGTTGGAGTCACGGAATCAATTGCTAATGTTGAGTGGGTATGTAGTTCCTGCTCCAGTCTGACCGACTCAGTGGCAAGGACTTCGCAAAGTAACCACTCCAATCTATCCGCTGCTTGTCAAGCCGCCGAGTCTATTCAACCTAACCTCACTTCCGGTTTGGGGGTTGCAAAAAAAACTTCAGCGCATACAACATCTTCTATGCTCTAATGCTTCCAAACGTCTTTTAGAACAAGTGAAAATTTTGGAAGAAGAAGAACAGATTTTGCGTAGAAAGGAAGAGCTGTTAAAGAAAAAGAAAGAACTGCTCAAGCAACTGGGAACTGACAGCGATAACGAAGAAAGTACCGGCCCGACGCATAAAGATGGCCGGCCCAATGCCGAAAGTACAAAGACTCCCGAATTTGAGGAACATGACAATTTATTAACATTAAATGATGATGCCGGTCTTTCTCAAATGCGAAATACTATAAATGCAATTATGGGTAAAATGGCAGAATTAGAGTTAAAAGGCAATACTGCACGGGAACAAAGTTCGACTTCTCAATGGTTACCCGGTGTTTTTCCCGATATGTCGATGCAGGCAAGTCTACCCACGGCCCCTAAAAATGTGTTGAGACGGCTTACGAGGGAACAAATCGCTACTAGAAGCAGCTTTGCGAAAGACTTGCAAAAATTTTCTGGCAATCCTGAAGACTGGCCATTATTTCTTGCTACGTACCAGCAAACAACTGACTTATGCGGGTTTAATGACAACGAAAACTTACTTCGTCTTAGAATGTCATTAGAGGGTGACGCGTTAAAGGCAGTAAAAAATTTACTGTTCCATGCTGGTTGTGTTCCGCAGATTATAGAGACATTGAGAATCAAATATGGCAGGCCAGAAATAGTGCTTAGCATCCTGCTAAAACGGGTGAGAGAGCTAAGCTCTATCAAAGAGAACAAGCTAGAAACAATGGTAGACTTTGCATTAGAGGTTCAAAATATTATTGCTACCATAAAGGCCGCCGATCTGGGGAATTATTTAAACAAACCAGAACTTGAGCAAGAGCTTGTGTGTAAACTTCCCGGGATTATAGCAGCCTTCTGGGGAATGTACAAAAGGACTCTAGTTGCGTGTAATTTAGAACACTTTGCTTCCTGGCTTTTTCAATTCGCCCAAGGTGCAAATAGTGTTTTGATGCCGGATCATAGTTTTGGGGGGAAGTCATCTAAGCGTGGAAATGTCAACACTCACTCTCAGCTAAATCACAACGATTGTATAGCTTGTGGCTCAAAATGCGAACTTTCGGAATGCGAAGTGTTTAGGAATTTGGATCGGAAAAAAATGGGAGTTTGTGCGAACACACAGTTTGTGTCGAAGGTGCTTAAAACCCCATCCTATAGCACAATGTCAATCAAATGCATCGTGTGGAATCGACAACTGTCAGTTTATGCATCATCCCTTACTTCATAAGGAAACACGTGGAAACTGTAATGTCGTAAGAAAACTAGAAAATCCCGTACTGTTTCGCATCCTACCAGTTGTCTTATATGACAACGGAACGCAAGTAAAAACGTATGCATTTTTTGACGATGGATCTTCACTTACGTTGATGGAGGGCAGTCTGCTTCGAGACCTGCATTTAGAAGGTACGCCCAGTCCGTTATGCTTAAGATGGACTGCCGACACTCATCGCTACGAAGACGACTCTGTGGTACTAAACCTCCAAATATCAGGTGATCTTAATAAAAAATGTTTCGATTTAAATAATGTACATACTGTTAAAAGCTTAAATCTTCCCAAGCAAAGCTTAGACGTCCATCTTTTGAAATCAAAATACAACTACTTGAAAGAGATTCCCATATCATCGTATACTGACGCCCAACCAAAACTCCTGATTGGCCTAAACAATGGTTGGCTTGGCACAACCCTAAAATCAAGAGAGCGCACAATGTCAGACCCGGTTGCTGAAAAAACAAGACTTGGCTGGACCATAAAGGGCCAGTACCTTTCCGAATCCGACAGTCTTGGCCTCAATGCCTTTCATATGTGTGGGGAAGCGAGTGAATGTGATTTAGCGCAAACAGTAAAGCGTTATATTCTTCTCGACAATTTGGAGGTCAGCCAAGATCATCTGAAACTATCATCCATAGAAGACATGGAGGGTCTAAGTCAGCTTAAAGAGAACACGCGTAAGCAGGGTAACCAATATGAAACGCGGTTGTTGTGGAAGTTGCCCAAAATACATCACCCCGACAGCTTTCCCATGGCTAAGCGTAGGGCTGAATGCCTCTTACAAAAACTATCAAAGAACCCTGGGTTATATGCCTCGATGAGTGCAAAAATTAGAGATTATATAGCCAAGGGCTACGCCATTCGTTTATCTGAAAGTGAAAGAGGGTTGGCTCATTGTTGGTACCTCCCTATTTTCCCAGTCATCAATCCCAATAAACCAAATAAACTACGTATAGTGTGGGATGCAGCTGCAAAGGTTTAGGGGATATCGCTAAATTCTATGTTACTGAAAGGGCCGGATCTAACAGCTCCCTTGGTTAATGTTTTAAGGCGTTTTCGTCAAAGACGTTATGCTATTAGTGGCGATATTAAAGAGATGTACCACCAAATTAAAATACACCAGGAAGACCAAAATTATCAGCGTTTTCTGTGGTATGAAGAGGGAAATAGTGAACCAACGATGTACGCACTGACCGTTATGACATTTGGAGCCACATGTTCGCCCTGCGCCGCTCAATATATAAAAAATCTTAACGCAGAAGAATTTCGTCATACGCATCCAAGAGCCGTAGAAGCCATCATCAATAACCATTATGTTGATGACCTGCTGGATAGCATGGACACAGAAGCTGAAATCTTACAATTGGCAAATGACGTTCGGCTCATACATTCTAGAGGTGGATTTACCATCAGAAACTGGAGATCAAACTCGAAAAACACCTTACTGGCGTTAAATGCGTCGGAAGCAGATGATTTAGATTTAGACGTCGATCAGGTAATGGGCCCTGAAAAGGTTTTAGGGATGTGGTGGCTAACCTCGGAAGATTGTTTTTCTTACAAGGTTTCGGAGAAATTCAAACGTTGTGAGTATCTGAATGCCAAATGCCGGCCTACGAAGCGACAGGTTCTTAGTATCGTTATGAGCATTTTTGATCCTCTTGGGCTCATCAGTTTTTACGTTATGTATGCGAAAATAATCCTGCAAGAAATCTGGCGCAGCGGTTGTACTTGGGACGAATCTATTGATGATGCAAATTATACAAGATGGCTGCGGTGGATCCAACATCTTTCCGACGTTGAAGAACTGAAGATCCCGAGGTATCAATTTAACGGAAGCCACGAACATATAAAGGACTTGGAGTTGCATACCTTTGTGGATGCCTCCGAATGCGGGTATGCAGCGGCTGTTTATGTGCGTTACAAAATTGGCGACTCCATTAAATGCAGCCTCATCGGAAGCAAAACGAAAGTAGCCCCACTTAAGATGTTGTCGGTGCCTCGGCTGGAGCTACAGTCCGCTCTGTTAGGAGCCCGTTTAGTAAAAAGCGTTCTTTCATCTCTTGATATCAGTTTAAATCGCAAGTTATTTTGGACGGATTCTAAGACGGTTTTATCGTGGATTCGGTCCGATCATCGCAAGTACTCACAATTTGTCGCATTTAGAGTGAGCGAAATATTAGAAACTACTGAAGTTGAGGAGTGGAAGTGGGTTCCATCTGCCGACAACGTGGCTGATGATGCTACCAAGTGGCAAAGGACTCCAAATTTTTCTCAAAACAGCCGCTGGTTCAAGGGACCTGAATTTTTTTTAACCAACAACAGAGACTGGCCTACACAAATAGAACAGGTTCATACAGTCCAATAATTGAGGCCCCAATACGTGGGTTGTCACGAAATCGTACACTCAAAGTTTTATGTACCTCCTGCACGCTTCTCCAAATGGTCGCGTTTTGTTGGGGCAACTTCAACCTTTTTACAAGCAGTACGTATTTTTAAAGGTAGAATAAAAGGCGATAAGTCTATATGCTTCGCTAAAACACAAGAGGATATCGCATCCGCGGAAACCATGATTTGGAGGAGCACTCAGAGTGAAGCCTTTGGTGACGAGCTAATACTGCTGAGTAAAAAACGAACAATACAGCCATCAAGCTCCCTACACAAACTTTCTGCCTACCTCGATGAAAACGGCATTATAAAAATGGGAAGCAGAGTGCAGATTAAGGGACGAGATGACCCGATAATTTTACCTAAGGACCACTGGGTCACTTATCTCCTTGTGATGTACTATCATGCCAAATACTTACACGGTAACCACGAAACAGTCGTCAACGAGATACGCCAGACCTTTTGGATACCTAGACTCAGGTGTGTACTAAAAAAGATACGAAAATCTTGTCAAACATGTCTTATTCAAAGTGCAAAGCCCGTCCCTCCAAGAAGGTCTATATTACCAGCACCAAGATTAGCTTCATTCTGCCGGCCATTTACTCATGTTGGCGTCGATTACTTTGGGCCAATTTCAGTTGTAATTAGACGTAGTTCTGAGAAACGTTACGGAGTGTTGTTTACCTGTCTAACAACCCGCGCTATACACCTGGAGATAGCGAATTCACTCTCTACAGACTCGTGCATTGTTGCTATAAGATGTTTTATAGCCCGACGCGGAACGCCGCGGGAATGGTGGAGTGACAATGGCACCAACTTTCGCGGAGCGGAGCGTGAACTGAATAGTGTTGTCAACTTAATGAATAAAAATGATATTATAAAGGCCTTTACTACTTCCTCAACGACCTGGAACTTTATCCCACCGTCATCACCACATATGGGAGGGGCCTGGGAAAGGCTAGTAAGATCAGTGAAATCTTCGCTATCGTCAATTCTACCCAGATATAGGCTTACAGATGAACTACTTCGAGGAGCATTTGCCGAAGTGGAAAATATAATAAACTCGCGTCCTCTCACTTATATTCCGCTTCAACATGATGAAGACGAATCATTAACACCTAACCATTTTATACATGGAAGTTCCAATGGAATGAAACCTCTAGCTCCACCTAATGGTGACGGTAATATGTCTCTCCGACGGGGATGGAAAGTTTCCCAGCAAATAGCTGACTCATTTTGGACCCGCTGGCTTCGCAAATATTTGCCCATTATTACCCGGCGCTCAAAATGGTTTGCAGCCGTAAAACCCATAGAAATCGGGGATGTAGCGTATATTGCGGACCCAAATAACCCTAGGAACTGCTGGCCAAAAGGGTTAATAGTCAACGTAAAAAAGGGAGCTGATGGACAAGTCCGAAGTGCATACATCAAAACTACCACTGGAACATATGAGAGACCAGCTACTAAAATTGCCGTGCTTCCTATTGATATTTCGGTAGGTCCACAGGACATACCAGGGGGGAGTGTTAAAAAACCCGGCAACTCTAGTACCAGTTAACTTCTTATTTGCTTTGTTTATTATATATGACACTTTGTAGAATTCCACCGTAAAAAAGAAGAGGAATTGAGATTGTAACTTTATTGAAATACCACGTTGCTTAAAATCTTAAATTATTAAAGGACATAAAATTTTAATAAAATTTATTGGTTATTGTGGAACTACACTGAAGTAAATTAAATGAAATGTACATTAAATATCAAAAATTAAGTTGTTGTAATTATGAATTCTATTTTCAGGATTTTTAAAATTTTCTTTTTTGTAATAAAGTGAATTGAAATAAACTTCAGCGTTTCATTTAATTTTCAACAGAGGGCATCCAACACAAGGCGTGCCGCCTTGCGTTTCATTGAGCTTCTTGGCTCCAAAAAAGCTGAAGAGCTTTCCAGTGAACAGAAAGCTTCACTGGCATGGGCAAGAGCCCACATAGCTGGGCTGCCAAGTGCTACTCCTTCAGTCCCTGCGAAGGTGACAATGCCTAAACGGCAACGTTCGGAGGAGGAAGCTGCAGCCGTGAAACAGCAACCAGGGACGAAACGCCCTAAGATTGCGCCGAAATCGATGAATAAGTCTTTCAGCGAGGTGGCCAAAGGTCACCTTGTACGGGCTTTTATCGATAGAGGTGTGGATAATGGTGCCATCTCCCATACCAAGTGGGACCTGGTTAAACAAAAATTAATGGGAGTGTTCTGGACGATCCTTAGGGAGAATCCAGGGCCACCTCCTCAATGCGATGATGCTGGCTGGTTCCAGGGTCACGTGAAGTTGATGGCTTGTGCAGATGAGCGCTCAGCGCTGCTTCTGAAGCGGGCCATCCAAATGCTAGGAGAGGTCTGGGAAGGTGCTAGGCTCGATGTGGTATTAGTTGATGAGATACCACGGAGACCTAGATCGATTGTCATCATCCCTGCCGAACCATCGGAACCTGAGGAGATCTTGAAGATCATTCAGTGCTGCAACCCTCAACTTCCCACACAGGATTGGAAAGTTGTAAAGGTTTCGGCTGCTGAAGGGTCCTCGAGGACGGCGATTGTGGTGTTAAACCAGCAATCCTTGGAACCACTGAGGGAGAGACAGGGTAAGATCTACTATGGTTTTAGTACGGTCTTGCTCCGTGTCTACCGAAGTGATAAGAAGGGCAATCCGGCTCCTTCGGTTAGTGAGGCCAAGCAGCCTGAAGAGGGCTTGTCTGGTGACGATGCCGTAAGTTCAGGTGACAAAGAGGACACCCAGTCTATCTCCGGATTGGTGTCTGTCTTTGGGCACCTGGGTGATATGGTTGATGAGGACGTACTTCTGGAATCAGACCAGGAGGACGTCAACATCACAGTGGTCGCCAATATGGATAATGGTGAAGGTCCTGCAAATCAACCTCCACCACTCTAAAGCAGCATCTGCTGCATTGCTTCTCCGTGTGGTAGAAAAAGGGGAGGAGCTCGTGATGGTCCAAGAACCCTGGATTCATAAGGATCGGGTTTGCGGACTTAATCTCAAAGGCTACAAGCTACTGTTTGCGAAAGGTACAGGTAACATAAGATCTTGTGTCTTAGCTAAAAATTCGTTGAATATCTTCATTCTCTCTGATTACAGTGATGAAGACACCACAACAGTTGCTCTCGAGACACAGGACGGTATAATCTGGATGGTCTCGGGATATATGGCGCATGATCATGGACAGGACCCACCCAATCGGCTCATCCGTGATGCAGTAACGAAGGCAGCAGGCACTGGAACACCTATTATAATCTGTGCCGATGCTAATGCGCACCACACTATATGGGGTAGCACGAACACGAATATTAGAGGTGAGTCACTATTTTCCTTTATTATTAATTATAATTTAGGAATAGTAAATAGGGGCCGTGAGCCAACGTTTGTTGTAGCAAATAGGTGTGAAGTCCTTGATGTCACGCTGGTAAGCATTGACCACATTGACATGATCGAAAATTGGATGGTTTCTAATGATTGTTCACTTTCTGATCATAGATATGTGGAATTTAGTCTGGTACTTAGATCTGTAGGATCGAGTGTTATGTTGAATAGGAAACGAACGAATTGGGGGATTCATTCATCCTCTCTGGTTCGGTCTCTATCTGATCCTCCCCGGGTTGATGATATAGGGGGGATCGATGCGGCATTGGGTCTGCTTACAGACTCACTGCAGTTAGCGACTTCCTTGGCGTGCAAGCCAAGGGTGCATAGGGGCAGGGATCGTCCACCGTGGTGGGATCCTGATATTGCGCAGGCAAGAAGATACTGTCGTAGGTTGTTCAATATGGCTAAGCGTCATGGTAATTGGGCGGAGTACAAGTCTTCACTGAATAGATTCAGGAACTTGGTTCGATCGGCGAAAAGGAGTGCTGGGAGGAACTTCTGTAGCGGCGTGGAAGGATCCTCTGAGACAAACCGTTTACGTAAGATAATGGCCTCGAGCCCTGTTGTCCCGACCTATATCCGTAAATCGGACGGTTGCTGGACTACGACTAGTCAGGAAACACTCGAGGTGTTAATTGACACTCACTTTCCTGGAAACTCCCAAGGGAGCTTGCGGGATCAGGTTTGTGAGTCGATGCCCGGTCCTCTGTCCATCCCAATGGACTACGACAGGATTAAGTGGGCTGTCGACAGCTTTGACCCGTACAAATCTCCGGGTATGGATTGTATAATTCCGGCGGACTTGCAGAGGAATTCGACTGTGATTATACCCTGGCTGATGGCTATATATAGGGGATGCGTTAGACTTTCGTATGTACCTATGAGCTGGACCTTGTGTAGAGTCAACCCGGATTCTATTGTTGCATCTATGAGGAGTCTGGAGGTTGATGACGGCATATGTAGATTTGTGGATAATCTACTCAGGAATAGGGTCATCTGTTCCACGATAGGTGCGACCAGCGTTCAGAGACTGGTTAACAGGGGTACTCCCCAAGGAGGAGTACTATCCCCACTATTGTGGAACCTGACTATGAACACCATGTTGATGAAAATGGACGACATGAGGATTAAAACTGTGGCGTACGCAGACGATGTTGCAGTGGCCATCACGGGGAAACATTTGAACATAATGTCTCAGTGTATGGAGGCTGCATTAAGGGTACTTAGCACCTGGAGTGTATCATGCGGCTTGGGTGTTAATCCGTCTAAGACGGAACTGGTACTCTTCACGAGGAAGTATAGGACTGAGGTCATGAGACTTCCGAGGCTAAATGGGACTGAACTTAAGTTCTCTAACAGCGCCAAATATCAGGGCGTAATCCTGGACAGTAAACTGTCGTGGGAGCTGAACATCCAGACGAGGATGGAAAAGGCAATTGTTGCTATATATGCGTGCAGAGGTGCAATCGGCAAGAACTGGGGCATGGGCCCGAGGTGTGTCAATTGGATCTTTGAGGCTGTAGTAAAGCCGACTCTTTATTACGGTGTTGTCGTATGGTGGACTGCGCTGGATAAGGGCAGGTACCGTGCGATGCTTGAGAAGGTTCACAGACTGGTCGCATTGATGATCACAGGATCAATGCGCTCCACTCCCACCAGGGCGCTGTTTACTATGCTAAACTGGCTGCCGGTGGATATCACGGCCAGACATATGGCTCTTTGTTCGGCGATACGGTTGAACGCGGCACACAGCTGGTCGAACCGTGACTATGGACACTCCAGTATAATGGGATACTCGATTGTCCCTGAAGGAGTGGACTACTGCACCCCGGAGCCTTTCTTTGGTGCGAGGTATGCGACACATATAGCGCACGAAAGTGCGCTGTCGGTTATGAGCACCTTCCATGAACCAGCCCCGGGGGTATACACTGATGGTTCAAGGAAGGGGGAAAGAGTTGGCGGAAGTTTCTACATAGAGGAACTGGCATTAAAGTTTCCTTTCGTCTGCCGGATGGATGTAGTGTCCTGCAGGCGGCTAACTGGCTAAAGTATTATCGCGTATCGGGAGATATACGTATATTTACTGACAGCAAGGCTGCCATTGTCTCTCTTGCGGGTGTCTATACGACATCTAGGTTGACTGTGGAATGTCGGATGTCTTTGAATGAGATTGCTGAACATTCGGAGTTAACGCTTATTTGGATACCAGGGCACTCAAATTGCCCGGGAAACCAGGTAGCAGATGAACTGGCCAAGGAAGGTGGTCGTATGGATGAAACATTCATTGATCAATTCATTGGCCTTCCAATGGCTCACTGTAAGTCACTCATTCGGCGCGAGAACTATAGAATTGCGCAAGAGGGATGGACCCGTGAGTCCACCTGCTCCACATCCAGGGCACTTTGGCCTGGATATGATGAACGGAGAACCAGATCTCTACTTAGGTTTAATAGGAACCAAATCAGGACCATCGTGTCGGTCATAACTGGACACTGGCCTGTTGGGACTCATGCTAGAAGAATGGGTCTGGTATTCAATGACTACTGTAGAAGTTGTCATGATGAGGAGGAAGAGGAAACTGTGCTTCACTTTCTCTGTCAATGCCCTGGGCTACGGGGCATTAGGGAAAAATACCTGGGAGAACCGGTGTTTTCCTGTTTAGAGGATCTATCAAAAATAGAACTAAGATTGCTTCTTCTCTTCATTAGGAAGACGAATTGGCTCAACCTTGCAGTGACGCCATCTGAATAACTGCTCTTCGGGATGGGCATTGGCGCTAAAGGACCCAAGTGAGCTGTCTCTCGATGGCTGCCCATGGAACCTAAACCTAAACCTTCTTTTAGTTCACCGGTCACTTTGTCTTTTGTCTTTTTCGTTCAGTAGTACACTTGTCTTGTCATCTTGGTCTTTACAATCGATGATAAATGTGTTTAAAGAAACAAATATAGCATACTCGTGTGAAATACATTCAAACTATTATGTAGGTAAATTCAAAATAATATTAAGTCAAAATATTATATAGGTAAATTCAAAATAATATTAAGTTTAAAAACTGAAAATGTAATTAGAAAACGGATCATTTCATTTTAAATAAAGGAATTTTACGGTTAATTTTATTAATGTTCATTTTATAACGTAGAAACTAATGAACATTTCTCTTTATTTTAAATTAAAAAAATTGAAACTACAAAAACATATTCAAAGGTATATTCAGTTAATTTTAACTAATTTTAAATTACGTACTAAGACAGCTAAATCAGTATTTTAACCTGATATCGCTGATTTAATTACAAAAACATATTCAAAGGTGTTTTCAGTTAATTTTAACTAAATTTAAATTACGTACTAAGACAGCTAAATCAGTATTTTAACCTGATATCGCTGATTTAATTACAAAAACATATTCAAAGGTGTTTTCAGTTAATTTTAACTAAATTTAAATTACGTACTAAGACAGCTAAATCAGTATTTTAACCTGTCATTATTACCTACCAATATTTTTTGTTTTTTTATTTTCTTTTATTTATGTACACATGTTTGTACACATGTGTTTCAGTTTTATTTTATGCATAAAACTGAACATATTAACATAAATAAAAATCAATTAGGGTTTTCATTATATCTCTTAAAAGTCTCGCAATCTGTGCAAACTGTGCATTTTTAAACCATCCAAAATGAACTGTCAAAAATTGTATGAGAATTCATTTACACAAACTTCGTAAATTTGCCCAACAATTCTGACCCGTAAACTTGTGCTGTTCAATTGTGCATTTATACAAACGAATTTTTTTAATTGCTTAAGTTGCATGTACACGACATGTTTTTCACATCTGACTTGTCAAATTTCCCACTGCAAAATACATACATGTCGTGTGTTACCTTTAAAACATTGCATCTGACAAAATTTCAATTAGAGCGTGCTCTAATTTTTTCTGACAAGCCATCTGACATCAGCTGTGTCAAAAATCTATGCCGGGAAGTAACCCGCAGCGGCGGTGCTCTGTTCACGGAATCATTAGCCGGCTTAAGTTAATATTTAACAATACCGATATATGTAAATAATTTCACCATTGAATAGAAATTAAGTACATATATAAATAAAAACGCATCATTATAATATCCTAAATTGGTATATTCGAATTTAAAGAAAAAAAAAAAAATGTTTAGTTGGCTGAACTTTTTTACGGCGCAAATAAAAATTTTTGTGCCTGCAGCACGCTATTTTGAAACCAAGAACTACTTTGTTTTATTCTATAGCTACAGAGAAAAAACATAGACAATGTCAGAAGCAAATTACATGCACGTTTGTGATCAAATTTTATTAAACTTCTGCAAAACAGCAATTTTGACAGACATTCACAATTAGATATGACTTGAAAAGTTGACAAGTCAGATGTAAAAAACATGTCGTCTACGGGCACCTTTGCCACCGGTTTCAATGAAAAATTCAAATGTTAATAATATCACCAACAATAAATTCTTACAATAATTTAAGCAAATTATTCTTTTTTGCTTTCTTTATGCATGTTTAAAAAATAATTTTCACCTTTTATTCAAAAATTTCAACTTTTATTTTTATAATTTATTTTTGTATTGACATTTCAGTTTGAAATGACATTAGTCGCTTAAAATTACACAAAAATTAAACAGGGTATTTATGAAACGAGTCCCGCAAGTTTGTTCATTTGCACAAATGGTAATTTTAAGCGATATCCTGAAAACCCGTATTATTTTTTGTAGTTTGTTTTTGGAAAAATATGTTAAATTAGTTTAATTATATTTAATATAACAAAATTTTCATTAATTTTTTAACTTTACGGAAAACGATTTTAATAAATTACATTTAGTAACTGTAAAACTATTTTGAGTGTACCCAAGAATAGAAAACAATAAAGGCTAGATTACACTATCTCACAAGCCTTACGTATTCCATAATAATTTGTGAGATGGAAATCTAATGAGTTTTGTTGTGACTGTCAAAAAATCGAATGTAATATTACAGTTTGTAGTCACACTATCACACATGAACATGCTTTTGTTAAAATGCAACCCTGATCCAATAAAAAGTATTAGCGTTTAGAAATTTTTCAAAAAACGATTAAGTCGTATGGGATGTCAAACTTTTTTCGTAATACTTGTGACACATTGCATTCACACTATCACACTTTGTCATATTACTTGAGTTTTTGACATGTATTAATACAAAGTATAATAGTGTAATCTAGCCTTAAAGGCTTTCAAAATCAGTTATCGGATTTTATAAACCGGCAAATTTGTAGTTTTTTTTTCATGTAACAACTTTTTGGTAAATTTTTGAATTTTTTTCTTTAATATGGAATACCCCCTAAAGATTTGATTTGTCGAAAGTGACAACTGGCGGCCTTAATAGCCCTAGTAACAAGCTTTAAAAATCAGTTATCGGATTTTATAAACCGGCAAATTTGTAGATTTTATTCATGTAACAACTTTTTGGTAAATTTTTGAATTTTTTTTCTTTAATATGGAATACCCCCTAAAATTTGTAGATTTTATTCATGTAACAACTTTTTGGTAAATTTTTGAATTTTTTTTCTTTAATATGGAATACCTCCTAAAGTTTTGATTTGTCGAAAGTGACAACTGGCGGCCTTAATAGCCCTAGTAACAAGCTTTAAAAATCAGTTATCGGATTTTATAAACCGGCAAATTTGTAGATTTTATTCATGTAACAACTTTTTGGTAAATTTTTGAATTTTTTTTCTTTAATATGGAATACCCCCTAAAGTTTTGATTTGTCGAAAGTGACAACTAGCGGCCTTAATAGCCCTAGTAACAAGCTTTAAAAATCAGTTATCGGATTTTATAAACCGGCAAATTTGTAGATTTTATTCATGTAACAACTTTTTGGTAAATTTTTGAATTTTTTTTCTTTAATATGGAATACCCCCTAAAGTTTTGATTTGTCGAAAGTGACAACTGGCGGCCTTAATAGCCCTAGTAACAAGCTTTAAAAATCAGAGTCAAAACTGATTTAAATTAGATGGAATACCATCATTGAAATAATTTTTCCAAATAAAAAACGGAAAATTTTTCCAAGAGTCTCAAAACAAATTTATGGCTTATCAAATAGGAAACAAAATCGACATATATCTTATAAGCCGCACAAAATCGTCATGTCGGCAAAAAGCTTGATAGTCGCCGTTTGTCTAGAAATTATTAAACTCGACAACCCTGATTGTATTATGAAAATGTGTAAGGCAATGAGTAACAGAAACAGCTCACAAGAATTAAAATACACAAGAATAGTATTGTTGTTTCTTTTCAATCAGTTATTATATCGAGTAAGCAACAAAAACAGACAAAAAGTGAACTGACAAAATAGACCAAAATTGAACTAACTGACAAAAAAAGACTGAAAGTGAACTGAAAAAAAGACGTACTGACCCAAAACGAACTAGTGAACTAAAACGTACGGTCATCCAAAAAGACTGAATCTAATTTCTTGTAGGGAAGCTTGGATATTAAGGCAGCCACAGACGATCCACCATTTGTCGAAATACGTGTTACTATTTATGTTTCAGTTTTTAGCACAGACGATGACACTATAAACGAAACATTAGTGTTGAGTGTTTTGTGAATATATTACTACAAAACAAAAAAAAAGTTTTTATATATTTTGTTTTTATACCTATCATATTTTATGTCCCATAAATTTGGAAAAATTTTAAGACAAGCAGCTAATTAGAGAAAAAAAACAATTCTTGAGGTGCTAAAACTACTGTTTTTATATAAAAGGAAACTGGTAATAAAATAAACACAAAAAGCTTGAATATTAAGATGCTGAAAAAATTCCCTAAAGAAATCAAGTATCAATTTAACGAATGGTGAAATAACTTGTTTTTTTTACAAGACATTTAATTTTTCTTAAATATTAAACAATTTGTTTTTATATAAAAACGAACGATTAATTTTGTTTTAAAAGAATTTGAAAACGAGGGGGAAAATGTGGACATTTTTGTGAAGAGCTTTGAAAGCAATTTATCTTATTTTACGCCTAGACTAACAAGATATGACATAATACGAGGATGAAAAAACCAACGAGATACTACAGTAGCAGTAAACACTAAACAACGATGGCAAAACTACGGCAATAACTATGATGCAGTGAGCTTATCGTATCATTATTTGGGAGTATGTTCCAATATTATATTATATTTATAACTAGACCTACCTATTATCTGACCTTATCATAAAGCTATGTTCACACCTATTTAATATTTGACGTTCTACACGTAACTGCTATTTTCGCAGAAACTGCTTGCCCTGCAACACGTTTGGCTACCACAAGGGCTAAAGTGTGATCAATTTAATAGTCATTTTTTTCCTTGTATTTTGTTGACAAATATTTTCCAGGTGAAGATAAGAGTTTGAAATTGCAACTAATAATTGTGTAAATTTTAACTAAATAAAAAAATTGAAGCGCTTACAATTTTAATAAAAATAGGAATCGAATCCGAAGGAAAAAACCAGAACCATTGTAATAAGAATGAAAAAAACAATATAAATTAATAAAATTTTCCTTTATAAGAAAGGAATTTTATTGGTAAGACCAAAATTAATTTATAATATTCTGTTATTGTTTTTTTTTTTTGAAGGATGCTAAGAAGTCTTGCGTGGTAAGTAAGCGATTGTTTTTGTATACGGGACAGCCATAGGGATTTAGGGTATTTCACCTGTCGTAGGTTGGGGAAGGGACAAATATACCCCTATGTGCCGTAACAGCGTGCCATATTATCGCTCAGGCGGTCTTAAATACAATCATTTCGCCTTGCTTCCTTTCGTGTTGCTATTGATTTTTTTCCTGTGTAACTACTGATATTTTAAACATACTTCCAGGGGTGTGAGTATGTTATATGCTTACGTGCCAAAACCCTGGTTAGGAATCATTTTGCTTACTGAGCTAGCGGGCCAGCTTTATACGCCCTTAACCGTTTTTGGAAACGTTATTTGATTTTTTTTTAAAGTTATATAACGGCGCGTAACATATATGGCGCCCAACGTAGGGTGACAACGATTTATTTAAACCAAGGGAAATGATTGTATTTAAATGTTTTTTTTTTTATTATTCGTAATTTTTTTGCCACCATTTAACTTAGTGCTATCAGTTGCAAAAGTCGTGAATTCTGGGATTCCGTAACCTGGTTTTAACTGCAATGCAAACCATGATACGCGTGAAACAATGTTTTTTTGACTGTGTCTTTCCCGCCAATTTTGTTTTTGATTATAGGGATTATTGCAAGTCTGGGACTGATTCCAAGTAGAGGTCAGTATTATCGCAGTGATAATGTAGTGTACCTCATAAGTGTCCACTTCTTACCCAATAACCACTCTAAAATTTATACATGCCACCCCAAATACTGTAGGGTAAATGCCATACATAAAAGATCAAATAACGGCATTTACCCAGTGACTCAATCAATCAGAATGTGAGTGACACAATTTTGGAGTGTCTAAATACAAAATGCAATAACTGGACTAATGGAAATGTGAATATGAAACTTCATGGTATTGTTAGAGAAAGAAGAAATAGTTGTATCTTTTAATAGGTTAGGTTAGGTTAAAAATGGTTATGCGCTCAAGGGCGCATATCCACTCGGGGACCAATGAGGTCCATTGTGAATCCCTTCAGTAAAGGTGAAAAGTGGAAAAAGAGAAATAGAAAAGTAAAGAAGAAGAGTAGAAAATAGACCTAAAATTTTGGTACAGATTAGAAAATACGTAGGACAAATTCCCCCTATGGTCCCCCCAACAGAAACAGCCGTCCGATTTCCCTGACAAACCCCAGTAGATCGGTTGGGTTACATCCAGCACCATAGTAGTGACAGAGGGGGGTTTTACCCCTCTGTCCCTAACCTGTAAGTCTAGAATCGAACCCACTCTCGCGAGTTCGTTTGCCACCTCATTGCCATCCACTTTGCAGTGTCCTGGTATCCAACACAGCCTTATTGTGAATGCCAACATGAGCTCTCTCAGAGCATTCCTACACCGTGCAACCAGGCACGATCGCACCGTATAATTTGAGAATGCTCTTAACGTAGCCTGACTATCGACGTAGATTGTCACCACAGGTCCCCCTACGATATGACCCAGTATCACTTCCGTCGCACTCCAGATCGCTAGGATCTCAGCCTGGAAGACACTGCACCCATCCGGGAGTCTGAATGACCTTTTCACGTCAGTGTCAGCAATAAAAACACCAGCCCTAGTGCCAGTGTCCATCTTGGACCCGTCCGTATATACTGCCCACCCCTCAAACAGTCCGTTGGATCCACGCCAAACTTCCCTATCCGGGAACTCAACCGGTGGTGTTACACCGAAGTCCAAGGTCATACTCCTATGATCCGAGATTCTTTTAATAAGTTAGAAAGGTTAAGACTTATTTTGTAAACTAGTATATAAGCTCAAACAAATTATAATAAACGCAAAGTGGCACTTGTTGCCTAGTTTAATATAATATAGTCTCTAATTTGGCAGTTCGAAAGAACGCCTGACCATTAAGCTGGTACCCTACAGCTGCATAAATCTATATTGGGCTATAGGGAATAATAACTTTTCACACACACAACATCTTCCTACACTACAATAATACTATGTTCATAGGACAGAATGTAGCACAAACCTGAATTATCTAAGCCCTTGCCTGAATATCTCTTTTAATAATGGTAGGCATGATAAGATAATCATATGTTTGACACGACACAGTTTTTGGAACTGTTTACAAGAAAAAGTAATTTTTGGGAATAATTGTTGAGACACCATATTCTGTCATAGAAACAGATTTGATGATCAACAAAGTAGGGATAGACAGGATACTGATGGTATCATAGCCTTTTTACGCATATTTCTCTTATATTATTATTAGGAATTCTTTTATCTTACAAAACAGTCGGTGTGTGTACCACGGGCAGTCTTCCAAATTTTCATGAGAATTTAAACAAACTTAAACTACAAAAAAAAAGAATAAAATACTTCGTTATAAGCTAATTTTATAAGGAACCTAGAGAAAATTTTAAAGGAAATTCAAGGAATTTAATAATTTTTTTTAAACCCATTAAGGGTAGAATAAATAAAAAAATTTTTCCATTCAAAATCGAATTTAATAAAAAGAAAATTTTTTTTACAAAAAAAAAAAATCAAAGAGAAAATCCTGAAAACAAAACTTTTGTACATTTTTTGTCACTATTTGAACACTTTTTGCACATTTTTTTACTTTTTCCATAATTTGACCATTTTTTTTTCTTCCATAAGAAAATTTTTTCCTGAAATTTGTAAGGGGAAAAACAACAAAAATCAACGCAAACATTTTTTTTGAATTCGTTAACCCTTTGGTTACGAATAATTATTCGCTAATACCTTTTAAATTTTTTCATTTTTGTACACTTTTAAGCACGTTTTAGCAATCTTCTTACAATTTGAACGTTTTTTTTTCTCATTTGCTTCATTCCACTCGCGTCATTGAATATTGTGAACATTTACCTAAATTAAAAACTTTTTTTCTTCAGATTAAAAATTCATTTGATTAACCTTGCTAAGTAGCCGCGTTTTCTATCCTCCAGTTGATTGGTGCATTATGCACAAATATAGCACGCGATCCGGCACAGATAAAAATAAATCGGTTACGCGTAATTCCAACCCCAATCAGGCATCATCTAGTGTGAGAAGTAGAACTTCTGTGGGAGCACAGAACGTTAAACCCATTACAGAAGTTAAAGGTCGCGGTCGAATTTCGGTAGGTCAAAGGTCGAGTAGTACAGTCAGTTTAGGGACTTCGCGGTCGGACACAAGTATAAGAGCGCTAAGGACATCATCGGTTCCGAGATCCCTAAATTCTAGTGCTCAATCGGACCGAAGTCTTAACGACAGGGAAGTTTCGAATTGCGAGATACTCGAGAGATCTCTCTCTGATTTAACTACGGAAAAGCTGCGGAATTTGGTACATCCAAACGGTGTCATTGATAACCAGCCCATCTTAAACGAGAATTTGATTATGGCCACAAGGGATAATACGGGTCTTCCACCCTCGCAGAAGGATGGCGCTCACTCGTCAGACACGGGTAACATGGACGCTTTGATTAACTACTTAAGGGACGCCATGAGGAGCACTCAGGAGGAGTTCAGGCGGGAACTTAACGAGATCAGAAGTGATCTGGGACAGCCCAGAGGTTCAAGGCCGAAAAACGATTCTCCGGGAATTAAATTCCAAAGTTCAAATATGAACTCAAATGCTTCTTCGGCATCCATGTTCATAAAATTAAAAGACTGGAACGTCTGTTTTAGCGGTGAAGAGGGCGTATCTGACTTCTTATTTAAAATATATACCCTCACTGAGCGTAGTCTATGTCCATTGGACTACTTAATGGCGAATTTCCATATCTTTTTAAAGGGCAAGGCAGAGACCAGGTTTTGGATGTACATAAAGCAAAACCCTAGAGCAATATACCCGTTGTTAAAAAGGGCAATTACCAGACAATTAGGCGCGTTGGAAAGCGATTTGGACATTCTAATGAAAATTTCATCACGAAAACAGCTTCCGAAAGAAAGCTACGATTACTTTCATTCAACCATAGTTAAATTGAATTTGAAGGTGGGAAACCCTATGGGCGATGATGCCCTTATTAAAATAATTAGGAAAAATGTAAGACCCGAATTGTTCAATATGACTTTTGTTTCAAAACCCGATGATTTAGATTCATATCGTGATAATCTTTGAGGGCAAATAGCATTTCAAAATATCCGATTAATAGACCCCGTCAAGTGGATGAAGTGTTCACTGATTTAACTGATCCCACACGTGATGACTATTCTGAGGACGAGTTTGACCCTCAAATAGAGGCTTTAAATATAGGAAGACCTAATATCAAGGGGGACTATTCCCGAATTATATGCTGGAACAGTTTAAAGTCAGGCCATAGCTATTTTTATTGTCAGGAAAATCCCGATACCTTTTCTGTTTCAAATGTGGACAAAGTGGTGTTACGGCACCGGAGTGTAATAATCCTCACCATGGGAAACAGGCGTCGGAGCGAGTGGGGGACCGGGGATGCTCGTTCCTCGAAATAAAACCCGAGTTTAATTTGGATATTGAGAGTAAACCTTCACAGAGTGTTTTACTCTCCGGTCCACCCAAACCACCGGACGTACAACCTTTTAACACCTCCCATTTCAAAACAAATCTTAAAATGTCGTTAACGATACGCCCTTAGAAAAACGTACAGAAAAATATTAGAAACCACTTGCTTGACAACTTCCGATGATGTAAGACCATATGCTAGTATTAAGATTTTTGATACCGAATTATCATGTCTTTTGGACTCAGGGGCAAATGTGACAGTCTTGGGTAAGGGAAGCTTAGAATTTTTGGCCAATCATAACATTCAATTTGAAAAATTTCGGTCATGCATATCAACGGCAAATGGATCGAAAAACCCTGTTTTAGGTCACTGCACACTTCCAGTAACTTTTAAAGGAGTTACTAAATCAATCATTTTTTATATAGTGCCAACCTTGTCCCAAGTAGCCTACCTGGGCGTAGACTTTTGGAAAGCGTATGCTATAGCGCCACAAATATTTCCATCCATTTACTGCTTAGAAGTAAATAAAAACCCCGATTTAATTTTTCATGATCTTTCTCCGGGGCAAAAACTGCAACTTGAAAGCGTTATTTAAAATTTTCCCTCATACGAAAAACTAGGGCTTGGCAGCACGCAACTTTAAGAACACCATATTGACACGGGAGACTCTTCACCAGTTAAGTCGAAACATTATCCCCTACCTCCTCCTAAGCAGGCCGAAATGTTTGATAGGTTGTTGGCTTTAGGCGTAATAGAGGAGTAAAATTCTCCGCGGTGTAGTCCCATTGTTGCTGTTCGTAAGCCAGGTAAAATATGACTGTGTTTAGACTGCCGGAAATTAAACGAACTGACTAAGAAAGATTCATATCCGCTACCCCACATTAATGGGTTTTTAAGTCTTCTAAAATATACCCATTACATCAGCGGTATAGATCTAAAGGACGCGTTTCACCAGATCAAGTTGTCGGAGAGCTCCAGGTAGGGCAGGTAGGGTGACAGTTCGGACTGTCACGTAATTTGGACGGACTTTGACTGTCATATGCGTTTATTCGATGAAGTTGCACAGTGTCTCAAATCTGCCGGTCTAACGATTAATGTGGGTAAAAGTAGATTTAGCCAACGCGAAATAAAGTACCTCGGGTATCGTAGCTCTGAAGGCGCTCAATCCAACGCGCTATCTGGCCTTCCGGATTTTTGAATTGTAGCAACAACCTGAGTGCAGAATGGTCTGTTCTTAAATCAAAATGTTGACCATACAAGTATTTGTGGAAATACTTTATGCACTCTAGTACTGCCAGAAGCTCTCGCCGAGCTACGCAGTAATTCCTCTCAGGCTTCGAAAGTATTCGACTGTAATAGCCTACAACTTTCTCTACACGATTGACCACTTGGGACAGCACACCTCCAATTCCAAATCCGCTTGCATCGGTATCAAGCACAAATTTCTTTCCCGCGATTGGATAAGCCGAAATTGGTGCTGTGCACAATAATTCTTCAAGCTTCTGAAATGCTTGTTCCTGTGCTTCACCCCAGTTATATGCCTGCGCCTTTTTGGTCAATTCATGCAAACTGGCCGCAATATTGGCAAAATTCGGTACAAAACGCCTGTAGTATGTACATAATCCTAGAAAACTGCGTAACTCATTTAGATTTTGAGGGCGAGGCCACTCCATGATTGCTCGTATTTTCTCTTCGTCTGTTGAAATGCCATCAAATGTTACATGATGCCCTAGGTATTTTACTTCCTTCTAGAAGAGTGAACATTTCTTAACACTTAACTTAAGTCCGGCTGTAGATATACGTTTTAACACCTCTTCGAGGTTTTTCAGGTGCTCACCAAATGTTTTTCCCATGACAATTATGTCATCAAGGTACACCAAACATGTCTTTCGGTGGAGACCTTTCAACACCTGTTCCATCAAACGCTCGAACGTAGCTGGAGCATTACAGAGCCCAAATGGCATTACATTAAACTGCCATAAGCCATCACTTGCACTAAAAGCAGTTTTTTCTTTATCCTTGTCTGCGATTTCTACTTGCCAATAACCGCTCTGCAAGTCCAATGTGGAGAACCATTCTGTTCCAGCTAACGTGTCCAAGGTGTCATTAATTCTAGGCAATGGATAACTGTCCTTCTTGGTGACGTCATTAAGTTTCCTGTAGTCTACGCCAAATCTAGTACTTCCATCTTTCTTTTTTACCAAAACCACCGGTGAACTCCAGGGACTTGATGATGGTTTTATTACGCCATCCTGTTCCATTTCATTAACCAGGTCTCTAACTTCATTTCGTTTTGCTAGAGGAATGCTTCTTGGGGCCTGTTTAATTGGCTTAGCGTCGCCGGTGTTAATTTCGTGTTTCACGATTGACGTTCTGCCCTGGTTTTTACGTTTTGACGCAAATATAAAGGCATATTTCTTTAGCAATTGTCTTGTCTTATTTCTCTCGGGCGGCCTTAGATATCCGGTCCATTTCCGCACATGTTCCTCTAGTAGTTCCTGGTCCTTGGTACTCTTTTTATCTGTGTCTGGATGGTTCTCGCAACTTATTATTGCCTCCGTTCAAGTACATTGTCCAATCTTAAAATTCTGCGTAAGGACCTTTTCGCTGTTGGACAAATTTAAAACTCTTACAGGAACTAAGCTGTTGCTGGTTTTAACGAGGGCATTCGCTGTTGTAATTGCTGTTGGCTCTACCACCCATAATCTGTTGTTGTCCTCACAATCTCCCTCCATTCGCGCCCATACAATGGTTTCTGACTTAGGTGGCAATTTTTCACATTCAAGGACGAGTGCCTTGAGTTCGTATCCAACATCAAGGGGAATTTCAACATTACGCCAAGTCATAATTTGTTGACCCATATCCAGTTGAATACCTTGTCCAATCATAAAATCTGAGCCAATGATTACTTCATCTACAATATCAGCCACAATAAACACATGGTGGGCGCTTATATTGGCCATACATAATTTAGCTTTTACTTTCCCATAGACAGTGGTAGGCTCCCCCGTAGCTGTTCGCAGATTTACACCACATAGTGGTTCGATGGTCTGTTGCATTAATTCAGGCCTAATTATTGAATGAGATGCCCCAGTGTCAACAGTCAGAACCCGTTTTACCCGTTTTTTACCGTTTATATAGCCACAAGCAGTAAGATTTCTATTATTCTGTTGCATTACTGAGATGGAGATTGTGGGGCCCTTAGATGTGGGAGCTAGCTCATGCCCCGCAGTGCTAGCTCTTTTTAGTTTAACGGTGACTCCTGCGATGAGTGGTGGTTAGCCCGCTGGTTGTTTCTGGGCGGTGAAGCAGAACTTGAACGTTTCTTTTGTGCTTTACAGTTTCTCTGCATGTGACCAATCTTTCCGCAGTTATAGCATTTTACTTTAGTTTTACTTTGCTTCTCGCTTAAAGCTTCCATAACTGCCTCTTTTATTATATGCTGCACAATATCCTTTTCACCATTGGTAGTCACATCGAGCCTTCGCACCTTGCCTACTTGTGGTCTTGAAATAATTTTAGCAGTTTCCTGGGCTAGGGCAAATGAAACAGTCTCTGGAAATGTAGACTTTTGTGATGTACATACCGCAATTTTTATATCTGCATCCCGAATACCGTTTACAAATGCCTCCGTTTTAAAATTATCCAAAAATGGATGATTCTCACCAGGGTACGTAAGCTGCACCAAACGCTCTATCTCGAGTGCAAAATCCTGTAAAGTTTCGTTTGCCTTTTGCACTCTGCCTCGCAACTCCATTTTGTATATCTCTTTTCTGTGTTCACCACCATACTTGCGTTGCAGTGCTACCATAATGTCGTCATAATTTCTGCAACTAGTTGGAACGCTTTCTAGAACTTCAGCCGCAGTCCCCTTTAAAGCAAGAATTAACTCTCTGGCCTTTTCATCACTGTTCCATGCATTTCTTTTAGCAGCTGTATCAAACTGGAACTTAAAAACATTAAATGGAACACTACCATCAAAACAAGGGGCCCTTACTCTGCTAGAGACTTCTGGAAAAACTCGCACCGCTGCCTCCTGGCATTGAATGTTATTAACTTTTGCTTCCAGATGGTGTAGTTTTTCATCAAAAACCGTGACTTGTGTTTGTACTTCTGTGACTTGTGTTTTCACAACCGAGACTTGCGTTTCTACATCAGATAGCTTCTGGTTAAACTCTATCTCCATTTCATTTACTCTTTCATTTATTTCAGTGGAAATCTCCTGAAGTTTCTCATTTGTAATTCTGGAATTCTCTTGAATTTCGGCCAGGATGGTGCTCGATTTCTCTTCCATTTTTCTAGAAGTTTCGTCCATTTTTCTAGAGGTTTCAGCAATCTTTTCCATCATAGCAGCAAACATTGTGTTTAAATCTACACTGCTAGCAACTGCACGTGTACATACCTCTATTTCTTCTTTTTCCTCGAATTCGTGGCTACCAATGTCAATATTGCGTCGCTCGAATTCATCTATTAACCTCTTCTGCAGCTCTGTTTTATTTCATGCAGTTGGTAGATCTAACTTGCTCAACTCTTTCTTGAGCTGATCCACTTTAAGTTCTTCAAATTTCATTGCTGTCTAATTGTTAAAGAATCTATAATTTATATTACTTGCAAACAACTTGTTATAAAATACTTTGGTTCATATTTTCAAATTTTGTTTCTTTATAATTTGTTGTCAATAATTTTTAAAGAAAATTATTTTTTCCATTCGTAATAAAATTGTTAAACCCAAAGCATTGTGTCGTAACAGGTTATCAGCCCAGCGTGCTAAAATACAATGGATATTTTAAAAGCATCTTTTTCTAAGCTAAATGGCGATAACTATAATTTATGGAAATATAAATTAGAGCTGATTTTAAAGCGTGAAAAGCTTTGGAGCTGTGTATGTGAAATTCCACCAACACCAACTACAACAGACTGGAACAAACGGAATGACGAGGCCACAGCAATTATTGGTTTATCTGTGGAAGACCCACAGCTATTTTTAATCAAGAAAGCGAAGTCAGCACACGAAGCTTGGAATATATTACGGTGCCACCACGAAAAGGACACATTGGGATCCAGTGTTCGGTTGATGCGCAAAATATGTGGATTGCGTTTTTCTATGGAGCGTGATATTTCTGAACATATAATGGAAATTAAAGTTTTGTTTGAAAAACTAGAAGCTTTGGGCGAGCAATTTACGGAGAGATGGCTTGTTGCCATGTTATTGAGTAGTTTACCTTCTTCGTTTGATACATTAGTAACAGCTTTGGAGGCTCGTAAACTGGACGAGTTAACTTTGAAAGTAGTTGAAATAAGCTTAATTGAGGAATATCAGCGTCAAACAAAAGACTCAAAATCAAATACCGCAATGAAATCTACTTCGCGCGATTGGCATAAACAAAAGGTATGTCATCACTGCAAATTGAAAGGCCATATAATGAAAAATTGTTGGAAGTTAAAGAAATCAAAATCAGGTAATACTCAAAAGACGATGATAAGTGAATCCAATGAAAGTCATGTGTGTTTTGGGCTAATAAATGGTGATAATAGCTGGATTTTGGATTCCGGGGCAACATGCCACATAAGTACTCAAATTTCTGACTTTGTTTCTTTAAATAAATCTATAAAAGAGAGCGTTACTGTTGCAAATGGTGAAACAATTGAATCAAGTGGTAAAGGTATGTGCAGAATAGTTATGCTAAATAGCAATAATAAAAGGCAAACAATAGATATTAAAGATGTTTTATTAATTCCGAGTTTCCATGGTAATCTACTATCAGTAAATAAAATTATGAAGAACGGATTTCGGGTAGTTTTCCACGAATCCTTATGCAGTATTCAAAACAGTTCGGGTAAAGAAGTCGCAGTTGCAGATAACAAGAATGAATTATTTATTTTACGTACGTCTTGTAAAGAAAAAGTAATGGTTGCTGAATGTAAAGAAGAAAAATGTCAACACTATTGGCACAGAATTTTTGGTCATAAAAATATAAATGATATAAGAAAAATGCAACATGGATATACGGTAAGCGATTTTAATATTATTGATTGTGGCGTTAGAAAAACTTGTGAAATCTGTATCAAAAGTAAAATGGTGAAGACTCCTTTTCAAAGTTCAAGTTCTATAACGAAAAATGTAATGGATTTAATTCATAGTGACGTTTGTGGTCCAATGCAGACTTGCACATTTAGTGGTTTTCGTTACTTTCTCACATTCATAGACGATTTTAGTCGATATACGGTAGTTTATCTATTACGCAATAAGTCAGATGTTTTTGAAAAGACTAAAATATATTTAGAAATGGTCAGAAATAAATTTGGAAGATACCCAAAAATAATGAGATCGGATAATGGAGGAGAATACACAAATAATACCCTTAAGTCCCATTTAGAAAATCTTGGAATTCAACAGCAATTTACAGTTCCTTACAATCCACAGCAAAATGGTGTTGCTGAAAGAAAAAATAGGTACTTAGTGGAAATGGTCCGATGTTTATTAACTGATTCAAAACTGCCAAATTATCTTTGGGGTGAGGCTGTTTTGACGGCAAACTATTTACAAAACCGTCTAGTGTCAAGTTCTATTCAAAGGACCCCATATGAATTATGGGAGAATAAGAAACCTAATATAGAAAATTTAAAAATTTTTGGTTCGAGGGCATATGTTTTAACTCCAAAGGAAAAACTAAGAAAGTTAGATAACAGAAGTGAAGAATATGTATTCGTAGGATATGATTATCAATCTAAAGGTTATCGTTTATTAGATTTGGCAACAAATAAAATTGTTGTTAGCAGAGATGTTAAGTTTATTAAAAATTCTAAAATGATTCCTACAAAATCTAATTTACATGAGGAAGAAATATTTGTAGAAACAATGTGTTCTAAAGAAAATGACCAAAATGAAAAGGAAGCAATTAATTTTGAAGAAAATGAAAATAAAAGCAACATAAATGAAATTGTTATTTCAGATGATAACTCGTTTTGTAGTCTAGATGACTATGATGAAAGTCCAGTTGAAGTTGGTCCATGTCCAGTTCTTGATAATAATGTTAATGAAAATAATGTAAAGGAAATAAGTTTAAGAAGATCTGCTAGGAGTACTAAAGGAAAAAGGCCAAATATTTTAACTTTACGGACAGAAAGTAATGAAATTATTGAACCAAAAACATATAACGAAGCTATGCAATCTTCCCAACGAATCGATTGGATATGTGCTATGAAAGATGAAATTGCAATGTTAAAGACAACTGGTACGTGGAAGTTGGTAATACCACCTCCAAATGTAAACATTGTTAGTTGTAAATGGATATACAAAATAAAACGTGATGAATTTAATAATATAAAACAGTATAAAGCTCGTTTGGTGGCTAGGGGATTTAGTCAGAAATATGGCACTGATTATAATGAAATATTTGCCCCAGTCGTCAGACAATCCACATTTAGAACACTGTTATCAGTTGCAGGATCTACTAAAATGACAGTTGTTCATGTAGATGTTAAGTCCGCTTTCCTAAATGGTTTGTTGGAAAATGATATATACATGAAGCAACCACCTGGTTTTGAAGAAATGAGTGCACAACATGTTTGTAAATTAAATAAGAGCTTATACGGTTTGAAACAAGCTGCGAATGTGTGGAACAAGGCTCTTCATAGTGTTTTACTTAAAGGAAATTTTAAACAAAATTCAGCAGACCCATGTTTTTATACGAAATATCTCGTCGAGGAAGGGAGTATATACATACTTATTTACGTCGATGATATTTTGATAGCTGCCAAAAATAAAAAATCAATTGTTGAAATTGAAAAATTATTAAAAGAAAATTTCGAAATTAACAATCTTGGAGAAGTCCGTCATTATCTTGGTTTGGAAGTTATAAAAGATAATGAATATAACTTTTGTATACGACAAAATAATTATATTAAGAACTTAATACAAGAATTCGGTATGGAAAATGCAAAAATATCAAAATTTCCTCTTGATCCTGGTTATGGAAAATCATTTTCTGAAAATCTAGTTTGTAATGAAAAGTACAGAAAATTAATCGGTTCATTACTATATATTAGTGTCAATACTCGACCTGATATAGCATCCAGTGTTTCTATTTTAGCTCAAAAAGTTTGTTCTCCTAATAATGAAGATTGGAACGAACTCAAACGTATTTTACGATATTTAAAAGGCACCGCCGAGCTTTATTTAAAACTAAGTGAAAATAAATCAAGCAATAATAATAAGTTGATAGGCTATGCGGATGCAAATTGGGCAGAAAATAATGTTGGTCGCAAATCTAATACTGGATTTATTTTTCAGATTAATAACGGAAGTATTAGTTGGTGTTGTAGGAAGCAATCGTGTGTCGCTCTATCATCTACAGAGTCTGAATTCATATCACTTTCTGAAACATGCAAAGAAGCTGTCTGGTTGCGTACCCTTTTAGAAGGCATGAATTTAAAGCAAACTGAACCCACAGTAATATTTGAAGATAACCAAAGTTGCTTACGCTTAGTTGAAGATGGACGATTTAGCTGCAGAACAAAACATATAGATACAAAGAAGTATTTCGTCAAACAACATGTCGATGATAAACAGATTCAATGTGTATATTGTCCAAGTGAAGATATGTTAGCCGATATGCTTACTAAGCCTCTAAATTCAACAAAGCTAGAATATCTCAGAAAGAAATCTGGTATACAAGTCGTTTGAGGAAGGGTGTTAAAGAATCTATAATTTATATTACTTGCAAACAACTTGTTATAAAATACTTTGTTTCATATTTTCAAATTTTGTTTCTTTATAATTTGTTGTCAATAATTTTTAAAGAAAATTATTTTTTCCATTCGTAATAAAATTGTTAAACCCAAAGCATTGTGTCGTAACACTAATTTTTTTTTATTTTTATTTTTTTTTCTAATTTATTTTATTTTTGCAATCCCACTTCTGACACTGATTGTTACGTTACTGCCTTTTCAATAACGTTTTTGGTTTATTTCCTTTATAATAAACCTCTTGAGTTCTTTTATTGCAACTTTAATAAAATAAATAAAACACTTTACTTTATAGCTCTACTATAAACAATTCACGCCACTTTATTTAGAACTTAGTCAATTTTACCACTTATAATTGCGATGTATTTATACTCTGTTCGCTGACATCTAGGTGTCTCTAGAGCATTCGACTCGTCGAAATGTCTGTAACATTTTCGACATTTCTGGTCCAATCGAGCTTTTATTATCTTACAGCTAATATAATTATGCATTAACACTGTGGCTGAATTTAAATTGATTTATACATCAATAAACTAAAGCATTATTACGGGTTAAAAATAATCTTAACACTATTATTTTATATAGTTATCTATAACAATCATAACATTACATTTGCACTAGAAAACTCTGTACAGTGGGTTTACATTAGAAATATGCGAAACTAATACAATATAATTTTAAACTAATAAAATTACTAATAAACTAAACTTATTCTTAACTAAAGTTACTTTCGTAACAATATGTATTTATCATATAGAGCCCACTCCTGTCGGTGGAGGGTATCAAAGATTCGGCATAGACGAATAGAGCACTCTAACTTGTTTTTAATTCCTTTTGAGAGTTGCTTCCAAAAACACAATAGATTCAAACGAAGATTTTTTCCCCATGATTTTAGGGTTGATTTTTTCCGCCATTATCGGTAATTCTTCTTTACTTGCTTATTAATAAAAAGAAACAATTTAAATGCGCTCAATGTTTTGTATTGTAAAGAGATGTTGCCACATTGTAATAAAAATTAAAATGAAGCAACATAACAAAAATACGAATGTGTGCAAAGAAAAATATAAAAAAGACCCACAGAACAGAGAAAGTGTTTTTTTCTCTACCCCTCTTGGTTCTCTACACCGTTCGCCTATAAACACCAAAATTCATGTCTTAAAAACATGGAAAAAATCACCGTCTGAACCGCGAGTTATGGAAACACCCATACCACCAACTAAACCACCAAGAGCAACAACCCAATATTGACCCATTTAATATTTATTTTTAACTTATTACTCAACACATTGTAATTATGCAAACTATTCAATTTCATTATTTTACTCTACATATTGTAATTATGCAAACTATTCAATTTCATTATTTTACTCTACATATTGTAATTTTATTTTCATTTTATTTCCTAAAGTTATTCCAAGAATTGATATTTTTGTAAACTAATTTAACTCTCTATTTAATTAAGTAATTTCTTATATTTTTCAACTTCCTAGAATTATTCTGGGAATTAGTATAAGCACTTTTATAAATTGTAAAACTATAAATAAGAAAAATCAATAAACAATCAATTAATTAGTATTCAACACTCAAATAACAAGGTTGTTTTTTTTTTCTTACACCTCCCGGTGATAAACGTAATTGGCACAGTCGGTAGCCGCGGTTTACGATTAAAATTGAAAACACTTTTTCTAATCGGTGCGTATTGACGCTTTAAAACTGCTAGAACCTTTCCCAGTAAAATCAAGGAATATGAAGGACATAAACCAAGAATAACTTCGAGGGAATATCGAAGACAAATCTGGAAATCCTTTCCTTTACAACCAGCAAGTCAAGGTCTGTGAGGGAATATCACAATAACTGAGACTAACTTCGAGGGAATATCGGAGGAAACAAAATCTGGTAAGTTGGAAAGATGATTACAATAATCTTGATTGGGTGAGTGGAAAAAAAAAATCGTGATTAGTGGTTAATAAAAAAAAAGAGTTATAATAAACAGGCTTGTAAAAACTTTACAAAATAAAAAACTGCGAATCCTATCGAAGGACCCTCCAGTATAACAAAAACTCAAACTTGCGATTCCGTAGCCCAAAAAGCCGGACCCTCCAAATTAGAAGAGTATATAAAACAAAAAAAAAAAAAAAAAAAAAAAAAAATAACAATAAACCATAACAGGGAATAAGTGGAAAAGTGAAATTTTTATTATAAAATAAAGAATATATATACAAATATAAATAAATGTATACAGTAAGAGAAGACCATATAACGTTACCACCTTCCATTTATATATATAGAAATTGTAAATTTCCACAGAATTGGTTAAAAAAGAAAATATGTATGCAAATGTATTATACGCCTGAATCTCACTTACAGTATAAAGAAACAAAATTTTATGTTTTTATTGTGAGGGCATATCACAATAAAACTTATAAAGTTTACATTTATAAAGAAATTAAAAGAATTTTATATAAAAAGGTGTATACAAATAAACAAAACTGTAAATTAATTTTAAAAGAATAAAAAAAAGGAAAAAAAAAATATATATATAGGGACTGTAGTGCTTGTAAATGAATAAACGGAAAATATCCAAAAACCTTTTCAGACCATATCCTAGTACGATAGGAAGACTATTTAAAAGTAGAAGCTTGAGTTCAATTCCCGAGAATATAACTTTTAATTCAGAAATCTACAATATGACTACTAATTACGAACAGGCAAACCCCTCGGGAAGTAATGTTAATCATTCTCCACCCAAAACATTTTTTGAATCTCTTCGCATCCCAGATGCCATTAAGGATCTGCCAACATACGAAGGCAATCCACGACTCTTAAATGAGTTTATTAATAATGTAGAGGAAATTCTACTTCACATTAGATCGTATGATGCAACACCGCAGGGCTAAATATTATTGAGAGCTATCCGTAATAAAATCATTGGCCAATCTAATGAGGTTTTAAATATGTATGGAACACCCCTAAACTGGGACGACATAAAACAAAATCTTATTCCACACTACTCGGACAAACGGACTGAGACTTCCCTCTTTAGAGATCTACATAATATTCGACAAAAATCAAATAATGTAGAAAAATTGTATAGCGAAATTATAGAAATTCAGGCATCGCTATTTAATAACATCCAAATACACGAAAGAGACGATAGAGTAGTAAAATCAAAAAAAGATCTTTATTCCGAAATGTGTCTAAACAGCTTTTTGATTGGTTTAAGAGAACCACTAGGCTCGACCATAAGAGCATCAAAACCAGATTCACTAGCAGAAGCATTTTCTTTATGTATTAAAGAACAAAATATTTTTTATATGAAATCTGATCCCATCGCCATCCAAAATAAGTGGCAACCAAGACCAAATAATTCGTTTAATGGAAATAGGTATAATAATAGATTTACTCCTTTCTCCCAACAAAACCAGGTTAACAATCAATATACACGTCCCCAACAACCAAATTATAATACCCAACCTCAACGTAGAATAAACCTCAACACCCAACCAAACTATAATCAGAACCCATTTAGAGTAAATACGTTCAAAGGATACAGTAAACCGGAGCCAATGGACGTTAGTTCTGGTTATATAAAGACTCAAGCACCAACAACGACTCAAAGATCCTTTAGAACTGATCAAGCTATGCGAACTTTGGCTTCTGGAAATCAATAAAAAAGAGGAGAGCTTTTCAACTTCTAAAACAATAACTGCTTAGAGTCATTACCACCAATCGTAGGTTACCAACAAAATTTAGATCAATACCTGGATACCCAAGGAAACAATTTATACACAATTTTTTTAGAATCTGCCTCGAACAACAGACAGGGTACTTAGACATCAATAAACATGGAATTGAGTTAGGCTATATTAATGTTTCTTCTCCATTCGGAAGACCACTTAAATTTCTTATTGACACCGGGGCATCATCATCATTTATAAACCCTAAGTTTATAAATCCTTCAGACCAGAAGACATGTAAACCAATTATAATAACAACTATCCTTAACAAATATGAATTGAACAAGGAAGTTACACTCCAAACCTTTGTTGAGTTTAATCAACCAGGCGAATTGAAGTTTCTTTTATTCAATTTTCATAATTACTTTGATGGACTGATTGGTCTTGATATACTATCACAGCTAGAAGCAAATATAAATTTGGCAAATAACACAATTGTAACAAGAAATGCCACAATTCCTTTACGATTTAAACCTAATTTTTCCTCTGGGAAACATATTATACCTGAGAAATGCAAAGTCATAAAGAAAATTCCAGTAGATGTTAAAAATGGAGACATCTACATAGGCAAAACTTTTATTACTGACTCACTTTATATACCAGAAGGTATATACCAAGCAAAGGACTGGCATAGTCTCCTTGAAATCATTAACATCTCGGACGAACAACAAGTATTATACATAGAACAACCACTAAAAGCCTTTAAATATAATTGAAATGAGTTCGTAGAAGCCTTTAACTTTGAGACAATTGAAACAGGCAACTCTCAACTTGACTCTCTAGCACTTAGAATAGAACATTTAAACAAGGAGGAAAAACTACACCTGTTAAAACTTTGTCGTAATTATAAAGATATATTTTTTAGAGAAAATACAAAATTGACTTTTAGTAATCAAATTAAACATAAAATAATAACAACGGATGATATCCCTATACATACAAAATCATATAGGTACCCCCAAATACATAAAACTGAAGTAAAAAGACAAATAGCGGACATGTTAGATCAAGGGATAATACGACCAAGTTATTCTCCATGGAGTTCTCCTGTATGGATTGTACTAAAGAAATTGGATGCCAGTGGAACACAAAAATGGCGAATGGTAATAGACTACAGGAAACTTAATGAAAAAACCATATCCGATAGGTACCCTCTTCCCAATATAAGTGAAATCCTAGATAAATTAGGAAAATGCATGTACTTCACAACACTCGATTTGGCAAGTGGCTTTCACCAAATTGAGATGTGTGCTAACGACATTCCCAAAACAGCATATACAGTGGAAAACGGACATTATGAGTATGTTAGAATGCCTTTTGGACTTAAGAACGCACCATCGACTTTTCAGAGGGTCATGGATAATGTTTTAGTTGATCTCATATGTAAAATATGCTTAGTATATTTAGACGATATCATCATATACTCCACATCCTCACAAGAACATATGCAAAACCTTAAGTTAGTGTTCGATAAACTTCGATTATCTAATCTTAAAATCCAAACAGATAAATCAGAATTTCTGCAAAAAGAGACGAAATTCCTTGGACATATTATATATACGGATGGAATAAAACCCAACCCTGAAAAGATTGCTGTTATTAAAAATTTTCCACTACCTCGAATGCAGAAGCAAATAAAAAGCTTCATTGGCCTTGTTGGATATTATCGAAAGTTCATTAAAGATTTCTCTAAATTAACCAAACCTCTTACAGAATGTACTAACCACGGATGCAAGCAACTAGGAATCGACAAACCTATGCAATTACTCCACAATAGAAAAATAACTTTTGGCAATCGTGTGGGCAACAAAATACTTTCGTCCTTACCTGTTTGGGCGCAAGTTCTTTATTGTAACTGACCATAGGCCACTCACATGGATAATGAGCTTAAAAGAGCCTAATTCAAAACTAGTCAGATGTCGTCTTAAACTAGAAGAATTTGATTATGAGATAGTATACAAGAAAGGAAAATTAAACACAAATGCTGATGCATTAAGTCGAATAAAAATAAACACGCCTAATTTGTTGGATGTAAACGTAAATGATGTTGCTTCAAACCTGGGTACCGCTGGTACTACTGTACATTCAACAAATGAAAATCTAGACGACGGTATATATATCTCAGAAAAACCTCTAAATTACTTAAACCTACAGCTCATATTTAAGAAAACATTAGAAACTCCGGAAATGTCCGTTATTATGCCATTTAAAAATAAACAACGTCGAATATTTAGAAGAAATTTATATACAGAAGAAATAATAATAGACATATTCAAAAAATTTCTTAACCCAAACAAATTGTCAGCTTTATTTACTGATGACAATACTTTTCGCATTATTCAATCCGTTTATTCAAAATTTTTCTCAAATAACAAATTATTCCGTGTAATACGATGTACAGAACTATTAGAAGACATAACAGACAGTGACAAACAAGAAGAACTTATTAAAAACTATCATAAAAACAATAATCACTGCGGAATTAGCGTAACACTTCTTCATCTCAAAAGAGAATTTTATTTTCCTTTTATGAAAAACAAAATAACACAAATAATAAACAACAGTGATAAGTGTCAAACCCTTAAATACGACAGGAATCCTCCAAAACCAATATTTAGAAAACCAGAAACTCCTTTAAAACGCCTAGACATTTTACATATAGACATATACAGTATAAACCACAAACAAATCCTAACTATAATTGACAAATTCGCAGCAGCATACACACTTCCATCAAGAAATTCTGTATGTTTACTAAAATCTTTAAAACATTTTATTACTCTTTACGGTATTCCAAAGAAAATAGTTGCTGACCAAGGCTCAGAATTTACAGCCAATATTTTTAAAGAGTTTTGTAAACAATTTCAAATTAATTTGCATATTACTTCATTTCAACAGTGCACAAGCAACGCCCCTGTAGAAAGATTACATTCTACCCTAACAGAAATATACAGAATTGTATCAAGTACTAGGAAAGAAAATCACCTTAGTGAAAACCATGACGATATACTCACAGAAACACTTATAACTTACAACAATTCAATACACTCTGCTACAAAACTAACCCCATTTGAAACATTTTTCGGTAGAACCTTTAAATTTAATAATACGGTTACGTTCAACAACGAACACGAATACATAAAAAAAATTAAAGAATTCCAAAATATTTTATACCCACAAATCAAAGAAAAGCTTGAAAATGCCACTAACATTAGGATAGACAAACTAAATGAAATTCGCTCTGAGCCAGAAAATCTAGAAAACCAAACTATTTATCGAAAAGAAGCAAAACGCAATAAAATGACTCCTAGATTCACAAAACGCAAAGTAAAACAAAACAATAGAGTAACAATAATCACGAGCAATGACAAAAAGTTTCACAAATCAAAAATAAAAAGGTTACATAAAAAGCCCAAAAATATCTAACTAAAATTTTTTTTCCTACCCACAGGATACCACTGGTACTTTCTCAAACTGTAGACATACAAAAAATAGACGAACAGCAAACAGTAGTTTAGATTTCGATTAGGACCTGCAAGAATAATCACTAACCATAATAATCTCATACACATCGTCAACCTTGATGAATATGCAAAGACTGTTAATAAAATACAAGACACTATCTCAGCCTTCGAAAGTACCCACAGAACTACAAGCTTCACGAAAGTTACAAGGCTGAAACTTAAAGAACTGGAAAACAAGCTATACACACTTATGCCCTTTAATAGATATAAACGTGGACTCGTTAACGGATTAGGGACAGCAATAAAATTCATAACAGGCAACATGGATACCAATGACGCACTTTTTCTAAATAACCAAATACAAAACTTAAAAAATAGTACAGCACACATTGAAACTATACTGACAAACCAAGACCAAATTAACACAAAAATGCAGGAAAGACCCAAAAACGTCACTGAACACATAAATAAAGAACAAGACAAGATAGAAAACTACATCAACAAGCTCACAAACAATATTTTGAAAGAAGATGACATTCTTTTTGAACTCCAATACATAAGCCAAATTAATTATAATATAGACCTTTTTAACAGTCACCTAGAAAGTATTGCTGAATCAATTGTTCTAGCAAAATTAAATATAATTTCCAAGTTCATATTAAGCACTGCAGAATTAAATCAAATATACAATTATATGGAAAATCAGTTAATAAAAACTAATTCCAAAGAACAAATATATGAACTGCTTGGACTCCAAGCATACTACAATAATTCAAAGATTACATTTAATGTACAATAACCAGTTGTATCAGAAGAAAATTATGAACTTTTTCACATAATTCCACTCCCTTTAAACAAAACAAAAATGATAAACATAAAACCGTACATAGCGTACAATAAAAACCACATCCAATTTTTTAACAAACCTTGCCCAAAAATCGAGAATTCATATTATTGTTATAATTCTCCATACACTGAATACACAACTAACTCCACTTGCATGGCGCAAGTTGTAAACAACAAAAAGGCACTGTGCGATCTAGAAGACGTTGGAAGTATAAAGTTAATTACCCAACCTGAACCAAACTATATTCTCTTCATCAACACTAATGAAACCGCTGTAACAACCACTTGCAACAATGAAACTTACAACATTGAAAGCACAACTCTCCTGTACTATAACAACTGCTCAATCAATATAAATGGCAAAATTTATAAAGACAATCCCATATCCTACAAAGACGAATTTTTTCCACCAATTTTAACCTATTCCGAAGTTAATGCAAAACCATAACTGATAAGTTAAGCCTTAACAAACTAAAAACCTTTCAAATAGAAAACCATAAGATGACAATAAGAAAAAGCAACATTATAATCTTAATAACCTGTTTTTTGAGCATAATATTCTCTGCAGCTCTTATTTACATCGCAAAGAAGAAAACTTAAATCCAGTTTATACCGAATGTTACTTCCAACGTTCCAGCCCCTACGCTTTCCTTGTGGCCTTCACTTTATTCTAAGGGGGGGGAGTTATGGAAACACCCATACCACCAACTAAACCACCAAGAGTAACAACCCAATATTGACATATTTAATATTTATATTTAACTAATTACTCTACATATTGTAATTATGCAAACTATTCAATTTCATTATTTTACTCTACATATTGTAATTATGCAAACTATTCAATTTCATTATTTTACTCTACATATTGTAATTATGTAAACTATGTATTCAATTTCATTATTTTACTCTACATATTGTAATTATGCAAACTATTCAATTTCATTATTTTACTCTACATATTGTAATTTTATTTCCTAAAGTTATTCCAAGAATTAATATTTTTGTAAACTAATTTAACTTTCTATTTAATTAAGTCATTTCTTATATTTTTCAACTTCCTAGAATTATTCTGGGAATTAGTATAAGCACTTTTATAAATTGTAAAACTATAAATAAGAAAACTCAATAAACAACCAATTAATTAGTATTCAACACTCAAATAACAAGGTTGCTTTTTTTTTCTTACACCTCCCGGTGATAAACGTAATTCACGTGTAAGTGTTTGTTTTAACCAATATTTTCTTTTGTTATACTTACTATTTATTGCTGCTAGCAATAGCTGCGTTCGAGAACACAAAAGTTTATATTATTTTTTACTGAACTTTACTGCATTTTACGAAATTGCGTTCGAGTACACAAAATGCAGTAAATGAGAACACAAATTGAGAGCGTAAAGTGACAGTTCTTGACTGAGTACTTACAAATTTTTACTGCAGAAAATTTTGCAGTAAAATTTAGTAAAGCAAAAAAAACATATGTTTCAAAAGGTAAACAAACAAAAGTAACAAGCAAAAAGCATACAAATTGTGAAAAAATTGTTTAAAAAAAGAAAAGTTGAAATAAAAATAAAATAAATACAAAAAGTTAATAAATAAATATAAAGATTAACTTGTTTGTGAAGCATTTACATGGCTAAATACCAACTTTTAAAACTTTGTTTTGTTATGTTAATTTTTTGGAGTTGTAAAAGTGTCAAGTATTCGGGTACTTAGAACAGCACTTGTTTTTAAACAACACTTCAATTTTTTGGCATCAGCTGTTGCCTTTATTTTTAGAATTTTTACAAATTTTGCGTTCGCGTACTTTTTTGAACAACAGCTTTTTGTGAGAGCAAGTTTTTAAGTTTACTCATTTACTGCATTTTACTGTAAAAGTACTCAAACGCACCTAATAATGACTGGTAATTCAGAATTAAGCTTTTTCAGGTACATTCATACGTATGTAAACATGTACATTAGGGTGATAACCAAAAAAAAATACCTATCACGACGGGGTGGCCACTGATGTATATATCAAGAAAACAGTTTTTTGAGATCAATTTGGATAAAAAACCTCCCCCCCAAACCGTTTTTTTCTAAAAGCTTCCAAAAAATAATATTTGAATTTTTATTTTTTAAATACCATTCATACACTCATGTACTATATATTAACTTCAAATACTAAAAATTATCTTTGTTGAAGGAAATAAACTTTAAGTTCAAAGTGCGTGTTGTTCTGCAATATTGTATTTTTAATAAGCAAAACAAAAACCTAACCTTTAAAGTGATTTGGGGGGGAACTTTTTTAACGCCCGCGAAAAAGTGACCCCACTTTTCATCATAGATTTTCATGGTCTATATGGCATGGATAGGTATTTTTTGATAATTTAAAAAATTGTTCAAAAGTTATACCCCTAATGTACACGTTTAAGTACCCAGCAAAAACTTTGCTTACAAAATAAGCAGAAAAATACTGAGAACTTGACGAGAATACTACTTATTTTTCTACAAGAAAAAGTACTTTTTTTTGTTTGCGATGTTTCAAAAGTAATACTTTATAGTTTGGCTAATTATAACGTAAAAAAAATTTTTTTTCTTTTATACTTAAAAGTTTTATAAAAATATGTAGTTACAAAAAGAGGCAAATAATAAGTTTTGGTTGCATAAAATCATTTATAGCTCTAAAACTCTAATAACAATGTGTGTAACGATATATGTAAATGTTATTTTGTTCAAAAAAAATCGTTTACATTAGATCGATATCACTATTAGGGTTCTAATAACAAAAATATACTGCGGGGTTAATTTTGTAACATATTTATGAATACATTTACATACATTTGATTAATTTTGGGATTTTCTATTGATTTCACATTGAAATTATTTTTAAAATTGTAAAGTATTATATATACAATAACTTATTTAAAACATTATATTAGAGTATTTTTGTTGTAATGTATAATTATGACTTATTTAATATATACATAACTAAGAATTCAAAAAGTAGCGAATAAAACTGCAAAGTAATGAATTCAGGAAGTAATTTAAATAAGGACTGTTAGTAAAGTTTTTGATGGGTAGATATTATAAGCTTTTATTTAACTTGCAATGTATGCGAAAAACATAAGTAACTAAGAACTATCCATAGGTCACTTTACAGCCCTTAAATTTGAATTTTTATAACATTTTTGATATTTATTAGCCCATTTTTGGAGTATTTTGCTCAAAACGTGATCATTTTTTTTTACCGATTTTTCAGATTTATATACCTACGTTTTAAGGCAGAAATTTCCCATTTATTAGGTTATAAAACTTGGACTTGGGAAAATATTATTATATATATTAATATTGCTGATAACATTTTTGTATCTGAACCGATTTTTCCTAGTTCTTCAGAAAATATGTTCTACTAAAGATATTCGATCTTTAGATATATAAGCCGTAAAATAATTTTTGATGTTTTTTAGGTGTATTTTTTACATAACTTGGCCATTTTTTAACCGATTTTACAGATTTATATACCGACGTAAGAAGAAATTTTACTTGCTTTATAAAACTTGGACTCGGAAAGATCTATAGCTCCAAAAATGGGTATTTTTCAAAAAAAAATATATATTGTTCAAAATTTATTTTGCATCTGAACAGAGTTTTTCAGAAAATTTGTTCAAACTGCTTTTGTCATTTAATCTTACACCTTCTATTAGTAATTAATATATTTCATATTCAATTTTCAAAATGCCACGTACATTTAATTTGAGTGTACCGTCTGCGCTATCGACGTTATGTAGGTGTCGGTAAGAGTGTAATTGAACACCCGATAACACGGTCTCTTTTTTTTGCATGTAGCTACATACAAAAAAAAAAGGGACAGCTAGTTTCTGAGTGCTGCGATGTTGTGTACATATCAGTGATGGAATATGCAGTACTATGGTACTATTTTAAGTACTTTTCTTTTCATAAATACCACATTACCCCCATGTCAGTTTCAGTACTCTTTTCTTATGCTTTCTTGTTAAGAAATCCAGGGTGACTTTTATTAATCATTGGCAACATATTCCACGTGCCAATTATAATGATAGCGCATTTAATTTTTTAAACATTTTATATTTCTGCGCATCTACGTCATAGTAGTAAATAACCGCAAACAGCATCACACAAACACGTGTATGTGATGAACGTTTGTTTACATTTAGGTCATAATTGTGTAAAACGCAATACAAAACAAAAATATTTTATAATTTTGTTGTTGCTTACTGCAGAAATTCATATTGAACTTATAAATTTCAAACGCTGCATATCGTGTGGCGTTGAAAGTTTTTAAAACGCAATAAGAATTTCTGTAGAAAGCAACAACCAAATTTTGAAATTTTTTGACTTTGTTTTCAATGTTATTTTTGGCGTTGCGTTGCCTTTTACACATCTATGGCCTTAAATCTATTTACTACAGTATTGAAAATATTACGTCATCAGAGTAAAAGTTAACAGACCTGCGCAATGCGATATCTTGTTATCTTTGTTTCATGCGTGCTAATAACATACAGGGTAAACATACAATTTATTGTTATTTTTCGTTCATGTGTTTTGTTGCAAAACTGTTGATATTCTTCAAGCACCAATGTCATTTAAAATGTGTTTGAACTACACAGCAGTTTAACATAGTATGTATTAACAAACATATTTTGAACACCACTAGAATAATGTAATAAACTTTTTGTTCGGCAAATAAGAACGAAAATAAAAAGATGCAATGAAACCTTGCAAAAAATGGAAGCTTCCAATGGGAAAAAATTAATATATTTTAGAAAGAACATGTACAAATTAACCAGGCGCAATGTTGATTGAAAAATCATAGTAAATTTCTGCAAAAGGACGGAATTTATTTCAAATTATCATTGTTCATATTAATTTTAAAATAAATAAATTAAAAAAAGAATTTTTCAATATTGAATCAATAAAATCCTGTTTTACGTGTTTTGTGTGGAAACAACAACAACACTACAAGAAGAAATGCCTAAGTTTTTTAGTTTCATATTAAAAAAATTTATAAAAAGGAGAAAAATTCCCGTATTTTTTTTTTTTTTTTTTTTTTTTTGGTATAATTATTTAGTTAAATGCATAAAATTTAAGACGTAGGATGATGATGAACACATATCGGGGTTTTTTTTTGCTGGTGGATTTTAATTGTGAGTGCTTCTCTAAATATCGGGGAAAACAACATAGTGAAACATGCACAACAGGAAAATAAATAATACAATTCTTTCTCTCCCTCCCTAGTTCAGGGGGTAAGTTTTAACAATCATTCTAAAACAAAAAGATATGTCCCTGAAGCTTCTTCTTACTGTTATTTCACACTCAAATTAAATTGATGTTACATTAACACGTTGCTTCAACATGAAATACCTCTCATTCAACGTGATTATTAGTGGTATTTAAATATCAAGGTCATTTTGTGCAAATTAACTGGAATGTTAAATTAATATGAATTAAAGTTATTTTAAAAGAAAATAATGTTGTTCGCAAATTATTGTAAAATCATATTAAATTAACATGAAGTAACTATTGAGCAAAATCACTACCGAAAAATCTAAAATCAACCTAGTTTTAGACGATTTTTTTGTGTGTGTATGTACACTTGCATTTTCATATATTTGTATATTAAAATGAATTAATTTTTAGTTTGTTAACCAAAATGTTATATTTTTTTCTCATCATGCATTAATTTTTTATATTTTTTAAAAATTTTGTGATTTTTTAGAGTATATTTGTTAATAAGAAATTTTTTATAAAAAGTACCAAAATGTTGAATTAAGAACTCTTTTGTTTGGTGGTCAGTACCACATAAATTTTTAAAAATTCCATCACTGATACATATACGTTGAATATTACTTTGCTTTGTATGTATGCTAGCTGTCCCTTTTTTGTATGTAGTTTCAACGGGATTTGGCATTTAGAATGTATATAAAACTACATACAAAAAAGGGACAGCAGGCATAACTATCCCAAGTGCATAAAAATTGTTAAGTGTTGCCAGAACTTTTAGAATTTTAAACAGCAAAAACATTGATTTTTCATCAAAATATCTGCGACTTGATTTTTAAATCTTTAAGAAATCTTCAAAACGCATTTAGTACATTTTATGTAGATTATTATGAAAAAGATTTAACCATTTATTTCAAGATTAATATATTTTTTATTAAAGCACAACGAAAACAGGTTGCACACTATAGTGGCATACAAAATGTAATACATACAGGTATGTACATATTTATTTTAATACTAATTAGTTTGTGAATAGTTTTAAACTAAGATTAAATTAAAACAAATAATAAGATATTGTTGTAAGATAAGCGAACGAAGTCTTAGTTCAAAAACGATGAACAGGCCATAAAAAATATACGCGTAAATATATATATTAACATGTACCAGTAAAATTGTATGAATATATGCCTTTATTACAATTAAATTTAGCGAATTCAGGCTTGGGCTAAAAATGTTATACCAAACTAATAATGTTTGCATTTATGCAAAATATAAAAGTCAAGAAATAATTATTATATCGTCGGTTTTGCCGCATGGAACAAAATTTTTCCAGAAAAACTATAACTAACGTTTGCTCTAATTTTATAAATAAACTGCACGATAGATTTTTTGTTTAAAATAACGTGGATCGTGAGATATGCTTTCTTTTGAAAAATAAAGTCGTTATACATATATAAGTTTTTTGCACAAAATATAAAAAGATTCAACAAAAATAATACAAACCTGTTTTTCGTCCCATATACCATTTATGACACTATGGCTTTTAAATGTATATTAAGTAGGTCAAACTATTTGTTAAAGCAAACACAAAATAGAAACCACAAAGTGTATCGTCGGGTGGTAACTGTTTTGCCGCACGGAACAATAATGTTTTGATCTACTTTCTTTGAATAGAATATGCAGCATAACACTAACAAACAATAATATATTTTATAATGAATATTTGCTTCATAGCACAAAAAAGTGACTAATAAAGCAAAACAATGTGAAGAGAACTGTAAAACTGAGGATATGAGGCAATGTAAGGGCTCGTTATCTTTTAATATATTTGAAATATCAAAAAATGGATAAAAAAATTTAAAAAGAGGGCACATTTACTATATAAAATAGATATATAACTAAATTTTTGTAAAAATGTGCCATCTGGCATACCAGAAACCACCCGACGATATATTAAGCAGAAAATAAAAATTATAAATATTCGTTATTTGTGAACCAAGCAATTAAAATAATTCAATATCCAAAACACGGACCGTTATAATTATTTATTATATTTTCATTATATCCAGACGATAACAGTTATTTTGTGATTTTTATTTTTTCGAGCAATATTAAAAATTATTTTTGCTTCTTATTTTTCGAGCAAAAATAAAAGTAATTATATATATTTTAATGTGTGATCAGCATGGGGATGTCTTATGCACATTAGTATAAAAATCAAAAGTTCGTATATAACAATTAAATTGCACTTTTTATGATATTGCTCATTTTCTTTCCGGTCCAAAAAAAAAAAAAAAAAATTAAACTTGTTTAAAAAACATACATTAATAAAATTAATTTAAATAAATAAACGCTGTCTGTCATATTCATTTACCTACATAAAGGCATATATTATCAGGAGCAACATTAGTTACTTTCACACACGTACTGCATAACGTATATTTGTAAAATTTTACTGCTTACTGAAGAAATTTGTTTCTTACATTATTATTATTTAAATTAATTTTTGTAAAAATCCGCTTAGCATATGCTGTAAATTTGGTAACGATAAAATTGAATAAAAAACTAAATTTAAAAATTAACTTAGTAATTTTAACAAAAATAATACGGGAATTTTCCTTCTCTTTATTTATTTTTAAAATATAAAAATAATTTGTCAACTCTAAAACGTCCATCTTATTATGTTGGTATTTTTGTTGATAAAATTTGTCCGAAGAATATATTATTTCAACCTAAATCATCTGTCAATCACCTCTCCCGAAAGTAGCATTTAATGCAATGACTTCCTTATAAATTTTGGTATTGATATAAGATTTGGCTACGATAAGTTTTATATAAGATAAATATCTAGATAATATTCGACGTAAGTAATACTTTTTTAGGTCCATAATTTTCTGTATATACACGGAAAAAATTTTATTTTCTAAAGAAATCAATTTCGTTTCTTAAATCCAGAAAATCCATAATAATTTCTTGTTTTTCACTTATTTCGTTCGTATATAGTAAAATTTTTTAAATAAACATTTTGAATTAACCAAACCACACATATTTAGAATAAGTAATTTTTGGCTTGGGCGAGAATCATGCAAAATTTTCTTGGCTCAAGCCGTATATTCTGGCGAAAGTTCTTTTTTTTTTAGGGTAATCAATTCGTTTCTTTAAACAAGAAAATCCAAAATCCAAAAATAATTTTTTAGATTTTAACTTATTTCGTTCGTATGTAGTAAAATTTTCTTAAATTAAGAAACATTTTGCTTTTAAGCAAACCACACATATTTAGAATAAGTAATTTTTGGCTTTGACAGTATCATGCTTTTTCTATAAAATGCAATATTAATTTAATATGGTGTAATTTGATTAAAATCGGTGTGTGTTATTTTGAATTTTTCTGCTGGTAACACTGGTAGCAAGGTAGTAGCACTCAGCGCTGCCATAATTTTTTTGAAAATAACTGCAACTTAAAAAAAAAACTGATTTTAGCTTTAAGACCCTGCACATAAAAATACCCAAAAAAATATGTTATTTACTTAGTTTTTTTTAACATATATGTACAGCAACAAATTCAATATTATATAAAGGGTTTTCATGATATCGCTAAAAATTGCTAATTGTACAAATGGGGAAAATTCCAAGACTCGTTTCATGAAGTCCCTTTTTAATGTTAGTGTAATTTAATCAATTAAGTCAGTTTGTAGGAGACGTCAATTCAAAAAGAAAGAGAAAAAAAATTTATTAAAAAAATAAAAGTTGAAATTTGTAATTAAAATTTTAAATTTGTTTTTTAAAATGCATTAAGAACGCCAAAAGACTAATTTGCTCAAATTATTGCAAAATTTGTTGTTCCTGATTTATAAACACCTGAATTTTTATTGAAAACGACGGTAAGCATTAACAAATCTGTTTGTAGAAATGCACAATTGAACAGCGCAAGTTTAGGAGGTAAAATTGTTGGGCAAGTTTATGAAGTTTGTGTTAATGCATTCTTATACAATTTTTGATAGTTCATTTGCGAGGGCGTTAAATTGCACAGATTGCTAGACTTTTGAGCGATATCATGAAAACTCTTATTAACGAATATCGTTACTTTGTAGGCAAGATAAAAGAGTGTGGAATTAGGAATACACAAATATATGTAGTCTTGCGATTTTTTTTTGTTTCCTTATTTGATACAAAATTGATTTTAGTTGAGGCGCAGATTTTCTATTTGTTAAGTATGCATACATGAAAAATTGCTGCAACAAATCTTTTACAATGTTAACCCAAAACAACAAAAATCACAAAATGTAAACAGGGACTTTCAAACTTTCAAACTACTCAAACGGGCTTGCAAACATATCAAAATTGTACGTAAGTATAATCCTTTTGCGTTGTTAATTGGGGTATTTGACAAACGATTAAAACATGTTTGTAAAGGGTGTCCAACCAAACCGCACGATGTTAATTGTAAATTAAAGCAAAAGTTTTCGTAGAACTATAATTAAGGTTCAATGTCATTAAGGTGCAGAATTATATCATTTGTTAGCTCATGCATTGTTTTTGGCTTACCGACGTATACTGTTTCTTTTAAATACAATTTTCTTTATATATCAAATCACATGATTGTGGCGGCCAATTAACATCGCCCGATGACGCCGCTAGGCCATAAGCATTCTTAGGAGTTTTCACATTTCCTACACACCCGGTTTGCTGAAATTTGCGGACAATTCTCCCGATTGTGGACACACTTGGTCGATTATGCTGGCCAAAAAATTCACAAAGTTCATTTTGATTTGAACGCGCATTTTCGTAAAAGGCTTTAACAATCTTAACGTTAAATTAAGTTAGACAAAAAACTTGACGTTAAGGTGTGACCCACAATAAACATCGTGCATTTTGGTTGGCCCATCCTTTAGAAAAATCGAAATGTTGAATATTTTCCAAGCTGTTTGCGCTACCTAGTTCTAAATTTAATCATTTAAGTTGAAATTTAGCAGAGTAAAAAAAGGAAGACACGAAACAAAAAAAAATGTAAGAGGATAAAAGTTTTTTATTAAAATCTATTGAAAAGTTATTAATTATGTTTGGGTCGTTTATTTGTTAGCTCTTGCCATTATTAGGTAAGATCATTGCTTAAGAAATAAAAAAATAATATAACAAAATTTAAAGTAAAAAAAATTAATGTAAAATCTGCACAATTTACAAAAAAAAAACTTATTTTTTAAACAAAAAACTTCAAAACTGCTCAATGCTAAGAAAAACTGCAAAATGCAGATACGGCAACGTTGGTAGCACTAGAGAAGGCTATACTGTCTTTCCCTTTTTTGTATGTTGTTTTATTAGATGTGAAATACAGGTTTCAATACTTATAACTACATACAATAAAAAGGGACAGCTAGATTACTAATGCTGTAAATGTACCATGGTTTCACTGCTGCCAATCTAGCTACTTTCTCGTCAAATCTAGCGATTTTTATTCAAACTTTGAGGGAAAAATTGTGATTTACCCTACAAGAAGACTACTTGACCACTATATTGGAAAAAGTTTCTATTAGTTTATTAAGAGCAAAATTAAAAACTAACCGAAACTCTTGTGTACATGTAATTTTGCCTCTCTTTCTAACTCACTAATTCCACTCGACTACGGAACATATATCTGTACTGCTTACTCCGCTGCTTTATATTAGTTAGTGATCGCGTAAATAATGGTTAACACTAACTAGTTAGTCATAACGTAAATAGAGGTCAGCACTAACTAGTTATTCATAGCGCAAAAATTGGTTTGTACTGACCTTTATAAAACAATGTTTTTTTTTATTTTAGTTAATAAAGTTTTTATTAAAAAAATATAATCAAGCAGGCTTCATTAAAATATATAATATGTATGGGTGCGGGACCACGTAACGTCATTTTTGTGGCTGCTCTATAACGCTCCTTTCTCACATGGGTCTGGATTTCGTTTTGGGATCTTATTTATAAAAGTTCTTTTGCAATGGAGGTAAACGTACTCATTACCAATTAATTTCTCGAAAATCATTTAAAGAAATATTATTTTGTTAACAACTTGTGACTAAAAAGACGAATACATACATGCATACATACTTGAAAAGTCTTCAGGATTTTAAATATTTGGTATAATTTGCTCCTTTATTATCACCACCAAATCTTTAACGAGTATCCCGGCCAAAGCAACCACACGAATGACCGCTACCTGTTGGAAGACCATTTCTTTTAACACGACTGTTTCGTACATGACCTGTTATTTCCAGAAAATCTACCACCACGTTTTCTGGAGCTTTCAAATGCAACGTAGTTGCAAAGGAGATAAGCAAATTAATTTTTTAACTTAACATGGCAAATTACTTTTGTAATATTTAATTTAAACCACAGAACTAACATTTAAACAATTCAACAACAATATTTTTACAAGAATCGACAGGCTAGGCGTGTGAAAAAATTATATTAAAAAATTGGCGGTATTTAGGTTGTGTTATTTGCGATTTTTTATTCTGGGTTGGTTCGTTTTTAATAAATTTTTTGACAATTTTGTTGAAAAGTTGCTTTGTAATAAACAAAAGGGGCAAATAAACCACACAAACATATGAAAAAAGCTTGAATCATACTTGTGTGAAATTTAAAAATTTGTAATATATACACAAACATCTTGGTTTTTCTAAGAAAATATATTGACTTTAAAGCCTCATTCATAATGGAAACAGCAATTTCATTTTCAATATGTCTCATTCTTTTCCAAAGTGTTTCATGTAAATTCTTTTAATTTAAAGTACAAAAATTTAACTGAAGTTTTGTTAAAGAACTGCAAAACTTGTTTACTACTCACTTCTACTACAACAACAATTTATATGAAGTTCTAAATAACGAATATGATAATTTTCATAAGTTTTGAATACAATTTAGGTAAGCTTCGTCAACGAAATCCTAGGAATTTTTTTTATTTATTTTTTTTTGTTTTTATTGATTTTATTGATTATTTGCAGTCGGTAATCCAAATCAATTTCGATCAGTTATTTTTCCATACCAAAGGATTTGCAGGAAAATGGCATCGATTTGTTTTTGCATATTTCTGCATATGTTGTTATAAATGCATATATTTGCATATTTTGTTTAAAGTGCATATAATTTGCATTTTTTTATTTTTGTGATGTATTTTAAATATTTTAAAAGAAATTTAAATCAAATAATTAATATTTAATACTTCAATACAAAATGAAACATAACTTGAATCTGTTTTGAAAAAAAAGTATAGGATTTCATGAAATAAAAGAAAGTTGTAAGCTTATTTGATTTTAATTATGCAAATAAAATTAAAAGTGAATATTTTCCCATGAAACTGGCATCCTTAAAAAATGCTCCCTTGACTTCCGTTGACGTTTTGAGCGTACATTTTCAATGTATAAAAGTTTTTTGCGGCCGAATAGACAGTTATGTTTTTGGAACTTTGAAGGAACTTTCTCTTGTTCATACTAATATAAATTTAAATTAAATCTAATTACATATTTTAAAAAGAATTAACAAGTGATTGAAGTTTGTTTTTGGCTTATTTTATCTTACTTTTGTGTATATATTTTAACATACCTACATATATGTATATTTACGTAGTTACCTGAATTATTATTTTTGTTATTAATAAATACACTTTAAACAAATAACTTTATATGCTTTTTATATATTTTTTAGTGCATATTTTTCTTATTTAAAATGCATATTTTTGATCTTTTAGTGCATGAAAATCCAAGCCCTGTTGCTTACTTTAGACAGGAACATTGTTTTAATACCAACTCTAAAAAAATATTTGAAGATAATTTTATAATATTTGGCCTGCGTGGAAATATCTTATTGTTGGAAATTGAAATAGTACCAGATAAATACCAAAAATCTCCTTTTACAGATTCTTATTTACTCAGGACCTTGGATGTTTTATGTTTCTAGGGCCAATACTAACGGAAATTCAAAATGTACAAGTTAAAAACAAAAAAGTACCACAATTTTCCCTCTTATAGATTCTTGTCCACTCAGGACATTTAATGTTGAATTTTATGTTTATAAGTCCAATACTAACGGAAATTCAAATAGCACCAGTTAAAGAACAAAAAAGTGCAAAAAAAACCCTTTTACAGATTCTCATTTACTCAGGACCTTAGATGTTCAATTTTATGTTTCTAGCGCCAAAGTTAACGGAAATTTAAAAAGCACAAGTTAAAAACAAAAAAGTAACACAAATTTTCCTCTAGTAGATTCTTATCCACTGAGGACATTTAATGTTGCATTTTTTTTGTTTCTAGGTCCAATACTAACGTAAATTCAAATAGTACCAGTTAAAGAACAAAAAAGTGCCAAAAACCCCTTTTACAGATTCTCATTCCGTCAGGACAATGCATGTTTAATTTTATGTTTATAGGTCCAATATTAACGAAAATTAAAAAAAAGTAGTTAAAGCACGACAAAGTAACAAAAAGATTCCTCTTACGAATTTTCATTCACTCAGGACCTTGAATGTTTAATTTTATGTTAATAGGTCTAATATTAACGAAAATTCTCATTCACTCAGGACTTTGCATGTTTAATTTTATGTTTCTAGGTCTAAGACTAACAGAAATTCAAAATCTTTTCCACTCAGGACATTGCATGTTGAAGTTTATGTTTCTAGGTCCAATATTATCGATAACTAAAAAATTGCGAGTTGTAGAACCAAAAAGCTAAAATAAGGAATTAAATTTCCCGTATTTCCCGTTTTTGGTACTTTTTCTACCCATTGAATCATACAAAATTTCAATATTGTAGTGGGGCCAATAATTAAACACGTTAATCGCAAGGAATAAAAAAAAAATGTTTTGTAAAAAAAGTACCAAAATTAGTTACAGCTTTTACCTCTTAAACGTCCGCATTGCGAACAAGTACCAAATTTGTATATGGATTTTTTAGATAAGTTTCAAATGCGATATAACCCTTGATTCTATGATTCTGGGCTTAAAAGATAGATGGGGTGACAAAAAAGTACCAAAATACAGATTTTACCCGTTTACTCCGTTAAAAAGCTGAATTTCCAAAAAGTACCAGACACCTATCCGCTTGTTATTCTAAAGAAGAACGATAAGTATTAAATTTTTTTTTTGTATCTCTTTTAGTTTTGGAGATACATATAAGGTTACCAAATTTACCCGTTTTTGCCCCCTAAACATTCGAATTTCCAAAATTCCCGTCTTCATGAATCGATTTGGGGAGAGCCCAACCCCTGGTCCAAATTTCAAGTTTTTAGCTTCAGGCGTTTAAGCTATGCGATAATGAATCAGTCGGTCAGTAACGTTACAATTTTATATATAAAGGTAATAAAATGTCCTTACAAATTTAAAAAACCCTCCAAAAATCTGCTCAAAAGAATAATATTTTACCTTTCTAAGGAAAAAAATTATTAAATATACCTACATACAAATAAAGACAACCTTGTTATATATATCAAAATTAAACAGAATTTATGCCGCATGTCCCATTTTTACAAAAAATGAGTTAAAAATAATATAGTAAATGTGCCCTCTTTTAAAATTTTTTATCCATTTTTTGATATCTCGTATATATTAAAGGATATCGAGCCCTAACATTGCCTCATATCCTCAGGTTTACAGTTCTCTTAACATTCCTTAGTCATTCATTCTCTTAACATTCATTAGTTGGAATTTATAGTTTCAGCTAATGTCAGAAATGCTCTAAACTCTTTTAATGAAAATGTTATATCAGATTCTTGTTGTTGTATACTGAAACATTCAAATTCGCTTGAACTTAATTTTTATGAAAAAAAATGTTATATGGGATTTTTATATTATTAATGTAATGTTAACTTAATTTTAGTTGAGATCATTAGCACCCTCAATATCATTTTTAGTACATAGTTATTTCATTACCCATGGATTCTAAGATAATTTCGATCCAGTGTTTTAAAATTAAAAATAAGAACTCCCCGGCAGTTTTCTCCCTTTTTATACCCTCCACCATCACTAGTGGTGAATGAGGGTATACTAAGTTTTTCATTCCGTGTCAAACTTTTTTTTTATGCAACTAAGACCCAATAAAATGACCCTGCACCCTACTTATATCTATGTATGTAGGCTCAAATTAAAGGTTAGTTGCTCACGACTGTAAATACTTTGTTTTTTATGTTTTATGCGCTTATTCATTTTATTTTGTAATTTTTTTTTTGTAAATGAAGATTACCTGCATACTGCATAGCCGGCCGAAGGCCGGGCGCATGGATTTTCTCCTTTATGGTATAACAAACAACGGCTTCGCTAACTAAAGCTTCTCTAAAGGATTTTCTCCCACATGATATAACAAATACCGGCTTCGCAAACTAAAGCTTCCCTACATAGCCGACCTTCGGCCGGTCTCAAGGATTTTATCCTCTGTGGCATAACAAACACCGGATTCACGAACTAAAGCTCCTGCGTTTAAAATATATGTACTTAAATTAACCTAGAGGGGAAAATAATGAACGAATACATATTTGCAATCGTGAGCAAATTACCTTAAATTTTAAAAACCACGGGCCGCATATTTTTTTTGGTGCCCCGTAAACTGCACTCAGCCAATAATTTAATACAGGTCTAAGCCGCAACCAATTTTAAAGCTGACTTCCGTTTTTATAAAGATTAATTAATAATATATGTATATATAGATATCATATATACCCCCTAAAATATTAGAACTGTAGTTGTTCCTATTAAAATCCAATTGTAAAAATTCGCCAAACTCCCGGGGCATTTTATTCATAATTGGGTTGATTATGTATTTTTTTGTGACACACATTTGTGGCACCTTCCATTAAAACATTCGTAGATGAGATCAAAATTTTATATTAAAAATTTCAAATACACCTCTAAGTCTAAAGTAATCAATAAAAACAAAACAAAATTAAATTTGCTAGGATTTTGTTGACGAAGCTAACCTAAATTTTATTCAAAACTTATGAAAATTATCATAATCGTCATTTAGAACTTCATATAAATTATTGCTGTAGTAGAAGTGAGTAGTAAACAAGTTTTGCTGTTCTTTAACAAAACTTCAGTTAAATTGTTGTTACTTTAAATTAAAAGAATTTACATGAAACACCTTGGAAAAGAATGAGACATATTGAAAATGAGGCTTTAAAGTCAATATATTTTCTTAGAAATACCAAGATGTTTGTGTATATATTACAAATTTTTAAATTTCACACAAGTATGATTCATGCTTTTTTCATGTTTGTGTAAGAGTTTGTGTGGGTTTTTTGGCTCTTTTGTTTATTTCAAAGCAACATTTCAACAAAGTTGTCAAAAAATGTATTAAAATCGAACCAACACATAATAAAAAATCGCTAGATTTCCCGCTAATAGATAAATCACAATTTTTTCCGCAAAGTTTGAATTTAATCGCTAGATTTGACGAGAAAGTAGCTAGACTGGCAACAGTGAAGCCAAGGTACATTTATAGCACTAGTAATCTAGCTGTCCCTTTTTATTGTATGTAGTTATAAGTATTGAAACCTGTATTTCACATCTAATAAAACAACATACAAAAAAGGGACAGCCAGTATAGACTACTGAAGTGCTACTACCTTGCTACCAGTGTTACCAGCAGGAAAATTCAAAATTACACTTACACCGATTTTAATAAAATTACACCATATATTAAATTAATATTGCATTTTATAAAAAAAAGCATGATCTCGTCTAAGACAAAAATTACTTATTCTAAATATGTGTGGTTTGGTTAAAGCGAGATGTTTATTTAATAAAAGTTACTAAACACGAACGAAATAATTTAAAATCAAGAAATTATTATGGATTTTCTGGATTTAAGAAACGAAATTGATTACTTTAGATAATAAACTTCTTTCCGTGTATTTGCAGGCAATTATGGACCTAACAAATTATTATTTACGCCAAAAATTATTAAGATTTCTATCGAGTTTTATCTATACTAGATGACCCGTGCGAATATTTCGCACCGTTAGTTGTCATTTTTGTAACATAAAATGAAAATAATTAATAGAAGTTTTAGTAACTTCAATACATTTTGTTAAAAGTATAAAAATATTAGAAATCATAATATATATCATACATATTTACATACATACATACATATGTTTAAATGCTTTTATAATACTTCTTTGAATACAATGTTAGAGGTATTGACATGATCATCGTTAACTTTTTGCCCGTACGAATCCTTAAAGGCCGTGTCAGATACAACTTTGTCGCTTTGCGTGACGTTTCTACCTTTGGCAGAAAAATGCAAAGCAAAAGGTGTATGACACAATGAAAACTTTGACAACACTCACGCATTGTTTGTTTACTTATAAAAGCGGTTGGTAATTTGTAAATTTAATTATTTGTTATAAAAATAAATGTTAAAAATTTAATTGGACCGTTTTTTGGAATTGAATTTGGCAAACAAATTAAAAAACAAAAGAAAATTATACTAGCCAATTGTCAAAGCGCGCAAAAAGATGAGAGTTGGCTAACTTTTTGCTTCGCTCTGCTTTGAAAGTACTTTATGTGACATGTTTCGTATAAGTATGTATATTTTATCTTAGATTTCAAAGCGAATCGGTAACGCAACGCGAACCAAAAGTTTTATCTGACATGGCCTTAATACAAACAAAAATAGCTTTAAACGTACGCAATTATATATAAATGACTTAGTAATAAACGGCATTATAGTAAATAGCGGTATTGCCAGAATGGAATGGATATTATGTAGAACTGCATTACTATTAAGCGACCCTGTATTACCACACTTGAACAAAAACATTTAATCATAATGACAACAGTATTATCATGCAGTTCTATTAGAACTGCATTACTATTTAGCGACCCTGTATTACCACACTTGAACAAAAACATATAATCATAATGACAACAGTATTATCATGCAGTTCTATATAAAATATAGTTTTTATCAATAAAAATATTAATTTTTCAATTTCTAATTATTTTTCGCCATTAGTGTTAGAAATAAGTTTTAAAATGAGATATCATTCATTAAATTTGATGCGGTGGTATGGGAGATATTTGCAACCGACAAAAAAAAGTGCTTTAGAAATAATATATATGATATCTATCTTATATAAAACTTATCGTCGCCAAATTTTATATCAATACCAAAATTTATAAGGCATTAAATGCTATTTTCGGGAAAGGTATTTGTATGGGAGCCATGGACCGATTCAAAAAAAAAAAAAAATTACAGATGATTTAGGTTGAAAAAATGTATTCTTCGGAAAAATTTTATCTACATAAATACCAATATAATAAGATGGTTTATGACCAGAAAGCATGGGGGACATTTGAAATTATGAACCGATTCTTACATTTTTGAATAGTATTCGACTTTTACTTTGCGCACAAGGCAACTTGCCAGACACACGAACGGGCATTGTAAGATCGACTCATTATTTGATTTATTGTAGATCCCCTGCACCTAAAATTACTAGTAAGGTATTGGACTACTTTTTTACTAGTTGTTAGGCGTCAAAAACTGAGAAAGATGATAAAATTTCGGCTACGCAGCTTTTTACATCACGCCGTTTGTTGTAGTAACAACAACAACACTACAAAAATTGTTAAAAAGAGATTTACTACTTGTTCGTTGTAGGAACAGCAACAACGATACAAGAAGAAAAACGTTTTAGAGTTGACAAATTATTTTCATGTTTAAAAATAAATAAAAAAGAAAAGTCCCGTATTATTTTTGTAAAAATTACTTAGTTAAATACGTCAAATTTACAATGCAGAATGATGACGACAACCATATCGGGTATGAAAAAAATTATTGAAGGGAATTTTCAAAATTAAATTTTTATTCAATTTTGTCGTTACCTAATTTAAGCGGATTTTTACAAAAATTAATTTAAACAAAAATAATGTAAGAAACAAATTTCTTCAGTTAGCAGTAAAATTTTACTACTTACTGCTCAACATAATGCAGTCTAAATATACGGTATGCAGTACGCCCATGTATGAAAATAACAACTGTTGCTCCTGATAATATTTGCCTTTTAAGTAGGTAAATGAATTTGACAGACAGTGTTAATTTATAAAAATTCATTTTATTAATGTACATATGTTTTTTAAACAAGTTTAAATTTTTTTATTTTTAATGGACCGGAAATATATGAACAATATTGTAAAAAGTACAATTTAATTGTTATATACGAACTTTTGATTTTTATACTAATTTGCATACGACATCCCCATGCTGAGCACACATTAAAATAAATATTAAAAGTAATCTAAATCATTATAATACGACATTTCTTTAGAAACTAACTTTTATTTTTGCACGAAAAATAAGAAGAAAAAATAACGAGCAAAATTAAGGTCGAAAGAATAAAAATTTTACGTTTGTACGAATATTTTGTGTTGTAAATTGGGCTGTTTACTGTTTAAACAAACATTTGAAGCAATGTTTGTAGAAATGTTAAAAGTTTTTAATATTTATCTGACATATTGGATATTTGTCAAACTTTTTGTGGTGTCTAGTGCTGAAATTAATCATTACAGCGAAAACTTTGCAGAACAAAAATGAAAAATTAATGTTTGTACGAAATATGACTGCTGTTTATTTGCAAACAGAAGCAAACACAATGTGCATGTTTGCTAAGCAAATTGTGTGGTTTATTATGCCCTTTACAAAAGCTTTTGCAGTAGTGTTGTCAAAAAACACAGTGTAAGTCTTATTTATAATAATGGCCCGAAATAGTCAAAATTGATATAAAAGGGTAATATAAAAACAGGGTCATAAAAGTTCAACAGCGTCGAAAAAGGGTCCAATTGGTACTTTAGTATCACAGCGGTAACGCTGATCAATTGCTCCTATACACAAATTACTACCAAAGAACCATACAGAGCAATTCCATATGAAAACGATCAAAATTGGCAAATTTTTGGACGACCCCTCTCCGATTTTAAAATAAATAGTCTCAATCGATTGCCCAGCAAAAAATAATGCACCTACATATTTTTTTTTTTTTTTTATAGTGACTGGTTTAGTGGTGGTGTACACCACTGTCATGTGACAAAAAAACTACTAAAGCGATCGCAACGAGTGATAGCTCGTTGGAAAGGTATTGAATCAGGCTTTAATTGAAAAATAAAATTTTCCTAATTTTTCTTAGAAATTTACCTTTAAATTTTCCCAAGAAAATTAAATTTTCCGATTTTTCACAGAAGCTCCTAAATTTTCCGGCTAATTTTTTTTTTTTGGATTCCTCATAATTTTTGCTTTAAGAATCAGCAATAAAAAAATGGGCCCCGACTACTTGTTTGGACAGGAGAAGAGCATTTAAGAGACCACCTTGTTAAAAATACATTTTAAAAATTATTTTACAGTTAAAAATACATTTATGAAGAAAAAATCAATTTTTTTTTAAGAGCCCCAAGTTGAGTGTGTAGTGAATATGGTCTGCTGCCTTCACAAGATCGGCCATAAATCCATGGATAATAGCAGCAATGGCATGTAATGGCACACCAAACTTGACTGAGGCTACAGGTCATAAAATGTTTTGTAAATTTTTTAAATTACCAGGTAATAAATATTTCGCCTAAAATGACACGTGCAGAAACAAGTCATAAAACACGGATTTTCCATAAATATGGCGAAATATTTATTACCTGGTAATTTAAAAAATTTGCAAAACATTTTATGACCTGTGGTCGGCTTATTGGCAGTAACCAATTAAGTCCCTTTTAAAAAACATTTTATGACCAGTAATTTCACGCAAATTTTCCTATTAAAGAAAAGCAAATATCGCTTATTTTTTTTACCAAAAAATAAATATAAATACTTCACACACTCTGAGTCAAATTTCAGTTGAATACTAAACGTGAAAGTGTTTAAGTGTTTTTTTTTTGTAAAGTAAAGAGTGAAGCTGTAAAGACAATTTAAAGTAAAATGAATAAATTTTGCTGCAATCCGTTTAACAAGAGTGGACATCGTTCGAAAAAGATAAAAGTATTAAAATTAACTGGTGTTTCGAAGCGATACATGAATGAATTAAATATACAATACGGTGAAGAAGCAGAATTCATTTGCCCCAAGTGTAAAATCGATTTGTCTCAACAAGCAAATGCATTGAAACAAATGCAGCCACAATCCGAGAGTGAAATGACAAGTGAACAAAATGTTTCATCTGATAGTGAGGCAGACATTCCGATGGTCAATATGTCTTTGAGTCCTTTGAATGAGGCTATTACCACTTTAGGTGAAACGCCTATTAGAAAAAGAAAGTTGCGAAGTGAAACATACAGGAAAGAGAAAAAAGGCAAGGTTATGAGTGCAATCGCGACAATATTTGATGAAGGCTCTGATAACGAATGCAGTCAAGCAGATGACGTGGATGACGGCAAACAAATGATTGAGCAGTTGAAAAGAAAATTCAATTTAGCGACCACTTTTCCGGAGAAATATCTCATTTTATCTGTGCTGCCTCAATCATGGTCTATACGCAAGATTTCTGAACAGTTTCAAACATCTTTTTACATCGCGAGAAGAAGCAAAGAATTAGTTCGACAGAAGGGCATATTGGCGACTCCCACCAAGAAATTTGGCTCAAGGACCCTCAGCGCAGCAACGGTGAAATTGATTCAAGATTTTTACTGCAATGATGACAACAGCCGCGCCTGCCCAGGTACACGTGACTATGTTATCACACGTGAAGATGGAGAAAAAGTACACAAGCAGCGCAGATTATTATTATGTAATCTATCCGAAGCATACCATCAGTTCAATGAGAAATACCCAGCGATGTAAAAAGATGTTAGAAACTGTTCAGAAATCTTGCGTATAGACCATGATTGAGGCAGCACAGATAAAATGAGATATTTCTCCGGAAAAGTGGTCGCTAAATTGAATTTTCTTTTCAACTGCTCAATCATTTGTTTGCCGTCATCAACGTCATCTGCTTGACTGCATTCGTTATCAGAGCCTTCATCAAATATTGCCGCGATTGCACTCATAACCTTGCCTTTTTTCTCTTTCCTGTATGTTTCACTTCGCAACTTTCTTTTTCTAATAGGCGTTTCACCTAAAGTGGTAATAGCCTCATTCAAAGGACTCAAAGACATATTGACCATCGGAATGTCTGCCTCACTATCAGATGAAACATTTTGTTCACTTGTCATTTCACTCTCGGATTGTGGCTGCATTTGTTTCAATGCATTTGCTTGTTGAGACAAATCGATTTTACACTTGGGGCAAATGAATTCTTTTTCTTCACCGTATTGTATATTTAATTCATTCATGTATCGCTTCGAAACACCAGTTAATTTTAATACTTTTATCTTTTTCGAACGATGTCCACTCTTGTTAAACGGATTGCAGCAAAATTTATTCATTTTACTTTAAATTGTCTTTACAGCTTCACTCTTTACTTTACAAAAAAAAAAAAAAACACTTTAACACTTTCACGTTTAGTATTCAACTGAAATTTGACTCAGAGCGTGTGAAGTATTTATATTTATTTTTTGGTAAAAAATAGGTAAAAAAAAATAAGCGATATTTGCTTTTCTTTAATAGGAAAATTTGCGTGAACTACTGGTCATAAAATGTTTTTTAAAAGGGACTTAATTGGTTACTGCCAATAAGCCGACCACAGGTCATAAAATGTTTTGCAAATTTTTTAAATTACCAGGTAATAAATATTTCGCCATATTTATGGAAAATCCGTGTTTTATGACTTGTTTTTGCACGTGTCATTTTAGGCGAAATATTTATTACCTGGTAATTTAAAAAATTTACAAAACATTTTATGACCTGTAGCCTCAGTCTGGTTTGGTGTGCCATTACATGCCACTGCTGCTATTATCCATGGATTTATGGCCGATGTTGTGAAGGCAGGCAGACCATATTCACTACACACTCAACTTGGGGCTCTTAAAAAAAAAATTGATTTTTTCTTCATAAATGTATTTTTAACTGTAAGATAATTTTTAAAATGTATTTTTAACAAGGTGGTCTCTTAAATGCTCTTCTCCTGTCCAAACAAGGAGTCGGGGCCCATTTTTTTATTGCTGATTCTTAAAGCAAAAATTATGAGGAATCCAAAAAAAAAAATTTAGGAGCTTCTGTGGAAAATCGGAAAATTTAATTTTCTTGGGAAAATTTAAAGGTAAATTTCTAAGAAAAATTAGGAAAATTTTATTTTTCAATTAAAGCCTGATTCCTTTATACCTTTCCAACGAGCTATAACTCGTTGCGATCGCTTTAGTAGTTTTTTTTTTAAAACAACTTTCAATGAGGTCCCTTATGAAGAATTCTTCAATTTTGTCACATGACAGTGGTGTACACCACCACTAAACCAGTCACTATAAAAAAAAAAAAATATATGTAGGTACATTATTTTTTGCTGAGCAATCGATTGAGACTATTTATTTTAAAATCGGAGAGGGGTCGTCCAAAAGGTGATCGCTTTCATATGGTATTGCTCTACAACCAATTTACATGATGAATTTTATGACGTCCAATTTTGGACGTCATTTTTTGTTTGATAGCAAGCGGTGTAGAGAAGAAAGAGGGGTAGAAAAATAGACTTGATTTCTATTTTCATGGATTTTTTTGACACTTCGCTTTACACTTTTTTCTGTTACGTTTTATTTTTATATTCTCATCAAGTGGATTGAATGAAAATGAAAAAAATTAGACGTCCACAAAAAAACCATCGTATAAATTTGAATAGTTTTTGGTAGCAACTTCAAAAGGGAATTAAGAAAATTGGACGTCATAAAATTCATCATGTAAATTGGGTGAAACAGTTATATTTTACCAGCGTTGCCATTGTGACAAATTTCACCTTATTTTGCAAGTTTATTGAGATGTAAATAAGTTGTTAATATTTATAAAGTTTTTATAAATATATAATTTAGAATTTGAAGTGAATTGGACCGAAATATTAAGTAATGCAATTAAGTGATCTTATATTTTATCTGTCCTTTATTACTGCAACGGTGTTTAATTTTGTGTACTTTTTCAGTACTTCATACCTTAAAGTTATCAAATATTTTTGGTGCTGCAGTATCTGAAGATGATGAAAACGACTTTGGAGTTCATTGCTTAAAGTTTTATGTTGCACTTTGTAATGGTTTGTTTAAAAGTTCGATTTTGATAAGTTTTAGTGTAACAAAAGTTATCCGATTGAGTATATCTCAAATATGTGCTCTTGTGCCCAATTTAGTAGATTTGACTGCTATTCAATATAAGTGGCTTTTTTAGGAACCTAATTAATGGAAAGCGCAAAATATTGGAAATTTTTGCAAGGGCGATTCAAAGTAAGACGTTGCGATAAGTCCTAAGATTTTCCATATTTTAAAAAATAAGTACTCATTTTTGATGTTACCTTATCTACAGCATATGTTAAGCGGATTTTTACAAAAATTAATTTAACCAAAATTAATTTAAGAAACTATGTTTTTTAGTTAGCAGCAAAATGTTACTGCTTACTGCTACACATAATGCAGTGTAAATATACAGCAGTACGCCCATGTATGAAAATAACAAGCTCCTGATAATATATGCCTTTTAAGTAGGTAAATGAATATTATAGACAGTGTTTATATATAAAAATGAATTTCACTTGTGTATCTTTCTCAAACAAATTTATGCTTTTTTATTTTTAATAACCCGGAAATAATATGAGCAATATCATAAAAAACACGATTTAATTGTTGTATATGAACTTTTTTTCTTCTCTTAATATGCACAAGACATCCCCGTGCTGGCCACACAATAAAATTAATATTAAAAGTCAACTAAATCATTATAATACGACATTTCTTTAGAAACTAACTTTCATTTTTGCACGAAAAATAAGAAGCAAAAATAACCTTTAATTTTGCTCGAAAAATAAAAATCACAACATAACTGCTATCGTCTGGATTAAAAAAAATTAATTATTACGGTCCGTGTTTTGGATAGTGAATAATTTTAATTAATTGGTTCACAAATAACGACTTTTTATAATTTTTATCTTCTGATTGATATATCGTATGGTGGTTTCTCGTATGCCGCATGGCACATTTTTACAAAAATTGAGTTACAAATAATATAGTAAATGTATCCTATTTTCAAATTTTTTATTTATTTTTTTATATCTCAAAAATATTAAAAGATATCGAGCGCTAACATTGCCTCATATCCTCAGTTATACAGTTCTCTTAACATTCATTAGCCACTTTTTGCGCTATGAAGCAAATTTTCAATGTAAAATATATTAATGTTTGTTATTGTTATGCTCATGTTCTATTCAAAGTAGGCAAAACATTATTGTTCCGTGCGGTAAAACATTAACCACCCGAGATACACTTTGTGTTTTATATTTTGTGTTTGCTTTAACAAATGCTTTAACCTTCTTAAAAGACATTTAAAAACATTAGTGTCAAAAATGGTATATGGGATGCAAAACAGGTTTGCATTATTTTAGTTGAATAAATATAACTTTTTATATTTTGTGCAAAAAGTTAAAAGTTTTTTTTTTAATAAAAAGCATATTTCGCAATCAACGTTATTTTAAGCTGAAAAATCTATCGTGCAGTTTATATATAAAATTAGTCCAAACGTAAGTTATAGTTTTTCTAGAAAAAAAATTTTGTTCCGTGCGGCAAACCCGACGATATAACATATATTTCTTATGGCCTGTTCATCGATTTCGAACTAAGACTTCTTTCGATTATCTTACACGTAAAGAACAACAATAATTCATTATTTGTTTTAATTTAATCTTATTATTAGTCTTATTTTAAAACTATTCACAAACTAATTAGTATTAAAATAAATATGTACATATATGTCTTACATTTTGTATGCCACTATGGTATGCAAGCTGTTTTCGTTTTGCTTTAATAAAAAATATATTAATATCGTATTATTATGTCTTGAAATAAATGGTTAAATCTTTTTCATAATAATCTACATAAAATCTTCTAAATGCGTTTAGAAGATTTCTTAAAGATTTTAAAATCAAGTCGCAGATATTTTGATGAAAATCAATGTTTTTTGCTGATTTAACTTCTAAAAGTTCTGGCAACACTGCACAATTTGTATGCACTAGGAAAAACTATGCTGGCTGTCTCTTTTTTGTATGTAGTTTTATATATATTCTAAATTAAGTACGTAGAAACTACATACAAAAGAAGAGACAGATAGCATACATACAAGACAAAGTAATTTTCAACGTACATGTACACAAGGTAACAGCACTCAGAATCTAGCTGTCCCTTATTTTTGTATGTAGCTTCATCCAAAAAAAAAGAGACAGTGTTATCTTTTTTTCAATTTACACTCTTACCGACACCTACATAATGTCGATAGCGCAGATTATTCACTCAAATTAAATGTACAGAATTATTTATTATTATTATATATTGGTAATAAAAAAATTTAATATGAAACATATTAACTAATAGAAGGTGTAAAATAAAACGACGAAAGCATATTGTGACAACAACATTCTCCATACTATTTTTATTTGTTTGTTTAACGGCTTGAACACATTTTCTGAAAAACTTGGAAAAATCGGTTCAGATACAAAAAAGTCATGACCAAGATATATATATATTTTTAAAGATGTCCATTTATGAGCAAATACTCCAAAAATAAGCCTAATAAACATCAACATATTTAAAAAAATTAAAATTTTAGGGCTGCAATGTGACCTATGGGATACGTCTTATATATTTTTTGAAAAACTCGGAAAAATCGGTTCAGACACAAAAAGTTTTGACCAAAATCTAATTTTTTTGGCGTCTAGTATATCAAAAGATCTTTTGTAGAGCATATTTTCGGAAAAACTCGGACAAATCGGTTCAGATACAAATAAGTTATGACCAAAATATAATTTTTTTTTTGTAAAATCTCCCATGTAAATTTCTTCTTAAAGACTTCGGCATATAAGTCTGTCAAATCGGTTAAAAAATGGTCAAGTAATGAACAAAATACTCCAAGAATGGACTAAAAGCATCAAAATGTAATATGACCGATGGCTACGTCTTACATATGAAAACATTGAAAATTTTCAACAAAAAAGATTTCCCAAAAAGGTCGATAAAATCGATCCAGAAATAGAAGTTATGAACAATATATAATAGATATTGGGAATTATTTCTTTTTCATAAGCAACTTTATTATATTCAACATTTTTAATTTTTCGAATTTATTCTATGAGTTAAATTTCAGTTATGTATTTTATAAAGCTTTTTGTTATAGCTCTATTCCTTAAATTTTTCAGAAAAGACTTTATACACTACCAGACTATTATATTGTATTTTCTGTTACATTTTACCTTAGCTTTCCGTTGGATAGCAATGAAGTATATTTATGTACAGAAAAATTTACAATTATTAGACACCAGCAGAATGTAATGCATTTTCTGGCCCGCTATGGCCTTCGTCAGCGTTCTTTGTGTCACACTGGATAGTAATATTTTATAAATTGAATGTATTTAGAGCAACGATCATCACGCTATGCCCCCAGGGGCCGAGCACTTTTCGGGATTTTCACACACACAACCCGAGTATTACCGAAACTCACTTCAAAGATTGTAAAAAACTATAATTTCATTCAGTTGTATCACAGAACTAACAGAACTAATTTGTGGTTGTATGCTAGCTTTCAAACAAGCAGGTCCCCGTCGCTTTTGTTATTTAAAAACAAAAACAAAACACATAGTAAATATCTCAACTGAGTACTTTTATTTATCTCTCTTTTGCAGAATTTCAAATATTTTCAGTACACTTTGAATATTTTTCTACTATTACATGTGTTTATTAAAATGTGGAAAATAGAGTGGGGAAAAAGTTTTAATTTTCATCTAATATTTTGAATAAAGCTGCATACAAATTAAAATAAATAAAATAAGTGCATACATGCAAATATATAACAAAAAATATGTTTAATACACAAAAAATTTGTTTTCGACATGTTTATCTAGAAATTTCTTTCAGTGCACCCCAAATACACTCACCACTACAAACACATTTTCAACTGCCTCTCTTTGTGATTACCTCTGATTTAGAGCTATAACAAAAAGCTTTATAAAATACATAACTGAAATTCAACTCATAGAATAAATTCGAAAAATTAAAAATGTTGAATATAATAAAGTTGCTTATGAAAAAGAAATAATTCCCAATATCTATTTGTTAAAATAGTTGAGTTAAATACATTCAATTTATAAAATATTACTATCCAGTGTGACACAAAGAATGCTGACGGTTGTTAACCGATTTTCAAACACAGTTTTGTTATTTGCCCTTCTGTAAATATGATAAAGAATGGGAATTCCTTTACTATCTTGAACAAAACCTCTCTTATCTAGATATGTGAAGCTTTCAGGTGGAACATATCCATTTATACATTACATAGGCACAGCATTATGTATCCTTCGTTGCAATAATATGGCCCAGCTATTAAACTATTAGTGTCGCAAGTAGAACTTCTTAGTGCGTGCTTCCTAATTAACTGAATAATAAAATGATCGATTCTTGTTATTCTTGCCGTAGCATTGTGTGACCTATAAAGTGAGACACACGCTCTAATGCATTTTCTTTCAAGTACGCGATATTTTTCCATATAAGATGGAGAAATATTGAACCATATTGGGCATCCAAATGTCAATATTGGCCTAATGAGTATTTTGTATAGGGTTAGTTTAACATTTGGTCGTATGACCCTCGAGTAAAATAACTTTTTATAGGTAAAAAATGCATATTTATATGTTTGTCAGTTAAATATTTATATGTTTGTCGAAATACAAAAATTTGTCCAAGTTAACACCTAGATATCTGACCACCTCCCTATTTGGTATTCCCACATTACGCACTTCTCTATGTTTATTTTTAGTTGCCAATCACTAGCATGTTTTTCTACATTTCTGAAGTAACGTTGTTTTAATTTATTTGGCCGGTTTAATCATCGGCATGGTAGATTATTAAATCATCGGCGAAAGCTATAATGTTGTCCATTTTCTGTACTAAATCGTTAAGATATTCAGGCCTGTTCTGAAAATCATGTGATTTCAAATCACGTGCTTTTTTAAATCACACGTGTGATTTTGTGGTGTTCTGAAAATCATTTCGTTTTTGTTTCTCGGTGTGTCTTCGGCAGTAGAAAATCACACCGAAACACATAAAAAACGGAATATAACAATATCACACGTGTGATTTTTAAAGGCACATATGATTTAAAATCACGTGATTTGAATAAAAGTGATTTTCAGAACAGGCCTGATAAATTAAAAAGTTTAGGTGAATTTACCATACCCTGTTGCAGTCCATTATAAATGGTAAAAGTATCCGTACTTAACTTTCCCATATTGCATACTCTAAATGATTTACCACTTAACATATTATGTATCAGTATTCTAAAGTATAGAGGCATTTTATATTTGTCGAGTTTGTAAATTTTTACTAATGTTAGGCAAGAGACTAATGGGCCTCAAGTTTTTCAATATTCGCGAATCTTTGTCCTTTTTAGGAATGCACTTCCAAGCTAGGGAGAAATATGAATTATTCAGCATATTATTAAATATAGTGCAATATTGACAAATTAGTGCAGCTGGAATGTGCTTTAGTACAATATTCGGGATTTTGTCTATTCCGAATGACACTTTGTTGCTGTTACAAAATAACCGTCTGTCTGAGCTAAACTAAGTTCCTTTTTATCATTGCCAAAATTTGTTTTTGATGCATGATTCTCTTCGTGTTTGGCATTTGCATCCAGAAAAGCGTTTGAATCAATTTCTGTATTAGAATGAACTAATTCAAGATATGACCCGATTACATTAAGTATTTGCTCATTGTCGTTTATTATATAACCATCATCTTCTACCTCCAAGTCATTCCGATCAATTTGCAAGTTATCTAAAATACGGTCTTCATTTTGTGAAATTTTTATAGTGGGTATGTTCGTAGCTTTCGTCCTGAATTGTTTCCTAATTTCTTTAAACATGAAGTCTGTATTTTAACGGTAAATTTTGAGAGTTTTTCAGATAATTTTTTATTTATTTGCAGCGTAAAGTTATCATTTATAATTTTCTTAATTAGTTTTATTTTTACCTTAAGAAGATTCAGGGATGAAGATGGCAATTGAATTTCCTTTCTGTTATGTTTTTTTATTACGGAAAGTATTTTGCTTTTCTCCTGTTGTAATTTTCTTATGACTGGGTTTAAAAATTTGTTGATCGTATTTGACCTAACAAGTTTTGGGACAGCCCTGTATATAGCTAGTGTGATGCAGTCGCTCATATTTTTCATATAACTTTCTATCTCTGAGTTGGTTAGATTCCTATTGTTGGGTGGTAACCCAACATTTTGTAACTCCCTTAAAAGATTATTATTAAATTGTTTCCAGTTAGTCTGTTTGAAATTGTATACATATTCTGCAACATTTTGAGACAGAGTGATAAGCTGCTCAGGTTTGTCCAATGTGACAGTAAGCTCCATTGCATTGCGATCACTATCAATTCAATAGTTTTAAACCAATTGAGTGAATGGGTTTCTCTTACCACATTTAATCGGGCGTCAACCATATATAAGACAATAAAGGAATTACCCCTTGGAAAAGAGGGGAAACTTGAGGCATATAGTTTACATTTGAAGTATATGTCGTTGTTATTAATCCAATCTTTCAAAATACTACCCTTTGTGTTACCAATATCGTTTCCCCAATCCCTGTGTTTACTATTCAGGTCACCAGCAATAATATAGAAGCTATCTAGTCTTTGCAAGTTGAGAGCAAGAAAGAGTTGATGCAGCTCATTCCTTAAGAATTCATTGTTATTACCTAACGGATAATACAACGATATTATGAATAATGGTTTGTTAAACGGCAGCGGTATAGATGTTATGCAACATTCTATACATTCTATTTATTTCCATTTAAAGACAACTTGAAATTTAACCCCCGTATTTATAAACTATTTTTAAATTTAATTCATCCCATCAGCAAGAACAAAAAAGCTTAAAAATTCTTTTGATTATTTTTTCACCTGATCCACAAAATTCTAAAAATAATTTTAAGTGGAAATTAAGCGAGATAAAACTATAACATAACGTTATATATATAATTTTAAGTGCGTAAAAAGCCATGTAAATCTGAAGCCCTGCCATTTTGTACACTATGATAATTATCCAAACTAAGTGCAGAATATAAAGAAACTTACATATAAAACAAACATTTTTTTTTTAATTTTAAAAATTAATGTGCTGTTTCCACAACACAAGTGATTGAACGTGTAGTAAAAGTTATATGAAAAGCACTCAGTTTTTTAAGTATTATTCATATAAATTTTACTACACGTTAAAACACGTGTGTTATGGTAACAGCACATCAAATTATTTATATTTTTGATTAATCATTATAAGCTTTGTTCACAATGGAAGCAACATTTTCACTTGGTGTCAACATGTTGTTTTGACCTTATATTCAATTAATTCTGATTGTTGACGATATAAATCACTGTCGTCATAAACATTTTGATTACGTATATTTTCCTCCTGCGACTCATTTTGTGCTTTTTTTTTATTTTGCTGGGACTTTTCTTTTAAACAGATTTATTTATTAAAGCATTATTCATTTTCTCAATATCATATTCCTAATTAAATGTACTCTTTTTCAGCCAGCTCCGGGCTGAAAAAGTTTTGTGCGGTCATCTTTTTAAGCTAAACTTCATTGCGGTACGGACGAAATTGCGCAAATTCCTCTTATAAATAGTCATTGACCTGCTTTAAGGGAGGGGCTCCAGAGTTATGCTCCTTAAAAGGTAAAGATCTTTTAAGAAGAGTTTCATGGCTTTATCTAATTCTGGAAATTGTATCGAGAGATTATTTTTTAAAGACAAAAAATTTAAAAAAAAACAAGTTAGCTTGCTGGTAGTTTCCTTAAAATCTTTGTATTTATTATTTAATTTTCTAAGCCCCCAAGATGTTGTGGTGCAGGCAATTGATTTGTTATACCCTTCACCACCACTGTGGTGAATGAGGGTATACTAAGTTTGTCATTCCGTGTGAAACTTTTTTATTATACATCTAAGACCCCATAAAGTTTATTTCTGGCTCCTTGAGTAATTCTAAGTCGATTTAGCCATGTCCGTCTGTCTGTCCGACTGTTGAAAACACGCTCACTTTCGAAAAACGCAAAAGAAAGGAACAAACTTGGTCTCAAATTGCTTGTAGTTATCCTAAGCAGTTTGGGATTGAAACCCAGCAACATCGGTTCAGTAGGATCAGAAGTATGAAGCAAAATGTGGAACCACCACCCTAAAAAAATTGATAATATTGATACAAAAACTAATGTAAATGGTTTAATAAAGCACGGAATGACATAAAATTTTGCTGGAATTTGGTTTGTACGACTGCAAATCATGGTAAGCTTCGTGACGATCGGTCCATAATTTACCATAGGCCCCATATAAACCCATCTCGCGGAAAACAGTTTAGTACGCCTAAAACCACAATAAAAACGCTAGCATACTTAAATTTGGTACGTCACAGTTTTATAGGACCAGAAATCACACTGTAAAATTTTTTGAAGATCGGTCCATAATTTACACTAGGCCCCATATAAACCCTACTCCCGGCAAACAGTTTAGTACGCCTAAAACCGCAATAAATAACGCAAGCATTCTTAAATTCGGTACGTCACAGTTTTATAGGACGAGAAATCACATTGCCAAATTTCGTGAAGATTGGTCCATAATTTACCCTAGGCCACATATAAACCCTACTCTCGGAAAACAGTTTATTGCGCCTAAAACCAAATAAAGCTCACTTTGGGAAAATAATAAAATTCGCCTTAAACCATCACAGATATAAAAAAAATATAATGGCCAGAAAAAATATCATGCAAATTTGTGAAATTTCCTGTTAACGCTCAAACTAATTACACTGCTGTATTGAAATTTATTCTAATTTATTTTTTGTAATACCAGAAATCAGTCTTCAGAATTTTGGGATGATTGGGCCATAATTTACCATAGGTCCAATACAAATTACCCTCCTAAAAATTATTTTAGTTCGGCTTAGACTTTTACGAATCATGATATTTTACTCAAGCCTGTTCAAAGTTCTAACAAGAAACGCATAAAATTTTCTTATTGTCGGTCAAAAATTTAATTCATCTCTAAACCGCAAATAATTTTAATGCTGATGCTCGTTTTTGTGAAGCTTAGTTAATATTATATATGTATTTATCATATAGAGCTCACTCCCGTCGGTGGAGGGTATCAAAGATTCGGCATAGCCGAATATAGCACTCTAACTTGTTTTATTTATTTATTTCTTTATTCACAATAATATAATAAGCCTCTTTAGGCCAATTGACTTATATTACATATCATATTCCTAAATACTTCAAAAAGAGAAATAATTAACAATAAAATTTTTTACTTCAACACATAAAATTATATTTTTATATTTGTTCCCAAACCAAACAACAAACAAGCACTAAAGAGAGTGTAAGAAGTTATAGTAATTGATCCCAAAAAAAAAAAGCAATAGCAATTTATATAAATAATATAAATAATCAAGTTTATTACAATTGGGTAAGGGCTAACAGTAGTTTCAGGCGAAAAGCATTATTCGTATGGGAGAAAAGACGAAGTTCCAAAGGCAAATAGTTCCAGTGTCGGGATGTTCTTACAATAAACGATTTTTCAAATAAAGTTTTATTTATTCTTGGTATTAAAAGTTGAGGGTTTCTAGAGGAATGAGAAAAATTGAATTTAGAGCAAAGTTGCGTAGGAAAACCCCGTTTAATGATCTTATAGAAAAACATTAAGTTCCGACTAATCATAAAATTATGAAAAGAACAACACAAGAAACGTTCTACAAACACTGAAACGTGATCACGTCTTCGAACATTGTAAACGTAACGAACAACCATATTTACAAGACGATTTAATCTAGAAGTAATATATGTCATAGCTCCTGAAAAAACCTCAATACCATACAAAATCTGTGGCATCAATATTGCATGCGCTAGACGAGACTTAATACGATTCGGCAAGTATATATTCGAAGAATAAAGTCGATGTAAAGATCCAGAAATCTTTTGACTTATAAAATTCAAATGGCTCTCAAAATTTAAGCGTCTGTCCAAATATACACCTAAACATTTCAAACGTTCGACAGTCTCCACGTTAAACTCACCAACCGTTATATTAAGATTAAACGAATTAAAGTCATTCGTTCCAAACACAAGAGCTTTTGTCTTATCAAAATTAATTGACAAATAATTATCGGAAGACCAAAGTATGAAACGCTGAAATATGTCATTGACGTTTAGTTGAAAAGTACTTAATTCAGACTTCTCGCCAATAATCAAAAGAAATACATCATCAGCGTATAAATACGGCTTGCAAATATGATTACCAACGTAAGAAGATAAATCATTTATATACAATACGAATAAAATTGGGCCTAAAACAGAGCCTTGAGGGATACCAGATGAAAGGCGAAGTACATTAGAATATGTTTGGTTGACATCTACAAATTGATATCTATTCGATAGATATGAAAATATTAACTTATTTGCAGTTCCAGAAAAATTAAAATTCTCTTTTAATTTCCTTATCATTACACGAAAATTAACTGAATTGAATGCTTTAGACAAATCAAGTGATAACAAGGCCGCTAACTTATCATTATTCAAATGGGTCCTTATGCCCTCAGTTAAACTGACTAATAAAGATGTGGTGCTATGTCCACAGCGGAAGGCATGTTGCGAAGGAACAATTCTATTTCGAACAAAAGATAGTATCTGATCTTTCATAATATGTTCAAATGCTTTAGATAATGCAGGAAGAATGGAAATTGGTCTCAAATCTTCTAGTCTAGAAATGTTTTTCGATTTGGGTATGGGTACAACACGAGCCGTCTTCCAGGAGGAAGGAAATGTAGATGAAATCAAAATAGTGTTAATATTATGGGTAATAATTAAAGATATATATGGAAAGATATACTTAAGAAACCGAATAGGAATCATGTCTATACCTACAGACTTGGACTTAACTTTGCAAATAGCATCATATACATCACTCTCACTTACGCAACGAAAAGAAAACGATCCATCTAACACATCAAACGATTCAAAATCAACAGGGTCATTATCAACAGTATTATTATTAACAAAATATTCATTTATATCATTTACATCAAAGTTACATACCAGTTCATTGTTCTCAATTATGCCATTCCCTTTCAAAACTTTCCAAATGCCTGAGCCATCTAAACTAGAAAATAATTTATTATAAAACCTTCTTTTTTCCTTACGAATTACATTTTTTGCTCTATTCCGGTATCTGCAGAAAATAGACCAATTCGATCTAGACTTATTAGCCAAGAAAGCAGAATACGCCAAAGAATATGCCAGCAGAATTATATTAGACCGCATCCAGGCATTATTATCCCGCCTGATCTTACGTCTAACAACAGGAACAAAACTGAAAAGCGAGTTAATAAGTGAATCAATAACAGTATTCTGAAAATTAACATCAGACGAATTAAAAAATGAGTATGTGTCAAACGTAGATAAAAATGCTAAGAGGGCATTCCAATCAATCGCATTAAAATCACGATACTCCAAAATTTCGCAAAATTGCGAAAAGTTTAGACGAAATGCAGCATATATTAATGAGTGGTGAGAAATCGAAGGACATTGAACCTGATTTGAATATAAAATCATAGAGTGATCACTTATTAACCAATAATCTAATAAGGATGTAGATCGATGCGCCACATCAACGTGGGTTGGACGAGAATTATGTTGAATTGAAATTCCCTATCTAGCGCACATGGATCTCATCAAATTTGCCTTAATAGTATTAAACATGTTGCAGTTAAAGTCACCAACATCAATAATGCTAGAGTATTTTAAGAGCAACTCAAAATGAGAATCTTCAAAAGCATTTATATTACCATGCGGTAAATAGACCACACCAAAAAGTATCTTGATGTTTTTCTAAATTTATGCGCAACTATATTAAACGTTCTTAAATTCGCAATTGATTTTGTACAAACAGACCTTTTTATATTTCTTTTTTTTTCTTTCTTTTTATATTTTCTTTAGCTTTATGATTTACTTTACTTGTAAATAAAAAATAAGTGTTGTAGTATTTCATTTTAAGTAAATTTTTTGCGGGTTTTATGCAAAAAGTCGCTACATAGCTGAAAAAAGCGTGTAAATAAAAGCTCTATGGTGTTTATAACACTAAATAAATTGAAAGTAAAACATTAAGCAACTAGCGATTTTGCAAAAATATTGTAAACGTATGGCAACATAAATTTTCTTATACATAGAATTTGTTATGAGGACCGGTTCCCAGTGTAAACTTATCGTAAATAATGGACCCGTAATCAGACCGTGCACACTAAAATCAATTTTTTTACACTTGTATGAAGTTTTGGAGAAAAATATTGAATTTGGATTTCCAAATTGTAGTAATTCACACTATTCAATTAAAAAATTTCAATAATTTTGTGGTCCCCAAACCTACGCCATGACAAACATATATATATATATATATATACTAGCATTTAACCCGCCACTTCGTTAGCGTCTCCTTTTCTTTCGTGGACATATTTTTACGCCAAAGTTTATGTTGCATTCACTAAGGAACTTGCATGTTTAATTTTATGTTTCTAGATCTAATACTAACGGAAATTCAAAAAGTACCAGTTGAAGAACAAAACGTACCACAAATCCCCCTTACAGATTCTCATTCACTCAGGATCTTGCATGTTTAATTTTATGTTTCTAGGTCCAATATTAACTGCAAATCAAAAAGTACCAGGTAAAGCACAAAAAATTACCAAAAAGCGCCTCTTACAAATGCTCATTCACTCAACGCATTGCATGTTTTATTTTATGTTTGTAGATGCAATACTAACAAAAATTCAATAAGTACCTGTTGGCAAACAATACAGTCTGAAAAAGTATCAAAAACCACTCTTATAGATTCTCATTCACTTGGGAACTTGCATGTTTAATTTTATGTTTATAGGTACAATTTTAACGGAAATTCAAAAAGTACCAGGTAAAGAACAAAAAGTTCCAAAAAGCCCGTCTTACAGATTCTCATTCACTCAGGGCATTGCATGCTTAATTTTATGTTTGTAGATCCAATATTAACGAAAATTAAAAAAGGTACCAGTTAAAAAACGAAAAAGTACCAAAAATATCCCTCTTATTGATTCTTGTTAACTCAGGACATTTAATGTTGAATTTTATGATTCTAGGTCCAATACTAACGGAAATTCAAATAGTACCGGTTAACGATCAAAAAGTACAAAAAAGCCCTTACTCAGGACCTTGGATGTTCAATTTTATGTTTCTAGGGCCAATACAAACGAAAATTCAAAAAGTACCAGTTAAAAAAACAAAAAAGTACCACAAATTTCCCTCTTATGGATTCAACATTAAACGTCAGGACGTTTAATGTACCAATACTAACGGATATTCAAATAGTACCAGTTAAAGAACAAAAAAGTATCAAAAAGCCCTTTTACAGATTCTCATTCACTCAGGACCATGCATGTTTAATTTTATGTTCACAGGTCCAATATTAACGAAAATTAAAAAAGTACCAGTTAGAGGACGAAAAAGTACTAAAAAAATCCATCTAACGAATTCTCATTCACTCAGGACCTTGCATGTTTAATTTTATGTTAATAGGTCAATTATTAAAGAAAACTAAAGAAGTACCAGTTCAAGAACGAAAAAGTACCAAAAAGATCCCTCTAACAAATTCTCATTCCCTCGGGAATTTGCATGTTTAATTTTATGTTTCTAGGTCTAATACTAACGGAAATTCAAAAAGTACCAGTTGAAGAGCAAAAAGTACCCTAATAGGTTCTTATCCACTCAGGACATTGCATGTTGAAGTTTATGTTTCAAGGTCCAATATTAACGATAATTAAAAAAATTGCCAGTTGTAGAACCAAAAAACTAAAGTAAGAAATTAAATTTCCCGTATTTCCCCTTTTTGGTACTTTTTTTCTCCCCATTGAAGCATGACAAATTTCAATATTGTAGTGGGAGCCCATAATTTAATACGTTTATGTCAATAAATAAAAAAAATGTTTTATAAAAAAAATACCAAAAATAGTTACGCTTTTTACCCTTTAAACGTCCGAATTTCGAAAAAGTACCAAATTCGTATTTGGATTTTTTAGATAAGTTTCAAATGTGATATAACCCTTATTTCTATGTTTATGGGTTTAAAAGATAGATGGGGTGACAAAAAAGTACCAAAATGCAGGTTTTACCCGTTTACTCCGTTAACGGGCTGAATTTCCAAAAAGTACCAGACACCTGAACTTTAAGCTATAATGGCGTAGGATGATGATATTTGGTATATAATGTATTGTTATGAATAGAAATACGTTGCATGAAAAAAGTGCGAGGGGCCACGCCCCTATATGTCGATTATATCTAATTAACTACTGAACCGATCGTCATCAAATTCTCACAGTAGGCTGTTGTTATGAATTAATGAGGCCTAGGCTATGTAAAGTTGTGGTTGGAAAAAGGGGCGGTGGCAGCCTAATCAACTCAAAATTTCAAATCCTCTTATCTTCGATACTGTTTCACGTATGTAGGTGCTGGGATTAATTTAAAAGGGAATTTTTTTAACACATTTACCCATGCTTGAAACACATGTTAATTAAATTAGTGGGGTGACCCTATGATCATTCTCCCACGCCCACAACTGACTGTAATAAAAAAAATTTGTTTATATATAAATACTTTTTGTTTCATTTTATAACGATTGGGGTAGCGAAGCACACCGGGTTAAGCCAGTTAATTATAAAATATAATAAATATCCCTTAAAATTGACAAATTTAAATAAGATTTCAAAGTTTAATGTTTATTACAAAGGAATTTGGCCCCTTTTCAGTAATTTTGGCCCATTTTTGTTAGATTTTTTAGGAAGTTATAGCAAAATTACTTTCATATATATCTGCATCAGTTGCAAAGTGTGCTTTGTTGTGAATAGACGTGTTTTCTTCGTACGACTGGAATTATTAATTTAATAAATTTGATTTTGCAATATAAATATAATACACAATCTACCTAATACCCGATAAAAGCGAATGGACGCAATAAATAAATAATTTTTATTAAAATTATTTAACGTCAAAGAAAGAAAAAGAAAAAAAAAATTATTTATTTATGAATAAACATACAGTGTTATTGTAATATATATTAGGTGCGTTTGTTTACTTTTCCAGTAAAATCCAGTAGTTGAGTAAATTTTGGGCAAAATGAAAATTTTACTCTCAAAAATGGCTCTTGCACAAAAAAGTAAATGAACGAAAAATTGCAAAAACTTGCAGGTTAATTCAAACAGCTGATCGCTAAAAAGCTTAGTGTTGTAAAATATGTGTTGTTTAGACCACCCAGTACATAATGTTTTTAGTACTTGATGAAATGCATTGTAATGATTATAAATTCGTAGAAAATTTATTTATTAAATGAGCTTCTGTTCAAGTTTTAAGACTTGTTTATTTTGTACATGACTTTTAATTTTGTTTCTAGTTGAATTACATACGAAACTACATCAATATTTGATTTTTCATATTTGGTACCCTCAATAATATGCAATAAGAAGTAATCATATACTCATTAGCTTTACATCTCTAAAATATTAATGTAAACAAAAACAAAAATAAGTAATATTGGATGCCAAAAAAAGAAATCTTAATATTTCATGCTCTCCTGGAACATTTGGGAAGGTACAAATTGGTAAGTAAAATTGTTTAGGATGTAATAAATATTTTTGGTTTTTGTTGCACTTTTAATTCCAAAAGTTGAATTAAAAGTGCATGTTTTTATTACAAATTGTATGCTTTTTGTTTGCTTACTTTTGCTTGTTTACTTAAATGAAACATATGTTTTTGTTTTCTACTGGTTTTTACTGGTAAAAATTTGTTCAGTAAAAATTTGCAGACTCTTTGCTTACAACTGTCACTTTACTCTCTCAGTAGATGCTCTCTTTTGCAAATTTTTGTGTAAGCGAACGCATTTCAGTAAAATCCAGTAAAAACTTGCACAAATTTGTGCAAATTTTGGGGTAAACGAACGCACCTAATATATTATATATAATAAAAACATTAAGAGCACAGAAAACGGTGAAACACAAAAAAAAAAACAATAATAACTTTTTGTATGAGTAAAAACAGTGAAACCACGGCAGGGCTAAATGGAAGAGATATTTATGTGACAGTGGAAGCTAACAATGTTGAAATAATTAAAACAAAAGAAAACAATAAGCCTGCAAGTGCAACCGGTACGTCAAAAATAATCTTAGTAGGAAATGATACCATGAACTCAAACACTGACGCAATGGATAACTCACAAGTAAAAAGTTGCCAAAAGCCTCAAGTACAAGTTGGTATGGATAGGTATTAAACAGCGCTTAAACGGGCGCAGCCCTACCTCTTAAGCTTTTGCATCGGCCTCAAAAGTTCCATCTTTTAATAGATTAAATTCACAAAATCGTTTTGCGTTTCTGGAAGATGAATCCTCTGAAGCACAAAACGTCATAAAATCGTCTATGCCACCCCCGAGTGAGCAAAACTCAAATGGGTTAATAAAGAGTTTGATCTCGGTGATAGGTGAAAATTCGTTTAACGTGGCTGCAATTAAGCGTGGCGGTATAAATGAGATAAAGATACAGGTTAACCATTAAAATGATTTTCGTAAAATAATTAATAAATTTGAAGTACTTAAAAAAAGCTATTATACATTCCAACTGAAGAGCAGTAAAGGCCTTCAGGTAATGATAAAGGGCATTGACTCTTGCGTGGAACCAGATGAAATAAAAACGTTTCTAGAAGAGAAGGGTTTCAAAATAAAAAATGTGATAAATATTAAAAACAACGAGAAAAATCCCCAACCACTATTTCGAGTAGAATTAGAACCAGGCAATATAAAGCTTAAAAAAATGAAACGCATCCCATTTACAATTTCAAATTTGAAGTACTTAAAAAAAGATTTTATACATACCAACTGAATGGCAGTAAAGACCTTCAGGTAGTGATAAAGGGCATTGACTCTTGCCTGGGACCAGATGAAATAAAAACGTTTCTCGAAGAGAAGGGTTTCAAAATAAAAAATGTGATGAATATTAAAAACAAGGAGAAATATCCCCAACCACTATTTCTAGTAGAATTAGATCCAGGCGATAAAAAGCTTAAAAAAATTAAACGCAATGTACAGACGAATCACGATAGAGGAGCCTCACAAAATAAATGGTCCCGTTCAATGTTTAAACTGCCAAGAATTTGGTCATACTAAAGCATACTGCCATTTATCCTCTGTTTGCATCATATGTAGAGAATCACATGGCACAGTTCATTGCGTCTAAAGTCTAAAAACGATCCCAACGTAAAAAAAATGTAGCAACTGTGGGGCTAATACATTGCCATATGGGCATTTCCATGAGAATGTCAACCACGACTCAAAAAATAAATAGCCTTGAAACTATTTTTCGAATATGGTAGAAAGTAAAAAAACACTCAAACTTTACTATGCAAAGGGGTTTACAGCTTATTACAACTTTTAAAGAGCAAAAAATAAAAGTTAAAACTGACTATCTCTTTGATTAATTTTTAGTAACTGCAATCAGCAATTTTTACTTTTCTGCCGATTAAATACAGATACTGGTAACATTGGAATTATACCTTAAAATTAATGTTACAACAACAATGAACAAAATTCACGAGGAGAGACCAAATATATAGTTTGATTAGCGGTATATTTTTTGGTTTGCTTTGGGTGCTATTTAAATGTCACGTACGTGGTGCGAAAACATCATTTGTCTATGTCATTGGTATTTGATCAGTCGTACGTGTTTCAAAATAAAGGTTCAAAGCAAGATATTTGTTGCAAAAAAATATTGACCGGAATTTTTTTTTTAAATAGGTATAATAAAAATTTTATAAGCTGTTAAACGTCGTCACGTACGATATTGTATTACTATAAATTCAACTAAATGTATCATCTTATTATGTTGGTAATAGGTTGAAATTTGATCAAAAATTATTTTTTTGCAGTCTTAATGATCTAAACAAATATAATTGGTATCGGTCCATATTTGACCATAGCACTCATTCAAATACTACTCCAGAAAATAGCTTTTAATGTTGTAACTTTCTAATAAATGCTGGTATTGACATAAAAATTGGCGACAATAACTTTTACGACAAGTACTATGTCGTGATAAAATGTTGTGCTGGTAGGTCCAAAATTAACTATAGGTCCCATATAAACCCCCTTCCTAAAATCGCTGAAAGGCAAGAAAATCTCATATAGATGAAGATATCTGAATAATATTCGGCACAAATAACTTTTATATATGTAACTCTTAACGTCATAGCATAATTCTGTTCCGGCGACCATGATTGGCGATGGGTCAAAAATAGGGACACTCAAAAATTTGTTTTTAAAATATTATGGTGTAGGGTATTATATGGTCGGGCTTGGCCGACTATACTTTCTGACTTGTTTGTTTTAAGTTTTTGTATGCATATATTTCCCAGAAATATATTTCATATCTTGTAAATACTATAAGAAAAAAATCTGTCACGTACGGTATGTCACGTACGATATTACATTTGGTTCATTATAAAACCATCCAGAAAAATCTTTCTTTCCAATTACGGATTATAACGGAAAAATACATCACACAATTCGCAGATTTTCGGATTTTTTTACATTCACCCCAAAATCACTTCCGTTTTATGTCACGTACGATATACACCTATTTTGCTAGGTATTTTGGACAACAAGGTTTCGAATGTAATAATTTTTTTTTTTTCATATATAGTACCATCTAAAAGAAACATAATGATTAATAAGTTTTCCAGTTACTACTATTTGCGCAAAAATTCCATCGCTCCGAAGGCGTACAAATGTCACGTACGATGACATGGAAATGCCCATATGCCAATATGCCAATGCAAGGTGATTTTCCCAATAATGATGAAACTGACGTTTCTAATTTAAGTCGACTAGAAAAAACTATGGAACATTAGTGCAAACTTTAAATAATTTTACGAACACAATGGGTAATATGCATGAACTGTCTAAAAATTTGTTTTAGGAACGCAAATGGCATGCGCCAACACAAAAATGAACTCGAGTACTTTCTTCAAAATAAACAAATTGACATTATGATGGTTTCTGAAACGCATTTGACCCCAAGAAATACATTTAAAATAAATGGCTATATATTATTTGACACCAAGGACCCTCGAAACATAGTAATTTCATCTATGTACAGTGAAGGACTAAAGTCTCATAAATCGTTATTCTGAAGAAAATATTTATTTAATAAAAAAAATTCATGATACAGTTTTTTTCGAAAATCATATTTATTCATAAAAAACAAAAGTTAAATTAATTCATTGTACTTTAATATAAAAAATAAAACATAAAATAACAAAAATAAGGTATGACGATAGTGTACATACAGTTCAGTATTTACAAAAAGTTTCTAATAATATTTAAATAAACATGGTTTTGTTTAGTTTTACGGCCTTATTCATAAAAAATAAAACAGGTTTATAAAAGGTTTATGAAACGAATTTTCTATGAAAATTTGCTTAATAAACCTTTTATTAACCTGTTTTAGTTTTTATGAATAAGGGGGTTAGTATTTAGTTGGTCCACCACAGTTGTCTATTACAGCTTGCAGGCGTCGGGGCATTGATGAAACCAAATTGATCATCTCTTCAGGAGTTACTTTGTTCCATGCCTCTGTCAATGCTTTTTTCAATGATTTGACATCTGTAATTTAGGTTTGCCGAATTTTACGCTCCAAAAGCTCCCAAACGTGCTCTATAGGATTTAAATCCGGACTTTGCGGAGGGGTATTAATCTACCTGGGTGCGTAATATAGAAGCCATTCCTTAACGATCAATGCAGTATGCTTGGGATCATTATATTGTTGGAAAATCCAACCCTCTGCAAGACCCAAGCATTCCACAGATGGTTTCAAACTTTGTTCCAATATACTTTTGTATTGGTATCTGTCCATTATGACTTTAACAAAAACCATCTTTCCAACGCTAGATGCTGCTATAGCTCCCCAAACCATAACGCTCCCACCGCCATGCTTCACAGTTGGTATTAGGTTTTCGAGCTGCATAGCCGCATTTCTTTTTCTCCATTAAGCACGGCCATCACTTCCGAATATGTTTTACTTTGATTCGTCAGTAAATAAAACCTTGGACCAGAAATCCATCCCTTTGTCAATATGCGCACGTGCAAACTCAAGTCGTAGAAGGCGGCTTTTTTCTGAAATTAGGGTTTTTTTACGCGGGGTTCTGCTAAAAAGTCCATTGTCGTTAAGAGCTTTTTTGACAGTTCTTGGATGTACACTCTTATTGTGGACATGGGCGATATGGGCGGCTAATTTTGGAGCGCTAATTCGGGGATTTTTGTTCACTTCCTTTAAAATAGAACTAATGTCTCTCCTGGTAAGCTTCCTTGGCCTACCTGTTCTCGCTTAACTATAAAAGGAACCAGTTTTGTTGTAGTTCTCAATAATTGTTTGAACTGTTGCGCGGCTCAGATCTAAAATTTTGCCAATTTCAGCATATTTATTTTCACTCCAGTGTTTTATCACTAATTTTCTTATATCGGTTGATATTTCTTTTTTTGGTGGCATTTTTTCCTACGTTTGACCTGAACTTTAACAAAATACTAACTAAAATATTGCATATAATAACTACTATAATATGTATACTAAAAATTTGAAATAACGGTACTTTAAAGTTACTTTATCATTGCTTTATTTGTTTGTTATCACTGCATGTAGACTTTTGTCATATCATTTTTTTTTTAAATTTGTGATTTTTTCGCTGTGGAAGGAATAAAGAAATCTGTTTTTTTATTTTTGCGAATAAAATCAAATGTGGAACAAAACTGTATATTATTCATTTATATTTAATACATATTTTTTAAAAAATAAGCAAAATTGAGGTTGCATGTAGACTTTAGTACTTCATTGTATATACTCTCCACCTTGATATTCAATATCAGAAAGCCAATATTAAAAATATAAATTATTAGGACCATGCTTCCTGGCCGCCGGCGATTATAACGCTAAACACACTTTCTGGGGGTCGTGTCTTGTTAAGTACAATCTCTAAATGGGATTTAAATGTGGTCGCGAGCGGACAACCAACATATTGGCCTACTGATCAGCAAAAAATTCCAGATGTCATTGATTTTGGCGTGGTTAAAAACATGCCCACAGAAACGATTCATGTTGAAGCTTCTTTAGAATTCCGTCTGGTTACTTAGCGACGACAACTACACAAATAAATTGATTAAAATATAAAAAATATCTTAGCATCCATTGCACAGAAAATATTCCGCTTGATACACCGGAGAATGTAAAAACTTCTATTGTGAATTTTGACAGTTATCTTAAACTATATGTTAAACATTCCAGCAAAACCATTAAATAATAAAAAAATAAAATAAATTCTACGGATGTCGAGCGGCTCTTGACCGAAATAAGGGGAGTTCGAAGAGCAGTTACACAGATCCCCTCAACTAAAGAAATTATAAAAAGAGTGCACAAAAAGTTCAAGAAAGTTACTGCAGTCTCAGAAAACGGCATCATTGAAAAAATATCTTAAGGAACTGGATGCAACTCCACAATAAGACTACTCATTATGGCGTGCAGCTACAAACCTCAAAAGGTCAGTTATATCTAAGCCACCTTTATTAAACTTTAATGGAAGTTGGGCAAGAAATGATAAAGAAAAAGGAAATATATTTGTTAATCATTTGAAAAACGTATTTACCCCTCATACATCACACAATATTGCTGTGAAGTTACCACCTGTTGATGTTAGAGCAGCTGTTCCCCTAAGATTTGAGATAAGTGAAATCGAAAAGGCTGTTTGTGATTTAAACCCCAAGAAAGCTCCTGGTTTTGATAAGATCAGTAACAAAATGCTTTTGGAACTACCTTGCAAAGCAAAGAAAATTATTCTTTTTATTTTTAATGCTATTTTACGCCTTGAATACTACCCTCAAGAATGGAAGGTTTCCTTGGTTACCGTGATACCTAAACCAGGACAAGATCACACAAAAGTTGAGTCATATAGGCCTATAAGTTTATTATCTAATATATCAAAATCTGTTTGAGAAACTCTTATTGTCAAAATTAATCCCAGTTTTAAATGAAAATAGATGTATTCCTAACCATCAGTTCGGTTTTAGAAAAGCACACAGCACAATTGAACAAACCCATCGGATAGTAAGAGCCATAAGAAAGGCCTTTGAAGAAAACAAATTTTGTTCCGCTCTCTTCATCGATGTGTCTCAAGCATTTGATAAAGCCTGGCACGACGGCTTATTACATAAATTTAAGCTAAGCGTACCAGTAAACACACACAAGCTGTTAGAAAGCTACTTAGTCGGTCGTAAATTTATTATTAAAGAAGGCGACTTTGTAAGTTCTCCTCAGCCAATTGCCGCTGGAGTCCCACAAGGCAGCATTCTGGGTTCACTATTATACCTAATATATACTTCGGACATGCCAACTAACAACTACACCCAAACTTTAACATTTGCGGACGATACAGCTTTCCTAAGCGTGCATAAAACCATCATGAAGCATCTCGATACGTGCAGGAGCATATATCTTAATTAGAAATATGGTTAAAACAAAGGAGGATAATGGTCAACGAGAAAAAATGCGTACATATAACATTCACCTTGCATCAGGATTCATGCCCCCCCCTTTAAATCAATAATCAAATAATACCTCAGCATTCGCATGTAAAATATATCGGTATACATCTAGATCGCCGTTTAACGTGGAAATACCATATAGATGCAAAATTAACTCAAATGAAACTAAAAGCCATTCAAAGTCATTGGCTTATAGGAAGAAATTCTGTACTTAGTCTCGAATGTAAACTTCTACTTTACAACTCTATCTTAAAACCAATCAATTATGGGGCACTGCCTCAGCGTCTAATATCGAAAAAAATCAAAGGCGCCAAAATAAACTTCTTCGAATAATCCCAGCTGCTCCCTGGTATGTTTAAAACTCGAATATCCACAAGGATCCCAACGTGCCATTGGTAAAAACTATGATTACAAAATACGCAGTAAATTATTTAAAAAGGCTTGAACTACACCCAAATCCACTAGCTCGAAATATCTTAAATGATGGCGGCCGCACTCGCTTAAGGAGAAGAGACACTGCAGCACTCACACAATCAGAAGAGCGATTAACACTTAAATATGTGAACAGAAACCGTGATAAAAAATTGTTTTTGGCGGTCACTGGCACGACATGAATTTAAGTATTAGGATAAGATTTGATTACTTATTGTTAGTTCATATTTAATATATTCAATAAATAAACTCTGGATCAAAAATATATATATATATATATCTGCATAGCATTAATATCTTAATAGGTATTTAAATATCTTCTAAGTCATTATTAAAAATTTTAGTAATAATTGAGTGTAACAGATCATCCTATAAGAAATGAATAACCCAAACTAAAAAAATAATTTAATAAACTAATGAAAACTATAACCAATATATCAGTAAGCACTACTGGTCATCTAACAAGTAAAGTGACTGATAGTCTTCTTGTAGGGCACTGCCTATAGAATTTTTGGCGTCGCAAATTGTAAAAGCACTAAAAAAATTTGAAAAGCGCAGAGTTAACATTTGAACAACAGCGAAAAAAAAATTGGCCAAGGCGAATTCATTTACCAGGTGGCGTTGAAAGCACAGCTGTGCTACTTTTTTTTCTTACATAGAGAGAGAAATGTCAAAAGTTGCTTGTGTTTTTGACATATCGATCAACGAAAGCAACAAAAAAATACATTGCTTTGTTTTTGGTGTTGTTACTTGTTGTAGTATCGACACCACCGTATACATGAATTCGCCTTGAAATTGGCAATATAACTCGACACGGCGAAAAATCTGTGAACAGTTGCCGTAGTGATTGCATCTTATTCCATCTTGCATAGTAGTGATTGTGTTGTGTTGTTACTTAAGTCTGAATGGAGGTATTTTATAAAAAAGTTCCTAATACATTTTTTAAAGATTTTGCATGTTTCAGGATGAACTTGTTCCCCGATTGCCTGTTGATCAGGAAAATATTGAATTTCAAAACTGGCATATAAGCTACTTCAAATCTCATATATTAAAAAGTATTTGTATTAAAGGGCAAGACCAAGTTTGTAAAGAAGGGGAGGATGACTTTTGCGAATTATGCACTTATCGAAATACGCTGGATTTGCCTCATCTTCCGGATATGGTATTCCATAAAAATAAATTATCATTAATCCATGCTGGTGGCGCTATGTTGGAATTTTTTCCAATGGATGCATTACGGCTGGTCGAAAATGGAAAGCAACCACTACAAGTTGCATGTGCTCAGGAATGGAAAGATAGTAGGTATGATTTTATAAATGTAAGACTATGATTTTCTGTTAAAAATAGCGTAAAGACAGCTCCAAATAAAAAAATTGGGCTTAAATCTAGTTTACCGACGCAGCTCCAAGTAAAAAAAAGTACCTAGGGTAATAGAAAATGGAAAAATAAGAAGAAAAAATTAAATAAGAAAGTTGGCGCAAACGCTTAGTTTTCGAGTTTTGGACGTTTAAAGTTTTCATATAAATATGTGATTTTGCACTACATTTCCAAATGTATATGGCTAATATTGGTATCATTGCAAAGCTTTTCACTAGATCTGTATGTGTATATGTTTTCCTGTGGCTCTTTACTTTATTTTAATTGTTTATCACCGTATAAATTGATATTCTGAGAAGTTTTAGTAAGCGATATCGGTGTATGTTATAATAAAAAGAGAGAATCCTAGCGCCCGGGCAAAGGCCGGCTATGCAGAATAGCTTTAGTTAGAGAAGCTAGTGTTATACCATGGAGTAGAAAATCTTTGCGCCCGGCCGAAGGCCGGCAATGCAGAGAATCTTTAGTTAGCGAAGTCGGTATTTTTTATACCTTAGGGAAGCAAATCCTTGCGCCCAGCCGAAGGCCGGCTATGCAGGGAAGTTTTTTTTGCGAAGTCGGTATTTGTTATTTTATAAAATTTGTATTACACTTATTTAAATTAACTATATACTTTCCTAGTGCACGTCCGTTAAATTTTGACGTAAAATTAAAAAAAACGAGAGCTAAAACATTTAAAATTTTAAAATAAATGTTGTATATTCAGAAAAATCTGTTCAAAAGCTTTAAAATATTGATACCAATATTGGCCATATACATTTGGAAATGTAGTGCTATTTTTTAATTGGAGCTGCGTCGGTAAACTAGATTTGTTCCAAAAATTGTGCCGGATAATAGAAAATTTAAAAAATTTAAACGCATAATTTTCGAGTTATGGGACCTCAGAAGTTTTCATATTGATTTATTACACCGTTGTGGTGAAAATTGTTGCGTCCAGCCGGAGGTTTGCTATCAAGGGAAGCTATAGTTAGAGTCCATTGCTTGTTATTTAATTAAACTTTTATTTGAATAAACTACATACATACATATTTAGTGCACTTCCATAACATTTTGATGTAAAAGTATCAGGAACTTAAGTATTAGAAACTAATAATTTCTTAATAAATGTTGTATATTCTGAATGATCTATTCAAAAGCTTTTAATTGATACCAATATTGGCCATATACTTTCAGAAATGTTGTGGAAAATGGCATATACAGTGATGTGAAAAATAATAGACATGAAATAATATGGACACCCAAGATCAAAATTTAGAAGAGCATATCTTAAGAAGAATATTACAAACAAATACCACATGCTTGGTTTAAATCTAGTTTATCGACGCAGCAAAAAAAAAAAAAAAAAAAAAAAAAAAAAAAAAAAAAAAAAAAAAAAAACGCACCTAGAAAATTGAAAAATAAGAAGAAAATTTTAAGTGAAAAAAGTGGCGCCAAGGCATAGTTTTCGAGCTATGGATTTCATAAGTTCTCAGATATATATATGTATGTATATGCGATTTTCCACTACATTTCTCAACTTATATAGCCAATATTGGTATAGGTTAGGTTAGGTTGAATGGGCAGCCAACACGAGGATGGCTCACTTGGGTCTTTATAGCGGTCCCTTTGTGATACCCTTAGCCAGTGACAAGAGTCAGCCAGTATTAACCACGCTATTCTCCAGAAGTTACTGCAGCATCGAACCACCCCCACTCTCTACAGAATAAAGATATCAATTTCAGTCCCACATTGGACATATCATCCAGACATGGCAGTTCCGGTCTCCCGAAATGCCTAATAATACCCTCGAGACCGGGGCATTGGCAGAGAAAGTGAGACACCGTCTCCTCATTAAATATTGGAATAATTTTAATGCTTTTCATCATACATATATATTTTTTTTTTAATTCTTAACACATTAAGAAGCGGGGATGAGTTTGCGAAAATACAAGAGCTTGTAGTAAGCATAATAATTAATATGGAGAGAAATTTCTGGAATAAACTACACAACTATTCACCTAGTACTCTTCAGTTACATTTTGATGGTAAAACTGTAATGGGAGTTTATTATTGGTTTTTTATGGGTATCAATTAAAAGCTTTAAAAATGTCGACACAACTTACCACGTATGCCGCTGCATCATCAATCGCATACTATCAATAGTGTCGACTATCGACAGTTTCAGACCACTACTTGCAATACAGAATAGCTCCTATCAGGTGCCGATGCACGGTACACGCTACAATTCGGTACACGGCATTTGTGACGCCCTTGGACCAGTTTGAGTATTGTTAGATGCCGTTTGGACTAAATAACTTATAGAAGAGGGAAGTGTAGTGGTTTACCTGGATGTCATTTGTATAGCAACAGAAACATTAGACGAACATTTGAATATTTTGGGCAAGGTACCACGTGCCTTAAGGGACCTGAAGTTGAATTTGGGGAGTCTAAATTCATATATAGTGAGTTGTATTATCTATGTTATAGGGTAAATGCGCAGGGCATACGGCCCAATGATGAACATATTAATGGAATTTGGGGAGTCTAAGTTCATATATAGTGAGTTGGATTATCTGGGTTATAGGGTAAATGCGCAGGCCATACGGCCCAATGATGAACATATAACATCCCGCCCAGCGATCATAATGAATTGGAAAGATGTTTGGGTATGTTTTCTTTCTTTCGCCGATTCGTGCGCGATTTGTCAGTGATAACTAGACCTTTGACTAATTCCAATCAAATGATTCTATTCCATCAAATTTAACGGGTAATGATAGAATTCCTATTAAATTTATTATTTATTATTATATCCTATATTGTTTTTTTTATCTCGTAGATACTATTTTAACTTTTCCTAAGAAGGGACATTTTGATAAGGATAACTTACAACCAATATTTATCTTGCACAAGTCAATTCTTCACCCAAGTCAGTTTGCTTTTCAACGTAATATTAGCACTATCTCACTACTCTACGGAGTCAATGAGAAGAAAATTAGATAGTAACAGGAATTGCACGTTGGTTTCTTTGGACATTAGTTAGGCTTTTGATCGAATTAACCATTAAATTCTCATTTTTAAACTCAGGATTTTTTTCACTTATCTTCTCGCTATCAGTACGTATCTTTAAATGGTTGTGACTTCGGTACTAGTCATGCCTCTAATGTACCTCAGGACACTGTACTGGGTCCAATATTTTTTCTTGCCTATCTTGTTGTTAATTTTGATTCCAAACTAAATTTTAATGAACACATAAACTTTATTGCTAATAAAACTTGTCTTATTTTGAGAAGGCTTTATTCATTAAGAGCTTGTACACCTAGACGTGAGAAATCGACTTGCCTTCATGTCTCGAATTAACTATTGTCTTGAAGTATATTCTGCTACGTGGTTATATGGTTTAAGCATTATTGAGTCGAAAATTAGAAAAGTGGTTCGTTATGTAATTAATGTGAAAGTATGGGAACATGAACGTAATTGTGTGCTTACTCCTGTTTTTTTGAAATGTAGCTTTCGTAACTATCTAGATCTACGTCTTTTACTTCATTTCTACAAGATCATAAAAAATTGTCGACTTGTGAATGAATTTTCATTCATCAACTCGACGTGTAATATTCAAATTTATTTTCCCTTGGGCATCTTACGGTATTTGATCGATCTCTTGTGAAACGGATTCATCATGCCTGGGGTCTTCTTCCAAATGATATTAAGCTTTTTTCTTACTCCTTTTTTTTTTTTTTTTTTTATTTAAAAATTTAGTAGTATTTAAATACTTTACAATATTCTCCTTAATATAATTTTAATATAAATATTTTATCTAATCAAAACCTCTTATAGTTATTATTTTTTATAAACGATATAATTTTTCTTCTAAAAATAATATTGTTTTCCTCTAGTTTTATGTATGTTGGAAGCATGTTGTACATATGTAGTCCTTTATAGAAAAGCGATCGTTGTGTTGCAGTTGTTGTTGCCTGTGGAAGCCTAAAATTCCCAACATTTCTTAGTTGATAGGGTTGCATGTCACCTACATAATTCAGTTGATCTACCAGGTATTCCGGCGCGTTTCCCATTTTCATTTTTTGTATAAATATGAGTGTATTAAATTCAAGTCGTTGTCTTATATTAAGCCATTGAAGAGTTTCTAGCATGTATTCTATTGGTGTATAAATGTTACATTTTATGATTGATCTCATTGCTTTATTTTGTAATTTTTGTAGTCTTTCTATTTGTGTAGTTGAACAGCAGGTATATAGTATTGTTGCCCCGAACTCAAAATGCGGTTTTATCATCGTATTGTAAATGTTTATAGCCGTTAGTGTTGATATTTTTTTTCTTATTCGTTTAAAAAACCCGATTTTTTTACCGATTTTTTTTGCATATATATTCGATGTGTTCTTTAAATTTAAGTTTTTTGTCGATTATGAAGCCCAATTTGTATTATTAATTAATTTGTAGATATTTAATTTTATTCACTCTCTCAATTACTTCGTTATTAATTTTAAAAATTGATTCACTATTCATATTAATTTCCATTAATTTTGTTTTACTCTCATTGAGTTTAAGTTTATTAATTTTCAGCCAGTTATTTACTATTTTCATGTAATGCATCAAATTATCTTCACAGTCACTATTCGTATCACCTTCTGTAAAAATTAGTGTGTCATCAGCATATAGCACAATTTCGCATTTTTCCAAGATATTCGGCATGTCGTTTATGTATATAATAAAAAGGAGAGCACCCAATTTGATCCCTGTGGCACCCCATAATCGTTATATATCTCCTCAGATCTTACAGTATTAATTCTCACAATTTGTTTTGGATTTGTTATATAAGATTTAAACCATTTTAATTCATTTGCGCGTATTCCGTATTTATATAATTTCTGTATTAATAACTCTCTATCTATAGTTTCAAATGCTCTTTTAAAATCAAGGAAAATTGCCATTATTTTTTTCTCTTTGCTTATGTTTTTCCATCTATTTATAACGTAGTTTACCGCTGTTTCGCATGAAAATTTTTTTCTGAACCCGGATTGGTATTTCGATAATATGTTATTGTCCTCAAAATATTTTTCTAGTTGTACTTTAACAACTTTTTCTATAATTTTTTCACACGTTTTTAGCATATTAATAGGTCGAAATTCCTCACATTTTTTTGTTTTTATAACCTTTTCTATTGGTGTAATAAGCGATAGTTTCCAGTTTTTTGGAAATATTCCCGTTTCCAATGATTTATTTATTATTTTTAACAAAAGTTTTCCTATACTGTTCCAGTTATCACTAATTATTTCCATAGATACTTTGTTAAAATCAGGTTTATTTTTAATAAGTTTGCATATATTTTTAAGTTCATGTATATTTATTGCACTAAATTTAAATAGAGTATTTATCACAGGTAGGTTTGTTGTGTATTGCACTTGTTCTATTGACTTAACACTATCTATAAAATAATTATTAAATTTATTTGCTATTTGGTACGTCTCTTTATATTCTATATTATTAAATATCACAGTTTGTATCACGTTATGTTTCTTATTGAGCACAAGATTATTTATCTCCTTCCACATTTCTTTTTGATCTTTGGCATTGTTTATCTTTTTGTTAACGAATTCGTTCTTTTCATTTTCAATCTTCGTTTTATATATATTTCTTATTTTTTTATAATTTTGCCATGCTTCATGTTTTCACTTAACGCAATGTAATATTTTGCAATTTTTTCTCTTTTAAGTAATTTTAAGTTTTCACTGAACCATTTATTAACATTATTCGTTTCTTTAATTGTTTTTTTATTGTCAGTTTCTTAATAGTGTTTTCTATTATATTATCTAATTTCTCCGCACCATTATCTACGTCATAGTCTCGAAAGTCATTTATTAATTTACACAGTTCTTTGCTAAACAACTTTTTATCGTATTTAAAAATTTCAATTTCCTTTTTTATTGGATATTTATTACTTTCACTATCAAACCATATATCTATTGCTTCATGATCGGCTATTTTATTTGCATTGTTATTTCTAGCAACTATGTTACCATTATTTGTTATTATAAAGTCAATTAATGTTTTTGTATTTTCTGTTATTCTTGTGTATTCATATACTATTTGTTTAAGTCCATTATCATTTAGAGTTACTTGTATTCTATTTTTATATGTTTCATTATGTTTCCAATCTATGTTGAAATCTCCTGCGATTATTATTTCATAATTTGTTTCACAAATTACAGCAACAATTTCATCAAATGCATTACAAAACTCGACTTCTCTACTGCTTGGTGATCTATACACCGCCATTATGACAAGTGAAATATTTTTATTTTTCGCTAAGTATGCACTCATCCAATATTTTTTATCTGCAACTTTTTCACATAATTTTTTAACTGTCCATGTCTTTTTAAAATAGATTATTACGCCTCCCGTTCGTGAAGAATTGGATAGTGTTGGGTAGTGATCATAATTTTGCAAGCAATATTCATGCTCATTTATCTCCTTTGTTAAATGTGTTTCCGATAGGATTATATATTCTGGGGTCGCTAATGCTGCTATTATTTCTATTTGAGTAAAATTGTTTATGAGTCCTTGAGCGTTTGTGTATATTCCGCATACTTTATTTAATTGTTAGATATTAAAACCCATTCTTCTCATTTTTAAATTTAGTTTATTTTTGTATACTGGACATTCCTTATTATACGTATTATGTAGGGAGATCGATTATTCGACTTTTTTCAATAACCGGTTTTCGAATATTACGAATAGTTGCTATTTTAAAAAACCCGGTTTTCGGTTAAGCAAGAATACTCTTGCACAAATTACTATTTACTTTTTGTAGTATTTTGAATAGCTTTTGGTTTTTTTTCTACAAGAACACACACTTTTAAAAGCGATTTGTATTTACAGTGTTCATAATGTTTTTTAACCTTTGTTACATTTTGTTTTGACATTCTTCATAAAAAGTTTAAGTTTAGCCAATATTCAATTAGAAAATACTTAAATTACGGGTACATCTACAACAAGAGTAAGGAAAATGTATATAAATTACAAATTACTAAAATAACCGGTTAATTATACCAAAATAACCGGTTTATTCGATATTCGAAAAATGGACATTTTAAAATAATCGACTTGAGCAAAGCTAAACTAACCGGTTAAAACCGGTCGAATAATAACCGATCTCCCTAATATTATGATTAGCATCAAGGCCTAGATTAAATTTTTCATTTGACCGCACACAGTTTATACACTTTGTTACAATTTCCTCTTTACATTCTTTAGCCTTATGATTACCATGACATTTATAGCATATTTCCACATTTCTGCAATCCGCTGCTTTATGGTTGAAACCTTTACATTTATAACACATTAAAACCTCTATTGCATCAAACACCCTACATTTTTCCCAACCAATGTTTATTTTCTGTGCTGTTATTAATATCGTATATGATTCATTATCGATCGTAATTTTAGTATTATATACTAACTTATTATTTCTTTTAAATTCGTAAGATTTAATTGTTTTTATTTTACTGTTTTTTAAACATTCATTCTGTTTTGTAATTTTTTCGATGAGTTCATCTTCCGAGTATTTAAATGACATATCTGTTATGACTACTGTTGCTTCTAAATTATTTGGTACATTTATTTCGTATTTTTCACTCATTTCACTTTGTATAGCTGCTTTTATTTTTTCTCTTTCCTCAGTATTTTCAGTTTGAATAACCAATGTACCATTACTTCTATTTTCAACATTCGATATTTTTAGATTTATTGGGTCAACCTTATTATTCAAGTCTTCTTTTGTCTTTTCTATCTTTTGTTTTTCTCTTGGCTTTATAATTAGTGGAACTTGTTTTTTCAATTCTGGCAATGCTTTATTTTTTTTACCATTTCTGCAAACGATAATTTGTTTTGTTTATCACCTGTTTCTTTTATCACTTGTTTTATTTCACTACATATCTTAGCATTACTTTCCTGGATGTTATTACACATAGCTTTATTATTATTTTCGTATTTATTTATTAGATCACAAATATTTTTTATTTCATCCATGTTTTTTTCAAATATTTTTTGTGCCTTGTCTATTTTTTTTAGCCTGTCCTCATACCGATTTTCAATTGCTTCCAGTAATTGTTTAATTTCATTTTCGTTTTGTGATAATGGTGCCTCAAATTCGTGTTTATATTCAACTAGGTTTTGTTTATTTTCATTTACACCATCTTGAATTTCTCTAAGCACTAAGTCAACATTGTGTATATATTGAATACAATCATCACATACATATATATCGCACAAAATTATCATTATCAATTATTTTTGCCGAGTATTGATCAATTCCAGCGCATTTTAATGGTAAATGATATGTTTTTTTACATACTCCCGCACAACTTATGCCTGTTTCACCGCGTATTGTGCTTTTGCATTTGTGACATTCAGCCATGGCTGTGTCGCTTTTGTTTTTCTTATTTTATTAAAAATTTACAACTTTTTCTTAAAATTCTGGTTTTATTTATATTATTTCGTTTAATTTTTTTGTTTTTAAAAGTCACTATCTTTTTTTTAAAACGATATTTATATATATTTTAAATAATTTCACGTAGGTTTTGCAAATTATGTCTTTCAGTCATTATATTATATTTATTTATAAGAAAAAGCTTCTTGACTACTTTAATTATACCCGTTGGCAATTTTTTTATTTTCTTATTTTTATACCCTTTACCGAAGGTAAAAGGCAGAGTACCGAAACGCTCGCTCAATCTTCATTCATGAGCAGCTATGGGCAAATGCAAAATGAAAATGCAAAAAGAGCGAACGATGTGTACATACACAAAATTGATGAGCGAAGCAGAGAAAAGAAATTGTGCTTAGTCTAGCAGAACATTTCGAACGAAGCAGACGTGCGTCGCATGTCATGAAATGAGAAAAAAACAAAGCGTACAAATGTACATAAAACCAACAAATGCAAACATAAACAAACCAATACAATGCCACACATGCAAAGCTTTCAATGTAGTGGTGCCCATAGCTGTTCATGAGCGAGCGTGAAAATTTAAACATTTTTCTGCAAATTCATCCTCATGAGGGTGAGGAAAAAAATATTTTAAATTTCCTCACTCATGAGGAGTGCGCAAAAACAAAATTCATATGTGAATTTTTCAGATATGAAAAATTTTAAAAAATTCACGTTAAAATTCGTCACAAGGAAAAAATGCGATTTGCCCAACCATTTCCAGCGGGAAAATCAAGTAGCAAAGAGGCCTTATAGAAGGCCTTTTTGCAGACATAAGATCTCCCAGCCGCATTCCAACTTTATTACCAATTAACAAGGTGTGTCATTGGAGACCAACACCTTGCACTTTTGCATCTATTTTAAACAATTCTGGAATGGCTTCTAAAAAGATTTAAGAATAAAGTTTTATCCAAATTTAATTGTTGTTACTAATAATAAGAAGTGATTAAATTAATAACTAAACTTGCAACACGTTCCAACATAACTACTAATAACACAACTGGGACAGGCCTTATCTTAAAATAGAAAAATTTGAATTTGTAAAATATTTAATAAAAACCATGGTGAAATTACTAGAAGGTGGCAGCCCTACGGCATCTGGCTATTTTTTGCTTGAACTGTGGTGAGAACTACAGTCTGTCATTTTGCTTTGTTTATGTTTACTTTCTTGAGAAAAATTATTGTGCTTTAAAAAAATAATAATTTTTGTGCGGTTTTTAAATCAAAATTGTGTTTAAAAGTTAAAATAATTGCAAAAAATAAATCGTAATTGGGTTTTATATGTGCGTCTTTAGTTGTGCTAATGTATTTTCTTTAATATAATAAATAAAAACAAAAATAATTTTGTCTGTGAACACGTTGTGCGTACGTTTTAAAAATCTGTTAATGTTTGATATGCACTTGTACGCCTGTTTCTTTAAACCTCCAAAGGACTTGCAGGGAAGAAAAAGTGGAAAAATAATTGGTTTTAATTCATGTAACATTAAAATTTTATTTATGAATTTTTTAGTATTTTTTTTCATAATATTTTTGTTTTATTTGTTGCAGATCAGCGTTGCCATTGAAAATGTTCTATTCCACCAAACTTTTTTACCAAAATCCTTCGGAACCGAACAATTTTGTTATCTTATAAATATTTAAAAATAAATATGTCGTGCCTGTTCAACAATATTGTATTAACTCAAAATTTACATTTTTTCACTATTTGGAAAAAATCAACATGCAATCTTAATATCTACTCGCTGTAAAAATATATGAAGTGGCTATTTTGTCTACTTTTCGGTAATGAAACCGTAGTTGATATGCCTTTAATGTAAAATTAAAAATTGTTTTGCTTCTACTAAAAATTTTGAGTTAATACAGTATTGTTGAACAAGTGCGAAATGTAATAAATAACAGAAAAGTCTTGATTTTGCTTGTTTAAGAAGATCAATACAAAATTTCAATAAATGTATCTTATAAAACTTCTAAAACGTCGTGTGAATTAGAATTTTTCATATAAGTACATCTTACATATTATAATATTACTCACAATAAGGCCTTAAATTTGAATGCAAATATGGCCTGTTTCACAAACTTGCTGGCTTTTTCGTTAAATCACAAACTTTACAAAAATATTTTAATATCTTATTTATTTTGAATTTTCCCTTAATACTAACATATCACAAATTTATATCACAAAGTATGCTAAACGTTTAATATTTATCATGTTATCCGCGATCAGGATCATGGATCACATAAAATTAGGCTATTCTGCAATATGGATCGCGATCCATCAATACTGCATTACGTCCAAAAAAATCGCGGCACTGGATCGAATTCATATATGTGTATATTAAACATGTAACAGTTCCCCGTAAGGTTTGGCCGCAAAAGACAAACCATGGCAACGTTGTTGTACATAATTTTTGACAGCATTGGGTTCTTTACACAAACAAATTTGCCTGTTTTTGTTGTATTGTTGTACAACAACACGTAGTACTGCCACCTTGTAGTAATTGCACCATGATAAAAACCTTTCTAAAAGACTTTTTCAAAGAAGGCAGAGTGGCATAAGTAAAAGTTTACTAAAAATTCAAATGTAAACCTTCTTTAGGCCTAAAAAGCAGAGTTCCAAATATTCACTCATGGGTAGGAATAAAAAATTTTATACACTGTTGTGTGCTGTTTTATTCGTGTTTAAAAACACAAAAAAAAATTTGCTTTATTCGTTCTTGTATAAAAGTATTTTCATTATTTTTCGACTCTACAAAACACATGAGATAATAATAGAGATTTATTTTCTTACATTTGTACATGAGAGAATTGGTTTTTTTTAACTTCTTTTGTTCATCTTGCATTCATATACATACTTCCAAATATTCACTTGCTATTCACATCATAATCTCTGTTGTGTTTTGCTTTATTCGTGTTTAAAAATACAAAAAATCTCTTGCTTTATTTGTTCTTATATTTGTATTGTTTTTTGTTTCCATGATAGAAAGACACCAAAATAAGTAGCTCATTCAGCTTTTAAAAATTAAATGTAGAAACACAAGTAAACAAACATGTGTATAATGTGCTGATGTGACTTAATATTAAACAGTTAAATTTTGTAAATAATAAAAAAACAAATTATTAATTATAAATGTTTGAATTTTACTATTCATACATAAATATTTATGAACGTTGAAAAAAACCAATTTTCAACAATTAGTGTCACGATTATTTTTTTGAAGTGCAAATTTAGAGAAAAAAAAATTTTTAAGTAAAAATACTGCTCATAAAAAAAACAAAAAAAATTAGGTATGATTTATTTTATATTTTTTTTATTAAAGCTTTAAAAAAAACATAACACAATACTTTTAAAATAAGTAATTCATTGAAAATTTGTACTGTTGTTATATTTACAATTGTTCAAAATAAAGTTACAAGTGTTTTTATTTTCTTAATGTATGAAAAAACCACGAATAAACGACGCTTAAAAACAGTTTTATCATGTAAAAATCAAGGCTACAAATACTATTAAACAAGAACAAATGAAGCAAGAGATATTTTGTGTTTTTAAACACGAATAAAGCAAAACACAACAGAGATTATGATGTGAATAGCAAATAAATATTTTGAACTCTTTTTATTAACAACATTAATGAGTGCAACGATTAGCCTCTCATATTTTAGTATTGACAATCTTGTACTTTTCTTTATTCACATACGTGCATATGTACAAACTGGAAAATAAAAAACAAAAGTATTCATGTGCTTAAAAATAAAAAAATTCTTAGCTATTCATTTTACAGTGTGAGAATAAAACAAAAAATGTTGCAAGCATTATTCATGACAATTTATCATGAATGTTGGAATTTTAGAATTCATGTATGAATATTTCTGAACCCTGCTAAAAAGTGAATTGCTTGCAATTTTCCCCGCTTGGCAGCATGATTAGCCTGTGTGTACCAAAATGTATGTGTTGTTTTTTTTTTGTAGGCAAATATTATTGAAATAAGAAAAAACAAAGAGAACACATATCGTCATCTTAAATGCTGAATATTGTAATATCAAATTTCATAAGTTTACTTGAGAAGCAAAAAACGTTGTAAAATGGAAATTATATGAGATATTAGAGTAATATTAAATATTTAGAATAAAAATGCGAGAACCGATATATTTTTTATATAACATTCACATTGCGTCGGGACACGTGCCCCCTATTAAAATCAATAATCAAATAATACCCCAACACTCGCATGTAAAATACCTCGGTATACATCTAGATCGGCGTTTAACTTGGAAATGGCATATAGAATCTAAATTAACACAAATGAAACTAAAAGTAATTCAAATTAATTGGCTTATAGGAAGAAATTCTGTTCTTAGCCTCGATTGCAAAAAAAAAAACAACTTTTAAATACTTGCATTTTGCGTTTGCGTTGACATGGTTTGAGAACGTAGAGATGTTATATTATTAGAGATATTATTATGACATATTATTTATAGTTTTTTATTTCTAATTAGAAGTTGATTAGACTAATAAATCTACTTAATTAAATTTAACTATAAATTGATTTTAAAAAGCTAACTTTTTCATTATAAATAACGTGTGTTTTGATCTTATAATTAATTTTCTCAATTTAATTTTTCTTTACAATAAACAAGTTTTGTAAACAAAAATTTGACTTATATACATATGTGGTATTTTATCTTAAATAAAATATTATTTGTTTATTAAATCGAAAGTAAAAAGTATTTAATATGAATTGAAAAATTAATGAGTATTTAAATTAAAAGTTTTAAGTTTTTGTAAAAAAATAGGTATTAAGAAAATGAAAAGCTCCGTCTTAACGTCTTAACACTCGGCATCTTGTTCACAACTAACTCTTCTGGTTAGTTTTTTTTTCTTTTACTGTTTTATTCCCACATCTCACATGGCTTCATAAATTCCGCACATGTTGTGGTACGTCTGGGGCCTTTACATTCACCGAATTTAATCACATCTTAGCAATCATATATGGGCCCAAATACTTTGGCTTAAGTTTGAGGCCACCTCCCATCTGAGTCCTCTTGATAGCGACAAGATAATTAAGGTTGTATCGTCTAGGCGGTTTACGGCGGAAATCATAACTTTTTTTGTTCTCGGCTTAAACTTGGAGTATTTGTTGTTTAGCGGCTCTCCTTATTTCATTTCTTCGATCGTCATAATCGGCTGCTAATTCTTGTTCAATAAGCTCTTTCAGTTGGGCATATTCTTTGGTCTTAATTTTAGTGCCAACAAGCATTTCGAATGGGGTAGTACCAATAGTCATATGGTAAGTTGAATTAATAATTTGCTGAACTGTTCCGACGAATCTGTACCATTTCGAGGAATTGGTTATGCTGAGTTTTGATAGAACTGAGATGATTACACTGTTAAGTCTTTCGACTTGTTCGTTCGCATGGGGTAGACCTGTTGGTATAAGGATGTGGTTAATCCTTTCTTCTGAACAATATGTCCTGAAATCTTCACATGTAAAAGCTGAGCCACGGTCCGATATTATTTGAAGCGGGTTTCCAAAAATGGTTCTCTGTGACTGTAGTCACGAAATAGCATCTCTGGCCGACGTTGTTCTTGTTGGGTACAGCCAACAAAATTTTGTAAACGAGTCAATCGCGGCGAAAATATGATTACACATCTTACTAGTAGATTCTAGTGTCCCAAGATAATCGATATGATACGTATGTAACGGTATTTCCTCTTTGTGTAGTGGATGCAATTCTCCTTCTTGTTTTCCTCTTTTCCTATTCCTTATTATACACGGGATGCAATTGGAGATAAACTTCTGTATTTTTCCCTCTAGTTTTGCAATAAAATAGTCGTTTGCTATCAGTTGCCTAGTTTTCTTGGTTGAAAAATTACCCTTCTCGTGCGCCTCTTTTATAATTTGAGTGTGCATAACCTTAGGTATCACCAGCAATTCATAATCATTCGAAAACTTATACAAGACATCTCCTTTCAAGTAATAATCATTATACGGGGTCTTCTCCTTTAGAATATCTTTGATAGTCTTAAGGTCTTCGTCCTGGTTTTGTGAACGTTTAATTTTCGAGATAAGACTGTCTTCAACGATCACCATAATTGGATGTCTACTTAGGGCGTCTACGTGGCGCATTTGGGATCCTGACGATGCTCTACAATATACTCGTATTCTTGCAAAAAGAGTATCCAACGAGCGACTCTCGTACACAAATCCTTTTTGTCTAACGTCTTAGTAAAAGCATTGCAATCTGTCACCAGTTTGAACTATAAACCAATTAGATACACTGAACTTCTTTAATGCTTCTTTGATTGCTAACACCTCCAACTCGTAACTTGTATACTTGCGTTCTTGTTCAGTCGTCTTTTTGCTCATGTAGTACACGGGATGCAGTTGATTATCATCTTGCGACTTCTGAAGGAGTACTGCACCATAACCATCCATTGAAGCATCAGTGTGGACCTCTGTCTCAGAATTTTGATTAAATAAATTCAATACTGGACTACTACTTAAAATATTCTTCAGTCTGACAAACGCTGTCATCTGTTCGTGTCAAAAAACAAACTTTGTGTCTCGTTTTTTAAGGTCAGTAAGGGCTTTGGCAATAATTGAAAAGTTCGGTATACATTTTCTAAAATAACCTGCGAGACCAAGTAATCTCTCCAACTGCTTGACATTTTGAGGTACTGGATAGTTAACCATTGCAGCTGTCTTCTCGACCGATGGTGATACCTATTGATTCTCTTCAAGAAATTACATTTTCTAAGGTTTATATCCAAGCCGTAGTCTTTGCTGAAATCCAATACGCGTTTTAAGTTGGTCAAGGCTTCTTCTTCATCCTTTGCCGGAATGATGATATCATCAACATAAGATAAAGCTTCTCCTTCACGGGCCAAATCACTAAATATTGCATTCACATGGCGTTGAAACACACCAGGCGAGTTCGATAGACCAAACGAAATTAGTATTGGCCGTTGTGCGTACGAATGATGTATATTTTCGACTTTCCTCACTTACGGTGACATGAAGGAAACCGTTTCGTAAATCGATTGTACTGAAGATTAAAGCGTTCTGCAAACGAGTTGGTCTTCAATGAGAGGGAGTGGGTAACGATCCTTGACGATTACTTTATTAATTCTTCTAAAATCCACACACAGTCTTGCGGTAGAATCTTTCTTTTTGGCCAAAGCAATAGGGCTGCAAAACTGATTCCGATGACTCTATAATTCCTTTATTCATCCATTGTCTGGTTGTCAACAATACATCTCTTACCGACTGGCAGTCGTCTAGGATTACAAAATATAGGCTTCTCGTCTTTCAGAACTATTCGCATTTCGACGTTAGTTGTTTTACACTTATTTGGGTTATATTTAGAAATCATCCCCATCACCTCACGTTTAGCATAATCACTAGCCGTTTCATCAACATTAATAGTGCTTACCTTGTCATCAACACAAACATCCATCAACATGATACTATGCACCTCTTTAGCATCCTCATCTCTCACCTTACTTATCTTCAGCCCGTCCGTCTTAATATTTGCCTCAGCAAATAAACGAAATTCGTTCCCCAGTATCACTTCGACATCAATACAGGCGTATGGAACCACATGGAATGTTAAATCGTAACTTTCCCCTCGATACCAACGTTAGCTCTAAAGTTTCCCACCGGCTTAATTTTCCCGCCACAAGAGGTGTTACCAATGCCAATTAGATAAAAATCAGATTTAAAAAGATCAGGATTATTCAGCGAATTATACATTTTTTCCGTCACGACGTTAAATTTGCTGCCAGTATCAAACAAAGCCATCCAACATTGATCTGCGAATTCAACATTTACTTTCATAATGTTTTCAACACCCAATTGCCTTACGTTTGCCTTTTGAACCTTAAGCGGGCATTCCTTTGAAATGTGGCCAAATTTGTTACAACCAAAGCATTTAATTCCCTTTTCCCTATCCTTACAATTCCTGGATGTGAGACCCTTATCACCACAGTTATAACATAGAATAGTTTTTTCAATCTTAGCTCCCGTTTTGTTGTTGTTCGTTGGCTTAGGAACAACTTTTTGTTTTGAGGATCTCTCCTGCATCGTCTCATAACATTTAAGTTTTCCCTTAAAATCATCTAAATTATTTGCGCCGTACAGTATGGTCTTATTAATTGTAAGATCTCTTATTCCGTCAATAACATACTGCATCAAAGCACTATCCTCTATCAAAAAATATTCGAGAACATTCTCATCTCTGTTAATTTTCCGTTTTGTTAGCATTTTATGCAGTTTGGCACTATTCGCCGTAGTCTTATATTCACTTTTCAATACTTGCTTCAATTTAACCCACGGTGTTATACCCCTCTCACTAGCAATGAATAATTTAGCCAGTCCACTGAGTGATTTTTTTTGCGAAAATAAATTTCTGAAATTCGTCCCAATACATTACGGCCGAAATCTCCTCAAATTCATTTACCCATGCATCAATAGGTAGGGTACCACTTCCATCAAATGGTCTAATTGAATCTTCGATGTCACGGAAATTTATTGAAAATCTTTGCATATTTAATGATGATACGTTACACTATTGCACCTTGTATGTCCTGTTTTGATGCTTGCCGTCGCTTTCATTTACTTCTCTATTCGTGTATGGTTTTGTTCTACGTACATGGTTGTTTTTCTCATTAACATTGCCGCCGTCGTTGATATTTTTACACCCTTCATTGTTCTGCTCAACTGCTACTTCTCTTTCACATCGCTAACTTCAGCATCATCGTCTACTTCGTTGCGCCTGTATACTATAGTATTTTCATCGTCGTCACAAGCCTCTGCTTCAGCACTTTCATTATCATCGTTTTCGTCGTTCATCTCATTACAACAAAACAGATTATCTTTTCGCATGTTTTTGAATATGTGCAAAAACAAGTCATCAGCGTCGTAATTCAAAGACAAAATGTTGCAAATTGAAACCTAATCTGTCGTACACAAATTCTGGTTAATGTATTCTTTTTTTTCTGAAACTGCTCGTTCTGACGATCACCTTCGCACGCAAACGCTAGTTTATGTAGAGCCACGACAACAACACGTTTAGCAGTTTTTGCGTACAGCAACAAAATCTCCCAAATCATACATTTTTTCTGAGTTTGACCGTTACCGTTTTCTTAAAATTCACAACACGCCTAATTGTTCTTGTCAGTTCCTTTTACGTTCACACATACATACATTCCACCTGGATAACTATCTTGCCGCGATGTGGTGGCTTAAGTGTCGGCTGTAGTGTCTGTCTTGAAACTTGAATCCGGACAGCTAAGTCGGAAGAAGTTTAAAGGCAGACGTTTTAAGGACAGCATGACTAAGGGTTATCCATTCCTCATCCTATTCGCTTCACCTACAATCCTTCCCCCCTCCCCCCCCCCCCCCTTTTAATCCCACTTCCCCCACTTTTAAGGTCAAGGTGGTTGATAGCATTGCCGAGGACCTGGATCACTAGTTAGATCACTAGCTTCCCACTGACGCTGATGGCAAAGGTCAGTTGTAATTCTAGCATAGTCCGTGCAAGCCGTCACTGTGCGAGATGGTCCTTTGTATACGTTTCAAAATAAAACAAACAAACTATTTCAAAATAAAACAAAAAACGGACATAGTGGCAGAAGTTGGTGCAGGGAGTATCACTGACAACTGCAAGAAAGTCAGCTAATAAAAGAACTGACAGAGACCAATTGGATGGGCTCACCAATGGACTCACTGACACGTTCTGGGGCCTCGGAAAGACTCGGTGATCTGACCTTGGACTCTGATGATCAGCACGAAATAGCTATGATTTTGGCTCATGGTCAGGACCAGAGGGTTGAAACATCGACTTCTGTGGTCACATTCCAGACACAGAGCAAATTGCGGAGTACATCGAAATCCATTGTTCGGCAGGATGCGACAGATCAGGACACATCGGAGAGCCGATCGAATTTCGAAAAAGCCAAGAGTGGTGGGGGAGTATCCTAAGCCTTTCTAGAAAAGATATCTAAGAAAGACTTCACTGCACGATGGGCGGGATAGGCATTTGCTGAGGATGTACCGGAAGAACGCTGCTAGATTCGAAAGCATCCACGGTTCTGTCGGTATCATCCTAGAGCTTCCCTATCCTGCGGGGTATACAGCAGAGGATGCTGAGGAATCAAATGTCAGTAAAGACAAAGGATCCTCACCAGACTCTGCTGGCGTATCCTTTTACAAGGAAGGTAGAAGGAAAGATGGTATGAGTTCACTACCCAGCCCTCGTAATGGTGACAGTTTGGTCGCGGTTAAGAGAGCTAGGCCCGGGGACGAATTACACAGTAGACCAGGAGTCTCTCAGGAAGTTGAAGTCGATGAGTGGGGTTGCGATATTTGGGTTGGGGTCTATCAGATTTAGGTTTCCCAAAAATGATAAACCCTAAGAGGCTGAATGTGGTGCAGATAAACCTGCATCACTGTGAAGCAGCCTCAACCGAATTAGTAACTCACCTCATCGATAACAACGTGGACTTGGCCTTGATCCAAGAGCCCTGGATCAACAACATTCGGGTAGTTGGATTAAAGGCCACGGGATAACAGTGTTCGTACCCCCACGGATGAGAAGGTTCGAACTTGTATAATGGCAAGAAATGAGCTCAAATTTATGTTGTCTCATTCTTTCAGCAATGGAGACCTCACTGTTGTGACAGGTGAAGCTGGGGACAAAACGATCCTAGCACTAGCATCGGTATACTTACTTAATGAGGCTACCGATCCACCTGGTGTGAAAGTACGTGAGTTGGTGGAGCACTCGAGCAGAAGGGGCTTGAGACTGGTACTGGGTTGTGATGCTAATGCACACCATACCCAATGGGGAAGTAACGACATCAACAAAAGGGGTGAGTCTATGTTTGATTTTATTATTGCTAGCAATCTTTACATCTGTAATAGGGGGAATAAGCCAACATTCAGAACTAGAGATAGGGAGGCAGTAATAGATGTAACATTGACGAACTATAGAGACTTAGTAAATGATTGGAGGGTGGCTTTGGAATTTTCCTTCTCTGATCATGGTCGTATATCCTTTAATCTAAATTTCGAAAAGTCAAAAAGGCGTCCTTATAGGAATCCAAGGAGGATGAACTGGGATTCTTTTTCGGGATAGGTGAATAGTAACCTTAGAGTTACACACGATTGGGGGTCGACTTCGGCCGGTGTGGAGCACCTGGTGGGTACCCTTACGGAGGTGTTGACCAGTAGCTATGAGCGATCTTGTCCGCTGAATTTTCCGGGTAAACGCTCGCAACCGATGGTGGACAGGTGAGTTGAGGACTCAAAGGACCACTGTCAGAAGGTTATTCAATAGAGCGAAGCATACGCGTAGGGATGAGGTTTGGAGTAACTTTAGGATAAGTTATAAGGGAGATATTAGAAGGGCTAAAAGGGACTCGTGGATCAAATTTAGCAAGTCAGTGGAATCTGTAAATGAGATGTCCAGGTTCAGAAGGATTTTATCCAAGGACCCTGTGGTCCCAGGATTTATTTAGAGACCGGACGACTCATGGACGGAATCTAGCTCCAAATCTCTCTGTTTGCATATGGAGACTCACTTCCCTGGTTTTGTGGACTCTGGGACGGGGGAACAGGTGGGGTGTGGTAACCCCTTTTCTGGATCGGGCTCGGGAGGTGAGATAAGGGAGGCGGTGGGGGACATCATCACCTTGGATAAGGTTACATGGGTGGTTAATACTTTTGGGTCTTACAAATCGGCAGAACCAGATGGTATATATCCGGCTATGCTACAGAATATCCATGGATCATCACTCCCACTGCCGGTGGAACTATTTAGGGTATGTCTGCTAAATGGCTACATTCCTAGAGGGTGGAGAGAGGTCAGGGTTATTTTCATACCTAATGCAAGTAGAACCGGTCAATCTAAACCCAAGGATTTAAGACCTATCAGTCTATCGTCTTTTGTTTTGAAGACATTAGAAAGACTGATTGATCTACATCTGAGGACAAAGCGGCGCTCAGCACGCCTATCTTAAGGGTAGGTCTGTTGAGAGTGCGCTTCATGATGTGGTGGGTTATATAGAACGGGGATTGCGAGACAAGGAATACACCTTGGCGGCATTCCTGGATATAGAGGGGGCCTTTAACAATGTGAGAATAGAGGCAATAAGACAGGCACTGAGTGAGTTAGGGGTTTCGTTATTCTTGGTCGAATGGATAACTCTGATGCTTACCAGCAGAGTTATTCACCTTCTGTTCTAAGGCTGATGAGTTGGCATCAGGCGTAACCACCTGACAGTTTGCAGGTGGTTACGCCTCCAATGGGCTTCTACTTTGGGAGAATAAGGGAATGGATTCTGAGTGCGACTAATCAGGCTTAGCGGGACCGAACGGAGTGCCGAGTATCGCGCACGCTGTGGCCGATGCTTAGTAGGTCAAATTCGGACGCGCTGCTGGGTAAGAGTAGGGCCTGCGTCAGAACGAAACGAGCTAAAGTTCCCAAATTAAGTACAAACACATCGGTTATCAATACACAGCAACCCACAAAATATAAGAATAAGAATATACTTCCCGAAAAACCTGAAATTTTTTTTCCAGAAATGGAAGAGTTATGCCTTAATTAATGTTTTTTGTAAACATACCCATTTTTGGGAACCGTAGAAAACACTTTTTTTATTTTAAAAAACTTTTTTTTTATAAAATTTACAGTTTTGTTCTAAATAAATGTGCATTTTTTCTGTGGCTAAAAATGTAATATAAAACCAAACAAAATCTATTTTAGACAAAACCTTTAATATCTCAAAACAAGAAATTTCTACTAAAGTCTTTATTATTTATTGCCACAGATATATTATATATGAATATTTATATATGTAAATAGCCTTTTGTTCTTATCGCACCATGGTGAAGGGTATATAAGATTCGGCATAGCCGAATATAGCACTCTAACTTGTTTTGTTAACCTTTGGCTAAGGAAATAACGTTATTATTTATAATTTTATATGCTCATAATCTTCGACAATATTTATATGGCTGGGGAGCCAAATCAATTTATATATTAACCCCCATATTCCGAAAATTTTTTATTGACTAGCATTTAACCCGCTTCTTCGTTAGCGTCTCTTTTTCTTTCGTGGGCATATTTTTACGCCAAAGTTTATGCTTCTAGGTTTTAACCCGCCACTTTGTAATTGGTACGATTTTCACCTCTTAAACGTTCGAATTTCGAAAATATACCAAATTTGTATTTGTATTTTTTAGATAAGTAACGAATTTTATATAATTTTTCTTTCTATGTGCATTGATTTAAACGATAGATGGCGGAGAAAAAAGTACCCAAATACAGGTTACTCCCTAAAAGGTCCGAATTTCAAAATAGTACCAGACACCTGTTCTCTTTTTTTATTTAATGCACATCAATAAGTATTAAATTAAAAAAGTACTACTTTAATTAAAAAAAAATCAGTTAGAGAAAGAAAAAGTACAAAAAATCCCCCATACAGATTTTCATTCACGCAGGAACTTGCATATTTAATTTAATGTTTCTAGGTCCAATATTAACAGAAAATCAAAAAGTACCATTTAAAGCACAAAAAAGTACCAAAAAGCGCCTCTTACAGATGCTCATTCACTCAAAGCATTGCATTTTAAATTTTATGTTTGTAGATGCAATACTAAAAAAATTCAATAAGTACCTGTTGGTAAACAAAACAGTACGAAAAAGGACCAAAAAAGACCACTCTTACAGATTCTTATTCACTTGGGAAATTGCATGTTTAATTTTATGTTTATAGGTCCAATTTTAACGGAAATTTAAAAAGTACAAGATAAAGAACAAAAAGTACCAAAATGCCCCCTTATAGATTCTCATTCATTCAGGGCATTGCATGCTTAATTTTATGTTTGTAGATCCAATATTAACGAAAATTAGAAAAGGTACCAGTTAAAAAACGAAAAAGTACCAAAAATATCCCTCTTTAGATTCTTGTCTACTCATAACATTTGTTGTTGAGTTTTTTGATTCTAGGTCCAATACTAACGGAAATTCAAATAGTACCAGTTAAAGAACAAAAAAGTACCAAAAAGCCCTTTTACAGATTCTTATTCACTCAGGACCATGCATGTTTTATTTTATGTTCATAGGTCCAATATTAACGAAATTCAAAAAGTACCAGTTGAAGCAAAAAGTACCAAAAATAACCCTCATAGGTTCTTATACACTCAGGATATTGCATGTTGAAGTTTATGTTTCTAGGTCCAATATTAACGATAATTAAAAAAATTGCCAGTTGTAGAACCAAAAAGTTACGTAAGAAATTAAATTTCCCGTATTTCCCCTTTTTGGTATTTTTTTTTCTCCCCATTGAAGCATTAAAAATTTCAATATTGTAGTGGGAGCCCATAATTTAATACTTAATGTCAATGAATAAAAAAAAGATTTGGTAAAAAAAACGTCCGAACTTCGAAAAAGTAACAAATTCGTATTTGCATTTTTTTAGATAAGTTTCAAATGTGATATAACCCTTATTTCTATTTTTATGGGATTAAAAGATAGATGGGGTGACAAAAAAGTACCAAAATACAGGTTTTACCCCTTTACTCCGTTAAAGGGCAGAATTTCCAAAAAGTATCCGACACCTGTCCGCTTATTTTTAGTTTTGGAGATAATAGGTTACCGAATTTACTCGTTTTTATCCCTTTTAATCCCCTAAACATTCGAATTTCTAAAAATCCCTGGTCCGAATTCCAAGTTTTTAGCTTCAGGCGTTTAGGCTGTGCGATGATGAAGCAGTCAGTCAGTCAGTAACGTTACAATTTTATATATGTGACAGCGCATAGAAAAAGGGACCAGTAAGGTAAAGGCAACAGTAAAAACCAACTACACAAAACAAGAGGTAGGGACGACCTACGCGCGTTTTCAAGGTTGACCAACACGTTCCTGACGTCATTAGATGTGTCGCTTTCAAATGAGACCAATACCAACACGCTCAGTGATGGTACACCAAAGATACACGTATTTAAATCTTTAAAATGGCTCTCCTGAACAAAACCCTTAGGTCCCTTTCTATTTTGCGCGTCACATATATAGATTAATAAAAGAAAATTCGCTATAAACCTAAATATTTTTTATGAATATGGGGGTAACAATTTATTTTTGTTATATCCTTTCTTAAACATAGTTATTAATTGTACAATACAATAAGAAAAATGAAATAAATATTGAATGGGACAGGTGCCCAGTATAAGAAAGTTGCAGTGTAATGAGATGCTACAAATGTTGGGGATTTTATCACACTTCCAAAAATTGTAAAGAGGAAAATCAAATATGTGCTAAATGCAGTGAAAGTGGTCATAAGTATGACTGTAAAAATAATTATTCGAAATGCATTAGTTGTGAAAAAGCGAAAGAAATGTTGAATCTGGTAGATATAAATACAAATCACGATTGTAGAGATAAAGAATGTGAAATTTTGATATGTAAAAATAAACAAGAAGCACAAAGATTTGTACATTAGCAACTAAATTCAATAAAGCGGTTGTATTTGAATTTCGGAATTGGAAATTTTATGCTTGCAAGAAGATTTTGACTTTATATGTCTAACCGAAAATCATTTAACAAATGATATTGGTGATAATAAAATAATGTTAGGTTAGGTTAGGTTCCATTGGCAGCCGTAATCAAGCACAGCTCACGTAGGTCCATTAATTAGTTCCCGTTGTGTTACCATGTTACACCGTCTCCCAAGGGTCCTATGTTACCTGGCTGCGAATATCCTCACTCAGCCACTCGGTTGATTCAGTGAAGCAGTGGGTCCTGTTTAAATCAATATCAGAGAGACAAGTTTTGTCCCTAAGGGTTCTTCGACCAAACATTTCAAGTCTCTGATCTCCGAATGCCGGACAATTGCAGAGAAGATGTTCCGTTGACTCTTTTTCCACCTCGTCGCCACAACATCTACATAAGTCATTGTAAGGGAGCCCCAGCCTCTGGTCGTGCTTCCCAATGGGCCAGTGGCCGGTTATAACCGCAATTAGTTTTCTAAGGTGATGTCTGGACAGCTGTAATTCCCTCCGAGTCCTTTTTTCATCCATAATGGGCCAGATTTTCCTCGTTTCCCCAAAGGTAGTTTCATCGTACCACCTCTGACTGGCAATAAGATGAAACTCGTGCGTAATAAGTTGCTTACTCCTTGGGAGTGAAACACCTACATTATATGTTGAAACGTCTCGATTCAAGGTGGTGCCTGCATGCGCCAACGAGTCCGCCATGTAGTTTCTCTGTATGTCCCTGTGTCCGGGGTCTCCTCCAGAGACATCTGGCATTTTTTGACAATTCTCGATGTGACGAACACATTCTCCAGGGATCTTATGGCCGCTTTGCTTTCGGTAATAATGTGAATATCCCTTCCAGGTATTTACCGTACCGGATGCGTCTCACGGCTGTATAGGTTGGTAGGTAGGTAGGTACTAATTCTGGTGTGAAGTCTGCTGCATCCTCCATCTCTGAGTCCTATCTCGCTAACTCATCAGCCACCTACCTCATTGCCGTTTATGTTGCAGTGACCCGGCACCCAGCACAATCTCAACACATATACCCTCCAGAGCCCTCCCACAACCATCACCTAGCTTGGAGTTCACATAACAGCTCCTTACGGCCATAAGGGCCGCCTGGCTGTCCACGTATATAGTCACCTCCGAGCCCCTCTAAATGTTGTCCCTCATCAGTTCCACGGCCCTCAAGACCCCCTCCGCCTGAAAAACACTGCAGTCGTCATGAAGCTTATATGGCATTCTGATGTCCAGATCCTCAATGTAGACCCCATCTTCGAGCCATCAGTGAAAATAGGAAATCCACTAAATAATCTGCTCCTACCTCCCTAACTCTCCCTAGAAGGCATTGCTACCTCTGGCAACCGCCCAAAATCTACCTAGTGCCCACATAATCCGTCAAGTCGGGTGATCCTATGCAATAACCACCAGCTTCAATCTCACCCAGGATCCGCGAGGGACCCTGCGTGAAATTTCCCATCATTAATTAGTATTGTGGTTATTTTATTGAACTGTTAATGGTTCTGAATCCAAATTTAGATATTTTTAATTAGGCTTAAGTTCATTGAATTTAATTTTCATTAAATTATTTTTATGAAGACAGGAATTTTACAACATGAAATTAATTAAAATTTTTTTATTGATAATTTTTCATTCTTGACTGCGCTGAGATTTGAACCCAGGCGTTCACGGACAGGTTGCCCAGACTAGTTTCGATTGTAACCACACAATCTCGTCGGTGGGGTTTGCCGTTTTACTCACTCGGCTATTGAGGCCGAGCGACGTCAATAGTCAAACATCAATCCTTAAACCAAATGGTATTTCACTTTGGTAGATCGAAATTTGCTTTTTGAATGAATGATTATCTATTTTAATTGATTTACATGTTCTTCCTAACTTCTGTTTTTTCGTACTTTTTGTCAAGAATTCTTCTTGAAGTCCAAAGTACATTTTTTTATTTTTTGATGTTTGGAAAAAACAGAAGTTAGGAAGAACATGTAAATCAATTAAAATAGATAATCATTCATTCAAAAAGCAAATTTCGATCTACCAAAGTGAAATACCATTTGGTTTAAGGATTGATGTTTGACTATTGACGTTGCTCGGCCTCAATAGCCGAGTGAGTAAAACGGCAAACCCCACCGACGAGATTGTGTGGTTACAATCGAAACTAGTCTGGGCAACCTGTCCGTGAACGCCTGGGTTCAAATCTCAGCGCAGTCAAGAATGAAAAATTATCAATAAAAAAAATGTTAATTAATTTCATGTTGTAAAATTCCTGTCTTCATAAAAATAATTTAATGAAAATTAAATTCAATGAACTTAAGCCTAATTAAAAATATCTAAATTTGGATTCATTTCCCATCAATCCTAACTCCCTCAGTCTAAGAACGCTTCTGGCTGCCATTCCTATCACATACTGCTCAATAGCCAGAAGATGTAGAATAACATCCAGGGCCGCTTGAGGAGTACTTCTCATGGCACCTGGCATGCCGATTGAAAAACACCTTTGAACCTTAGACATGTACAGCCGTATTCATAACAACAAGTTAGCCACAATTTGTACACTACGTACAAGGAGCTGCTAACTAGAACGCCGATTAAGCTTAGCAGCTTGTTAGCACAGAGTTTCTTCATAACGAATTGTATCCGTCTGCTAAGTTTTAATAAATCAACTCTGAATATTAGTTATGCCACATTATAGTGCTCAAAAATGCAACGCGTTTTGCATAACATCGCTGGTTTTGTCATTTGATTTCATAATTTTTTTTATTTTTTTGTTTTTGCCTCTCCATATAAAAATGTTAAATGTTTTTAAATTAAAATAAATTTAAAAAAGAACTTAATTAAAAAAAAGACAGTGAATTAAAAAAAAAACAAACAAAGTTATTCAACATTAAACGCCTGTTTTTCACAAGGTGGCAAACGTTTGGCAGCTCGTTAACAAGAGTTTAGCAAATCGTTAGCCAGAGTTTGGTTGGTGTATTATGAATGAACTTTGTGCTAACTTCATTCCAAATTTTCGTTATGAATACGGCTGGTAATAAATGAAATAAATTTCATTTATTTCAAACACTCTTAGGCTTTAAATAAACTTTCTTAAAATATTGCCTTTTCGATACTGAGTTCCTCTGTATTTGACATGAGATAGAGCAATACATCTTTGCGGTTTAATTCGTAATTTTTTAAATATTACAAGTTGTACACCGATTGCAATGAAATAAATCTCACTTCATTCGAAATGTTTTTAGACGAAAACTGTGTTTTTCTCGCATTTTAATTTTTTTTTTATGAATTTTTAAAGAACAAAAAAATTTTTTTTTTAAACTGATTTTTTATCAAAACTTCGACGATATATCTGAAACTACTGGGCAAATTTTAAAATAATGTAAGCACGGCTAAAAGGTAATTTTGTTGGCGAGTTTCAGATTTTTTAACTGAATATGGTGAACCGTTTTCAAGTTATTCCAATATATGTAGTGAAAGTGCCTTAATTTTGGACATAACGATATGTATTTCGAAAAGTCAAGCTAATAGAGAAAAATGGAGATTCGATTTGAAATCAGCGACCTCAAATTAGTAATATTTGCAAAAAAGTTCCAGGCTGCAAAATAACTGTTCCATGTTTACTCTCTATTGTATTTTGTAAGTTTTATTTATAAAAAATTAATTAACAACAATTAAGAACGATAAAAATAGGAACAACAATTTTTTTTTCGATTAAGACAACATGATAAATATTTCAAAGAATACATGATTAATTTCATATAGTTTAAGTTCTATTATACGACCCACATCGTTGTATTCCCTCGTCTGTGTTTGTGGTGTTTGAAATTCTAGACGAGCCTCTGCTCCTAGTAGCGTTTCGAATACATCATCATTTACTTCAGGAACAGGAGTATTATATACATTATTATTCCCCTGAACTGGAAAGATTATGTTACTCGAAGTACTTGTATCCCCTTCAGGATGTTCAGTATCCCTTATAGAATCATGTGAACACGAACCGTTATTCCTTGTATTATTATTACATGCGACACTTGGATATGACCTAGTCTCCCTATTAGCATAATATTTTGGTTTTGACGTAGAGCTTATATAAGGATTAATTTTATTAGCACCACGAATTTGATCAATGTGCCTTTTAATAAATTTATTTTCATAAATGATTTCATAAGGGATTTCTCCCACACGTCTATATATTTTACCTTGCAACCATTTTTCTGCTTTTGCATTCCCCGATAAGAAATAAACAGTCTCTCCCACTTCAAATTCTCTTAAATCCCCCGTCGCATTAACTGTTTATATTTTACTTTTGATGACACAGTTTCTTGCCGCATTAAATCAAGACGTGTACGTAGTTGTCGGCCAATAAAGAGTTGCGCATGTGACACCAGTTGTGGAATGAAGGGCGTTTTTATATTTTCTTAAGAACTCATTTAGATTCTGCTGCAAAGTTTGTTTTGTTGTACACATTGCTTTCAACGCATTTTTCACTGTTTGTACGCTCTGTTTAGCTTGCCCGTTAGTGGATGGATGATATGGTGCCGTATATTTATGATATTTAACTCCCACTGATGTTAAATAATTGTTAAACTCTATTGAAGCAAAATTTGTACCATTGTCACATGCCACCATAAGTGGCACCCCACATTCAGCAAATACTTCATCAATCAACATTATCGTTACGGATGCCGTTGTCGATTTCGTCACTAACCATTTACTATATGCATATGTGATAATTAGCAGCATCATACCCTAAACAGGACCAGCATAGTCAATATGCACACGTTCCCATTGTTCTTTGGGATATTCCCAGTCGTTATATTTTTAAGGCTTATTCGCTACTCTCGCACAATCATTACAGTCTTTTGCAATAGCTTCAATATCAGCATCTATTCTTGGCCAATAAACAAAAGAACGTGCATTCCCTTTCATTTTAACAACCCCTAAATGGGCTGCATGTAAATTTTGAAGCACGTCTTTACGAAACTTTTGGGGTATTACCACTCTATGTTCGAATACAAGACAATTACCTGACAGTTTATAATTTGCTTCTGGAGCACTAAACCCATTTTTTGCTAAGGAGTATCCTTTTTCAAGAATTGTTACTATTTTTCCAAGTTCTAGATCCCTTCGTGTTTCTTTGGCAATTTTTTCAGCGGTAATAGGCAACTGGTTTATTTGCCGAACGATAAATGAGTTGATTTTTTTGGACAGCATTAACACATTAACTTCGGAAGAAATACTATGAAACATATTGGAATTGAACCCATCCTTTTGTATATTACCCTTCCTTGAATATGAAAACATGTCTGAAAAATCAATCTCATGAGCAAAATGAGTTATCCATTCGCGTCCACACAACGAATCTTACTCGTCGTCCACAACATATAAATTCAAAACACGAGAAGTTTTTCTAAACGTAACGTTAACCACGACTCTGCCAATACAATTAATGCAATGACCTGTATAACTAGCAAACTTTCTGTCAGACTTCAGTAGCTTAAAATTAATGTTAATAAAGAGTAAGTTCTTTTTACTAATTATACTACAAGGAGCACCTGTATCCAATTCCATTTCCAAAACCTTCCCTTCGATATTTATAGAAATCATCTTTTTATCATACGGTTTCAAATGCCTTACTTGATTAACGAAACGCAATTGCTCAACCGCTTCATAGTCGTCACAATCTTGTTGACACGAAACTTACCCAGTTTTCGCCTTACATACTTTTGAAATGTGCCCCAGCTTCCCACAAGCAAAACATTTTGCATTTTTAAATTTACAGTCCTTTCTAAAACCCAACTTATATGTTGCTTCAGGTTGGAAGATCTCACGGCCGTTAATCTCCTTTGTTGCGTGATTGGTTAATTCTCTAGCATAAGCAATTTCATATGCTTCATTTAAACTTCTTGTTTGTTTAGCGATCAGTTCATTACAAGTATTTGTAGATTCGAACCCCATTAACATTTGCTCTTTTAACATCCTGTCTAAAAATTGACCATACTCACAAAAAACTGCACCATTTTTTAATCATAAGCTAAAATTTGCAATCGACTTGCCTTGTTCTTGTTTGATTTGTCTAAACTTGACACTTTCCGCATATTTGTTTCTTTTTCCATCGAAATGTTTAACAAGAAGCTCCTTAATTTCAGCATAGCTTAATTCTCCAGGTAATCTTGGGCTGGTTAAAATTTTCAAAGCTGTATTAAGCTGCGTACCCATGTGTACCCGAGCATATTCCGCGTGTTCGGTTTCACTTACTTTTGATAGCTGCAATGCCCAGTCAAATCTTGTAAAATAATCAGACACTGTCCCTCAATCTTCTTGCCTGCATTCGGAAATCGAGAATTGTGGTGATTTTGGAAAAACGTTCCCCAGCAGATGTGCGTGAAGAAGAACCCGCAGCAACTGCTAGATGCGTTGCATCTATTACTGCAGAGCGAATTGCCCCTGCCAACAATTCAATGACCGTCGATAATTGCTCCTGTGGGATACTCATTCTATATATCCCACTTCTGACACCAATATTTTATTTTGTAAGTTTTATTTATAAAAAATTAATTAACAACAATGACAGTCGATAATTGCTCCTGTGGGATACTCATTCTATATATCCCACTTCTGACACCAATATTTTATTTTGTAAGTTTTATTCATAAAAATTAATTAACAACAATTAAGAACGATAAAAATAGGAACAACAATATTTTTTCGATTTAAACATGATAAATATTTCAAAAAATACATGATTAATTTCATATAGTTTAAGTTCTATTATACGACAGTTATAACAATATATAACACTCTCCAATCTAAAACACCAAATATTCTTTGGATGTCCAGAATTTTTTATAACCGTTGGATAGTAAACTAGTAAATGATGTTTTGGCTTCAACGTATCCTAACACAAAATAACATATTTTCCATTATGTTCTGAAATCAGATCTCCAAGGACCGCTATATCATCAGAACATAAGGAACTTCTTAGAAACAAATTAATAATCTCTTCAGTGGGGTTTGCCGTCTTACTCACTCGGCTATTGCAGCCGGATGACGTCAATAGTCAAACATCAATCTTTAAACCAAATGGTATTTCATCTTGGTAGATCGAAATTTGCTTTTTGAATGAATGATTATCTATTTTAATTGATTTACATGTTCTTCCTAAAATTCTGTTTTTTCGTACTTTTTGTCAAGAATTCTTCTTGAAATCCAAAGTACATTTTGTTTTTTCATGTTTTTGTCTTTCTTTTTTCTTGTTGACCTTTTTCAGCACAACTTGAAGGACAAATGTAAATATAGCTCGTGCCTTAGCTGTTAACAATAATTAGTATTGTGGTTATTTTATTGAACTGTTAATGGTTTTTAATCCAAATTTAGATATTTTTTTTAATTAGGCTTAAGTTAACAGATAATCATTCATTCAAAAAGCAAATTTCGATCTACCAAGATAAAATACCATTTGGTTTAAAGATTGATGTTTGACCATTGACGTCATCCGGCTGCAATAGCCGAGTGAGTAAGACGGCAAACCCCACTGGAGATTGTGTGGTTACAATCGAAGCTAGTCTGGGCAACCTGTCCGTGAACGCCTGGGTTCAAATCTCAGCGCAGTCAAGAATAAAAAATTATCAATAAAAATTTTAATTAATTTCATGTTGTAAAATTCCTGTCTTCATAAAAATAATTTAATGAAAATTAAATTCAATGAACTTAAGCCTAATTAAAAATATCTAAATTTGGATTAAAAACCATTAACAGTTCAATAAAATAACTACAATACTAATAATTGTCAAATTAATAATCTGTAGCACGATTTTTAAAAAACTTTCAAACAATATAGTATGAGTGAAAAAAAGGTATACAATGGTACGTTCGTAAATGCATCATGTTTATATATATATGGGGGATTTCATGTCAAGTGACCCAACTTTTGAAATCGATGTCTTCCGATTTGGATAAAATTTGCACCAAGGTTAGTCTTATTGGATAGTAGTTTAGACACAAATTTTCAACAAGATCGGTCAAATAGTTTCTGAGTTAGAGGGGGTCAAAATTTGACATTTTGGCCAAACCGGTGTTCTTTCTCTTCCATGTAACTTATTATCTATTGGTGTTAGCAAAATTTGTCCCAAACAAATTAGATAGCTATTTCATCAAGCTATCGAAAATTTTTTTTTTTGTATTTTTTGAAATTTGTTAAAAATTTTTTTTTAAATTTAAAACTTATTTTTTTTTGGAAACGGTATTTTTTTTTTTTTTTAATTTTTTTTTTTTTTTTTTTTGCTCAAAAGAAAGCTTATGTATTTTTCTTTTAGGTAGTTTTGGTCGCTTAGTGGGATGAGAGTGGGATATGTATAAAAAAAAAATTTCTAACTCAAGACGAGGGTTTTTAAATTTTTAGCATATGCACTATTTTGAATTTTTTCCTTTTTATGTGTAAGTGTTTCTAAAATAAAACTTATGCTGAGAAACTAGACAAATTAACCATTCCGACGGTATATTTTTTTCGATAGCTTGAAGAAATAGCTATCTAATTTGTTTGGGACAAATTTTGCTAACACCAATAGATAATAAGTTACATGGACGAGAAAGAACACCGGTTTGGCCAAAATGGCCCTCTAACTCAGAAACTTTTTGACCGAAAATTTGTTTCTAAACTACTATCCAATAAGACTAACCTTGGTGCAAATTTCATCCAAATCGGAAGACATCGATTTCAAAAGTTGGGTTACTTGACATGAAATCCCCCATATATCAATAAAGTAGTTATGGACCATAAAATTTTCAAATACTCTACAGAAATAATAGTTACACAATAAAAAAAATTATAATTACTTTTTTATCTGCATTAAAAAAAGTTTGCTTTTCTGATGCAGCGCAGTGATGCATTTACGAACGCACCCCAACTTTTCATTTCACTTGCTGTAATTTTTAGGCAGTTTCGGATTAAATGTTTTTCAAGAATTGGTCTCAAAAGGTTTCCTATTTTTAAAGGTCCAAAGTTAAAATTCTGCTTGTGTAACTTAATGATTTGGAAAAAGAATATATTAGTTTTATGCGTATAATATTTTATTTTATTTATAACAAATATCATAATGGCAAATTCCCTCAAATATGTCGTGCGTCACATCAACTGCATAGTTATCAACTACGTGAAATGATGTAAGATAATTAAAGTGAGCGAAGATAAATACGACGAGTTAAATACGTTTTATGACGTAAAAAGTTACGTTATTAAAAACATTTCAGCTATGCGTATTTCAGTACGTTTTTAATTTTGGCCGGTGAATCTGAGTGTTTGTTTTACTTGTGATCGAACCAAAGAAGATTTCGAAACAGAAGGGGCTTAAATTTTAGCAGCCGTATTCATAACAAAAAGTTAGCCACAGTTTGTACACTTCGTACAACGAGCTGCTAACTAGAATGTCGATTAAGCTTAGCAGCTTGTTAGTACAGAGTTTATTAATAACAAATTTTTCTGTTTTTGAAAAATTCTTTAAATTTTGGCTGGTGTATCTGGGAGGGAATTTTTTCACTTGTGACCAAACCAAGAAAGAATGGGAGGTGCTTCAAACTATAGGTAATTACCTATACTTTCGTAATCTTGAAACAATTTTTATAACATATAAATTTTTATATTTTTAAAAAACTCAACATTTTGGCTGGGGGGGATTTTTTTTCACTTGTGACCAAACCACGAAAGATTACGGAACGGGAGGGGCTTCAAATTATAGGTAATTACCTATACTTTCGTAATTTTTTAACAATTGTTATAAAATAAAATTTTTATTTTTAAAAAATTCTTATTTTTAAACAATTTTTATAAAACATCAATTTATCTGTTTTTAAAAAACTCTTTAAATTTTGGCTGGTGTGTCTGGGAGGGATTTTTCACTTGTGACCAAACCAAGAAAGATTGCGGAACGGGAGGGGCTTCAAATTATGGGTAATTAAATATACTTTCGTAATCTTTTATTGATAGAAAAGTGAACACCAACCTCTAAAAAATTATTGTCTTTAAGCCACTTATTTATTAAATAATCAGTTTTACAAGTAGCAAATGGATTATGCATACTACTAATGAAATGCTCTAGGCGTGCCTTTGCCTCAAAACTGGAAACATGGCTAATGAATTATTTTAAATGCGTAACAATTGGTGCTTATATAGATATGTTACTTATTTTTGGATATCTTCAACATTTTTCCTTGTAAAAATGTTATTATTATGAAGCAATAGACTAGAATTGGCAGCAAGTATTGATAGAAAAGCGCAGCGGAGTTGGCAATCCTTGGTCGAAGTTTTGTGGACGAATCGCTCTGCTGCGTAGATCCGATTGCTATGGCAACTCAAGAACTACGAAAATTTGTATGCTTCCTTGTAATGTGTCGCTTAAAAGAACGAACATTGCTAAATAGTTGTGAGCATGATTCTTCGCAACATGCTATTTTAGGAAAGCGAATGGTAAATCTTTAAGTGCACAGTTAATTCTTCGATTGAACAAAACTTTTTTTCACATATAAAACACTTCATTCTCACAAATTTTTTTAAATTCTTACGTTTGTTATTTTATTTATTTTTTGATTTGCTTCACTTATTATTATACTCTCCACCACCACTAGTGGTGAATTGAGTAATTCTAAGTCGATTTAGCCATATCCGTCTGTTGAAAACAAGGTTAGGTTAGGTTAGGTTCCATGGGCAGCCATCGAGAGACAGCTCACTTGGGTCCTCTAGCGGTCCCTTTGTGATACCCAGCGCCAATGCCCATCCCAAAGAGCAGTTACTCAGATGGCGTTACTGCAAGGTTGAGCCAATTCGTCTTCCTAATGAAGAGAAGAAGCAATCTTAGTTCTATTTTTGATAGATCCTCCAAACAGGAAAACACCGGTTCTCCCAGGTATTTTTCCCTGATGCCCCGTAGCCCAGGGCACTGACAGAGAAAGTGAAGCACAGTTTCCTCTTCCTCCTCATCATGACAACTTCTACAGTAGTCATTGAATACCAGACCCATTCTTCTAGCATGAGTCCCAACAGGCCAGTGTCCAGTTATGACCGACACCACGGTCCTGATTTGGTTCCTATTGAACCTAAGTAGAGATTTGGTTCTCCGTTCATCATATCCAGGCCAAAGTGCCCTGGATGTGAAGCAGGTGGACTCACGGGTCCATCCCTCTTGCGCAATTCTATAGTTCTCGCGCCGAATGAGTGACTTACAGTGCGCCATTGGAAGGCCAATGAATTGATCAATGAATGTTTCATCCATACGACCACCTTCCTTGGCCAGCTCATCTGCTATCTGGTTTCCCGGGCAGTTTGAGTGCCCTGGTATCCATATAAGCGTTAACTCTGAATGTTCAGCAATCTCATTCAAAGACATCCGACATTCCACAGTCAACCTAGATGTCTTATAGACACCCGCAAGAGAGGCAATGGCAGCCTTGCTATCAGTAAATATACGTATATCTCCCGATACGCGATAATACTTTAGCCAGTTGGCTGCCCGCTTAATAGCCGAGATTTCCGCCTGCAGGACACTACATCCATCCGGCAGACGAAAGGAAACTTTAACGCCCAGTTCCTCTATGTAGAAACCTCCGCCAACTCTTTCCCCCTTCCTTGAACCATCAGTGTATACCCCCAGGGCTGGTTCATGGAAGGTGCCCATGACGGACAGCGCACGTTCGTGCGCTATATGTGTCGCATACCTCGCGCCAAAGAAAGGCTCCGGGCTGCAGTAGTCCACTCCTTCAGGGATAATCGTCACGGTTCGACCAGCCGTGTGCCGCGTTCAACCGTATCGCCGAACAAAGAGCCATATGTCTGGCCGTGATGTCCACCGGCAGCCAGTTTAGCATTGTAAACAGCGCCCTGGTGGGAGTGGAGCGCATTGATCCTGTGATCGTCAATGCGACCAGTCTGTGAACCTTCTCAAGCATCTCACGGTACCTGCCCTTGTCCAGCGCAGTCTACCATACGACAACACCGTAATACAGAGTCGGCTTTACTACAGCTTCAAAGATCCAATTGACACACCTCGGGCCCATGCCCCAGTTCTTGCCGATTGCACCCCTGCACGCATATATAGCAACAATTGCCTTTTCCATCCTCGTCCGGATGTTCAGCCCCCACGACAGTTTACTGTCCAGGATTACGCCCAGTTACTTGGCGCTGTAAGAGAACTTAAGTTCAGTCCCATTTAGCATCGGAAGTCTCATGACCTCAGTCCTATACTTCCTCGTGAAGAGTACCAGTTCCGTCTTAGACGGATTAACACCCAAACCGCATGATACGCTCCAGGTGCTAAGTACCCTTAATGCAGCCTACATACACTGAGATATTATGTTCAAATGCTTGCCCGTAATGGCCACTGCAACATCGTCAGCGTACGCCACAGTTTTAATCCTCATGTCGTCCATTTTCGTCAACATGGTGTTCATAGTCAGGTTCCACAATAGTGGGGATAGTACTCCTCCTTGGGGAGTAGCCCTGTTTACCGGTCTCTGAACGCTGGTCTCACCTATCGTGGAACAGATGACCCTATTCCTGAGTAGATTATCCACAAATCTACATATGCCGTCATCAACCTCCAGACTCCTCATAGATGCAACAATAGAATCCGGGTTGACATTGTTAAAGGCCCCTTCAATGTCGAGAAAGGCCACCAGAGCACACTCCTTAAATTCGAGTGATCTCTCAATAGTTCCAACTAATGAGTGAAGAGCCGTCTCAACAGACCTACCCTTTGTGTAGGCATGCTGAGAGGTCGAGAGTAAACACTTGGGGATTGTCATCCTCAAGTGAATGTCGATAACTCTTTCAAGAGTCTTGAGAAGAAAGGATGCAAGACTAATCGGTCTGTAATCCTTCGCTTCGGTGTGAGAAGTCTTCCCTCCCTTGGGGATGAAGACCACTCTACACAAGGTCCAGCTCACAGGTACATACGAAAATCGAACGCATCCCCTGTATATAGCCATCAGCCAGGGTATAATCACAGTCGAATTCCTCTGCAAGTCCGCCGGAATTATACCATCCATACCCGGAGATTTGTACGGGTATCGATTCACCAACCTGATCCCGCAAGCTCCCTTGGGAGTTTCTAGGAAAGTGAGTGTCAATTAACACCTCGAGTCTTTCCTGACTCGTCGTAGTCCAGCAACCATCCGATTTTCGGATGTAGGTCGGGACAACAGGGCTCGAAGCCATTATCTTACGTAAACGGTTTGTCTCAGAGGATCCTTCCACGCCGCTACAGAAGTTTCTCCAAGCACTCCTTTTCGCCGATCTCACCAAGTTTCTGAACCTATTCAGTGAAGACTTGTACTCCGCCCAATTACCATGACGCTTAGCCATATTGAACAACCTACGACAGTCTCTTGCCTGCGCAATATCAGGATCCCACCACGGTGGACGATCCCGCCCCAATGCACCCTTGGCTTGCACGCCAAGGAAGTCGCGAACTGCAGTGAGTCTGTAAGCAGACCCACTGCCGCATCATCAATCCGGGGAGGATCAGATAGAGACCGAACCAGAGAGGAGGAATGAATCCCCCAATTCGTTCGTTTCCTATTCAACATAGCACTCGATCCTACAGATCTAAGTACCAGACTAAATTCCACATATCTATGATCAGAAAGTGAACAATCATTAGAAACCATCCAGTTTTCGATCATGTCAATGTGGTCAATGCTAACCAGCGTGACATCAAGAACTTCACACCTATTTGCTACAACAAACGTTTTCTCACGGCCCCTATTTACTATTCCTAAATTATAATTCATAATAAAGGAGAATAGTGACTCACCTCTAACATTCGTATTCGTGCTACCCCATATAGTGTGGTGCGCATTGGCATCGGCACAGATTATGATCGGTGTTCAAGTGCCTGCTGCCCTCGTTACTGCATCACGGATGAGCCGATTGGGTGGGTCCTGTCCGTGATCATGCGCCATATATCCTGAGACCATCCAGATTATACCGTCCCGTGTCTCGAGAGCAACGGTTGTAGTGTCTTCATCACTGTAATCAGAGAGAATGAAGATATTCAACGAATTTTTAGCCATGCCTTCCTCAGGCTGCTTGGCCTCACTGACCGGAGGAGCCGGATTGCCCTTGTTGTCACTTCGGTAGACGCGGAGCAAGACCGTACTAAAACCATAGTAGATCTTGCCCTGCCTCTCCCTCAGTGGTTCCAAGGATTGCTGGTTATTCACCACAATCGCCGTCCTTGAGGACCCTTCAGCAGCCGAAACCTTCACAACTTTCCAGTCCTGTGTGGGCAGTTGAGGGTTGCAGCACTGAATGATCTTCAAGATCTCCTCAGGTTCCGATGGTTCGGCAGGGATGGTGGCAATCGATCTAGGCCTCCGTGGTATCTCACCAACTAACACCACATCGAGCCTAGCACCTTCCCAGACCTCTCCTAACAAATGGATGGCCCGCTTCAGAAGCAATGCTGAGCGCTCATCTGCACAAGCCAACAGTTTCACGTGACCCTGGAACCAACCAGCATCATCGCATTGAGGAGGTGGCCCTGGATTATCCTTGAGATTCGTCCTGAACACTCCCATTAATTTTTGTTTAACCAGGTCCCACTTGGTATGGGAGATGGCACCATTATCAACACCTTTGTCGATGATAGCCCGCACAAGGTGACCTTTGGCCACCTCGCTGAAGGACTTATTCATCGATTTCGGTGCAATTTTGGGACGTTTCGTCCCTGGTTGCTGTTTTACGGCTGCAGCTTCCTCCTCCGAACGTTGCCGTTTAGGCATCGTCACCCTCGCAGGGACTGAAGGAGTAGCACTTGGCAGCCCAGCTATATGGGCTCTTGCTCATGCCAGTGAAGCTTTTTGCTCACTGGTAAGCTCTTCAGCTTTTTTGGAGCCTAGAAGCTTAACGAAACGCAAGGCGGCACGCCTTGTGTTGGATGCCCTCTTTGTAGGGTTTTTGTGCCTTGGGGACTTTTTACGGTCGCCGCAGTTGGCGTGGGGTGGTGCAACCTTGGGATTGGATGTTTTCATCGCCATCCCTTCTTGCACAATTGAAGTGCAGAGGTACCCCGCCGCAGTTTTTAGAGCAGCCGCCTTCTGGTCGAGCTGCCTTACCACTTCCGATCAGCCTAGGCCGATCTTCTTTGGTTGCCGGGACTGTTACAATCCCTGGCTTTTTCGTATTGCCGTCCATCGTTGTCCTTGTTCTTGCCTTTACGTCTTCAGTTTCCGGTATTTGTGTTTGTTGTTGTTTTTCGTCTTTTGGTATGTTCATTATAATTTTGGTCCCACGAGTGTAGGGGAGTTGAAAGGTCCGCCACGTCATAGCCCCCATTAACGTGGTAAGGGCGTGGTCTATTTGCTGAGGTGCCCAGGTATCAGCAAAGCTCCGTGATAATACAGTCGGTAACCCCTGACTGCAAACCAGACCGATAGGCACGGGTCGCATGACACATCGGTTTAGGGGTGGATAACCTTTCGTCGTCAAGGCTTTTAAGTTCAGAATCTCCATCCCAGGCGCCGCTTATAACGTTGCCTGTAATCGAGATACAAACCACAGCCTATACTCAGCCACCACATCGCTTCAAGATCGGTGGTGGCTGTTAGAACAAACTTGGTGTCAAATTGCTTGAAAAATTACTTTAGTAGCTTGAAATTGAAATCCATAAAAATTGTTTTAGTAGGATCAGACCTATGAATCAAAATGTAGAACCACCACCCTAACAAAATTGAGAATTTTGTTACAAAAACTAACATAAATGTTGGAATAATGTACGGAATGATATACAATTTTGCACAAATTTATTTTATATGACTGGAAGTCATAGTGATAAATTTCATAAAGATGGGTCCATAATTTACCCTGGGCCCCAAGGAAACCCTGCTCCCGGATAACAGTTCAGTACGCCTAAAATTGTAATAAATAATGCCATCATCATAAATTTTGGTACGTCGCAGTTTTATTGCACTGCCAAATTTCATGAAGATCGGTCCATAATTTACCCAAGGCCCCATATAAACCCTACTCATGGAAAACAGTGTAGTACGCCTTAAACTGTAATAAATGCCGCTATCATAATAAAACTTAATACTTCACAGTTTTATAGGACTAATAATCACACTGCAAAATTGAATGAAGATAGGTTTATAATTTGCCTTAGGCTCCATATAAACCCTACTTTCGGAAAATATTAAAGAACGACTTAAACCGCAATAAATAATGCTATAATAATAACATTTTGTACGTCACAGTTTTATAGGACTCGAAACCACACTGTCAAATTTCATGAAGATCTGTTCATAATTTACCATAGGCATACTCCCTTCTCTCGGGAAACAGTTTGTTACGCCTAAAACCGTAACACAATTACCTTTACTTTGAATGTCCACACATAAATATAAGTAGGTGTGGGTCCACTTTTTTGCCCCAGAAGCCCCGTCTGCCCTAAATGTTTTTATTTTCGTTTTTCTTATGCAATTACCTTTAATTTGAGTACCCACTCTTATCACTTAGTGGGGCCGCCCAATTACGAAACATATTCAAACAAACTAAAATTTTTGTTGTTCTAGTAGAATTTTAATTAATTTTTTAACAAAATTTTATTCGAATAAACTATAGGTGTGTTCCACAAGATCTCTGGCAAGTTCGGACTAATGAGAGTAAAATGAAAATTACTCTCTGAATTTGCCAAAACTACCCAAAATTGCTGGAACGCAAAAAACCATTTTTGCACTTCTTCAAATACTAATGATGCTTACTTTTCAAATTAAGATCTATTTTAATGATTTAAGACGCTTAAAAGTCATAACATTATAAAACCAAAACATTTGCATCATTGTCATTTTTTATATTAGGTCTGTCTGGGTACTTTTCCAGTAGCAAATACTCAGTAAATTTTTTTGGGAGAGTAAGACAAATTTTACTCTTTCGGCTGAAAATATCTCAAAAAGTACGCAGACAGTATCCAGTGAAATCTTGCAAGAAAACAGCTGATCGGTGTGTAAACAATTGAAATAACAAACGTGAGCCAAGATAGCGTTGAAAAAATAGCGTCCAATTTGGGAATTTAAAAACCGGGAAACCAAAATACCCAAATAATGGGTATTTGCAGTATAAACAAAAAGTTAGCGTCGAATTTAGGAATTTAAAATAGGGAAGTACAAATAGATGAACAAATCTAGTTTACCGACGCAACTCCAAATAAAAAAAAAAGTACCCAGGGTGATGGAAAATAGAAAAATGGAAGAAAAAATAAAATAAAAAAGTTGGCGCAAACGTTTAGTTTTCGAGTTATGGACGTTTAAAGTTTTCATATAAATATGTGATTTTCCACTACAATTCTAAACGTATATGGCCAATATTGGTATCATTTTAAAGCTCTTGAACAGATTTTTCTGGATATACATAATTTATTTCAAAATTTTAAACTCTTTAGATCACATTACAGTTTTTTTCATTTTACGTCGAAATGTTACGGAAGTGCACTAGGAAAGAATGTTGTTTTTTTAAATAAAAGTGTAATACAAATTTTATAAAATAACAAACACTAGCATCGCAAAAAAAAATTCTTTGCATAGCCAGCCTTTGGCCGGACGCAAGGATGTTATTCTCTATGGTATAACAAACACCGGTTTCGCTTACTAAAGCTTCCTTGCATAGCCGGCCTTCGGCCGGGCGCAAATATTTTCTCCCCTATGGTATAACTAATACCGGCTTCGCTAACTAAAGATTCTCTGCATAGACGGCCTTTGCCCATGGGCAAGGATTCTCTCCTCATTAGTATAACATAAACATTAAGAAGGTTTTACTTGTATTTTAATTAAAATTCTTAAATAAATTAGTATGTAGTATATACATACATACATTAAAGAATTAGAAAAAATTAATAAATTTGTTTTTATGCTTACTAAAAAGCTTTTGTACTTTTGCAAACTCGTCCCACTTCTTAATAAACTAAAAATATTAAAATAAATTCTGTATGTCCAGAAAGATCTAGTGAAACGCTTTGCAATGATACCAATATTAGCCATATACATTTGGAAATGAACTGCAAAATCACATATTTATATAAAAACTTTAAACGCCCATTACTCGAAAACTAAGCGTTTGCGCCAACTTTCTAATTTTAATTTTTTTTTCTTCTTATTTTTTCATTTTCTACCACCCTAGGTACTTTTTTTTTTTATTTGGAGCTGCGTCGCACAGTGGCTGAAAATCGTTTTTCATCGGCCAAAAATCTGTAACTTTTGAACCGATAGAGATAATTTTGCAATTTTTTTTTTTGCATGAGAGAAGACTTCTTGAACTTTTTTGCGGTGTTAATTTTGTTAAAATCGGTTCAGTAGTTGTTGAGAAATTTAAGGTCAAAGTTGAACTTTTGATGTTTTTTAGCATTTAGTATGAAAATGCTAATGATTGAGATTGAGAATTATGGTATTTTTTATTCAAAAAGTGGGATGTTTTTCTGCCCACAGTTTTAAGAACTTTTTAATCTACATAACTGCCAAATTTCATTAATATATCTTTGTTCATGTCAGATTTATAGAATGTCAAACCTTAAAATTATTATTTTTTACTCATGTTGAAAGCCCTTTTATTCATTTACACGATATAAATAATAATTTTAATGTTTGACATTCTATAAATCTAACATGAATAAAGGTATCATAATGAATTTTGGCAGTTATGTAGATTAAAAAGTTCTTAAAACAGTGGACTGAAAAACATCCCCATTTTTGAGTAAGAAATACCCAAATTCCCAATCCCGGAAAACGGCTTTAAATTTTTTTTTTTGTTCAAAAAAGCCAATACAATTTACCACTCGATATTGATCAGAATTTTCTAGAAAATAATGGACATATTAGAAAACATTACTGTTCTAATTGTATAAAAATCGGTGTGTTGAATTATTAGAATTTTTTACTCAAATAATTTTTTTTGTTTTTGTTTGAAAAATTTGATTTGGAATAGGGCATATGGGAGTTAAGATGTTAAACTGACTAAAAATTGCTTCTACAAGCATACTCATAATGTTTTCTTTCGAAAAATATAAACATTTTTATCAATCCGGGGAGGATCAGATAGAGACCGAACCAGAGAGGAGGAATGAATCCCCCAATTCGTTCGTTTCCTATTCAACATAGCACTCGATCCTACAGATCTAAGTACCAGACTAAATTCCACATATCTATGATCAGAAAGTGAACAATCATTAGAAACCATCCAGTTTTCGATCATGTCAATGTGGTCAATGCTAACCAGCGTGACATCAAGAACTTCACACCTATTTGCTACAACAAACGTTTTCTCACGGCCCCTATTTACTATTCCTAAATTATAATTCATAATAAAGGAGAATAGTGACTCACCTCTAACATTCGTATTCGTGCTACCCCATATAGTGTGGTGCGCATTGGCATCGGCACAGATTATGATCGGTGTTCAAGTGCCTGCTGCCCTCGTTACTGCATCACGGATGAGCCGATTGGGTGGGTCCTGTCCGTGATCATGCGCCATATATCCTGAGACCATCCAGATTATACCGTCCCGTGTCTCGAGAGCAACGGTTGTAGTGTCTTCATCACTGTAATCAGAGAGAATGAAGATATTCAACGAATTTTTAGCCATGCCTTCCTCAGGCTGCTTGGCCTCACTGACCGGAGGAGCCGGATTGCCCTTGTTGTCACTTCGGTAGACGCGGAGCAAGACCGTACTAAAACCATAGTAGATCTTGCCCTGCCTCTCCCTCAGTGGTTCCAAGGATTGCTGGTTAATCACCACAATCGCCGTCCTTGAGGACCCTTCAGCAGCCGAAACCTTCACAACTTTCCAGTCCTGTGTGGGCAGTTGAGGGTTGCAGCACTGAATGATCTTCAAGATCTCCTCAGGTTCCGATGGTTCGGCAGGGATGGTGGCAATCGATCTAGGCCTCCGTGGTATCTCACCAACTAACACCACATCGAGCCTAGCACCTTCCCAGACCTCTCCTAACAAATGGATGGCCCGCTTCAGAAGCAATGCTGAGCGCTCATCTGCACAAGCCAACAGTTTCACGTGACCCTGGAACCAACCAGCATCATCGCATTGAGGAGGTGGCCCTGGATTATCCTTGAGATTCGTCCTGAACACTCCCATTAATTTTTGTTTAACCAGGTCCCACTTGGTATGGGAGATGGCACCATTATCAACACCTTTGTCGATGATAGCCCGCACAAGGTGACCTTTGGCCACCTCGCTGAAGGACTTATTCATCGATTTCGGTGCAATTTTGGGACGTTTCGTCCCTGGTTGCTGTTTTACGGCTGCAGCTTCCTCCTCCGAACGTTGCCGTTTAGGCATCGTCACCCTCGCAGGGACTGAAGGAGTAGCACTTGGCAGCCCAGCTATATGGGCTCTTGCTCATGCCAGTGAAGCTTTTTGCTCACTGGTAAGCTCTTCAGCTTTTTTGGAGCCTAGAAGCTTAACGAAACGCAAGGCGGCACGCCTTGTGTTGGATGCCCTCTTTGTAGGGTTTTTGTGCCTTGGGGACTTTTTACGGTCGCCGCAGTTGGCGTGGGGTGGTGCAACCTTGGGATTGGATGTTTTCATCGCCATCCCTTCTTGCACAATGGGCACAAGGGAATGTGCGCAATGTTGGGCGACTTTGTCATTCCCAACTTAGCAGCACCCGAAGCAGGGGTTTTATCCGTTCCAATGACGGAAAGGGCTGATGCGGCTTTGGAGGTACTTGGATTGAAGTGCAGAGGTACCCCGCCGCAGTTTTTAGAGCAGCCGCCTTCTGGTCGAGCTGCCTTACCACTTCCGATCAGCCTAGGCCGATCTTCTTTGGTTGCCGGGACTGTTACAATCCCTGGCTTTTTCGTATTGCCGTCCATCGTTGTCCTTGTTCTTGCCTTTACGTCTTCAGTTTCCGGTATTTGTGTTTGTTGTTGTTTTTCGTCTTTTGGTATGTTCATTATAATTTTGGTCCCACGAGTGTAGGGGAGTTGAAAGGTCCGCCACGTCATAGCCCCCATTAACGTGGTAAGGGCGTGGTCTATTTGCTGAGGTGCCCAGGTATCAGCAAAGCTCCGTGATAATACAGTCGGTAACCCCTGACTGCAAACCAGACCGATAGGCACGGGTCGCATGACACATCGGTTTAGGGGTGGATAACCTTTCGTCGTCAAGGCTTTTAAGTTCAGAATCTCCATCCCAGGCGCCGCTTATAACGTTGCCTGTAATCGAGATACAAACCACAGCCTATACTCAGCCACCACATCGCTTCAAGATCGGTGGTGGCTGTTAGAACAAACTTGGTGTCAAATTGCTTGAAAAATTACTTTAGTAGCTTGAAATTGAAATCCATAAAAATTGTTTTAGTAGGATCAGACCTATGAATCAAAATGTAGAACCACCACCCTAACAAAATTGAGAATTTTGTTACAAAAACTAACATAAATGTTGGAATAATGTACGGAATGATATACAATTTTGCACAAATTTATTTTATATGACTGGAAGTCATAGTGATAAATTTCATAAAGATGGGTCCATAATTTACCCTGGGCCCCAAGGAAACCCTGCTCCCGGATAACAGTTCAGTACGCCTAAAATTGTAATAAATAATGCCATCATCATAAATTTTGGTACGTCGCAGTTTTATTGCACTGCCAAATTTCATGAAGATCGGTCCATAATTTACCCAAGGCCCCATATAAACCCTACTCATGGAAAACAGTGTAGTACGCCTTAAACTGTAATAAATGCCGCTATCATAATAAAACTTAATACTTCACAGTTTTATAGGACTAATAATCACACTGCAAAATTGAATGAAGATAGGTTTATAATTTGCCTGAGGCTCCATATAAACCCTACTTTCGGAAAATATTAAAGAACGACTTAAACCGCAATAAATAATGCTATAATAATAACATTTTGTACGTCACAGTTTTATAGGACTCGAAACCACACTGTCAAATTTCATGAAGATCTGTTCATAATTTACCATAGGCATACTCCCTTCTCTCGGGAAACAGTTTGTTACGCCTAAAACCGTAACACAATTACCTTTACTTTGAATGTCCACACATAAATATAAGTAGGTGTGGGTCCATTTTTTTGAGTACCCACTCTTATCACTTAGTGGGGCCGCCCAATTACGAAACATATTCAAACAAACTAAAATTTTTGTTGTTCTAGTAGAATTTTAATTAATTTTTTAACAAAATTTTATTCGAATAAACTATAGGTGTGTTCCACAAGATCTCTGGCAAGTTCGGACTAATGAGAGTAAAATGAAAATTACTCTCTGAATTTGCCAAAACTACCCAAAATTGCTGGAACGCAAAAAACCATTTTTGCACTTCTTCAAATACTAATGATGCTTACTTTTCAAATTAAGATCTATTTTAATGATTTAAGACGCTTAAAAGTCATAACATTATAAAACCAAAACATTTGCATCATTGTCATTTTTTATATTAGGTCTGTCTGGGTACTTTTCCAGTAGCAAATACTCAGTAAATTTTTTTGGAAGAGTAAGACAAATTTTACTCTTTCGGCTGAAAATATCTCAAATACTCAGTAAATTTTTTTGGGAGAGTAAGACAAATTTTACTCTTACGGCTGAGAATATCTCAAAAAGTACGCAGACGGTATCCAGTGAAATCTTGCAAGGAAACAGCTGATCGGTGTGTAAACAATTGAAATAACAAACGTGAGCCAAGATAGCGTTCAAGAAATAGCGTCCAATTTGGGAATTTAAAAACCGGGAAACCAAAATACCCAAATAATGGGTATTTGCAGTATAAACAAAAAGTAAGCGTCGAATTACGGAATTTAAAATAGGGAAGTAAAAATATAGGAACAAATGTAGTTTACCGACGCAGCTCCAAATAAAAAAAAGTACCCACGGTGATGGAAAATGGAAAAATAAGAAGAAAAAATAAAATAAATAAGTTGGCGCAAACGCTTAGTTTTCGAGTTATGGACGTTTAAAGTTTTCATATAAATATGTGATTTTCCACTACAATTCTAAACGTATATGGCCAATATTGGTATCATTTTAAAGCTCTTGAACAGATTTTTCTGGATATACATAATTTATTTCAAAATTTTAAACTCTTTAGATCACATTACAGTTTTTTTCATTTTACGTCGAAATGTTACGGAAGTGCACTAGGAAAGAATGTTGTTTTTTTAAATAAAAGTGTAATACAAATTTTATAAAATAACAAACACTAGCATCGCAAAAAAAAATTCTTTGCATAGCCAGCCTTTGGCCGGACGCAAGGATGTTATTCTCTATGGTATAACAAACACCGGTTTCGCTTACTAAAGCTTCCTTGCATAGCCGGCCTTCGGCCGGGCGCAAATATTTTCTCCCCTATGGTATAACTAATACCGGCTTCGCTAACTAAAGATTCTCTGCATAGACGGCCTTTGCCCATGGGCAAGGACTCTCTCCTCATTAGTATAACATAAACATTAAGAAGGTTTTACTTGTATTTTAATTAAAATTCTTAAATAAATTAGTATGTAGTATATACATACATACATTAAAGAATTAGAAAAAATTAATAAATTTGTTTTTATGCTTACTAAAAAGCTTTTGTACTTTTGCAAACTCGTCCCACTTCTTAATAAACTAAAAATATTAAAATAAATTCTGTATGTCCAGAAAGATCTAGTGAAACGCTTTGCAATGATACCAATATTAGCCATATACATTTGGAAATGAACTGCAAAATCACATATTTATATAAAAACTTTAAACGCCCATTACTCGAAAACTAAGCGTTTGCGCCAACTTTCTAATTTTAATTTTTTTTTCTTCTTATTTTTTCATTTTCTACCACCCTAGGTACTTTTTTTTTTTATTTGGAGCTGCGTCGCACAGTGGCTGAAAATCGTTTTTCATCGGCCAAAAATCTGTAACTTTTGAACCGATAGAGATAATTTTGCAATTTTTTTTTTTGCAGGAGAGAAGACTTCTTGAACTTTTTTGCGGTGTTAATTTTGTTAAAATCGGTTCAGTAGTTGTTGAGAAATTTAAGGTCAAAGTTGAACTTTTGATGTTTTTTAGCATTTAGTATGAAAATGCTAATGATTGAGATTGAGAATTATGGTATTTTTTATTCAAAAAGTGGGATGTTTTTCTGCCCACAGTTTTAAGAACTTTTTAATCTACATAACTGCCAAATTTCATTAATATATCTTTGTTCATGTCAGATTTATAGAATGTCAAACCTTAAAATTATTATTTTTTACTCATGTTGAAAGCCCTTTTATTCATTTACACGATATAAATAATAATTTTAATGTTTGACATTCTATAAATCTAACATGAATAAAGGTATCATAATGAATTTTGGCAGTTATGTAGATTAAAAAGTTCTTAAAACAGTGGACTGAAAAACATCCCCATTTTTGATTAAGAAATACCCAAATTCCCAATCCCGGAAAACGGCTTTAAATTTTTTTTTTGTTCAAAAAAGCCAATACAATTTACCACTCGATATTGATCAGAATTTTCTAGAAAATAATGGACATATTAGAAAACATTACTGTTCTAATTGTATAAAAATCGGTGTGTTGAATTATTAGAATTTTTTACTCAAATAATTTTTTTTGTTTTTGTTTGAAAAATTTGATTTGGAATAGGGCATATGGGAGTTAAGATGTTAAACTGACTAAAAATTGCTTCTACAAGCATACTCATAATGTTTTCTTTCGAAAAATATAAACATTTTTATCAATCCGGGGAGGATCAGATAGAGACCGAACCAGAGAGGAGGAATGAATCCCCCAATTCGTTCGTTTCCTATTCAACATAGCACTCGATCCTACAGATCTAAGTACCAGACTAAATTCCACATATCTATGATCAGAAAGTGAACAATCATTAGAAACCATCCAGTTTTCGATCATGTCAATGTGGTCAATGCTAACCAGCGTGACATCAAGAACTTCACACCTATTTGCTACAACAAACGTTTTCTCACGGCCCCTATTTACTATTCCTAAATTATAATTCATAATAAAGGAGAATAGTGACTCACCTCTAACATTCGTATTCGTGCTACCCCATATAGTGTGGTGCGCATTGGCATCGGCACAGATTATGATCGGTGTTCAAGTGCCTGCTGCCCTCGTTACTGCATCACGGATGAGCCGATTGGGTGGGTCCTGTCCGTGATCATGCGCCATATATCCTGAGACCATCCAGATTATACCGTCCCGTGTCTCGAGAGCAACGGTTGTAGTGTCTTCATCACTGTAATCAGAGAGAATGAAGATATTCAACGAATTTTTAGCCATGCCTTCCTCAGGCTGCTTGGCCTCACTGACCGGAGGAGCCGGATTGCCCTTGTTGTCACTTCGGTAGACGCGGAGCAAGACCGTACTAAAACCATAGTAGATCTTGCCCTGCCTCTCCCTCAGTGGTTCCAAGGATTGCTGGTTAATCACCACAATCGCCGTCCTTGAGGACCCTTCAGCAGCCGAAACCTTCACAACTTTCCAGTCCTGTGTGGGCAGTTGAGGGTTGCAGCACTGAATGATCTTCAAGATCTCCTCAGGTTCCGATGGTTCGGCAGGGATGGTGGCAATCGATCTAGGCCTCCGTGGTATCTCACCAACTAACACCACATCGAGCCTAGCACCTTCCCAGACCTCTCCTAACAAATGGATGGCCCGCTTCAGAAGCAATGCTGAGCGCTCATCTGCACAAGCCAACAGTTTCACGTGACCCTGGAACCAACCAGCATCATCGCATTGAGGAGGTGGCCCTGGATTATCCTTGAGATTCGTCCTGAACACTCCCATTAATTTTTGTTTAACCAGGTCCCACTTGGTATGGGAGATGGCACCATTATCAACACCTTTGTCGATGATAGCCCGCACAAGGTGACCTTTGGCCACCTCGCTGAAGGACTTATTCATCGATTTCGGTGCAATTTTGGGACGTTTCGTCCCTGGTTGCTGTTTTACGGCTGCAGCTTCCTCCTCCGAACGTTGCCGTTTAGGCATCGTCACCCTCGCAGGGACTGAAGGAGTAGCACTTGGCAGCCCAGCTATATGGGCTCTTGCTCATGCCAGTGAAGCTTTTTGCTCACTGGTAAGCTCTTCAGCTTTTTTGGAGCCTAGAAGCTTAACGAAACGCAAGGCGGCACGCCTTGTGTTGGATGCCCTCTTTGTAGGGTTTTTGTGCCTTGGGGACTTTTTACGGTCGCCGCAGTTGGCGTGGGGTGGTGCAACCTTGGGATTGGATGTTTTCATCGCCATCCCTTCTTGCACAATGGGCACAAGGGAATGTGCGCAATGTTGGGCGACTTTGTCATTCCCAACTTAGCAGCACCCGAAGCAGGGGTTTTATCCGTTCCAATGACGGAAAGGGCTGATGCGGCTTTGGAGGTACTTGGATTGAAGTGCAGAGGTACCCCGCCGCAGTTTTTAGAGCAGCCGCCTTCTGGTCGAGCTGCCTTACCACTTCCGATCAGCCTAGGCCGATCTTCTTTGGTTGCCGGGACTGTTACAATCCCTGGCTTTTTCGTATTGCCGTCCATCGTTGTCCTTGTTCTTGCCTTTACGTCTTCAGTTTCCGGTATTTGTGTTTGTTGTTGTTTTTCGTCTTTTGGTATGTTCATTATAATTTTGGTCCCACGAGTGTAGGGGAGTTGAAAGGTCCGCCACGTCATAGCCCCCATTAACGTGGTAAGGGCGTGGTCTATTTGCTGAGGTGCCCAGGTATCAGCAAAGCTCCGTGATAATACAGTCGGTAACCCCTGACTGCAAACCAGACCGATAGGCACGGGTCGCATGACACATCGGTTTAGGGGTGGATAACCTTTCGTCGTCAAGGCTTTTAAGTTCAGAATCTCCATCCCAGGCGCCGCTTATAACGTTGCCTGTAATCGAGATACAAACCACAGCCTATACTCAGCCACCACATCGCTTCAAGATCGGTGGTGGCTGTTAGAACAAACTTGGTGTCAAATTGCTTGAAAAATTACTTTAGTAGCTTGAAATTGAAATCCATAAAAATTGTTTTAGTAGGATCAGACCTATGAATCAAAATGTAGAACCACCACCCTAACAAAATTGAGAATTTTGTTACAAAAACTAACATAAATGTTGGAATAATGTACGGAATGATATACAATTTTGCACAAATTTATTTTATATGACTGGAAGTCATAGTGATAAATTTCATAAAGATGGGTCCATAATTTACCCTGGGCCCCAAGGAAACCCTGCTCCCGGATAACAGTTCAGTACGCCTAAAATTGTAATAAATAATGCCATCATCATAAATTTTGGTACGTCGCAGTTTTATTGCACTGCCAAATTTCATGAAGATCGGTCCATAATTTACCCAAGGCCCCATATAAACCCTACTCATGGAAAACAGTGTAGTACGCCTTAAACTGTAATAAATGCCGCTATCATAATAAAACTTAATACTTCACAGTTTTATAGGACTAATAATCACACTGCAAAATTGAATGAAGATAGGTTTATAATTTGCCTGAGGCTCCATATAAACCCTACTTTCGGAAAATATTAAAGAACGACTTAAACCGCAATAAATAATGCTATAATAATAACATTTTGTACGTCACAGTTTTATAGGACTCGAAACCACACTGTCAAATTTCATGAAGATCTGTTCATAATTTACCATAGGCATACTCCCTTCTCTCGGGAAACAGTTTGTTACGCCTAAAACCGTAACACAATTACCTTTACTTTGAATGTCCACACATAAATATAAGTAGGTGTGGGTCCACTTTTTTGCCCCAGAAGCCCCGTCTGCCCTAAATGTTTTTATTTTCGTTTTTCTTATGCAATTACCTTTAATTTGAGTACCCACTCTTATCACTTAGTGGGGCCGCCCAATTACGAAACATATTCAAACAAACTAAAATTTTTGTTGTTCTAGTAGAATTTTAATTAATTTTTTAACAAAATTTTATTCGAATAAACTATAGGTGTGTTCCACAAGATCTCTGGCAAGTTCGGACTAATGAGAGTAAAATGAAAATTACTCTCTGAATTTGCCAAAACTACCCAAAATTGCTGGAACGCAAAAAACCATTTTTGCACTTCTTCAAATACTAATGATGCTTACTTTTCAAATTAAGATCTATTTTAATGATTTAAGACGCTTAAAAGTCATAACATTATAAAACCAAAACATTTGCATCATTGTCATTTTTTATATTAGGTCTGTCTGGGTACTTTTCCAGTAGCAAATACTCAGTAAATTTTTTTGGGAGAGTAAGACAAATTTTACTCTTTCGGCTGAAAATATCTCAAAAAGTACGCAGACAGTAGGTCTGTCTGCGTACTTTTCCAGTAGCAAATACTCAGTAAATTTTTTTGGGAGAGTAAGACAAATTTTACTCTTACGGCTGAGAATATCTCAAAAAGTACGCAGACGGTATCCAGTGAAATCTTGCAAGGAAACAGCTGATCGGTGTGTAAACAATTGAAATAACAAACGTGAGCCAAGATAGCGTTCAAGAAATAGCGTCCAATTTGGGAATTTAAAAACCGGGAAACCAAAATACCCAAATAATGGGTATTTGCAGTATAAACAAAAAGTAAGCGTCGAATTACGGAATTTAAAATAGGGAAGTAAAAATATAGGAACAAATGTAGTTTACCGACGCAGCTCCAAATAAAAAAAAGTACCCACGGTGATGGAAAATGGAAAAATAAGAAGAAAAAATAAAATAAATAAGTTGGCGCAAACGCTTAGTTTTCGAGTTATGGACGTTTAAAGTTTTCATATAAATATGTGATTTTCCACTACAATTCTAAACGTATATTGCCAATATTGGTATCATTTTAAAGCTATTGAACAGATTTTTCTGGATATACATAATTTATTTCAAAATATTAAACTCTTTAGATCACATTACAGTTTTTTTCATTTTACGTCGAAATGTTACGGAAGTGCACTAGGAAAGAATGTAGTTTATTTAAATAAAAGTGTAATACAAATTTTATAAAATAACAAACACTAGCATCGCAAAAAAAAATTATTTGCATAGCCAGCCTTTGGCAGGAAGCAAGGATGTTCTTCTCTATGGTATAATAAACACCGGTTTCGCTTACTAAAGCTTCCAAGAATAGCCGGCCTTCGGCCGGGCGCAAATATTTTCTCCCCTATGGTATAACTAATACCGGCTTCGATTACTAAAGATTCTCTGCATAGACGGCCTTTGCCCATGGGCAAGGATTCTCTCCTCATTAGTATAACATAAACATAAAGAAGGTTTTACTTGTATTTTAATTAAAATTCTTAAATAAATTAGTATGTAGTATATACATACATACATTAAACAATTAGAAAAAAATGAATAATTTGTTTTTATGCTTACTAAAGAACTTTTGTATTTTTGCAAACTCGTCTCACTTCTTAATAAACTAAAAATATTAAAATAAATTCTGTATGTCCAGAAAGATCTAGTGAAACGCTTTGCAATGATACCAATATTAGCCATATACATTTGGAAATGTACTGCAAAATCACATATTTACAAATAAAAACTTAAAACGCCCATAACTCGTAAACTAAGCGTTTGCGCCAACTTTCTTATTTTATTTTTTCTTCTTATTTTCTATCATCCTAGTTACTTTTTTTTATTTGGAGCTGCGTCGGTAGACTATATTTAAGCCCAAATATATTTATATTTTTAATAAAAATACAAAAAATATTTACCACAGGCTTTTGCAGGGTATAAACTATATATTTTCTGAAAGTAAATAGTTTTCTAGACAAACTGAGCGATGCATGCAAAAAATCGTTCGGACAGTTTCCGAGAAATCTGGGTTCATCCAAAATGGTCAGTAAAAATCTTTACTGATTTATGCAATGAACCACAGGCTTTTGCACGGTATAAACTATATATTTTTTGCACGCATCGGTCATTTTGTCCAGAAAACTATTTACTTTCAGAAAATATACAGTTTATACCGTGCAAAAGCCTGTGGTAAATATTTTTAGTATTTTTATTAAAAATATAAATATATTTTTACTTCCCCTTTTTAAATTCCTAAATTCGACGCTAACTTTTAGTTCATATACTGTAAATCCCCATTATTTGGGTATTTTGGTTTCCCGGTTTTTAAATTCCCAAATTCGACGCTATTTTGTCGACGCTATCTTGGCACACGTAAGCTCTTTCATTCAAACAGTATATAAAAACAGCTGTTCAAACTAGTTGCAAAATCTTACCAGAGGAAATTTCTCCAGTAACATTTTGCAAGTTCTCTAATTTCCAACTGTCAAAAAATTCTCTTTTTGGCTCTCTCGCTGTAAGAGATTTGGAGTACGCAGACAACATTTTGCAAGATTTTGCGACATTTTGTACAAAATTATGCAAAATATGTGTACGCAGACAGACCTAGTATCCAGTGAAATCTTGCAAGAAAACAGCTGATCGGTGTGTAAACAATTGAAATAACAAACGTGAGCCAAGATAGCGTTGAAAAAATAGCGTCCAATTTGGGAATTTAAAAACCGGGAAACCAAAATACCCAAATAATGGGTATTTGCAGTATAAACAAAAAGTTAGCGTCGAATTTAGGAATTTAAAATAAGGAAGTACAAATAGATGAACAAATCTAGTTTACCGACGCAACTCCAAATAAAAAAAAAAGTACCCAGGGTGATGGAAAATAGAAAAATGGAAGAAAAAATAAAATAAAAAAGTTGGCGCAAACGTTTAGTTTTCGAGTTATGGACGTTTAAAGTTTTCATATAAATATGTGATTTTCCACTACAATTCTAAACGTATATGGCCAATATTGGTATCATTTTAAAGCTCTTGAACAGATTTTTCTGGATATACATAATTTATTTCAAAATTTTAAACTCTTTAGATCACATTACAGTTTTTTTCATTTTACGTCGAAATGTTACGGAAGTGCACTAGGAAAGAATGTTGTTTTTTTAAATAAAAGTGTAATACAAATTTTATAAAATAACAAACACTAGCATCGCAAAAAAAAATTCTTTGCATAGCCAGCCTTTGGCCGGACGCAAGGATGTTATTCTCTATGGTATAACAAACACCGGTTTCGCTTACTAAAGCTTCCTTGCATAGCCGGCCTTCGGCCGGGCGCAAATATTTTCTCCCCTATGGTATAACTAATACCGGCTTCGCTAACTAAAGATTCTCTGCATAGACGGCCTTTGCCCATGGGCAAGGACTCTCTCCTCATTAGTATAACATAAACATTAAGAAGGTTTTACTTGTATTTTAATTAAAATTCTTAAATAAATTAGTATGTAGTATATACATACATACATTAAAGAATTAGAAAAAATTAATAAATTTGTTTTTATGCTTACTAAAAAGCTTTTGTACTTTTGCAAACTCGTCCCACTTCTTAATAAACTAAAAATATTAAAATAAATTCTGTATGTCCAGAAAGATCTAGTGAAACGCTTTGCAATGATACCAATATTAGCCATATACATTTGGAAATGAACTGCAAAAAATATTTATATAAAAACTTTAAACGCCCATTACTCGAAAACTAAGCGTTTGCGCCAACTTTCTAATTTTAATTTTTTTTTCTTCTTATTTTTTCATTTTCTACCACCCTAGGTACTTTTTTTTTTTATTTGGAGCTGCGTCGCACAGTGGCTGAAAATCGTTTTTCATCGGCCAAAAATCTGTAACTTTTGAACCGATGAGATAATTTTGCAATTTTTTTTTTTTTGCAGGAGAGAAGACTTCTTGAACTTTTTTGCGGTGTTAATTTTGTTAAAATCGGTTCAGTAGTTGTTGAGAAATTTAAGGTCAAAGTTGAACTTTTGATGTTTTTTAGCATTTAGTATGAAAATGCTAATGATTGAGATTGAGAATTATGGTATTTTTTATTCAAAAAGTGGGATGTTTTTCTGCCCACAGTTTTAAGAACTTTTTAATCTACATAACTGCCAAATTTCATTAATATATCTTTGTTCATGTCAGATTTATAGAATGTCAAACCTTAAAATTATTATTTTTTACTCATGTTGAAAGCCCTTTTATTCATTTACACGATATAAATAATAATTTTAATGTTTGACATTCTATAAATCTAACATGAATAAAGGTATCATAATGAATTTTGGCAGTTATGTAGATTAAAAAGTTCTTAAAACAGTGGACTGAAAAACATCCCCATTTTTGATTAAGAAATACCCAAATTCCCAATCCCGGAAAACGGCTTTAAATTTTTTTTTTTGTTCAAAAAAGCCAATACAATTTACCACTCGATATTGATCAGAATTTTCTAGAAAATAATGGACATATTAGAAAACATTACTGTTCTAATTGTATAAAAATCGGTGTGTTGAATTATTAGAATTTTTTACTCAAATAATTTTTTTTGTTTTTGTTTGAAAAATTTGATTTGGACTAAAAATTGCTTCTACAAGCATACTCATAATGTTTTCTTTCGAAAAATATAAACATTTTTATTTATTTCTGGATTTTAATAGTGTCCCTTGGTGGCAAACATTCCTTCTAAGCAGCAGTTATGTGATTTAAAGCAGGATACAGATTTGAACCTTTTTCAATTGCACGTACTCTGAGCTGAATATATTGCTCTTTTGTTAACTTCAAATCTAAAAATAATGCTAATGCCTCTTCATTTGAAAACTGTTTTTCATCGCTTGGCGTTGGAACACTCTTAAGAATCCGTTTTGTTCTCTTGGGACTAGCGATAAACACTTTTTCAATAATATCGACTTTTGTAAGTTGTTTTTGTGATCGCAGTTGATATAGCAAAGCTTCTTGAATATTTTTATCCCCGATTTCTTCGTTGATATCCTTAAGCTTCCGCCTTTTAGATCTATCGCTACAGTTCTCAAGTGATTTCTTTGGTCTCCCAAGGTTCTTTTCATTTGTACCTTCTGAAGATATCTGGACACTGAGTTCGCCATCTAACCAGTTTGCAAAACTGTTGTAAAATCTAGGTTTACTCCATCCAACATGTTTGAAGCGCTTTTTTAAGTTTTTGACGAAATCGGTTATTTTATTTTGCAGTTCCGAACGTATTTCAGTGCTGCAGGAATATATATTGAGTTTTCCTTCAATGTAACTTAAAACATCTTCCTCCTTTTTATTTTTAAAATACTCTTCGGATAATTCTTTATAGCTGAAGCTCTCCAATTTTATAGATATTAAAAAAATTAGATTGTTATTGCTTAGATATATTTTAACAACTGAGATTTTATTCGAATACCACTGGCTTTTATACATAGCTTGCGTTCTACTGTGTTCCTAGGTAGTAAAATAAGGTAGAATAAAGAACTAAAATGGGCTTAAGTAGGATACGCTTAAAATCCCACAGGTATTGGTAATTATATAATATAAAATACTTGGCCTGGTACACTTATATTTCAGTCATATGAATAGGTAAAATTAAAAGAGCAAAAGAAATGTTGCGAATAATTTTACACAAACTAAAAAAGTGTTCTGGTCCAAACAGTTTGTACCTGTAGTGCATTTGGGTTTAAAGTGGATACTTTCACCTACCTACAGCTAGTAAAATTTCTTTAACCCCTTTTGAAAAAATATTTAATAACACAGCAGGTATAATCGGAACAGTAATACAACATAACATTGTTTAAAGACTGCTTTACTACCAATATAAAAAATGTTGAACCCACTATTGATAACAGTTTGACATAAAACATAATAAAAATCAAGCCAAAAAATCCGTTTTATCCGAATATCTCCAAAAGCAAAGGAGATAACCTAAACATTTAAGCATATTTTTTGTAACTCAGCTTAACCCAGATATGCCGACCGTACTACATGTAGTACACTTGATATGTTCCGGTTTCGGCGTTTAATGTGCTTTAAATTTTCTAATCTGATTGTTGTTGTGCTACAAAATATAACGATCACCAAAGCATGCTTTGATAAGTTTTGTCTAGAGTAATTGCTTATGTGTATTTTTTCGATCAGAGATTTCCGTTTTCTGAAATTGGCAAAAGTGTGAAGATGTCCCGTAATCGGTGAGAAAAAATTTAATATGCATATTTTATTGTTGTTGTATTTCTATGTTTTTTTAATTATAATAGTTGAAAAAACGAATACGTAGCAAAAGTATATGTGAAAAATTAAATTATATGTGATTTTAGGTGACGTACATGTTGACGTACTACATGTAGTACGTTCGGCATTAGTGTGCAGAAATTGTGAAAACAAATACTTGGTTTTTTTTCCAGATTTTTAACATTTAATGAGATCATAAATGCCTTAAAAGAAAGTGATGAAGAGTTTTTGCAAAATTCTTACGACATCGCAATTGTGCCCACTCAACTACGAACAACTACGTCACATATGAAGATTCTGGATAAGAAGATGAAGTGAATATTGAAAACTTACCACCCCTATTATTAAATTCTGAGGCTGAACTTTTTCGAAATTCATACTCTATTGATTCGGACAGTGAATATGACATTCCACTTTCGTTATTGTAACAGGCCAAGAAACGTAAATGCATGAAGTCGTCAAAAAATTGGGTTAACCATGATCTGGTAGAAACGGAGCCTATTTTAGCAAAAAAGAGAAAGGGTGGTATGACTATCGTAAAATGTTTACCAACAATATAATTGTATGTTCTATGCAGTAAACGTTGCATCATGCGTCCATCCAGTTGAACCTTAAAAAAATATTTCACGTTGGTCTGACAAAGAGAAAAACATATGTATGTATGTATATTCAACAACCACGCCTTGCTCATGAATATAATCGCTACATGGGTGGCGTTGAACGATCAGATGAAAATATCAGGTTGTACCGTGTATCCATTCGAGCTAAAAAATGGTATTTTCCAATATTCACGCACATCATTGATCTTGCAGAGCACAATGCGTGGCAACTGCATAGACATATAGGGGGTAAAGTGGACCATTTATCTTTTCGTCGGCGCATTGCTAACATCTACTTATGGGAAATCCATCAGGATCATCATGCGACATCAGATTTGATCGAAAAGATCATTTACTTACTGAGAACTCACGCCTAGCCGATAGAAAATGTAAACAGCTACGTTGTAATCATTGCCACAATTAGACCACTACACGCTTCTTATGTGTGATGTGCCCCGCTCCATGTTAAGTCTAATGTGGAGTACCACACCACCAAATAATCTTTTTTATTAATTTGTTTTTCTTTACTTTGTACACAAAAGTTGCTGAATAATAGACGACTTGAATGAAATCACAAGAAAATACTGTCATTTGCTTTCATATGTTCCGAGCGTACTACATGTAGTACGGACTCAAAATCCAAGTTAAAATATATTTTTTTTTATTCTTTGCTCAGTTTTGCAATATAATATGTTAGAATAAAGTTATTTTGGAAAACTACGAAAATTGTTGCACTAGAAGGCCCGTCGGCATATCTGGGTTAAGTTAAATTTTTTTTTTTGCAATCCATAAATATATTTTTGGTGAATTTTTTAAAAGTTTGAATTTCCGAGGTTACCAATTTTAGAGGTCCGCAAGTCACTCTCCCGACCCTCCATGGACCCGTGTTCTTCCAATTCAACACAAAAGCTACCCGGCCATGACAGTTTAAAATTTCATTCAAATATGTTCAGCCGTTCATAAGAAGCAAAATTATTTTTCAAAACAAAACGCTCGTAAACCATTGTGTTATATTTCAGTCATATGAGCAGCTTAAATAAAAAGAGCAAAAAAAAGTGTTGCGAGTAATTTCATTAAAATGAAAAAAGTGTTCAACAGACAGTTCCAAACAGTTGCACAAGTATATATGGGGTTAAAGAGGACACCTTCAGCTTTCTGATGGTACTAAAATCTCTTTGACCCCTTTTGACCCTAACAAGTTCTACTCCTCTAAAATTCGGATTTAACTAAAATATAGAACCTGGGGAAACATTTAATAACACATCAGGTATAAATGATACATTGATGTAATGATCCATTTCTTAAAGACTACTATCCCATTAATATAACAAAAAAAATTTCGACCAATTATTGATAACGGTTTGCGAGAAATCATAATTTAGTTCTGATCAAATTTACAAAAATTAATTTTTTTCTAAAACAAAATAAAATATTTGTTTCCAGCAGCATGCCACAGCCACAATTACGAATATTTTAATCTAGTTTTTTTGATACCTTATTTCTAATATGTTTGCTATCGAATGGCATTAACATTTTTGAAATCGGCGATGACAAAAAATTGGACTTTTGGCCGATGAAATTCAATTTTCAGCCACAGTGCGTCGGTAAACTAGATTTAAGCCCAAATATATTTATATTTTTAATAAAAATACAAAAAATATTTACCACAAACCTTTGCAGGGTATAAACTATATATTTTCTGAATAAATAGTTTTCTGGACAAAATGAGCGATGCGTGCAAAAAATCGTTCGGACAGTTTCCGAGAAATCTGGGTTCATCCAAAATGGTCAGTAAAAATCTTTACTGATTTATGCAATGAACCACACGGTATAAACTATATATTTTTTGCATGCATCGCTCATTTTGTCCAGAAAACTATTTACTTTCAGAAAATATACAGTTTATACCGCGCAAAAGCCTGTGGTAAATATGTTTAGTATTTTTATTAAAAATAAAAATATATTTTTACTTCCCCTTTTTAAATTCCTAAATTCGACGCTAACTTTTTGTTCATATACTGGAAATTCCCACTATTTGGGTATTTTGGTTTCCCGGTTTTTAAATTCCCAAATTCGACGCAATTTCGTCTACGCTATCTTGGCACACGTAAATTCTTTCATTCAAACAGTATTTAAAAACAGCTGTTCAAACTAGTTGCAAAATCTTACCAGAGGAAATTTCTCCAGTAACATTTTGCAAGTTCTCTAACTTCCAACTGTCAAAAAATTCTCTTTTTGGCTCTCTCGCTGTAAGAGATTTGGAGTACGCAGACAACATTTTGCAAGATTTTGCGACATTTTGTACAAAATTATGCAAAATATGTGTACGCATACAGACCTATTTTGTTTTCTTTTTTGTTAAAGATTTAGGGAAATATGTATGTATATGCAATAATGCATTTACCACTTTAATTTTTTCATTAAAATTTTACATTTTGCTTTCTAATATATTTTTTAATATAAACTAAACTTTTTCTTTTGCTTGTAAATTTCCTGATTAATTTTTCAGTTTCAAATTAAAAAAAAAAACAGCTGATTGTTCTTTTCCGAACTTACCCAAATAAAAAGTTCGTTCAAATTTGTACAGGAAATTAAAAAAAATACTCTCTCAATTACTCTCTTAATTGCACAAAAATTGTTATGTGGAACGCTTTTGGGTAACTTTGTGCAAGTTCGGACTGTTTCGTTATGCATCTGGAACAGAGCTTATGTTTACTAAAATAAATTTTTCCTAAAAAAAATATGTATATTTTTAGAAAATTCGTCCCCCATTTTTACAAGACCAGTACCATTACTCCCATTCCGAAACCTAATTTAGACAATACACAAATAAAATCTTACAGACCTATCTCTTTGAATCTATGTACCTCGAAACTTCTAGATAAAATAACAGCAAACCGCCTTTGGTGGTATGTTACCACTAACAATATGCTTTGCACACATCAGCTAGGGTTTAGGAAGGGTAAATCAGTAACGGATGCCCATCTATTCATAGATCACATAATTACTAATTCACTTTCACACAAAAATCACGTCTCAATTGTATCATTAGACTTTTCAAAAGCTTTTGACAGGATAGGCAGGCATACCATTATACAACAATTAATCGAATGGGGATTAGGACCCACCATTATACGGTATATTGCTAACTTTCTTTCAAATAGGCAAATCAGAATAAAGATCGGCAATCAATATTCCAAATTATACCCATTACACAATGGGATCCCACAAGGGTCGCCACTCTCGGTAATATTATTCCTTATCTCCTACAACAAACTTAGTGAACATTTATTATCGCTTAAAGAATATAAATTTTGTGCTTACGCTGATGATTTTTATATTATAAAACCCCTTTCAAAAGAAAAAAATCAAACCATTAATATTGAACCACTGATAAACCATATAAAAAACTGGTGTAACTACTCAGGTGCGGAACTATCCTTATCTAAATGTAACCACTTGCATATCTGCAGAAAAAGATCCTGTCAACCGAACGTATCCTCCGGCACATTTACAATAAAAAATACTACCTCTTTAAAAATCTTAGGTCTGATATTCAATTCGAAATACAAATGGAACGACCACATTCTTCACATTACAAACGATTTAACTCGCAGACTTAACATAATAAAATGCCTATCAAACAAAAAATTTTACTGCAACACTTTACGGTAATATCTGCTATTAAAGCCCTGCTATTATCGAAAATCCATTATGGTATTTATTTGTATGGTTGGACACCTAAATCGTCTCTGCAAAAGATTAAAACTGTTATTAATTCTTCCCTCAGAATTTCTCTCAAAGCGTTTCGGACCACACCAGTCCACAATATGCTTTTCGAAGCGGGTTTCATACCACATGAAACAAGTAGAGATATTTACACCTTTAAACTTTTACGTAATGTACTCAACAGTTCAGACTCACCTATTCACAAAATAACACTACAACTTGCTAAAAAAAATAACCCAAACAAAATTCAATCTACTCTTAGCAGAATTTGTAACTTTGGACGAGTTAATAACTTCCCAATAATGCATAACAACAGAAATATTGCTTCATCTCGGCCACCATGGTATTTGCATTCGAACTGTTTCATAACCTCATTAAGCCAATACACTAAAAATACTACTCCGCCAAATATTTATAGAAAATGCTTTCAGGAAATTATCAACGGGTATACAAACTACAAGTTGTTATATACAGATGGCTCGAAAAACGATCAAAATCTCTCATATAGCATAACGACTGAAAACACCATTATTTAAGCTTCCATACTTCCTTCTTACTCCACAGTTTTTTCTGCGGAAATAATAGCAATATTTGAAGCAATAAAACATATAAAAAAGCTAACTAGTAACAATATTATCTGCACTGACTCACTCTCGGCCATCCATGCCATAAAGAACATCCACAACAATTACTTTTACGCCACTAACATAAGAAACGTGTTAATAAACAACTATCCCAGGATCTTATTAATATGGGTTCCTGGACACTGCTTAATTCCGGGCAATGAATTTGCGGATTCTGCCGCAAAAACGGCACTTCATTCCCCTCTTTATCTGACTAATAACATTAACACTAACGACATACTCGGCTATATACGTAATTCACTGATCCAACAATCGAACTTATGGTTAAAAACTTCGGATTGGTATAGAGAAATTAATAGAAGAAAAATAAATATTAGAGACTATCTTAACTTTAACACAAATAAGGTTATTAACACTCAAAATTATGCTAAATTCATCAGACTCAGGCTAGGTCATACTTCAATTACAAAGAAACACCTAATGGAGCCTAACTCATCGGATCAATGTCCATATTGTAATACTAGTACCATTTCCATCATACATATTTTATCATATTGCACGAAATTTTCAGCTATGAGATACCACATCTCTCAATCAAACCCAATACATTACCTTTCCGATCCCTCACCAACTAACATAAACATTATCCTAAAATTTTTAAAAACAACTAAAATATACAAAGACATATAAAAAAAAATGTATCAATTTTTGTAAATATTACTTAGATTAATTATAGTTATAAATTATTCTGTAACATATCTAGCTGAAGGCCTCAGTAGCCATTGCTCTAATAATTTATCCTTATGTTATTTTTTATAAGTTAGGATAACTAATAAATAAATAAATAAATAAATAAATGTATGCAAGTAATTTTTTCATTTAAATTTTACATTTTGCTTTCTAATATATTTTTTAATAAAAATTAAACTTTTTCTTTAGCTTGTAAATTTCCTGATTAATTTTTCAGTTTCAAATTAAAAAAAACAGCTGATTGTTTATTCTTGTCCGAACTTACCCAAATAAAAAGTTCGTGCAAATTTGTACAGGAAATTAAAAAAAAATACTCTCTTAATTGCACAATAATTGTTATGTGGAACGCTTTTGGGTAACTTTGTGCAAGTTCGGACTGTTTCGTTATGCATCTGGAACAGAGCTTATGTTTACTAAAATAAATTTTTCCTAAAAAAAATATGTATTTTTAGAAAATTCGTCAATATGGATAAACGACAGTCGATTTGAAAAAAATTTTAGTTTATTTGACATTTATTTCTGTAAAGAAAGGTTTACTAAATTTTTTCGTTAATATTACCTGCGATATTTTTTTCTGTATATATTTAAAAAGATTCACATGGAATAAAAAGCTTAGTATCTTCATACACCACTGCTGATTAAGATTGTAACACTGTAAAGAAATATGTTATTAAATTCGATAAAATTGTTTCAGAATTCCAATTTCGTAATGTTGAGTTTTCAATTCCTATTCGTCCTTCCAGAAACTATATTCTCTAATTATGCAAAATTTGATCCTATCCGCAGAATGTGCTCTGAGGTTATTTTGATTCCAATTGGCTTCAAAATAACCTCTAGTGTCTTAAAACTTTAAACTTAAATTTTTCGTTCTTGTTAAATACTACATACTAGATTTAATTATTTTAAGCATACTTGCCGGTAAGAAGTATTAGTTTCATAAGAGAATTAAGTAAATTGACAAATAAAAAAATTTTGGCGGGAATTCCAACATCCCGGGAATATGATTTAAATTTTCCGCTTTCCCGGGAATCCAAAAAGTGTTTGAAAAAAGAAACTCTAATTAATACATTTAGAACATTATTTTTGGAGCTTCTTTCGCTATTTTTATTCTATGGTTAAATTTTTAAGACCTAATTGAAAATTCAACTCATAATGCATTTCTGTTTTTGTCTATCTTTCAGGCCAGAAAATCTTATGGAAGAAAAATTCAAGCCGTTTGATTGGACATTTACTACTGATTATCAAGGAACTGCAAATGACAAGTTTCGTGTTGAGAAAACTGACCAACAGTTGAATAAATTTAAATTAATGCAGAGAGAAAAAATTTTATTTTATCATGATTTAACATTGTTCGAAGATGAACTACACGACAATGGTATCTCATCTTGTTCGGTTAAAATTGTGAGTTTTGATAGTGATTACAAAATTTTTTTATGTTTATTAACAAAAAACATAAATTTTAGAGAGTGATGCCATCCGGGTTCTTTATTTTGCTAAGACATTTCCTGCGTGTTGATAATGTTCTTCTTAAATTACACGATACTAGGTTTCATTACGAAATTGAAAATAATTTTATTTTTAAGGAATTTACTAAACGTGCTGCTACCTATACAGAATTAAAAAATGTAAGTTAAAATACAATTATTCGGTCAGGTTCTACATTTCACACTAATTTCAAATCTAAACAAAATGAAATCAATGCAATATTTTTGTTGTGCTTGCAAAATCGAATTAAATGTCATAATTATTTTTTATTTAATTTCCCGTTTGGTTAAATTAACAATTGTATTTAACAATGCAAAAATAAATTTATATTACTTACAATTAAAAAGATGTGCGCCGTAACAGCCTTGCCAATATCCACTAATTTAATGGGGCACAACTTTAACTGTCTGTCCCTTGATTTTTTTACACATTAAACCAAAACCATATATTTAAATTTAAAATGTTTGTTTTAAATGTAAGGCAGCATTTATACCATGATTTTTAAGACGGGTTTTTTATTTGTAGACGAATACAAATACAAGAGAAGAGAAAAGAGATATCTGTTCTTTGTGTTTTATTCAATTATATTTTTCTGTCATGTAAAATTTTTCCGTTATGTTTTATTTTCATCTTTTTTTTTTTGATTTTTTTAAACAACATTAAAAAAAGACATGTCTCAAAATTATTTATGTAAATGTACATACATATATTTTGGTAGCACTTTGAAAGAAGGCTCAAACTATTTTTCAAAGTGTGACGGGGACAAACTTTACATCTATAGTCGGGTAGAAGGACACACATCGTTATTTTTATACTGTTCAAAACATAATTGCCTTGTTCACGCCTATGTACAGTGTGATTTTTTTTAGTGACCAAAATTTATAACTGTCGTTCAGATATTAAAATGAAATTTTGTAGGGATAATGTTTATATGTGAAGCTTTGTAGAATTAATGAGCGTGGTCCGCCTACTTTTATTGGTATCTTCCTACAATGGCAACACAAACCACACGCGTATGTAAATTTCAGTTATGTATTTTATAAAGCTTTTTGTTATAGCTCTATTCCTTAAATTTTTCAGAAAAGACTTTATACACTACCAGACTATTATATTGTATTTTCCTGTTACATTTTACCTTAGCTTTCCGTTGGATAGCAATGAAGTATATTTATGTACAGAAAAATTTACAATTATTAGACACCAGCAGAATGTAATGCATTTTCTGGCCCGCTATGGCCTTCGTCAGCATTCTTTGTGTCACACTGGATAGTAATATTTTATAAATTGAATGTATTTAGAGCTATAACAAAAAGCTTTATAAAATACATAACTGAAATTTAACTCATAGAATAAATTCGAAAAATGAAAAATGTTGAATATAATAAAGTGGCTTATGAAAAGAAATAATTCCCAATATCTATTCTTATTTAATGCTATTTTACGCCTTGAATACTAACCTCAAGAATGGAAGGTTTCCTTAGTAACCATGATACCAAAGCCAGGAAAGGATGATATAAAAGTTGAGTCATACAGGCCTTTTAGCTTAATATTTTAAAGCCATATAAGCAACTACTTGTGTCAAAATTAAAATTATTTTATTACTCTGTTAATAAATAAATAAATAAAATAGGTGTATTCCAAACCATCAATTCGGTTTAAGAAGAAAGCATAGCAAAATTGAACAAACTCATCAAATAGTAAATGTCATAAGAAAAGCCTTTGAAGAAAAAAAAATATGGGTCACCACTCTTTAGCGATTTTTCGCAATCTTTTGATAAAGTCTGTCATGAAGGCTTATTATATAAATTGAACAAAAAACTACCAGCTTAACCGACACAAGCTATTAGAAAGCTACTAATTCAGTCTTAATTTTATTATTAAAGAAGGCGATTTTTTAAGTTATCCTCAGCCAATTGACGCTGGGGTCCCACAATACAGCATCCTGGGCCCTCTATAATACTTAATTTATACTTCGGACATGCCAGCAACCAACTACACCCAAACTTCAACATTTGCGGATGATACAGCTTTTCTTAGCGTACACGAAAAGTTTCATGAAGCATCTCGTTACATACAGGATCATATAACTGGAAAAGTATTTAAAACAGTGATATTATAGACTTTTTTGAAAAGTCCATATGCAGCCCGAAAAAATACCTTTTTGACAAAACAAATCCAAAAAATAAGCATTAGCATTAAATTGATCAATCTTTACCTTTATTTTTAACAATTTCTATTGATTTACTTAGCTTTATTTGTAAGAAAATAATTGCATGATGTAATTTAGAATCGGATACAAAAAACATTTCGCTATCTGCATTGGAGTGTGGCAGTGATAAATCTAAAATAGCTAATTTCGATTAAAGTGGGAAAATTAAATTTTCATTAAAATTTTTAATTTTGGTAACTTTCCTTCAAGAGTTTTTGATGCCCATCTAAAACAAGTTATCAATTTATTGCTTTGAAAAATTAAATTCTTGGTAAAGGGAGTTTTACAAATTTACCTTTAAATAAAAGCTGAAATGGGGGCAAATGATCACTCAAAGAAATTTAACAATTAGTCAATTCACAAGGTATCCTAACATGTCATATTGTCAAAATGTCCTAATATTTCACAATGGTTTAAAAATATTGTTGTACTTTTCTGATTAATTACGACAGCACAATAAATACAGCAAGCAACGTTCTATTTATTTAAGACACTTTTTGTTAACAAACCAACAACAATATTTTTAAGCCATTGTGAAATATTAGGACATTTTGACAATAAGACATGTTAGGATACCTTGTGAATTGAATAAATATATAATGTTGTCGTATCAACAATTTTATTAATATTTTGTCACAAATCGAAAAAGATTGATAAATGTATACAGTTTTACCACATTTTGAAAAGTCCCTCCATTTTAATGATTTCTTTTCCCTACGGACATTTTTTTAGAAGAAAATCTCATTGCGTCGAGAAACACTCTCGGCCTCGGCCTTTAATATCGAAAAAATTCAAAGGCCCCAAAATAAACTTCTTCATATAATCACAGCTGCTCCTTCGTATGGTAAAAACTCAAATATCCACAAAGATCTCAATGTGAAATTAGTAGGAACTATTATTACGAAATATGCAGTAAAATATTTAAAAACTGCAGCACTAACTTAATGAGATGATGTATAAACACCTACATATGAGAACAGAAGCCGTGATGACGAAATTTTTTGTCTGGCACTGGCAGGACATAATATTAAGTATCGGGATAGGATTTTATTAATTATTGTTAGTTCACATTTAATATAAAGAGATTTAATAAATAAATACTGAGAAGTCACTCAGCGTCATCGGTGTCATCCTCACCGTCGTTATCAACGACCCTCCCACAGCAACATCAACACGAGCGGCCGCAACAAAAGCCGAAACGTTCCCATGGCAATCGGTTCTACGCACCGCAATGACTCGGAGCTCAACAAACACCGACCAAAAATTGTCAACTCTGCAACTCCTGTTCTCCAGGTTTAATTGCTACAACAACAACTAAAACCGCAGATACTACTACCACAAATTGCTGCAAATATTCATAGTGACGATGTTAATGCAGTTTACTTAATGACCTCCTAAATAATATCACAAAGGTAACAAGGTTTATGCACGTCCACAAAGTCAAGTTCGCAGCAATCCAAGAGGCTAAATTTACACCCAACTGCCGACTACAGAGTTGTAATTATTACAATATTATGAGAGTAGATCGCACACAAAGTGGCAGTGGAGCCTAGGGGTTATTGTCCACAATTCTGTACAGCTCTATATGTCTTTTGCTTAAAAACGCGTTGTCCGGATGATCCATCTCACCGCCATTTACTGATCAATGTCAGTTTCTCAGGAAGAATTTTTACCACATTTTCAGAAAGACTCTGCAACAGCCGTTTTGGTGTATGGTCCATGAGTTCCTGCATATTCGCTTTCACAGAGACTTCAGTAATCTACGTATGTAGTGGTCGTGAATCTATTTTGGCTTTCGAAACATGCTTGTATCCGGGTAAAATGTCAGATCACGTTGCCTTTAAGATGCCCATAGTATCTCATATATCTTTAGAAAGTTTTAAATTCATAAGCAAAGCCAACATTTCTTGGGAACCATACTTTTTAAGAGTTTCGTTTGGCGTGGGAATGCTTTCCTTAATACATTTTAGTCACAGTGGGCTTGCATTTGCAACAGATTTTGTAATCTGCGAACTTACTTCTTCATCATCCTTTGTATATCTTATAGAATTATAGGCTTCCGATAAATGTTGTGTGGTTAAATCATTGGTGGAATCAGCCAGTTTCAACTTTCTTGTACAATTTGAACACTCCTCCATGTTTTTCTTGGCCTTCCTCATGCACGTTCGGGTTCATCTTCTGTCAATGTGTTCAGGATGGTATCATTATTAAGCCAGGCCTAGTGTTTGGAGTTGAATGTCTCAGTCGTTCGGTTTGATTTTATCCATTTTGAATTTAGATTGGCATACATCATGAAAAGTTTATTTTTTATATTTTCGCCTCTCTGTCTATTGCAGTATAAACTATTAAGTTCCTCGAAGGCAATTCCAAGAAATTTTTTGCTGTGGTGTACTCTTAATCAGGTCAAATGATTTAACGTTCAACGTCATGTGTCTTAAAATTAATTGTCTCGCCAACTTTCAGTCGTAGACTAATCGCAGGATCATGATTGTTTTAAAATATATAGTCTAATCTACATATTACCTGAATACATATGGGCTTAGGTCAAGTTATGTAATTTTCATATCATGAACGTGTTCGAAAAAATGTTGTGCTGCCTGTATTAGATGTATGATTATTTGTACGCCAACGCGATTTCTATATTAGGTCCGTACCTTTAATTGTACATCCTGCATCTGTACCTGTATTTAGGGAGAAGAATTTGCCAAAGGATCACAGGTAAGCATCACCTGATAATGACAAAACCAATAACGAACGAAACAATAAGAATGGGGTTTCACGGTTATATCTGTGGTTTTCACGAATAATCGCGTAAGTTTTAAAACCAAACTTTTTAGGAGAGCAAAAACAATTATTTTTTTCAATTGCGGCTTCTGTAGATACTTTTTTAAACTTTTTTCATTACTATCCTCTTAACAGTGACTTTCTACGTATTATACATAGTTTTCATGAAAAAATCCTCACAGGATCACAATCTGTAAAAGGATTAAAAATGCATATGTTTGATTGACTCATTAAGTGTGTGCAATATAACATCATATCTCCACATAAGTTCTTTTTTGTGAAAATAAATGTTATCATTTTAATCACACATGACGACTTACGTTGTTATTTTTACGACTTTAGTTGTTATTAATAGAAAAATTGTCTAAAAATACTTTCATATTTTCATATTTTGCACGAATAACAACATAACATCACATATGCTTTTTATTTGGAAACATATTCAGCAATTTTACAATTTTTGGCGATGTATGTCGACATAAATCGTAATAATAGCAAAATATTTTATTAAACAGTTAACTTAAGTTGTTTTTAGCAGAAAAAAATTAATAATACTACATTATATTCTAAAAAGCTTAATACTTATAAAAACCTAATGCAAAATGTAACACTTTGACATCATTATCTCAATTTCGGTAAAAACCGACTTACGCGATTATTCGTGAAAACCACAGATATGTCATAATTTGCCCAAAAATGCATGCTACACAATTTTGGAACCATGTCTTGTTTCAAAATATTACTTCTAGCAAAAATGGGGCAAGGGCGGGCAGCTGGAAATTTTTTTCATTAGGTAAATAAAAAACTTATTTTGAAAATATGACAAATATAGAAATTTTTTTTTTTTCCATCAAAGTTAAAAAATATTGAATATCAATAGAATCAAAAATAATGACGATCCGTTACCTAGTTTTCGAAATACTGTATCTAAAAGCGGACAAAATTATCTAAAAATGGTCTGTTATTTGAACACTGAAAATCAGTCAACTTTGAAGGGCTATATCTTCTGAACAAAAAATCTGATTGTTATAAGAGTCGTTGGACTATTTCTTGTCAAATAGGTTTATTCAATATTTTTGAGGGGCACATGAAATGTTTGATTTTTGCAACCTCAGCGCAGCTAAATCATCCAAAGCTCTTGGTCCCGACGGAATATTCATGCTTATGCCTAAAAATTTGGATGGGCCCGGAGATGAGAACCAATCGTTAGTCACCCTATTTATACCCGAAGCCTGAAAAATGGGCGAGAACCAAGGAGATTAATACAGGCCAATCTCCCTACTGTCACCAGTCGCCAATATATTTGAGGCACTTCTCCTGTCAGAAGTGGTAAAACATCACAAGTGGCAAATCATCAGCATGGATTCCGCAAGCAGTATAGTACAACAACTGCTCTAACCGCCATCTGCACATATGTAAACCAAGCCTTTACCAAGCCCGGCCATATGAGAAAACGGTCCCAGTAGCTCTCGGCCTATTTAATACGATCAACCATGCCATTCTATTCAGAGACATTGCGACTTCTGGTTTCGCAGACAACACGAAGAGATGACTTTTGAACTATTTCTGTGGAAGACAGTTTCTTTTACTCCATATACATAAATTCAATATTGTCTTTATATGGGACGTACCAGCTATTTATACCAAATTGAAAAATTTTACCTTTTGCCGTTCTCCAGATGTAAAGAATTTTATTTTGTGCCAGGCTCACGACTGCAACTTTTTGACGAATGTTGTGCATTGATAACCAAGAAATTTGTAGCAAATTTGTAAACTGAGTACTCCGCCCACTTATCCAATAACTTCCACTTTTTAGCGAAGTTTGTGTATTGAGAATCCAGCTATGTGTCAATTTTTCTCCTACCACTCTCCATATATAAAGAAGTCTTTTTTGTACACGGCAACTTTTCCAATTTCGCCGATTTTTTTCCAGATGTCATGCATTGACATCGAACCTATTTGTACCAACTTGGAAACTTACTGCTGCGATTCTCTAGATAAACAGAAATCTATTTTATATCTGTAGTGTGTGTAGTGTCAATCCGACTTCCCCTATCCCGACCACATTTTGTCGGATGGTGTGATTCATTACCAAGATGCTTGTACCTAATTTCGAAACTTTGGCTCCTTCCGGTCTCCAGATATATAGAAATCTATGTTGTCTTTGTATGGGAGGTGCAACGTCTACTTGTTCAATCCAGATCACTTTCTGGCAGATGTTGTATATTAATAATAAAGTTATTTGTTTCAAATTTAAGGTTATTCATACTATCTTTGTATGGGAGGTGCAACGCGCACTAAGAAACTATTCTTAGTGCGCGTCTATAGGGAAGTCTATAGGGAACAAACGAATGCATTTCTTTTTTGTAAACATACTACCTTAACCCGGAGAGCTTCGATTTTTTTTTACAGATCTCTTGTTTTGAGAACGAAAACATTTGTACTAAATTTAAATGCTTTTACTGTTACCGATCATCACATATATGTACATAAATTACGAGTGGCTTTGTATTGGAGGTGACATGCCTACTTTTCCAATCGAACCTTCTTTTTGACAGATGTGTATTAATATCTTAGATATTTGTACTAAATAAGAATACTTTCGTTGTTACAGTTGCTTTTTTATAGATAATTTGATAAAATGTGTAAATAAGTTTTAGTTGTACTAAGCCGAAGCCTTTGTAAATGGTGAGAATTAATCCATAATTTCACATAGCCCCCATACAAACTTCTTTTCGAAATAAACTCTGTGCCTATAAACTAATAAAATCTAATAATGTTGGCTTTTAAATTAAATTCGTCCCAAAATATTTTACTGCAAATTAATTCTTTTTGGAATCGGTTCATATATGACCTGTATCTACATACATAATATTCTGCACAAATAACTATTATATGAATTTTAACCTCAAAGTTATGTTTGTTTTGGTAAGCTTAAGTAAAGTAATTTATTTAACGGTTTACTTGCAAAAATTCGCAAGTTAGGCATTTCTACAGAATGTTTACACGGTTAGCAAATATCGATGATCGCTCTCTCATTCAAGGTTCACGCCCCAATCTTGATTAAACCAACATGTTTTGCCATACAAAATGTTGAGAGCGAACCATCTTCGTTCATTCTGAATCTTTCACCGAACCAAGAAAAATCTGCTTGTATAATCTCTAATATTGATAACAAATTATCGCAAGTCTCATGTTAAATAAAATAATATACAAAATAAAGGTATTTAAATATTATATTTTTTAATACATTTTTTTGTATTTTTTAAACAAAATCACATTAAAAAAAAAACGAACGCGATCTCTTTGTGATACCCTGAGCCAGTGAATAGAGTCAGCCAGAGTATTCCCCAGACATCACTGAAACCTCGACTATTTCGAATCCCTGCAAAACTGAGATATCGTCCTCAGTCCCACATTAGACACAGCACCCAAACATTGTATTTTCGATCTCCCAAAATGTCACATTCTAATATCCCCGAGACCGGGGCATTGGCAGAGATAGTGAAACACTGTTTCTTTCTTCTATCCATCATTACAACTTCTTCAGTAGCCATTTCAACCAAGACCCATCCTTATCGCATGGGATCCTTTCAGTCAGTGACCCATCATGACCGATATCACTGTCCCAATCGTGTCCCTACTGAAACAAAGTAGCACGCGAGTTTCCCCCGCACCATAGCCTGGCTATTAGGCAGGTGTTCTCACCTTGCCATCTCTCCTGAGCACTTCTTCACGACTCACGTTTAATAAGAGACATACAGCCAGCCATTTAAATCTTTTGCAGGCCGTCGATGAACATGACGTCTTAGAGACGGCCCTGTCTGCAATGTGGTTCCCCAATTATCAACTGTGCCCTGACACGATACCAGCCTTTCCCAAGAATGCTCCGCAATTTCATTTAGTTAACCTCGATGCCAGAGCTGTAATGGCAGCTTTTCTGTCGGTAAATATTCAAATATCTTTCGATGTTTAATAATCCTTAGCCAGTTCGCCGCCCGCTTTATTGCGGAGATTTTCGCCTGCAAGAGCAATAGCAGAATTAAGAGCCAGTTGTTCAGCCATGAGGTTAACTGGCAACCAGATCAACATAGTGAAAAACGCATTCGTCGGTATGAACCGTACCCATGACATCCATCGCCACGTCATCCGTATACGCAACGGTTTTTATCCCGCGCCAGATATAAGAACTGCCAAAATGAACCATCACTACCCGCATTTGTTGGCAAAGAAGTTACGACCTTTTGAGTTCCGTTTATAAAATCGTAATTTTTAAACATGTCCAAGTAAACTTTGAAGGAAAAATGTATTATGGTTTTTTACGTCATAATCAATCAAAAAACCCATTTCGAATTTTTTTTATATAGAACAGCCTTTTGGATTTAAGGTGACGACATAAATATTACATTAAACTAGGTAGAACCCCATACAAAACATAAAAGAATCAGTCACTCTCTAGAATGCAAGGTATATATATTTTTTATTGTTTTAGAGAACTCAACATTTTTTTTAATTTTCGATTTATTCTATGAGTTAAATTTCAGTTATGTATTTTATAAAGCTTTTTGTAATAGTTTTATTCCTTACATTTTTAGGAATGACTTTATACAATACCAGACTATTATCTTGTATCTTCTTGTTACATTTTACCTTAGCTTTCCGTTGGATAGCAATGAAGTATATTGTATGTACAGAAAAATTTATAATTATTAAACACCAGCAGAATGTAATGAAACTCATAGACTAAATTCGAAAAATAAAAAAATGTTGAATATAATAAAGTTGCTTATAAAAAGAAATAATTGTCAATATCTATTTGTTAAAATAGTTGAGTTAAATACATTCAATTTATAAAGTATCACTATCCAGTGTGACACAAAGAATGCTGACGAAGGCCGTAGCGGGCCAGAAAATGCATTACATCATATTCGAGTTCATCAATTTCTTTAGTGTTATTAGTTCTTTTTTGAACTCTGCACCATGGCTTCATATTTAGCATTATGTCTGATTTTACAAAACTATTAATTTAGATTCTTAAATAAATATAATTACAATGGTTCCTATTTGTAGTATTGAGGATAAGAAAAGTTACCGAACAGTTCCAGAAAAGTTTCAACGCCCACTTAAATGCCGGCCGAACATTAAAAAAATAATATCCATGAGACGATTGGTGGTAGCAAATGTACGCGATATTTTTCGATCAGATTGCAAGGGATGTAATTACTATGTGAGGAAATAATGAAATGGACATAATTTAAAGGCGTGGCTAAAATATGAGTATTTCAAAAACATGACTTACTAAGTTTCGGAAGGGTTTCTTTTCTATTAATGAAACAAATTGACATTTGAGGGGAACTATTCGAGATATCATAAATTAAATTCAAAAATGAACCCCTGTTCTAGCCATTTACGATGAGATTGGACTTTAAATGGCGATAATTTTTATATAACACCAAAAGCACTATATTTTAGGGCGCCGCAAAAATTTTTTCAAGTTCTTCAAACTTAATAAGTATCTCTTCTCCTTAATCTGAGTGGCCGCTGTCATTTAAAATATTTCGAGCTAGGGGATTTGGGTGCGACTCAATCATTTTTAAATATTTTACTGCATACTTCGTAATAATAGTTTTTACTAATGGCACATTGAGATCCTTGTGAATATTTGAGTTTTTAACATACCAGGGATCGACTGTGATTATTCGAAGAAGGGTATTTTGGCGCTTTTGATTTTTTCGATATTTGAGGGCGAGGCAGTGCCCCATAGCTGAATACCGTAGCACCAGATTGGCTTTATAATAGAGTTGTAAAGTAGAAGTTTGCAATCGAGGCTTAGAACAGAATTTCTTCTAGTAAGCCAATCAATTTGAATTGCTTTTAGTTTCATTTGTGTTAGTTTTGCTTCTATATGACATTTCCATGCTAAACGCCGATCGAGATGATACCGAGATATTTTACATGCGATTGTTGGTGCATTAATTGAGTATTGATTTTAATAGGGGGACATGTCTCCCGACGCAATGTGAAAGCTATATGTACGCATTATTGCTCATTGACCTATATCCTCCATTGTTTTAACCACTTTTCAGTTCAAATATATGATCCTGCAAGTAACGAGATGCTTCATGACAGTTTTCGTGTAAGCTTAAAAAAGCTATATCATCAGCAAATGTTGAAGTTAGGGTGTGGTTGTTTGTTGGCATGTCTGAGGTATATATTAAGTATAAAAGTGGGCCAATGATGCTTCCCTGAGGGACTCCAGCGTCAATTGGATGAGGAGAACTTCAAAAGGCACCTTCTTTATTACTACACTTTCGACCGACTAAGTAGCTTTCTAACAGCTTGTGTGTGTTTACTGGTAAGTTTAGCTTCAATCTATGTAATAAGCCTTGATGTCAGACTTTATCAGAAGCTTGAGAAACATCGATTAAGAGAGCGGAACAACATTTTCATTCTTTAAATGCCTTTCTTATGGCGTTTACTATCCGATGGGTTTGTTTAATTGTGCTGTGTTCTTTTCTAAAACCGAACTGATAGTTAGGAATACATCTATTTTCATTTAAAATTCGGATTAATTTTGACACTAAGAGTTTCTCAAACAGCTTTGACATATTAGATAATAAACTTTAAGGCCTATATGACTTAACTTTTGTGTGCTCATTTCCTGGTTTAGGTATCATGGTAACTAAGGATACTTTCCATTCTTGAGGGTAATATTCCAGGCGTAAAATAGCATTAAAAATTAAGGGAATAATTTTCTTTGCTATGCTGGGTAGCTCCAAAAGTATTTTGTTACTGATCTTATCAAAACCAGGGGCTTTCATGGGGCTTAAATCAGGAATAGCCTTTTCGATTTCTCTTATCTGAAATCTTAGTGGAACAGCTACTCGTAACAGAAACAGATGGTAACTCGACCGCTATATCGAGAGATGTCTGAGGGGTAAATACGGGTTTCAAATGATTAACAAAAAAAATTCTTTTTTTTTCTATTTTATTTCGTGCCCAACTTCCATTTAAGTTTCTTAATGGTGGTTTAGTGATAACTGGTCTTTTAAGATAGCTGCACGCCGATTGAGGAGTTGCATCAAGTTCCTTAAGATATTTTTCAAAGGATGCTGTTTTCTGAGACAGCAGTCACTTTCTTAGCCTTTTTGTGCACTCTTTTAGTAAATTCTTATGTGTGGGGGATCTATGGAATTGCCACTCTTCAAGCTCTCCTTTTTTCAGTCAAGAGGCGCTCGACATCTGTAAAACATATTTTACTATTTTTGAATTTTTAGGGCTATGCTGCAATATTGAACAGCTTGCTTAAGGTAACTGTACTAAGCGGAATATTTTCAGTGCAGTCGGTACAATAGAAAGATTCACAATCTCCGGTGTACTAAGCGGAATATTTTCAGTGCAATTGGTACTGAGATATTTTTTATATTTTAACCAATTTATTTGTGTTGCCGACGTCACTAAGTAACCAGACGGAGATACAATTCTATTAGGGTTTGTTATGGTAAGAATTCTAGGTGTGTGATCAGAAGATAATTCTAAAGAAGCTTCAATATAAATTGTATCTGCGGGGATGTTTTTAACCACTCCAAAATCTATGATAAATGGAACTTTATGCTGATCAGTAGGCCAATATGTTGGTTGTCCGCTCGCGACCACATTCAGATCCATTTTACAATTTCGGTTAAACAAAGGTCGACCCTTTGGTGTTATAAGTCGGGACCCCCAGAAATTGTGTTAAGCGTTATAATCGCCAGTGATTTGAAATATTTATAATATTGACTCTCTGATATTGAAAATTTAGGTGGCAAAATAAAATGAAAATGAAATGAAATTACTAGGTCTCGATTTAATTCCTCAACGCAAATGTTGTTGCTTGGATATAATGGGTACGTTCGTAAATGCAGTTGTTTCGCATCAGTAAAGTTTAATGTTCATAAAACCATCACATGTAAGAAACTTGGCATCACTCTCATAGGTCAAAAGTTTTTATGCAGTGATGCCGCAGCTCTGGAGCAAATTTTTGTAATTATTGCATCAGTTATTTTTCTGATGCAATAAATTTTGATATAAAAGAAATCGTTTTATTTTTCTTTTTTGATGCTTTTTCTTGTTACTTATAAGAAAACTGTCCCATTTTGTTTCAATATATTCAATAAAATTTGTCATCACTATTGTTGACAACATTTTTATTATTATTTTATGTTCGTTTATGAAACTTTTGAAATTTAGCTCGTGCTCAAAAATTCAAACTTTACACAGCTGTTGTGCAGTAAAAAAGCATCAACATCACAACTGCAACTGGTGATCACGCATCAGTAACAACATTTGGCATCACTGCAGCAGTGATGCACAGTTTTTATGCATTTACGAACGTACCCAATCTTCACGATGATCGCACATTAAGTATTGTTTTCCTCGGTTTTTTTATCAAAATGGCAAAACCTTCACAAACTCTACCTCGAGGATCCTTAGTATCATAAAATATATAACCATTGATTTTTGTAGAAAAACTCGTTGATGTTTTGTATTTTATTCTAATAAGATTTATTTTAATAAAAGTACAACTTATCTTTATCAGAGTTCAAACCGGAAGAGAGAGATGTTACAAGAAATTATAAGAAAAGAGTAATAAAGAATATGTAATAAAAGGAATGTCAAAAGATAAATACATTAAAATATGAATTGAAATGCATTTATTCACATGCAGGTGTCTGGTGTCAATACCCCTTCTCATTCCAAATTGTTTATAATTTTCAATTGTAATTTTAAATCTTTTATTCTGTGTTAAACTAGAGGTTTTGTCAACAAATCGGCTTGCATCTCTTTTGTAGGACAATATTGGCATTTGATGATGTTTTTGGCGACATAATCTTTAACAAAATGATATTTTATTTTGATGTGCTTTGTTCTATTGTTCAGTTTGAAACCTTCAACTATTTTCATGCAACTTTGGTTGTCTTCGTTTATGATAATAGGTTGGATGATGCTTTCACCAAAATCTCCCAGAAGTTCTTTAAGCCATAATAGTAGTATAAATATGGGAATTTTGTATATGATTTTTGCTCCCTACGTGATTCTTATAAGAAGGAATTTTTAAATTTCAAATTGCTCCCAACGTGTTTTCCCATAAGGAGGAATTTTTTTCTCCCATAGGGAGGAATTTTGAAATTGAAATGTTACTTTAAAGTTGGTTTTAGTTAATTAAAATTTTTTGCTCCCAATGTATTTTTCTATAAGGAGGAATTTTGAATATAAACAAAATAAAAAAATTTTGAGTAATTCTAAATAAAAAAAGAGAATTATATAAAGCTGATTACATTTTCTTCAATGAAGAGAAATTTAAAAATGTGTACAAATAAATTGTTTGAGTATTTTAAAATAAGATAGAATAATGTGTAATATATTTAGAATATGCAGCACATGTAAGTGTAAAGATTAACTCAATTTGAAAATTTGCCATTAATATAAAAAGACTTAGGGAGTATATTCCACATCATTATTCTAATTGCCACTTTAAAGGAAACTTAATAAAAATGGTAAGCATTTCGTACATAATAAAGGTATATTTAATTATTTATTATTTATTTCTTGTTTGTTTTCAGATGTATAAAAAAATTGTGAATATTGCCCAAGGTATTAAGCCTGAGTATATTACAACCGATGATATACCTTTAAACCAATCTTTGAAAATTGTGAATTTTGAATGGAAAGAAATACAATATGGTCTTAAAGTTTAGATGACAATAAATGGTTTTATCTACCCAATAGAATGATGAAATTTTTAAACAAGGAGGATCCATACTTAACTCAAATGAATGATAAAGTTTGGTCAATTATTTACAAGGGGCGTCATTTACCAAATGGACCTGCAATATTCGACTTAAATTATACCAAAACTCTGAAAAAATCCTTACAATAAAGATAAATATAATAAAACAAAAACAAGATTTTTTTTTTCAATTTTACATATAAAAATTTAAAATTTAATTTCCAAAAAATACGAATCATCCTCCTCCTCCATAAATTGTTTTACGAAGTCAGGAATCTCCTTCTTCGCGTTGTCAGGGATCTCCTCCTTCATGTTCATCTCTGCGGGATGTTGTTTTTGAAATTTTGATTTCTTTGCACTAAAATTATGCATCCGCATAAAGTGCCTTTTATTATATTTATTTGCAAACGTTAAATGTTTGCAAAATTCGCAACTGAGTTTAACACGTTCCATTTTTTAATTAAATAAAAAAATTAAAAAATCTTTTGAAAATACCTCGTAAAACATATATTTATTTACTTATGCACTTATTTTTTATTTTGGTATATATATTTAATATCAACCAAAGCCTATTTTGAAAACTGATCTATGATTATTGAACTTTTAAGAACATTCTGGTAAAAAGTAAATATACAATTGTTATTGTGGAAATTAAAAGTCAATAAACTTTTCGTTATGCTAAAAAGTGCAATCGTATGCATTTTTAAAGTGTAAACATTAACCTTGAATGTTTGCTTCATATTAAATTATGAGTTAATAAACTTTTCATAAGTGAAAAAATGCAATCGTAGCATTTTTTAAGTTTAAGAATTAACCTTGAATGTTGGCTTCAAATTAAACTATGAATTAATGAACTTTTCGTAAGTGAATGCAATAGTGTACGTATTTTAAGTTGAAAAATTAATCTAGAATATCTAAGTTGAAATTAAAAACTTATGATTAAAAAACAAATCTTTTATTTGGCAACTATCTATTAGCTAAGCCGCAATGAATAATCAAACAAATGAAAATAACCAAAACAACAGAAGAGAAAGAGTTGTTGTAACGGAAGTCCTTATATTACCGCAGATAGATTTGCCGATATTCCTGGCGTTGTATGACGGGCAGGACGACGTTTTAAGATCTATACCACCGATATGGCTACTGTATGACGACATGGATAAAATTCTCTTGAATACGATAAGGAATTGGGAAGAAAAACAATAATTATATTTTCTAATTTTTTTTTAATTTATTCTTAAAAATTCTTAAAAATATATTTAAATAAACTTACAACTAATATATCATTGTAATATAAATTAAAATAATTAAATAATTTTAAAATTAGTTTGAAACTTATGTTTTTACATCTTAAATAAATAAAAACACAACAATAAACACCACATAAAATTGAAGTTTCACTCTGAATTCAAAGATTATAAGTAAAAGTTTTACAATTTTTATTTAAAAATAATCTAAAGTATTTATTTGGGCTCAGCGAATAAAGGCCTAACGAACTAACGCCTAAAAAAAAAATGAAATAATGCCTAAAAATTGCAACAAAAAATTATATAGGAATTAGGCGGTTGTTCATTATGAAAGAATGTCTAATATTTTAGGCATTCCTTCATTAAAATTGTTAGGTGATTTTTCATAATAAAGAAAGCCTAACAATCAAAAATGAAAAAACGCCTAATTAGATATTTATTCATTTTTGATTGTTAGGCTTTCTTTCATTAATGTTAGGCGATTTTTCATTTTGCTAAAAGTGTGATTTTTATTACTATTATGCGTGAATTCATTGAAAACTAACAGTTGTATTTACGGTTAGACATTATTTTTCCCTTTTACAAAATGCATACACTATCTTGTAAACATTCTGTAAAAGGGAAAATTATTAGTTTTTAAAATTATAAAAGCAATTGATTTTCCCTTTTACAAAATGCATACACTACCTTGTAAACATTCCGTTAAATAGAAAATTATTAGTTTTTAAAGTTATAAAAGTAATTGATTTTTAATTTGTTATTGTTTGTTTTTTTTTTTTTAAGGTGACACCCGAAGTATTTTCGGTTTTCTTAAAAAGAACACTGACTACATCAGCTGTCGAGGCTTATAACGGCGTTAAATATAATTTATACATTTTTTTATTATTACATTTTTTCCTTTCAAAATATATTTTCAGCATTTTAATTCCAGTTGTTAGGTTTTCTTTCATTAGGTGTTAGTTCATAATGAAAGAAACCCTAACAATTTAGTCTTTCTTTCATTTTTATAATTAGACTTTCCTTCATTTTTAAAGTTAGACGTTCTTTCACTTTCTTCTTAGGCGTTCTTGTTTAGGCATTCTTTCATTTTGAAAAATTAGGCGTTAGTTCGTTAGGCCTTTATTCGCTGAGCCATTTATTTGGATATTGGCCAGCAGAACAAAAGTACTCAGCAGGTTTGTTTTTAGGAAAATAAAAAGCAACCCAATGCTGTCCAGGCATATGTGATGGATCAGTGTTAGCAACGTAAAATGATGGTTTTAAAACTGGTTGTGTTGGTAATTTTTAACATGCAAATACACCTTTAAATTTATATTTTGTTATATTATTGGACTTCAAAGTATATTTAATATTTATTGAATTCATAGTGTTTGAATAATATTACGCGTTTTATCTTATTTATATTTATTTCTATAACACTATCAAATTCACAGTATACTAAGCACGTTATTGCTTCAATAATTGGTTTGCCAAAACGCCCTTCAGTACGAATAGTTCCCTGGTTTATTAAATTACCGCAATTATAATTATTATTATGATCTGGTGTCAAGTCGAAAGCAAGTAAAAAATATCCGTTATCAAAAAGTTCTTTAGTTATTTGATGACCTTTATCGAAATAATGAATTCCAGTTCATTTAAATAGTGTTTGATAACCACGAGTACTTATTATTCCTCCGTTATTGTAGTTAAGTTCAATTGGTTGTGCAGGAATTTGTACTCCATTAACAACCAAATTAAATCTTTGTAAATTAAAATGTTGAAAGCTAAATGGATTTTTTTTTCTCCAGTATATGCTTTATTAGACACCATTCCAAAAATGAAAAAATTTGGTAACTGTCCTAGTATAACGTTATCTAAAGTTAATGAGTGATTTCCAGGGTGTATTGTAAACGTTTTTATTTCCACTCTTTTATAAGGATAAATAGCATTTCTTGATTGTAATACATTATGATGAGCCATTAGAATATTATGATTAATAGTAAGATGGTTTATATATAAATTAGCTTCATGTATTTTAATATAAGATTCATTTTTATCGCCACCTTCTAAAATGTAAAATTCCTGTTTTTCCAAATTTAATGTTACCTTAAGATCAACATTATTAAGCAAGTATTTTTGTTGGTTAAATACATCAACATGAAGTTTTCCAAAAAGCTCTACTCTCTTCCCATCCTTAAATTGTTTTTTTCTCTTGTCTAAACCAGGATTTTCTTTATCAACTAATGAATTTATTTTATTTGTATCAATAGCCCAGCCACATGATTCAAGATGTGTAGATCTGGCATCATTTCCATAATTTAACAATTTTTCAATATAAGCCCTATAGTGATAGTTATTGTCAGGTTGTGATACATTTTTATTGTTAAGGTGTACAATACAATTTCTAAACAAGGAGTGCAGTAAGTTATTAACTACTCCTCCGTTTCCTTTTAATTCAATGACCAGTCGAAGATAAATACTATTCAGATCTCGATATGTTTCACCATTGCCTAGTGATACAAATTCAATTGTGCTCGAATTATCTAGTGAGGCAATTGGATTGTAGCATATTTCTTCGGTTTTAACAACGCTGGTTTGAATTGGAGGAGATTGAAATAAATCCAACTCACTCTTCATACATTCTATAAATCCTGACATTTCCAATTTCCAAAAATATCCTTAAAGTTCTTTCCTCTACAACGTTTTGATTTAATCTGTTGCTTTTGCTTTAAACGTTTGAGTTTTATAAGTCGACCTTTACCTTTCTGCATTGTTTTCATTTTATCAATAGTAGCTTCTTTTATATTTTGTATGACCTTTTTTCCTTTGTTTAGTAAGATTTCTTTTATTGGCTTTGTTCCAATTTCTTCTAAAATTTCCTTTCCAATATCTAATGATTTATTCTTTAATATATTCATCCCCGTTTTAAATAAGGGTTTTAAATGTGAAAATACAGCCGAAAATATGGATCCAATACCACGACCGTATTGTAAAATTCTTGGTGCGTGACATATTTCACCAATATTTTGTATATTTTCTCCAGACTGATTATTATAATAACTTGTATAAATCGCATCCATGGTTGTAATAGTACAATAAACGGGAACTTATTTATTAAAGTTTATCTCTTCTCCTTCATCATTTCGAATCAATATGGAAATATCATTTATATTATAGGCTTCAAGAGGAAAATATTCAATTCTTTTGAAATGTATATAGTTTTTTAATGTTGTTACTGAAAAAAATTTTAAACATTTAATTTTTTTACTACCAACATGTCGAGGTTTTATTATATCAGTATAAATAAATATGTTTTCATTTATATCAGACGATTCAAATTTATTGATAAACTGATTTATGTTGTCAGAGAATTTGTTCAAAGATTTTTCGAATATATAATTTGTTGACGATAATATGGATCTTTTTCATAAGTTGCTGTAGATTCTGGACTAGTTACTTGAACATTTTGTTCTATGTTTGAACTTTTTATATTTACGTTACGAGTATCTTTTTCTTTTGTAGATATATTAGATTGGGGTTTAACAATGTTTAATGTATTTAAAAGTTTTGAATTTTTATTAATATTTTTTAGTTTCAGCTCGTCAGAAGTTTCCATTAGATTTCTAAATTTGGTTTTAATTTCATCATATTCGTTTTTAGAGTCAATTTTCGTGTTTAATGTATTTAAAAGTTTTGAAGTTTTATTAATATTTTACAGTTTTAGCTCGTCGGATGCTTCCATTAGTTCTTTAAATTTTGTTTTAATTTCATCATATTCATTATTAGAGTCAATTTTCAATGTTTTTACAGATTGATTACTAAAATTTTAAATGTTGCGTTTTTTACGTTTAAGCATATTTTGATTTATATTTAGTTGTTTATTCGTTACCGAAAAGGATATACATATCTGATAGTCCGACTTCCCACTGGTCACTCATGGTAAGAGATTGCTTTAATAAATTTGTGAAAGTACTTAAAGTGTTTTTATATAAATTTACTGAATCGTTACTTAATAAAGTAACATAAATACTATTATCCTCTGTGCTTGATGACATATTTATTAGAAATGTTAAATATTATAAGTTGTGTATTATACATATGTATATGTAAAATTTAGTTTGTCAACTAAAATCTGTTTGATTAATCCATGAATTATATTCTTTTCCGAAACCCAACCATTTTACAAATAGTTTTTCACCTCTATGTTTTAAGACTTTTTCAACTAAAAAGATGTTAGGAACTTTAGTTTTAATAACTCTTCTTGATAAAATCCACCTTTAATTAAATTTCCATTAAAATCTTTTAGCTGGTAGGTGACAGGGTTTGTTGCATTAATTTTATTTACTTTAAAAACTTCTGTAGACCAATTTGGTGAATATCCCTTTTAAAAAACATTTTTATAATTTCTTATGCGAACAAAATCGTTAATATAAAATTTCCATTTTTAAAAACTTTAAAATTATTATATAGAACAATTCCATATGAAAGCGATCACCTTTTGGACGACCCCTCTCCGATTTTAAAATAAATAGTCTCAATCGATTGCCCAGCAAAAAATAATGTACCTACATATTTTTTTTTTTTTATAGTGACTGGTTTAGTGGTGGTGTACACCACTGTCATGTGACAAAATTGAAGAATTCTTCATAAGGGACCTCATCGTTGGAAAGGTATTGAATCAGGCTTTAATTGAAAAATAAAATTTTCCTAATTTTTCTTAGAAATTTACCTTTAAATTTTCCCAAGAAAATTAAATTTTCCGATTTTCCACAGAAGCTCCTAAATTTTCCGGCTAATTTTTTTTTTTGGATTCCTCATAATTTTTGCTTTAAGAATCAGCAATAAAAAAATGGGCCCCGACTCCTTGTTTGGACAGGAGAAGAGCATTTAAGAGACCACCTTGTTAAAAATACATTTTAAAAATTATTTTACAGTAAAAAATACATTTATGAAGAAAAAATCTTTTTATTTTGCTGCTTATACTTAATTACAATATTTATTAAAAATTTCAATTGTCTTGGCATCATTATAAAATTAAAGTAACTTTAAATTTAGCACGTCGGCAGACGAAGAGTACCGCTTTACATTAATTGACATATCAGAAATATTTGGTATGAAGCAATGAAACTTTTGCGTTCCAGTTATAGTTTTGACATTATTATATCTGTTTTGAATTCGTCGCTCCATGGCATCGTGTTCTTTTTGAGCGCATAAAACTGTGTTAATGGCAATTTCCTTGCTTTGAATCCACGAAAACAAATGTTGTACATTTAAGATCTGGTCAGTATATGGTCTTTGCAAACTTGCCTTAGTCGCCATGCGTTTTAGGGTTCCCCCTAACGCATCGCATGGGCCCTTACCGTGGGACGTCGCGAAAAAGTGCCACTCGACCTTGCAGTTTTGTTCTTCTTCAATTATGCAAAGATTGTAAAATTTTTTTTTATTCTTGTACTGAGAAGCCGCGCCGTCTGAGAAAAACGTTACTTTGTCGATTGCATCGAATTTTGATCTTAAGAATTCAAACAGTTTCATTTGAAATAAATAAACGGACACATAATTATGAGCTAAACTCTCCGCGACAACAACAAGGCTTACGGTCTGTAGTTCGTTATCTTCGTTTTTGAAATAAATGCAAAAAGGATGCACCGTGCACTGGTCGTTTGCCCAGTGATAAGCCTGAATTTCATCCTGAACGAGAAAAGTGTAATTCTCGGCAAAGTCGCTTATCACAATGAATTAATTTTGGGCTAATTTCTCCTTACTTTCCTTTAGAAATTTCGATTGCATCTCGGATATGAAATGGTGCGCCTTCAGTTCATTCAACTTGAATCCGAATTCCTCGATGAATTCCGGAATCTGCTTTACCACGGTCTCAAGGGAACATCTGCCGCTGCTAATTATCCACTGTTTGAAATGCACCTCCTGAATTAACAGCTGTTCAAACTTTTCCGCCAAATATTGCTCTAGCTCGTCAATCTTCGGACAATTGTCGCATTTGGACAGATGACAAACTTAGAAAATTCCACTTTTTCTGCTGGGTATTTCTCATTGAACTGATGGTATGCTTCGGATAGATTACATAATAATAATCTGCGCTGCTTGTGTACTTTTTCTCCATCTTCACGTGTGATAACATAGTCACGTGTACCTGGGCAGGCGCGGCTGTTGTCATCATTGCAGTAAAAATCTTGAATCAATTTCACCGTTGCTTCGCTGAGGGTCCTTGAGCCAAATTTCTTGGTGGGAGTCGCCAATATGCCCTTCTGTCGAACTAATTCTTTGCTTCTTCTCGCGATGTAAAAAGATGTTTGAAACTGTTCAGAAATCTTGCGTATAGACCATGATTGAGGCAGCACAGATAAAATGAGATATTTCTCCGGAAAAGTGGTCGCTAAATTGAATTTTCTTTTCAACTGCTCAATCATTTGTTTGCCGTCATCCACGTCATCTGCTTGACTGCATTCGTTATCAGAGCCTTCATCAAATATTGTCGCGATTGCACTCATAACCTTGCCTTTTTTCTCTTTCCTGTATGTTTCACTTCGCAACTTTCTTTTTCTAATAGGCGTTTCACGTAAAGTGGTAATAGCCTCATTCAAAGGACTCAAAGACATATTGACCATCGGAATGTCTGCCTCACTATCAGATGAAACATTTTGTTCACTTGTCACTTCACTCTCGGATTGTGGCTGCATTTGTTTCAATGCATTTGCTTGTTGAAACAAATCGATTTTACACTTGGGGCAAATGAATTCTGCTTCTTCACCGTATTGTATATTTAATTCATTCATGTATCGCTTCGAAACACCAGTTAATTTTAATACTTTTATCTTTTTCGAACGATGTCCACTCTTGTTAAACCGATTGCAGCAAAATTTATTCATTTTACTTTAAATTGTCTTTACAGCTTCACTCTTTACTTTACAAAAAAAAAAAACACTTTAACACTTTCACGTTTAGTATTCAACTGAAATTTGACTCAGAGTGTGTGAAGTATTTATATTTATTTTTTGGTAAAAAATAGGTAAAAAAAAATAAGCGATATTTGCTTTTCTTTAATAGGAAAATTTGCGTGAACTACTGGTCATAAAATGTTTTTTAAAAGGGACTTAATTGGTTACTGCCAATAAGCCGACCACAGGTCATAAAATGTTTTGCAAATTTTTTAAATTACCAGGTAATAAATATTTCGCCATATTTATGGAAAATCCGTGTTTTATGACTTGTTTCTGCACGTGTCATTTTAGGCGAAATATTTATTACCTGGTAATTTAAAAAATTTTCAAAACATTTTATGACCTGTAGCCTCAGTCGGGTTTGGTGTGCCATTACATGCCACTGCTGCTATTATCCATGGATTTATGGCCGATCTTGTGAAGGCAGGCAGACCATATTCACTACACACTCAACTTGGGGCTCTTAAAAAAAAAATTGATTTTTTCTTCATAAATGTATTTTTAACTGTAAAATAATTTTTAAAATGTAATTTTAACAAGGTGGTCTCTTAATTGCTCTTCTCCTGTCCAAACAAGGAGTCGGGGCCCATTTGTTTATTGCTGATTCTTAAAGCAAAAATTATGTGGAATCCAAAAAAAAAATTAGCCGGAAAATTTAGGAGCTTCTGTGGAAAATCGGAAAATTTAATTTTCTTGGGAAAATTTAAAGGTTAATTTCTAAGAAAAATTAGAAAAATTTTATTTTTCAATTAAAGCCTGATTCAATACCTTTCCAACGATGAGGTCCCTTATGAAGAATTCTTCAATTTTGTCACATGACAGTGGTGTACACCACCACTAAACCAGTCACTATAAAAAAAAAAAAAATATGTAGGTACATTATTTTTTGCTGGGCAATCGATTGAGACTATTTATTTTAAAATCGGAGAGGGGTCGTCCAAAAATTTGCCAATTTTGATCGTTTTCATATGGAATTGCTCTATACTGTTCTTAAATTTTTTTTTTTTAATTTCGCTTGTTTACTGAAATAGGTTTCATCTTTATACTTCGATGATAAGATGAATTATATTCTTTCAACAGTTTATCTAATACATCTATCCAATTATTATTTCCTTGCATACTATTAAATCGTTCAACTATTGACGCTTTTAAATTTGAATAGGTATGATAATGATTAATATTTAGCTCTTTCATAAGAGTTTAGAAATATGTGTTATAAAATTCTTTTCCTTGGTCTGAATGCAGGTTTTTAGGAGCTTTGTTACTGTTTAAATTTACAATACTTTTAAATGATTTGGAAACCTCAAATCCTGTTTTAGTTTTTAATGGCAGAGCGTAGGCATATTTTGAGAAAACATCTATTACAGTAAGCATATACTTGAAACCTTTATTAAATTTTGCATATGGTAACATCTCCACCAAGTCTATTTGTCAAGTATCTAAAATTCCCTTTTGAATAAACCTACGTCGCTTAAAGTTTTTTCTAGATTGACTATGAATTTCGTCAATAAAAATTTTTTTTAATCATATTAATTAAAATATTCTTCCTTTTTAATTCATTAACAAATGGTTTTTAAGAGTGCAAACATGTTTTATCAGTTTATATATCCATTTACAATGATGGTTTGTGGTCCCTCAGGCTGTGGGAAATCTACTTTTATTAAAAATATAATAAAAAATCAAAATATAATATCTAAATATATAGACCGAATCATATGGTGTTATTCTGTTATGTAGAGTTTGTTAAAGGAATTCCATAGTCTTTTAATACGAATGACGAAGAATCTACTTTAATAATATTGGATGATTTAATGCTTGAATCATCAAATAAGAAAGTTTGTGAACTATTTACAAAAGGATCTCATCATAGAAGCTTAAGCGTAATTTTAGTTACACAAAATATTTTTCATAAAGGGACTTATTCGCGAGAGACTTATTCATTAAACTCCAAATATATAGTTATGTTTAAAAATCCAAGAGATAAGACACAATTCCAACATCTAGCTCGTCAAGTATATCCAGAAAACTCAAAATCTTTAGTAGATGTATATAATCATTGTACAGAACAGGCTGGCTCATGGTTATTTAATAGTTGATCTTACTCAAGAAATACCAAACGCTTTAAGATTTAGATCAAATATTTTTAATACAGATTACTATATATATGCAAATATAAACAATGACTTCAAATCTAAAGTTACTGAAGGAGAACAAACATATTCTCTATGTTCTTAAAAAAGCGGATCACAAACTACGAAATGCACTTTTGAAAAATGTTGACAATGTTGTTATCAAAACTTTAAATGAAATTATTTTAAATATTATAAGCAGAAATCATAAAATAAACAAAAATGTGTTTGAAAAACTAAAACCATATAAAAATACTTTGAGGAAAGTTTGCTCATCACAAACCTCTATGCGTCAAAAGAGGAAACATCTTATTCAAAAGGGAGGATTTTTACCCATTATTATTACATTAATATTAAGTGGAGTCATTGGAAAAATTTTAGAAAATGTCAAATAAATTATAAAAACTTATAGTTCTTCATCCATCAACTTACGAAAAATTTAAAGTTAAACATTCTGATTCAGATTTTTTACATCGGAAACTCTTACCAATATATGGTTCACATACACTGAAGGATATAAACAAATAGTATTATATTAAACAAGAACTTGCTAAATACTTAATTGGATCCCAACGATCATCAAATCAGAATAAAATATCAACAATGCATAATTTGCGCGATAATGAAACTCAAACGAAAAAGGTCTATAAAAAGCGTATTGAAACGCAAACAATTACACCTCAGTCGAGTAGTATAGCACTGCAAACGGATTTGAATTTGCCTGAAGATATTTACACAAATAATGATGACCAGAACGATATGGATACAATAATACAACAATTTAATCCTTCTTCTGCATCTTCCGTAGCTAAGCGTCTTAAAAGCTTTTCGGAAAAAGGAACTCGGAAAATTAGAATATTATCCAAAACTGATAATTATTCAAATATGAAACATCAACTTTACCTTATCAATATTTTCCTCGTGTTACCAGAAATCGAAAGAAATTAGATTACGATACTGAAAATGTATTATGGCAAAATATTTAAAAAAATAAAACTCTTTTTTTTGTTTATAAAATATTTTATTATTAATTAAAAAAAATATTTACATGTAAAAATGTTTCTTTTGTATTCAATTTCCATTAAATATTCATCATCATTATCTTTTTGAAACTGATCTTTATAATTAATTAAATCTACGTTTACTTTCATTAAGTAGTCATCATCTTCATCAAATTTTAAAAATTGTAGCTTGTAGTGACCCCAAGCAAGAGTATTAACATTATTATCACAAAAATATATCTTATTATCTAAATAACTTAATGATATTTTATTAATTAGGGAAGTATATGACACATGTAGTTTTGACTTAAAAATAAACATATTTCCATAATAAATTTGTTTGTTAAATAAACAATTTTTATAATCAGAAAGACTTAAACTGTTACATATGCTACTCTTGACACCCTTAGCCTTTTTAATTTCCTGCATATCTGCTATTTTAAAAGCATACATTTTTGCTCTCAAACCTACAAATTCTTTCATAATAATTCCATTATTTTCGTCTTTCATCATCCCTAAGACTTTTTTATTTTTTTTTTGGTATTCCAAATTTATTATTTGTTTCATACTCTGATGTATCAAACTTTAAATCAATGTCGTTAATTATATCTTTATAGAAGTCATCCGTTTCAAATGTATAAATAAATGAATCTGTGTCCATATAATTTAATTCTACTTTAGTTTTATATTTTGGTAATATGTAATCCTAATGAATATCGTACATTTTCCATTTCGAAAGTTCTAAGATTGTAAAACCTAAGTAAATAGGCTTATTGTAAAATTAAAAAGATTTATTTAGTTCAACTGCTACCATGTTTTCTTCAAATATACTTAAAGAATGAAATTCTGGTTTAGCAATAAGAGAACGAGCTCCAAGTCTCTTACCAACAATTTCCCAATTATTAACTATTTTAATATTTTTACGTTTATTAACGTTTTCCATTGTTTTTCCATATATGTACTGCATTGTTTAATAATTTGAAGAAATTTTTCTCAAAAGTGTTTTTTGCGTTAGTTCTATGAAAATTATTTAGTGAAATATATTTTTTTAACCAATAAGACTGTTTAAATTTCAATATTCTATGAATTTAAGTTAGCTTTAAACCATGCTTTAAACACTGCTGTAAATTTTTATAATAAATTACATACTCCGATTTGTTATTTAAATCAACAAGTAACTTTTTTTCTTTGGAATCTGGTGGAGTTTTGTTTTCACTACAAAAAGGTAAATTATTGTGAGTATCATGGATTTCTGTTGGATATACTAAATCAACTTCTAAAATATATCCAATATCTGAATCATTTGGTATTGAGTCTAAAGAAAAATTATCAATGTTTCTTACCCACTCAAAATTACCTTCTGGTAGAGCTTCAGACATTGCCCAACCATATAAATTATTTGCGTATAAATACATTAAGTATTTAGAAGGTAGGCTTTGATCATAATCTGGTAAATATTTATTGTTAGCAATATAATGCCTTTGAGAGCATTGAACTATTCCTCCTCTAATACCCTTTTGAAGAAAGGAAATCATTTCTAGATCAGTAAGCAAATCTAATTTAATATTTGTTAATTTAAGCATAGCATCCCATGACAATCCTGGAGCTGTGAAATAATGACATGGGTCTAAATTATAAATGGATTTACAAACATTTCTAAAATTCTCAAATACATCTGCTAACAATAAAACATCAGTTTTCCAAAGTTTCACATTGAAATGTACTCCAAACCATTTTAGCATGAATGTAGTCTTCTTCAAAACAATGTGTATTATTTAACTTATTAAAGAAACCTTCTTTGCTTGGCAAATGTTTTTCTGTAAGTTTTTCAACAGAATTTAAATAATTATACGGAAAAACTCCTTTTCTTACAAGTAAATTGAACTTAGTTTCATCATCTACACAAAATGATTTCACTACTTTCAATTCATGTTTAGTTAAATTCTTAACGAGATTGTGTAAGCTTGAGGGCATAAATCTATAGGAGTCTAAAAATCGTATTTCAATATTATCAGTGCTATCGCCTTTTATAGACTTAGACAGTGATATATATAGCTCCTTATTAAGTGGAATAATATTTATAGGACCATAATCAATATTGTTTAGCTCTTTAATAAATAAATGACAGTCATAGGCCGAAAAATTATGAAAAATAACAGGGAAAAATTTTGGTATTTTATAATTGATATTACAATAGTTATGAGCTGGTCCTCAATACTTTCCACTTAAATGACAATGATCTTTTACTTTTATGTCATTTGTAATAGCTTGAGAGCAAATATGACAAACATTATTGTTTTCGAAACTTAAATTTTCCTTTTCGGTTAAGGGTGTCATTGGAACAATTTAAGTGAGAAAATTATTATTTAAATATTTTATATCTAGTACTAAATTTTCTATAAAGAGCTTTGCGGAATCAAGCCCCTTAAATATTCTTAATCTATTTAAATTATCATTGAAATTACACTTAATAAAATATGAAAATGCATAGGGGATATGCTTAGCAATCAAAGTTGTTGATGAAGTATACCCTTTCGGAATGCACGTTTGAATGTTTTCAAAAATGCATTCCGAATCAGCATATATCACAAATGGAACTTCAATGGAGTTATTTAAATTCTTAAATTCTAATACTGACTCACTTCCCTTTGGAGCATAGGCGATTTTTCGGTTGCAGTGTTTTTGGTGAATATTTAATTTATCCTTTTGGTAAAAATGCTGCAGGCAGTCATCGCATACAAAAAGTTTGCCTTAATGCTTCGTTGCTTGCAATCTGATTAATCTGCAAGAAGAAAAAATAAAGATAACCTTTTAATAACACAAAATTATAACGGTTGTCAATTATAAACTTACCTTGAAATATTTTTTATCCACATAAAGTGGGAATTAACTCCATTTTTCTCCTGTAGAAACATAAGGGAAATGTGTTTGGATATTTTCCCTTTAGTTTTGTGATAGGGTCAACAACTAAATCTTTTTCGTCATCATATCCAAAAGCATTGATACTGATCAGAGGGTTTTTTCTTCATAAATGGCTATGTCTTCTATTTCTACAGGGAAGCAATTATTTTTTCCTCAATCTTAACTTTGTACATAAATGTGAGATTGGCGTTATTTTGTTTTAAGTCAGCTATTGCTGATATAACAGCCCATTTAAAACAAAACTCATCTCTGTTTTTAATATTGAGGCAGGCTTTTTTTATCATTAGTTTTCTAGGAAGTTGTATGAACGTTGACCCTTCATTGGTTGATACTTATTTATATTTATATCCACTTTTATTATTTCAATGAGAGTCCAACCACTATCCCTTTCTTGAAACTCCTCCATTATTTGTAATACTTTTTCAATTTTGTTATTGAAAATGACATCAAAATCTTCAATATAATATATTTCATCCATTTTGGTTTGGAAGGTTTTTAGTTCTATTGATATATTTTCTCCGTCTTTAATGTTGGACTTTATATAAAACCCAGAAAGTTCCATATTGAATTTCAATATGACATGGAGTCTTAAAAACTTTTCCACTTCCGACTTTATTACCGCGGCAGCTTCTTTTAAAAATATTTCCGGAATAATATTTTTTTATTCATATTTTCATATGAAAGAACTATTATTCTATTTTTAAAGGCACTTGTCACTTGTTTCACTTTTCCTAATTAATTTTTTGAATATGAAGATGCATGCGTTTTTTCATGCAATTTTAAGTCCATTTCTTTTTCAAAAACTTTTTTGCACTCACTACATTTAATTATACCGGCCATGTTTATAGTTTCAAAAATACTTGATAACTGTTTAATAAAATATGTTATAGTTATTATAAATAATTAAATAAAATACGTTTGAAAAGTTCATTAATTCATAGTTTAATTTGAAGCCAACATTCAAGGTTAATTCTTAAACTTAAAAAATGCTACGATTGCATTTTTTCACTTATGAAAAGTTTATTAACTCATAATTTAATATGAAGCAAACATTCAAGGTTAATGTTTACACTTTAAAAATGCATACGATTGCACTTTTTAGCATAACGAAAAGTTTATTGACTTTTAATTTCCACAATAACAATTGTATATTTACTTTTTACCAGAATGTTCTTAAAAGTTCTATAATCATAGATCAGTTTTCAAAATAGGCTTTGATTGATATTAAATATATATACCAAAATAAAAAATAAGTGCATAAGTAAATAAATATATGTTTTACGAGGTATTTTCAAAAGATTTTTTAATTTTTTTATTTAATTAAAAAATGGAACGTGTTAAACTCAGTTGCGAATTTTCAAACATTTAACGTTTGCAAATAAATATAATAAAAGGCACTTTATGCGGATGCATAATTTTAGTGCAAAGAAACCAAAATTTCAAAAACAACATCCCGCAGAGATGAACATGAAGGAGGAGATCCCTGACAACGCGAAGGAGGAGATTCCTGACTTCGTAAAACAATTTATGGAGGAGGAGGATGATTCGTATTTTTTGAAAATAAAATTTTAAATTTTTATATGTCAAATTATTTTAAATAAAAGTAATAAAAATTAAAAAAAAATCTTGTTTTTGTTTTATTATATTTATCTTTATTGTAAGGATTTTTTTCAGAGTTTAGGTATAATTTAAATCGAATATTGCAGGTCCATTTGGTAATTGACGCCCCTTGTAAATAATTGACCAAACTTTATCATTCATTTGAGTTAAGTATGGATCCTCCTTGTTTAAAAATTTCATCATTCTATTGGGTAGATAAAACCATTTATTGTCATCTAAATTGGCAATGGCTTTAAGACCATATTGTATTTCTTTCCATTCAAAATTCACAATTTTCAAGGATTGGTTTAAAGGTATATCATCTGTTGTAATATACTCAGGCTTAATACCTTGGGCAATATTCACAATTTTTTTATACATCTGAAAACAAACAAGAAAAAAATAATAAATAATTAAATATACCTTTATAATGTACGAAATGCTTACCATTTTTATTAAGTTTCCTTTAAAGTGGCAATTAGAATAATGATGTGGAATATACTCCCTAAGCCTTTTTATATAAATGGCAAACTTTCAAATTGAGTTAATCTCTATACTTACATGTGCTGCATATTCTAAATATATTACACATTACTCTATCTTATTTTAAAATACTCAAACAATTTATTTGTACACATTTTTAAATTTCCCTTCATTGAAGAAAATATAATCAACTTTATATAATTGTCTTTTTTTTATTTAAAATTACTCAAAAATTTTTTTATTTTGTTTCTATTCAAAATTCCTCCTTATGGAAAAATACATTGGGAGCAAAAAATTTAAAATTAACTAAAACCAACTTTAAAGTAACATTTCAATTTAAAAACTCCTCCCTATGGCAGAAAAAAATTCCTACTTATGGGAAAACACGTTGGGAGCAATTTGAAATTTAAAAATTCCTCCTTATGGGAATAACTAGGGACCAAAAATCATATACAGTAGCCCGTTTCTGTATTTCTCGCATCGTAAAATTTCCCGCATGAAAAAAGTGAATTATGACAAAAACAGTGCAATATGAAACAAAAAATGGTTTTTCTCACATAAGTGTTTCTGTACTTTTACTTTGCGAGAGTTATCTGTCATTTAAATAATTTTCCAGCAATTATTGGAAGGATGTGTGAACAAGTGTTTCTGTAACAATATTTTGCAAGTTTCTCACAAGAACTGTCAAAATAAGTCATATTTGAAATTGATGCGAGAAAACAAAATTTAAAAAAATGGAGCCCAAATTATGTATGTATGTACACAAGAATGTGTATTATTTTATTTTTTTTTAAAAGAAATAATTTAAATGATGAAAATAAGTATATAAAACACAATTGTTATATTCTGTTATTTAAATTTTTTTGGCCTTTCATTGTGTTTGTTTAATGCAGGGCTGCCAGATAAATTTGTGAAAAAAACGTCAATATCCTAAGAAAAAAAAAAAAAAATGTCTATTTTTTTCGGACAATTTAAAATTAATTTTGACGAATTTTGTTCGATTTGTATGATATAATCACAAATTTTTATCATATAAACACAAAAAAAAAAAAAACATTAAGTTCATGGGTAAAATACATATTTTATACATACACTAGCTTAACCCGGTGCGCTTCGCTACACTGGTAAAAAAAATAAATAAGAAAAAAATTGCAGTATTTTTTTAATGTGTAATTTATTTATTTACATACGTATTGCATTAAATTTTTTTTTTTTTAAATATACTTTTAACAAAAAAATTAATTTTATCTATATATATATTAATTTATATTATCAAAAGCAGCTAACTTAAGTAAATAATTCTTATTATGTATGATTATTGTAATGCTTTATGATATACAATATTTTTGGTCTTTCCTTCAAGGGCGTAAACAAATAAATTTTTAGGGGTTCCTACACGTGAGCATGCAACGTAAAGTTGTCCATGAGAAAAACATGGGTTTGATAAATTTAGGCCGCATACATGAAGAGTTTGTCCCTGCGATTTATTTATTGTCATCGCAAATGCTAAACAAACAGGAAACTGTAATCTCCTAAATTGGAAGGGCATTTCAGTTGATAATAGGGGAATTCGAGGTAGCAAGACATCGGTACCTATATACTTTCCCGTGATAATAGTCGCTTCGATTAAATTGTTCAACAGCTTTTTCACTTTTAGCCTGGTTCCATTGCAAAGGCGAGGTGGGTCAATGTTTCTTAATAAGATAATAGGAACACCAACTTTCAATAGCAGCTCATGTGGTGGAAAGCCAGCCAGGTGCAAAGAGTTCAAGAATTCGACTGGATAATTAACCACGTCCTCTTCATTTGTCACAGTATCAACAGATTTATATGTTTTTGCATGATACATGATTATCGATTTAAACCGTAATAAGCACAAATCCGTTCAAATTTAAATTCTATTAAAATAACTGTAAATGTTATGTGGGATACAATATGTACAGATTTTAAACTATTTTACTTGCACTTTTTTTGCGTACAGCCTTTAGCAGTTTTGGCTGCGCAATGATGAATCAGTCACTTGACTAAATTATAAATTTAATTCAATATTTGTGTTATATGGCGGTACTGCTTCCCTGTCAGTATCGACAAAAAAGTGGTTTATTTTATTTTTGGATGCTTTTGTAAAAATGTATTGCTACCCCTCCACCTACCCCATTTATTTTTGTTTTAAAATTTGTCCTGTAAAGGTTGATAGCTCTTGTGTTCAGATATATGGTATTTAATTTGTCTTTTATGAGGGGTACTGCTCCTACTCTGTCTACCCCGCACATTTTTATATTGAAATTTTTAGTTTACTATAATAGTAGCTTTAACCACGTTTGAAGACTCTCCCTTTAATAGTTCTTCAGTTGAGCGATATTTAATGTATGCATCCTATGGAAGGTATTTCCCCCCCTGCGCCTACCCGCTTTATTTTTATTTTCAAAAGTGTAGTATACCATAAGAGCGACTTCTAGAAAGTTTGAACATTCTCACTATTACAGTTCTTAAGATATGCGATGTTAAACATTGGCGTCCTATGGGGTATTCCTATACCCCCGCTGCTATTTTATTTCAATTCCGGGGCTCAGAAGATCCTACTACAAAAAGTTCAGCAAAATGCTTGCAGCGGCTCTTAAGATATGCGATAATTAATATTGGCATCCTATGGGGGGTACCAATTCCCCTGCCCCTATCGAAAAAATAAGTAGCCTATTTTATTTTTAGGGCTCACGTGATGTTATTGTAAAAATTTCAGGAAAATCGCGTCAGTAGTTTCGGAGTCTATAAAGCGACAAACAAACATACAAACATAATTCATTTTTATATATATAGATAAGCTTGAGGTATATTTAAATAAAATTATTTATTTTATTTTTCTTAATCCGATAAGAGTTTAAAATTTCAGATTGCTATTTTTCCCTACAGCAATCACACAAAGGAGTGACAAAATATCATATTGAAATAAAACAAACACTTTTGGACAAAGTAAAAGGCAAAAATTTCCTGAAGTGCATTGACTGAAAAATGGGGTAATAGTTTAATCTTTTGATCACACAAACAAATGTATTAAATAATTAAAGCAAATAAAAATTAAATAGTTTCCGTTCAAAATTTTGCTTTTGCCGATACATTTTTTATTCTGCCTTGTTTTTAAAGATATCGGTTTTCTGTGGTGCCTAATACACAAACATATAAAACTATTTAAAATTGTTTTATTTCCAAGACTCACTTTGCCAATTTTGGAACAAAAAAAATCGTCAAAATGTCGATAAATCTTTAAATCTGGCAGCCTTATTTTTATTATATATATTTCTTTCGTTGACGTTTCGCTTGCATTTGACACTTAATTACTGGAAGTATTCCAGTTAAAACAGAATCTGTGTTGTCTGTTCTCGCATTTAAATACAGAAACACTTTTCTCATAAATCGAGAAACGATGGAATTTTTTGTTTCACACTTAATATGAGAAAATTTGCGATGCGAGAAATACAGAAACGAGCTACAGAATCCCCATATTTATACTACTCATAATGCCTATTTTGATGCTTCAGCAAGTGCGATGAATTCTGCTTCGGTGGATGATAGAGCTACGCATGTTTGTTTACGACATGCCCATGATACAACAGCACCATAGACCTTGAACAAATAGCCGCTGTTTGATTTTCTATTTTGTTTATTTTCTCCCCAATTTGCATCCGAATAGCCAAGCAAAATTTTTTCATTATCCGGAACGATAATGGTGCCTTTTAAATATCTTACGACTCTTTTTAGTTCTGTCCAGTCTTCTTCATTTGGATTGCTGGTTTTTTGGCTTAAAATACTTATTGCTACCGTAATATCGTAATATAAAAGGCTTCCCAGGAGCTTTTGATAATTTTTGTTGTCATTTAAAATATTCGGTTCTATATCAGATTTTCCATAAGAGACATGATGACGTTTTGGAATCTTGAAGTCTGTTTTCTGCTAAAATTTTATCACCATATTTTGATTGGGAAATAGAGTAAAAACCATCGTTTGATCTGTGTTCTTCCAAACCAAGATAATGAGGTTTGTGATGAAAATCGATTTGGAAAACGAAACGATTTGAAACCGATAATATCGTTTTTAGAATCTTTTAAAATTGTTTTTTTATACATATTCCTCTTATTTTCTGAACATATTCTTTTAAATTGTGTATTACATGAGTTAATTATACATATGTTTTTAACAAAAAATTTTAATTGTAGTTCAGAAATTGATTTTAAAATCGCTCGAAATTCATCACACCTTTTAAAAACGTTCGTTTTGAAATCGATCGATTTTCATCACATAACCGAATGTTTTACTGAACCCAAATCACTAATTGTGAATATAGTTTTAAAAATATTTTTTACCTTTGAAATTGTCGATTCGTCTTTAGAACAAATTAGGATATCATCGACGAAGATTAACACGAATATTAGATCTACCCCTTCTGAGCGTATATATAGACATGGGTCCATATTGCTTTGTCGGAATAACGATTTAACCAAAACATTGTGGATTGTTTGGTTCCATGACCTAGAAGACTGTTTAAGCCCATAAACAGATTTTTTTAGTAAACATACATTCTCACCTTCATTTGTTGTAAAGCCTTTGGTTGCTCCATAAAAATTTTTTCGTTCAGACTACTATTTAAAAAAGCTGTTTTACAATCAATGTGATGTATCTCGAGATTCCGTTTTCCACTTATAGCGAAAAATGTTCTTAACGTTGTATGTGATACCACTGGTGCAAGTACTTCTTCGTAATCGATGCCATATTGTTGTGCGTTTGAATTGTGTTTCTTCACATTTCTGTTTTTTTTTTTTCTTAAATACCCATCTACATCGATTATATTATCATCTTTTGGCCTTTCAACAAGTATCCAGGTGTTATTTGCTTTCATTGAATCAATTTCATATTTCATAGCAGTAAGCCATTTTTCTTTTTCGTCGCAGGATATTGCTTCTTCAAATGTTGTAGGGACGTAATCCTTTAAAAGATTTAAATAACGTTCTGGAACCTTGCCTTGAGTTACACGTTGTGACCTTCTGATTGCTGGACTATTTAATTCATCATCTTGGACGTCTGTATTGGGTTCCTCTAAATTTGGGCTTTCCTCTTCAAAATTAAACGTATCATAAAACTCTTCATCATTATTATCCTCAGGATGATCTTTCATATCTTTTGCTTTAAATGAAATTTTAACTTCATTCTTAGAATCACAACTATTTTCTCCATCTATCAAGCCATACATTTTTCCTGTGAACTTGACGTATCTTGATACGTGTATTTTATAATTTTCATCAAGCATACGATACGCCTTAGCATTCTGATCATATCCGACAAAAATCATCTTTTCAGATTGTTTACTTAATTGGATTCTTTTTTCTTTCGGAATGTATACAAAACCAGGCTCACCAAATATTTTTAAATGTTGTAAATCAGGAATTTCATCGTAAACTCTTGCATATGGTGTAAAGCCAGTTGTTCTGGTTAATATTCTGTTTTGTAGGTAATTTTCTGTAGATATTGCTTCACCCCATAGTTGTTGTGGTAATTTAGCTTCGGCGAGCATACACCTAACCATTTCAATAAGAGAACGATTTTTACTTTCTGCAACACCGTTTTGTTGTGGGCTGTAGCCGGCTGTGTACTGTATACGAATACCTACTTGCTCTAAGAAGGTAGTTATTTCCTTATTCATATATTCTTTGCCACGGTGCGACCTAATTATTTTAGGTCTCTTTCCAAAGTTGTTTATATTAATGAAATATAACCTTTTAATTTGTCAGAAACTTCATATATGTTTTTAATTAAATAAATGTGACAATACCGACTGTAGTCATCTATTAAAGTTAATACGTATTTATTACCACTAGGTGTACATGTCTGCATGGGTCCGCACAGGTCTGAGTGTATTACTTCAAACGGTCCTCTTGCACTTACACCAGTCTTTTTGGGAAATTTTATTCTAGATGATTTTCCAAGTGTACAAATTTCGCAACAGTCATTTTTATTACACGATTTTATATTTAAACCTTTTGCCAGTTGTTTTCAATTCATCATTTGAATGGCGTCCGCATTTCTGTGGCCTAAAACTCTGTGCCAGTAATGTATACAACTATTTTTGCACCCACTAGAAAGCTTCAAGCGCTCTTCAATTTTAGATATATATAGTCTGATTCGGCTTTCGCAAAGAACAAAATTTTGTTGTCTTTAGATACCACACATTTTCTATTACGAAAATCTACGCGGCAACCCTTTTCAGTTAATCTTTTTACGGACAAAATATTTGTGTTTACAGCTGGGGTGTATAAAACGTTTTCCAAACTTATGCTAGTGAATTCATTTTCATTTTTCTTGAGGTTGATTTTAACCGTTCCTTCACCACTTGATAACACAGCTTAATTATTTGCAAGAATTATTGTTTTCTTTATATTTGTGTTTAAATTTAAGAATGCATTTTTGTCATTGCAAATATGACATGACGCACCGGAGTCAACTATCCATTTGCTGAAACCACCTGTTGTAACATAGCAAGAATTGGTATTTGTTGCCACTAAACATACATTATCATCCGTTATAGCATTAACATTTTGCTGTTTCTTTTTCCATTCATTGTATCGCTTACAGTTTTTCTTTAAATGCCCTTTTTTGTGACAGAAGAAATATTCGATGGTTGCACTATAGGTCAAATGGAAATTTTTTTCTGTGCGAAATAAATAACTACTACAAAAACATGGCATTCAAACCAAAACCTGTAAGAATTCCATAAGAAGTGTAACTCTTTTTAAAAAAATGGAATTTAACCCACTAACGATCAATAATTAACCCTTTTTCAACCATTAAAACAAACATAATACATTGTATTAATTTTTTTTTATTATATTATAACATTTAGAAATTGCTTAAATCTAATTTATTTTGAAAATTTAAATCAAAAAGGGGTTCATCACTTTCCTCAATTTCATTAATTTCTTCGTCTTGGTTGCTTAGCTGAAATTCTTTTATGGATTCGCTGCAACATAAAAACTTAATGACTTCAGGTGGAAGTGAATAATTATTACGCTTTTGTAAGCGTCTGGGTCAAAATTTTGTGGAAGCTAATGGATCTGCAGTATCAACAGTCCTATTTAATACATCTAACAGGTTATTGGTGCGGCTGTTTTTGCGGGCGTGATGTAACCTAATGCCTTTGTATATTTTGTGACGCGATTCAGAAGCATCTTCTCCAAGAAAACGTATTGTAGTGCGCTGTTTTCTATTATTTGTTTTGAGTGTATGAGCAATTTATGGACCGTGGTAGTCATTGGCAACCAGGGATATAGCTCCTGAAAACGGTTTGCTGTTTCAAAGCAATATATTTCCAATTTATTTGAATCGATTTTGAACCGGCAGGATAAGCAAATCAAAATGATTTTGAATCGAAATATTATATCTTTGTCAAAATCAGTTATTTCAGAAAAAATATCAATCTCAGTAAAAGCTCGTCGAGCAGTGTTTCCGTCATTTGTGGAACCAAAACCACCCACTCTGGGCATGTCCACGCGAAGTCCAAGTTTTCTCCTCCGCTTCCATTGCAGCCCATTTTTCCCACTTTTGAGCCAATTTTACGCAAAAAAAATTATTGTTTGCTTTATATTTTTATCCGTTTCATCCGAAATAGTATTAAGTTTGATTTTGTCAACAACGTGTTTGAAAACTACATCAAAATTGTCTTTCTTATTGCATTCTTTTTGCCATATTTCAAACAGATCGTTTTTTTTTTTTTTTTTTTTTTTTTTTTTTTTTTTTACACAGAGGTTACCTGCAAGAAAAGGCATAACTCATAAAGCGCAAATAATCACAATTTGTCACAAACCAAAATTAACTCAATACATTATATTTAATCCAATTTTTCAATTTGAAAGAGGTCAAATGGGGTCAAAATTTTAAAACGCTTACGGAATGTAAAAGTTTAGTACTTACCTGTCACTTTATTCTCCATTTAAATTAAAAAATTATAATAAACACAAATCAAGAAATACAAACTTTAAGTTGACCTTGCACTATTGAACAATCTAGCACGTTTGTAGAAAAAATTGAATTGATGGACTTTGACGCACAAATGTGTAACGGTGCTTTCTTTTTACCACAAAAAAACATCACACGTCTTTATTTTGAAGCATTTCCAATTAAAAAACTACAACAACAATAGTAAAACTCCACTTTGATTTTTATCAATTTAGCACAGAAAAAGCTGTGATTTGACCTAAGATTTTTGTTGATCACTATCATAGCCTTTTGTGTGTCAACTTTATCCCCTTTACGCCTGATATATTCCTCTATATTAGCTTTGATTCCACATACCATACACAAGAGTAAGAGTTTCTTCAGTGCGAGATTCAAGTGCAGTAATTAAATTGTTATAGCTGTTTGGTAGGCTGCTTAAAAGCATTGCTATATTCCACTTCTCGTCAAAAGTTTTTTCTCCTAAATTTTGTAGTTTTAAGAATAGATCCCTCATTAAATCAATGTGCACCTTTACATCGCCGTTTTCATCAAGTTTCCTACTGCAAATCTGCCTCATCACGCTAACCCTGTTGCTTAATGTTTTTCTTTCGTGATAATTTTGCAGATTCAGCCACATTTCAGCTGCCGTATTGCATTGCCTGATAAGGTGAAGATGATCATCCTCGACAGACAGTGATATAGTTGCTCTAGCAGTGTTGTCACTTTTTATCCATGTATCTGCGTTTGTTCCTGGTTTTGGTGTACTTAATATATCCCAAACGCCCTCCTTAATCAGTAGCATCTCAAGCTTAAACTTCCAAGTGAAATAATTTTAATTATTGAGTTTAGCCACTGTTGTCTTTAGTTCTGTAATTTTTTTTTTTTTTTTCTTTGAAAATTTTCTTTATTACGTTTTAAAATGTTTTAACTAGGGTGTCTGGTCCCATAACCTGTAGAAAAACTCGTTGATGTTTTGTATTATATTCTAATAAGATTTATTTTAATAAAAGTACAACTTATCTTTATCAGAGTTTAAGCCGGAAGAGAGAGAAGTTACAAGAAATTATAAGAAAAGAGTAATAAAATATATGTAATAAAAGTAATGTCAAAAGATAAATTCATTAAAATATTACAAGTTGAAATGCATTTATTCACATGCACCTGCATCTGGTGTCAATAATGTTAAACGAATTTCTTGAGGTCAATGAGTAAGTATATTAAAAGCTAGACATACTAAGTTTAAGAAGAACTTTCTTTGCGAGTGCAAAAATTGGAAATTTGGGGAAAAGATTCGAGGTGGCTAAAGTGGCGACCAAAATTAGATGTCGGATTAAAAAGTCACCAAATTCCAAAACCAGACCAATGTCAAGCCATGAAGGACGATATGCGATATGATGAGATCGAACTTAAAATGGCAGCGCTATATACATATAAAAAATAAAAAGCGCTGTATTTTTGGTCGTGGCAAAAAATGTTTTCTGTTTGGAACTTCATTGACATATCTTTCTTATTTGGCAGATCCTTCACTCTAGAGGGTGACTGTCACAAGTTTTTGGACACATTTAGTGCCCATGGGCCCCAATTAGTATCTTCTCTCCATAATTTGTCTCTTAACAATACTTTCTTGCTTGTTTTTAAGGCCCAACTAATCATATTATAGTTGTTGGCTTAAGCAACCGTGCGAATACACGTAAATCATATTTGTCAAACCATATTGAACTAAAGGAAACTTTTAGTTAAGTTTTATAAATCTGTCATTTGCTTACACAAAGTGCGACGAAATTGATCGCACTTTCCGTTCGGAATCAAATGTTTTTTTTTTTATATTGTTTTTATTGTTTTAAGTTTAAGTGTTTTTGTTAATTTTTGACAGAAGCTTAAGCAAGTTTATGCATATTATAGTTGGGTCTTTACCCTCGTTGCAAATCTTTCAAGTACGCGAACACTTACTATTAATAATTTTCAGTTATTGAACAGACCTTAAATCGAATGAAACCACGTTTTCGTTTTTAAGAATACAACTAAATTGAAAAATTTTATTTTTACATAAAATTGAAATGTAGAACATGACCGATTATTAAAAGATAAAATATTTACTAATATTAACAATTTAAGGTTCCCCCTCCATATTTTACATTACCGAATGAAATTGAACAACACATGCCGATTAAAGAAAAAAAGACTTCTAAATTATATTTCAAATAAATTTTTATGTGTGTAAATATTGCATTAATTATTGTATATATAAATGACTCACACATTTATACGCAGAAACAAATTTTAAAATGTAGTATGTCAGATTTTAATAAATATGATTTTTTTATTTTATTGAAATGTGCATTTATTATATTTTAAGGGCAGGTTATACATTACAATTTGTAAAAAGCATTATTAACAAGTATTTGCAAAACAAAAATATATATACATATTATAAAATTGTAACGTGACTGAGTGACTTCTTCAGCATCGCATAACCTAAACGCCTGAATTTAAATTAAAATTCGGACCGGAAGTTGGTCTCGCCAAATCGATCCACTAAGACGGGATTTTTGGAAATTTAGGGGGTAAAAAGGGTAAACACGGGTAAATCCGGCAACCTTATATCTTTAAAACTTAAGGAGATAAAAAAGCTGATTGGTGTTCATTGAAAAAAACAGACATTTCTCTGGGACTTTTTGAAATTCTTCTCTTTTGTGGAGTAAACAGGCAAAATCTTTGCTTTGAGCTTTTTTGTAACCCCATCTATATTTTATACCAATAAAAATGGAAAAAAGATTATATTACAATCGTTACTTATCTAAAAAATACAGATATTAATTTGGTACTTTTTTGAAATCCGAATGTTTAAAGGCTAAAAATCGTACCTATTATGTAGTACTTTTTTTAAAAACATTTTTCTTCATTCATTGACATATACGTTTTCAATTATGGGCTCCAAGAAACATTTGACCTAGAAACATAAAATTAAACATGTAATGTGCTGATTGGATTTTGATACTTTTTGTTCTTCAACTGGTACTTTTTGAATTACCGTTAGTATTTGACCTAGAGACATAAATGAAACATGCTATGTCCCGAGTGAATGAGAATATCGTCATATGAAATCAAAAAAGCCGTAAGCTACACAAAATTCAAAGTCGACTTTTTGATTGATTGTGATGCACCGTATCAAAATTCTTGTTTCTTTAAAATTTTACACTCCTACAACAAAAAATGACGATTTTATTAACAAAATTCTAAAAGCCCTGAGTGAAAGCACAAAAAATTCATAAAACAAAAGAGTAACTTACGCCTTTAAACAAGTTCCAATATATACTGAGAGATTAAAAATTAAAAAAAAAGATTTTCATGATTTTTATACCAATTTACCCTTTGAAAATTAGCAATATAAACATTGTACTATATTATTTTTTTAGGTTTTTATGATATGAATTTAATTTAACTTACTTTTTTTTTTTTTTTTTTTTTTTTTTTTCTTATGTTTTATTAATTAGTTATAAATATTTCAAAATTAAAAAAATAAATGTTATAGTTAATATATTTAATGAAGAAAACAAGAAAAATGCCTTTAACCATTTTTTATGACATGCCCTTTTCGGTTTCAGAAAAAACTAATTCTCAAAGGCGTAAGTTTCATATATCTCTATAAGTAATACAAAAATTGGAAATTTTGCTTTAAATATTAATTTTATAATAAAAAAGGACCTTAAAGTGAAAATTTGTTTAAAAAATTTTATTTATTTTTCATTTTAGGAAGTTTTTTGCTTCTCCTGTAAAATATGTAAAATGTAACTTACGGCTTTTTTGATTTTATATACCGATATGTAAGAGGGATATTTATATTTGACTGGTACTTTTTAAATTTACTATTATTTTGAACCTAGAAACATAAAATTCAACATGCAGGGTCCGGAGTGAATGAAAAACTGTAAAAGGAGGCTTTTTGTTCTTCATTTTTTGAATTTCAGTTAGCATTGGACCTACAAACATAAAATTAAACATGCAAGGTCCTGCGTGAATGAGAATCTGTAAGAGAGATATATTTGGTACTTAACGTAAACTCGCAAATACGGTTCCAGCCTCATTGTCGTTATTCTGCCAACACCAAATAAAATTTTGTACAACTTTAATATCAGCTCACTGCCACCAAATCGCAATCATTTTACTTGGGACGGGCCACCCACAATGTAATCCCTCAAAAACAGTTCTAGCCTCAAATATAACTGTCAGAATTACCATTAGAGAGATCCGCATCCTCCGGTGTACTAAGCGGAATATTTTCTATGCAATGGGAACCGAGATATTTTTTATATTTTATGTGACTGACGTCACTAAATAACAAGACGCAGATACAATTCTATTAGGGTTTGTTATAGTAACGTTAATATGCACGTTTATGCGTGGTAAAATTATCGTAGTCCGATAGACGGCTGGCATCGTAAGTCAGGCCTGATCAGGGCCATCAACAAAATTCGAGAAAAAACAGCCACGAAAAGATATCTCGTACTCACCCGCCACTGTGTTGAAGGAATATCTACTCTGGGCGTACGTTGACACCAGAGATCAGCAATGAGTAGTGAAAAAGTGAGTAGAGCCGAATCATGACTCATAATTTCTTGTACTTATACGCACTCATACTTATTGTAATTCGATCGAAACTCATATTCACTCAGAAGTTTGATTTTACTCATCGTACTCATACTTAAAACATTTCTGTAGTGGTTGATTTAGATTCAACAGAACTCAATGTGTATAAGCGAAGCAAAATGTGAGTCCACAAGCCCATTGTGGACTCACCCTTACGTTTTTTCACTAATTGGAAAACTCCGCTTTTTATTTTTTCCTTTATCTCACTATTTCTATCCATTTTTTACAACCTGCTCATAAATATCAATAATAATAAAAAAAATGTAATTTCCCCAAAATGTTTCTGTATAAACTTACAATTTTATGCTTTTTTATATTTTTATACATTTTATACTAGTTAGAAACTGTTAAATGACTAAACTTGTAAATATACTTGGATGAGTTAAATGAGCTGAATCAATGTGAGTATTATAAATATTTTCCTGAAATTACAAATCAAATTGAGGTCATTTTTAAATGTGTGAGTATGAGTCGACGTCACACTCATATTTGTGAGTGTGAGTGAATCAGAGTAGTTGAGTTTAAATGATTTCTACTCACTTATACTTAAAATTTCATGAGTCAGTATGAGTAGCGAAAAAGCGATTCATTGCTGATCTCTGGTTGACACTACCCAGGACAATTTAGACATCCATCGCTATTCATCAATATCCAAGGAGAAGGGATTCCGTTGGCGTTGCACTACAAACAATAAGGATAGGCATTAAATAAACCAGTCGAGTTGGCAGACGGTCTGCTAGTCAGAGAGATATTCGTGAATTTACTGAGCTAAAAAGCGGCTAACGAATGGTAGTAACAGTGTACCTGGAGATAAAGCGGCTATTGATCTAAAAGGTTGCAGTTTGGGCAATAATAAATAACACTTGTCAAAATCGTGTGCCCGCTACAATTGTAAGAACCGTGTGTAAACTTTTGTAAAATGAAGGAATGTTAAGGGAGCTCATACCAACGAGCGAAAAGTTTTTAAAACGAAAAGTTACAGATTTCGATGTCGATGCCCTCGTGGCAAGCAGAAATTTTGCTAGGTACGTTAAAGAGCAGACAGTTAATATCATCACATCCTCGCTGGTGACGACAACAGTGGAAAACAAAACCGCTTGAACATCGTTCGACCAAGACCACAGAGTACCGGTGTAAACCACACTTGGGAAGAAAAAACACAGCCCTAACTATACCATCCACCAACGCCTAGCAAAGCTTGAGCTAGCTCGCAATTAACTTCAGTAGAACCCGCCACAAACAACATCAACAGATATAACAACTTAATTAAAACAACTACCCCAAAGACGGCAATACAACACAGTACAATAAAACAAACCTAGGAATAATAGCTATACCTAGGAACAACAAAAACAACACCTAGGAACAAAAACAAAACACAAGAATAACAACAACACCAACGATACAAAGAACAGATAAGCAATTTTTTTTTTGAATGGGAAGTCAAGCCCCTGTAAATATTGGAGATTATCTTAATTACTTATTATTGAGTGGGATTGAATTTGTACATCCCCCGTAGAAGCTATGAAGAAGAGAAACAAAACTGTTAAAGTTTCGGCCTATTTAAAGTTAGACATCTATCGTACAAGTTTGGACGGTCTTAATACACTTGTTTACACCGAAAATGTACATTTGCTGAGAGACAGATTCCCTCATGTATTTTCTTCCGCTGAATTCGAAAATCAATGTTAAATTTTTTTTATAGAACAGTTTTTGACATATTGTAATTTTTAATTTGTTCGACCTTTTTCCACTTCACAAATCATATCTCGAGATAGAAATGTCCGATTGGGTCGTTTTTGAGAATTATATGCTTATTTTAAGATATTCTGAGATTAATTTCCGAATGTTATCTCATATAGGAAACTTACTTATTTTAGTGTTTTTCGTACTTGAATTTTTGAGTACGACTTGTACGTTCCTATAAAAAGCTTAATTTATGCCGAGTGTTTTTCTTTCTGTGTGCGTCAGGGATGTTAAAGTTTGTACAATTGTACTTTTTTTTGGTACATTTTGACCTTCTAAAGTATCATTGTACTACCGTGACTCATTTGGTACAATTTAAAAATTACTCATAGTTTCCCCTTTTTGAATTTTTAGTATAGAAAACAAATTATTGAGTCCTTTTCATTGCATTTATGTTGTACAACAAATCGTTAATGTAATGGGCGCTTAAATATACCACTAGTATAGTGGCGTATAGAGCGCTAGTCTCCTTTTACAATATGGCAAGTGAACAGTACTCACAGATGAGGAAACATTTGTTAAAACCTGTGTTAGCACTTCTGTTTCCTTTTTACCTTTTTAATAAAAGCAAAACATAAGTATTTTTTTTTTTTTTTTTTTTTTTTTTTTTTTTTTGTGAATATAGAAGTACTACTTTACTTAACTTAACAAATATATGCGAAAGAAATTTTTCATATCCTGCTTTTTTGTTTTATTTTTATAACCTTCACATTTAACGTCCCATAATTCTGTAAAAAATTTAAGTCCATTTATAAAATTTCTCCATTTTTCATTGTTTTCAATGTTCGTCATTTTACCTTTTTTGTTTTTTTTTTTTTGTATACAATTGAATTTTTATGTACTATTTTTAGTGTTTTAATAAATTAAAAAAAAAAATAGTATCGTAAAGGTCCAAAGAGTACACTTTTTTTGGAAGTTGGTACCAAATTTAAAACCCCAATTAACATCCCTGGTGTACGTTTTATAGAAGCTGTCAAAACAAAATGTGTACCAGTGATGCAAGCCGCCGGTCGTCAGCCGGTTAGCCGACGCCACCGACGGATCCTAGACACCACAAAAACATTGACGGATCCCAAAAGCAACCGCCCAGCAAAAACTTTACTTACCTGGTAAGTTAGCGAGTAATATTGGAGACATATGAACACTACTTATTTTTCGACTGAATAACTACTTATTTTTGTTCGAGTTGTCCACAGAATTCACAGAATACACTTACTAGAAGTCACTAAATATTTAGTTATAATTTAACTACCAGTAAGTTGAATTGTAAGTACTTACAATATACTTACTAGAAGCCAAAAAATAACTAGTTTTTATTTAATTAGCGCTAGTTAAGAGACCTAATAAGTAGTTATGGAGCTTGTTACCAGTAAGTAAATATTCAGTATTGAAAACAAGACAACAAATAAGTAGTTATTTAGCTGATTATTAGTAAGCAAATATTCATAACTGATAATAATAGTAGTAAAAAGTACTTACTGAGGTCATTACAAGCAAGTACTTATTGAGGTTTTCAGAATAATGACAATTGTAATGACAACTACTTACCAGGTAATGTATGAAATAACTACGACCTTTTACCAAAATTCAAAAAGTTTTTCCTGGGCGTAGACAAAGCAAGAGCCACAACTATTTCTAAAGGGCATAATAAACCATACAAATTGCTTGGCAAACATGCACATTTTTTTTGCTTCTGTTTGCCAATAAACAACACAATCATATTTTGTACAAACATAAATTTTTCATTTTTGTTTTGTTTTCAATGAATGCAGACGACGCTTGGCTGCGGCAATTATGCTCGCTATTTGTTTAAAATGGAGAAAAAATGTAAAAGAAAGAAAAAGCATTTGGAGTAAAGAGTGCTCTAAGCAACGAGCTGTTTTCTGGCAAACAATGCTGCTAAAAAAATAGAATTTACGGCTTAAATGAATTTCATTGATTCTTCTTCTACGTCCTTACTCTGCAAAGTTTTCGCTGAAATGATTACTTTTAGCACTAGACACCACAAAAACATTGACAAATATCCAAAATGTCTACCAAATATTAAAAATTTTTAATATTTCTGCAAACATTGCTTCAAAGGCTTGTCCAAACAGGAAAACCCCCCATTAACAACACAAAATATTTGTACAAACGTGAAATATTGACATGTTTGCCAAGCTATTTGTGTGGTTTATTATGCCATTAATACACAAAAATGTCAAGAATGTATGTTAACCCCAATAAATTGTTGAAAAAAATAAAATATTCGGAAAATATGGGATTTGGATTTATTCACTCAATTGCTTATAACTTTGTCATTTTTCGGTCGGTTTTCTTCTGGTTGGTGTTAGTTCTTACGTAAAAGTGTCATCTGTACGCACCTGAAGAGAAACCAGACGTTTTTTCAACAAGTTGTACTTTTCCGTCGGCACAGAATCACTGTAAAATATGATTTTTTTTAAATGTCCCCTTTTTTCATCGATATATTTTGAACTGCTTTACCAATCAAAGATCCGATTATACATATTTGTTCGTCATCTAAATACCTTGCACGACTCAATCGGACATTTCTAGCTCGAGATATGATTTGTCAAGTGAAAAAAGGTCGAACAAATTTAAAAATGACAATATCTCAAAAAATTTTCCATAAAAAATTTAACCTTGATTTTCGAATTCAGTGGAAGAAAATACATAAGGAAATTTATCTCTCATTTAATGTACATGAAAAAATGTCATTTTGTAAACTAAAGATATCGAAAGTTTCGGCCAACGTAATTGTAAACCCGTTTAGTGGAAGTTTTTTCTGGATCCCATCAGCCCCACCCCGCGTTAAATTTCAAAGTGAGTTAGGCTAGTTTGGAATTTTTAGTAAGCCAAAGTTAAAAAATACTGTGGTTAGATTCTAAATTAACTTGATTCAGTTTTTTTGACACCATTAAATAAAGGACATACGTCGTATGAACCTGGAATTATTTAAATATCGTATTTTCACTTGAACGAAATTCCAAATCGCCCAATTTACTAAACCGGGACCTTTTTATTCGGATTCGTAGAAACATACCGCGGGTGGATTGCAAATCAGGTTAATTTAGAATTTCGGGTAACCTTAAGTGAAACGTCGTATTGGACTAAACATGAATAAACTATAGCTAAATTTTTAAGTATTGTAAATTTTTGAAGGGTCGTATTAGACCAACCGTAACCGTTTCTCATACGAGTGTTTAATGGATGTAAAGTTTAATTAAATAAGATTAGGAAGAAAAAAAAACAATCCCCACATACATTTTTGATTGTAATCATTTGGATCATGATCGCGTATAATATTTTTTTTGTGAACTTCAGTAAACATAAAGTAAATCCGACCACACCTAAGTTATTGTTTAAAATAAATTACAAACAATACCACATAGATATAAGAGATTGGTTAAGGTAAAAGAAAACTAGCTCCCTTAAAATGTCTGGTGAACATCGGATAAAACAAACTGTATAAACGGGGGTTTTTTATACAGGTGTGAATTTCTAAATAATAAGTTAAGTTTAAATTGTTTGGGGAACATTCCAAAGTAAAGTATACCACATTTGGTTTGTAAGTAATAGCCAATTTACACTACAACGAAATCTAGTATTTTGGAGATTTCGAGCCAAATCTAGTTGTTTTGGGCTAGATTTCCCGTACAAAACAAAATCTACTCCGTGACTAGATTTTGACGAAATCTAGTAGTACTTATTGATGCAACTATGTTTTTCCCCATATAGCACTAAAAACTACTTCCCTGCACAAGAAAAAAATTACATTTTAGGTGCGTTCGTTTACCCCAAAATTTGCACAAATTTGTGCAAGTTTTTACTGGATTTTACTGAAATGCGTTCGCTTACACAAAGATTTGCAAAAGAGAGCATCTACTGAGAGAGTAAAGTGACAGTTGTAAGCAAAGAGTCTGCAAATTTTTACTGAACAAATTTTTACCAGTAAAAACCAGTAGAAAACAAAAACATATGTTTCATTTAAGTAAACAAACAAAAGTAAGCAAACAAAAAGCATACAATTTGTAATAAAAACATTTAAAAGAACAAAAGCTGAATTAAAAGTGCAACAAAAACCAAAAATATTTATTACATCCTAAACAATTTTACTTACCACTTTGTACCTTCCCAAATGTTCCGGGAGAGCATGAAATATTAAGTTTTCTTTTTTTGGCATCCATGGTAAAATTTGTGTTAATTGTTCAATATTACTTATTTTTGTTTTTGTTTACATTAATGTTTTAGAGATGTAAAGCTAATGAATATATGATTACTTCTTATTGCATATTATTGAGGGTACCAAATATCAAAAATCAAATATTGATGTAGTTTCGTATGTAATTCAACTAGAAACAAAATTAAAAGTCATGTACAAAATAAACAAGTCTTAATACTTGCACAGAAGCTCATTTAATAAATAAATTTGCTACGAATTTATAATCATTACAATGCATTTCATCAAGTACCAAAAACATTATGTACTGGGTAGTCTAAACAACACATATTTTACAACACTAAGCTTTTTAGCGATCAGCTGTTTGAATTAACCTGCAAGTTTTTGCAATTTTTCCGTTCATTTACTTTTTTGTGCAAGAGCCATTTTTGAGAGTAAAATTTTCATTTTGCCCAAAATTTACTCAACTACTGGATTTTACTGGATAAGTAAACAAACGCACCTTTTAACAAAAAACAAAATAAAAACAATAATAGCTGCTTGTTAAAATTGTTAAAAAATTCAAAAATTTTGTAAAATAATAAAAAAAAAATGCAAATGACAAATAATATTGATAAAATAAATGAAGTTGATTATAAAGAAAATGTAATCCAAATTTTTAAATGCCTATTTCTTTATATGTAAGTATGTGTTACACAAAAAACTCTCAGTCGGCAGTTTTTGTTGTGAAAACCAAATCTCGCTAATGTCAAACAAGTATAATGTAAACGAACTAGATTTGGAGGAAGATTTCAAATTAAATCTACTAGATTTCGATGTAATGTAAATGCCCTATAACTTTGTTTGAATTTGTATCGCGACCGGATCAAAACAAACGCAGAATTTTTGTAGTATTTATATTTTTCGGATTTAAGTATACTATACCTCGAAACATTTGTAATTGGAGGAATACTTTGGATGTTGGATGTTTTTTTTTGTAGTAGGAGATTAAAATGTTTGCACGGTTCTCGCTGAACCTTGTTCGACGTTTGTAAGAGTGACAATTTAGCAGTGTGAGAAGCGATTAGATTCCATCAGTATTAGCGCTAATTTAGGTGTTTGAATAGTTTGATATACTAAATTTTCTCTCAGACAGTGTTTGCCACAACAAAGTTGCAGTATTATATTGAAGTTGTTTAGAACCTTAAGAGTAATTAGTGATTACAATTAAGTTATTTTAAGATCATTATAAATACATTTTTAAATTTTGGTATGATTAGAATTTGAAATGGAAATAGGTTTTATTTTGAAAATGGGAGCGTGAGAGGTGAAGATTTAATTTAGGGGTAGCTACAACTGGGGGCTAATATGCTACCATGAATAGGCATCATGGATGGATGCTGAGGGAGGGTCAGCCAGGGGTTAAATTAGATCTTAACCCCCTTAAACAAAAGGAATTGTACCCCGCGGTTAGTTTTTGTGCGTTTCGGTTTCTTTTCATTTACGCCCCGTTTGTCTATTATCGGTAATTTAGGCAATGCACTGGTACATAAAATAATGTTTTATGCATGTTCATTTGCAACGAACATCCGACCATGCCTGACGAGTCATAGCCCGGCTGAAACTTTAGTTAGTTACCAGTGTGACAGATGGACATTGCACGCGAGCCGTGCGTGTGGCAACGGCCATTAGCGCATTAAATCGTGACATGACGTTATAAGTTAATAGTTAAAGTTCATTTATTGTTTCTTTTAAGCGCATTTTAATAAAAGCGTGTGTTTTAAAAACGTTTTTTCATTTTTATAAAATAAAAACAAAAAATAAAATTCATATCTTTTGAAAAAATAATACATACATACATATAACACATGAATAATAATAATTACTATTGCTATTTGTTCACTGTTTTAATATTCTTTGATAGCTTAAAGTTTGTCCAATGGCTGCTATTTTTTTTTTAATTTGAAATTTTGTTCTTACATTATTATTGTTTATGGCCCCTATTACGTTTACTGTGGTTGTGATGAATTGTAAATTTTTTGATGTTTTTGTTCGCAGCAATATAGCAAAGTTGTAAACCATAATCAGCGTTGCCATAATTTTTTTGAAAATAACTGCATCTTAAGAAAAAAAAACAGTTTTTAACTTAAAAAAATCTGCACATAAAAATAGCCCAAAAATATATTTTACTTACTTAATTTTTTTTTACTACAAGTATGTGCAAAAATAAATACAATATTATATTATTAACGAATATCGTTACTTTGTTGGCTAGATGAAAGAGAGTGGAATTAAGAGGGGTACACAAGTACTTGGAGTCCTGCGATTTGTTTTGTTTCTTCATTTAATACAAAATTAATTTTAGTTCCGGCTCAGATCTGAATTAAAAAAGCTGCAATAAAAATTTTACAATGAAAACTCACATGTAACTTTAAGAAAGAAACAACAAAAATCATAAAATTTAAACAGGGACAGAATTAAACTTTCAAAAGTAAAAGCCAAATAAACTACTCAAACGGCTTGGCAAACATATCAAAATTGCAGTTGTTAATTGGGGTATTTGACAAACGATTAATACATTTTTGTAGTGCTAAATGTAATCATTTAAGGGCAAATTTCGCAGATTCAAGAAGGAAACGATGAAGCATAAAAAATTATAAGGAATAAAATTTTTTTTATGAATAAGGTTTGTGTGGCATATTTGTTAACGGAGAGTGTTTCCCAAGCCGTTTGTGTTTTTTGCTTGGCTCTGTTATACGAATATGTGTTAAGCAAATAAGGTAAGACTATGAAATAAAAAATAATATAACAGAATTGAAATTAAAAAAATGTTAATGCAAAAACTGCAAAATCTGCACAATTTACAAAAAAACTTATTTCTTTAATAAAAAACTTCAAAATGTTTGGAAAAACTGCAAAATGCAGATAAATCTGCACATTTGGCAACGCTGACCATAATACAAAATTTAAGAAATTACAACTCAGCTGAGTTGAGTTGTGAACCGTAATAGGGGCCTAAATTAATTTTTGAAAAATTGCGCTCTTACTTTGATTTGTTAGTTTATTACTACCATAAAGTAAAAGGTCAACAAGAAAAAAGAAAGACATAAAGTTTTCTATTTATTTCTGCATTGCTAACATTCATTGTAACATATGCATTTTCTTCGTTTTGTCTTGAATTATTCATAAACTTTACTGTTTACTGTGCTCTTATTATTATTTACTATGTTGTTGTAACACCGAAACACAAAAAAAAATTTTTTTTGCACAGATTATATATATGTATGTATGTACATACATATATATTTTTTTTTCTGTTTCTTGTATTTTTTAATAATTGTTCACTTTTGTATTACTTTTCACTTTTATAAAGATTAAAATTACTATATTTTAGCGTCCAATTCACTTGGTAAATGATATTATTAAAAATAATAAATCGTATGCGGAGTTAAAAAACACGTCTGTTCTCAAAGAGCACGACCGGCCGAGTCATGAGAAAATTTAAGTAGCTCACATAATTAAGTTAAAATTTGTAAAATAATACGTGATATAAAACAAATGGATGAGTATATATTTAAATATGTTATAAAATACATAACTGAAATTTAACTCATAGAATAAATTCGAAAAATGAAAAATGTTGAATATTTTATATATATTTATAAGTTCATATATATATATATACTTATATATATATATATATGTATATGTATATTTTTATATTGTTTTCTTTTTAATAAATACTCGTAGAATCAAAACACATGCAGTGTAAGTAAGGTTTTTTAATAGTTTGTAAAAAAGTTTTTTTTATCTAAAAAGTTTTTTTTTTCAGAAATTAAAAGATTTTTGACAAAAAATATGACAACAGTGGTTGTGTGTATGAAAACCCGATAAGTGTTCGGCCCCTTGGGGGCATATGGTGATGTTCGTTGGTTTTCATCGAAGGATGTACTATCAAATGTGAACGTCGAAGCTGTTACAGCAGATTCATATTCGTCCTATTGTCCTTGCTACGCATTGTCCTGTCTATGTCCAGGCCCATGCCGTTCTTCATGTTTGCTGTGGTCATAGCCCCCAGTTCCGTGGTAAGGACGTGGTCTATTGCTGTGGTGTCCTGGTATCAGCAAAGCTCCGTAAAAATACAGCCCTGACTTCAAACCAGGCCGTTAGATAACCTCTCGTTGTCAAGGACTTCAGTTCACCTCAGGCACAACAATAAACTAACGATGCCTAGAGTCAAGACACGAGCCACAGCCTTGACTTAAGACACTTCATCGCTGTTAGATCGTTATCCAAAGAAGGTATGCTATTTACAAACAAAAGGTTGTTGTTTTTTCAATTATTCCATTTTTGTAGTAAAGCATAGAGCTAATCTTTGGACCATGGTTTATATTTTAATTTTTTTTCCTTTTCAGTATTTATTTATTGAATCTTTATATTTTAAATATGAACTAACAATTATTAATCAAATATTATCCTAATACTTTATTTTATGTCCTGCCAGTGCCAGACAAAAAAAATTTCGTCATCACGGTTTCTGTTCACATATGTAGGTGTTTATTGTAGGTGAGTGCTGAAATGTCTCTTCTCCCTAAACGAGTGTGGCCGCCATAATTTAAAATATTTCGAGCTAGTGGATTTGGGTGCAGTTCAAGCCTTTATAAACATTTTACTGCATATTTCGTCATCATAGTTTTAACTAATTGCACATTGAGATCCTTGTGAATATTTCAGTTTTTAACATACCAGGGACCAGCTGTGATTATTCGAAGAAGTTTATTTTGGCGCCTTTGAATTTTTTCGATATAAGAGGCTGAAGCAGTGCCCAATAACTGAATACCGTAGCACCAGATTGGCTTTAGTATATAGTTGTAAAGTAGAAGTTTTCAATCCAGCGTCAATTGGATGAGGATAACTTTAAAAATAGCGTTCTTCAATAATAAATTTACGACCGACTAAGGAGCTTTCTAATATATTGTGTGTGTTTGCTGGTAGGTTTTGCTGCAATTTATGTAATAAGCCTTCATGCCAGATTTTTTCAAAAGCTTGCGAGACATCGACAAAGAGTGCAGAGCAATATTTTTTTCTTCAAAGGTTTTTTCTTATGACATTTACTATTCGATGAAGTGGTTCAATTGTGCTGTGATTTCCTCTAAAACCAAATTGATGGTTTGAAATACATCTATTTTCATTTAAAATCGGTGTTAATTTTGATACTAGTGGCTTCTCAAATACCTTTGAAATCATCATCATCATATATATTAATAGGCAAGTGGTTTTCTTAGGATCCCTTTTACGCCTTAACTATATATTGTATTTTAACAAATGATATATCATTCGAAAGATATTTTTTGGTAGATTTTGTTATTATAAATTTTGTTAAAATCAGTTCAGTATTTTACATATAACTCGTTAGAAAGTGGCACTAATACATTGAAACAATTCACATACGTGTAAGCAAAAACAATGTAAACAAATAACAGAAGCAGTATGCTTTGTTTTTGTGTTTACATAGTAAAAAGAACAACAACATGCAGAGTTTTCTGCTATGCATTAAATTAGAGAACAGTAGAGATTAAGAAATAAAAAAGAGAAAGACAATTTTAAATATTTTGTTTTCTTTTTGGTGGAGTTGTTGTTTTAAATGTTACCGTTGATTTAATGTTATTGTTACATTATTAATATGGTTACATTGTAAAGAATGTGTTTATTGCATTTTTTTTAAATAAAGTGCGATGTTTTGATGGGCTGCGATTTTATATAACAGACCCTACCGATCATGGTCATTTGTTATATGATACTCATGTATTTACAAAACATATATATATAGAGAGGTTATAAGAACATAACTTATATTATATATACATTTTTAGAAAAATTGTCACTAAATTTCATATGCCTAAAAGAAATATGGCTCATAAAATTAAAAAATTGTTCAGCTCTACTGAGAATTATTACATTTTGAGTTACTTCTATGTTTATAGTCAAGTGCGATATGTTTTTTAACATTAAATAAATATATTTCTACATATGTATATTAGTGTGTCCCAAAAAAAGATTTTTTTTTGATTTTTATAGGTACCCCAGCATTTTTTGAGAGCTTATAGGGTAAAGTATTTTTGTGATTTTTTTTCAGATTTTTCGGAAGAGGTTTAGAGGTCGCTAAAATCGAATTTAACCCGAAAATCGGGTTTTCTCGACTTTTTTGAATTTTGCTGATTACTCGGCCAATTAGCACGATTTTCTTTGTTACTAAATTTATATTGAAGTTAAAAAAAAAACTAATGATTCAGTTTAAAAGGCATACAAACAAATCATTTAATGAAGCATGTCACAGAACACGGCGTGGCTTTAGCTAATACTTATGTACATTAGTCTAACAACCTCTGCAACAGACTTTCAGAATTTATTACAGGGCATAGAGCTTCATCGTAAAAGCTCTAATAAAGAATTGAAAGCTAAAAAAAAATAGTTTTTTAATTTTTTTTTTTTTGTGTATGAGAAGTAAGCTGCCTAGAATTTTTTGGACTCGCATTGATGAAGTCTGTGCAACAGAACAAAAAACCACCAATATTTATTATTTTAAAAGAATACCTAATATCTAAATATAAAAAACATTAAAACAAATCCGAAGCATAACTGGCAAACATATTACAATATTTTTAATTTCACAAAATGGGTACAAAACTTAAAAAGGGAACAGTAAGAGCAAATTCAATTATTTTTTTTTGCAATGACTCAGAATTTATCCACCTTTTAAACTGAATCATTGGTTTTTTAACTTCAATATAAATTTTAAAAGTTACAGAGCATTATTTTTCAAATTTATGGTAAATTTTCTAAAAAAATGTGATTAAGGGGACCCAAATGAGCAAAAAAATAACCGAAACTTTTAATATCTGTACAGAGAAGTAAAGTTTGAGAAGTTTTCTTTAAAAAAATTGACTTAGTAACAAAGAAAATCGTGCTAATGGGCCGAGTAATCAGCAAAATTCAAAAAAGTCGAGAAAACTCGATTTTTGGGATAAATTCGATTTTAGCGACCTCTAAACCTCTTCCGAAAAATCTGAAAAAAAATCACAAAAATACTTTACCCTATAATTTCTCAAAAAATGGGTACCTATAGAAATCAAAAAAATTTTTTTTTTGGGACACACTAATGTTCATATGACTTAGATCAGACCTAACAAATATTTTACGATAAAATCCAAGAAAAGTGGGACCAGTAAATTGATCAAACTTTAGCTTAATTTTCAACCATTTTTTATTGATATACTAAACATTATTTGTAAGAAGATATTTGTATAATGTAACTTAGAAACTGTTGAATGATATTTGATCTAGACGCAAAGAAGCAAATAAATTATAGGAATTTTATAAAGTTATTATTTGAAATATTCTCTCAAATTTATTTTAAATGAGTTTTAATTTGATGGTGGTTAAGTTATTTATATAAATCAAAACCTCTTAGCCAGGATTATCTATTTCATATTATTTTGTTTCAGTATTATAGAAACGAATAGTGAACTGAACATTCTTTTTGTGTAAAATATTTGTCAATTCGTCTACTACAATTTAAAACATTCCATGACATTGTTTGATTTCTTCAATTTTGTTTTTTAAAAATTCTCCCATATCGTTGATTCCGTCGTAATGTAGTTTTCAGCATGAAGAGATGCTAGAACTACTTATAAGTTTTTAGTGCCTTAGCGGGCATTTCGTCCTCGGAAACACAACGGGCTAATATATCACCCAATGATTCATTTTTTGCAGCGTATTTTAGTAAAGTATTATTTGCCGTCTCCTTAGAACTACTTCGAACGGAGTTAAGTTTCATTTGGATCACATTAATGTCAAGCATGTATACTAATTAAAGGTGATTAATAAGTGACATAGAAGAACCTTTTTAACTTATCATTTTAGGGCACCTTACTTTGTCTTATTAATCGCGTTCGAAAAATATCTAGAGATAACCTTTATATAAAAATATATTTATTATTTTGAATACTCTTGCACAAATTACTATTTACTTTTTAACTGCACACGTTTTTGTAGTATTTTGAATAGTTTTTGGTTTTTTTTCTACAAGAACACACGCTTTTATGAGCGATTTGTATTTACAGTATCCATAATGTTGTTTTGACATTTTTCATAAAAAGTTTAAGTTTGGCCAATATTCAATTAGAAAATACTTAAATTACGGGTACATCAACAACAAGAGTAAGCAAACTGTATATAAATTACACATTACTAAAATAACCGGTTTATTATACCAAAATAACCGGTTTATTCGATATTCAAAAAATGGGCATTTTAAAATAACCGACTTGGGCAAAGCTAAAATAACCTGTTAAAACCGGTCGAATAATAACCGTTCGATCTCCCTAATATATAAACAACGATCATTTGCATTGTCATAACGAGGGCTGTGGAGTACAAACTCCGACTCCAACTCCTACTCTAACCTTCATGCTAAATGTATATGAGGCTTGTCCTTACTTGACTTTAAACTCTTTTCATACCCTCCACCACTAGTGGCGAATGAGAGTAAATACATACATATATATATATATATATTCTGGATTCTTGAGTATTTCTAAGTCGATTTAGCCATGCCTGTCTGTCTGTTCGTCTATTGAAAACGCGTTCACTTTCAAAAAGCTCCAAAGGTAAGAACAATGTTGGTGTAAGATTCCTTCTTGTTATCCTAAGCAGTTTGGGACTAAAATCCTGCAAAATCCAATCAGTAGGATCAAAATTATGAATCAAAATGTAGAACCAACACACTAAAAATTATAAAAATTTGTTACAAAAACTAAAATAAAAGGTGGCATAATGCAAGGCATGATATACGATGTTGCTCAATCTCGTTCTATATGATTAGAAATCATACTGTACGTATAAAACCGTAATAAATATTGCTATCATAATAAAATGTGCTACGTCAAAGTTTTATAGGACTAGAAATCACACTGTCAAATTTCGTAAGGATCGGTTCATAATTTACCATAAAGCCTTCTCCCGGAAAACACTTAAGTATGATAAAAAACGTAATAAATAATGCTATTGTAATACAATTTGGTACCTCAAAGATATATATGACTAAAAATTACACTATAAAATTTCCTGAAACTCGGCCCATAATTTACTATTTAATGTCCAAAATTATGCTCACTCTGGGATATTTTTAAAATACACCTAAAACCTTAGCAGATATAGATAGTGTTGTAATATTTGGTCTAATTTTGGTGCATATGGCCAGAAATAATATCATGCAATATTCTGGTTGCCGGTCCATATTTACCTTAGATCCCATATTAAGCAGCCTTCTGAGAAGCACTTTAAATGCTAAAATAAATTTCACTACTGTATTGAAATTTGTTCCATTTAGATTTTTAATAACAGAAATCAGTCTACAGGATTTCGTGATGATCTGTCCACAATTTACCAAGGGTCTAAAATAAATTCCCCTCCTGAAAATCATTTTAGTTCGATATAAACTGTTACGAATCATGATATTTCATTCAAGTTAGTTGAAATTGTTAGAAATAAAAACACTGCCTGATTGTCTTCGAATTTGTTTAAACCGGAACCGATTTTTATATTGACGTCCGTTTTTATAAAGATTAATTAATAATTTATAGCTCTCATATATTCTAACAGTCAGTGGGGGTATCAAAGATTCGGCACAGCTGAATATAGCACTTTCACTTTTAAGAAAATGATTCTCTAAAAACTTCAAATCGATATTTTAAATATCGCATCGCCAATTTTGCAGAATTTTATTTTTGTAAATATTAGAATTTTTTTTTTTAAAATTGGTTTGCCGAAAAATTTTGGAGTCGTAGTATCGAGTTTTTGCGGGTACTACGACTCTGACTCCGGTACAAAAACCGCAATTCCGACTTCACAGCCCTGGTCATAACTCAAAAAAAAAACATTTCAAGATAAATGCGTTTAAAGTTTTGGATTTGCTTTAACCACTTAGAAAAAATAACGGCACATTCTCTTATATAAAACATATAAAGATGCATTTCATACACAATACAAAGAAAAACATAACAAATAATTATGCATCACTAACTCCAAATTTTAATTTGTAAATGAGCGATACGTATATTCATAGTATAATTAATTTCTTAGGTTTAGAGCAGCCTGAATTGACGTGTTTGCTGTCTGTAGCTCACGTCTATTTACACTTAAGGTATAATTTTCGCTTTGCCCTTCAACCGTTGAGTTAACTGCTTCAAAACGAAGAAAATTGTGAAGCAACAATCTAACATGGTTAAAAAGAATTTGTGCTTTAGTTTGATATGTTAATTTTTTATGTTCAAGTAAATACCTGTATTGCATTTTCAGGTGAAAACGGTATGCATGTTCTAAATATTCTCCATCGGAAAGTAAGTGAACCTGAAATAACAAAATGTATATAAATTAGTATTTTTATTGCACAAAAAGTGCACATTCGCACCAAAAGCAATCTCAATGCGTATCCTAGATATGCATATTCTCTTGTTGTACATGTCTTAAGCGTCATCAGTTACCTTAGAATATGACTTCATTATGTTTTCAAGGGAAATGCGGCATCAGCTACCAAAAAAAAATATGGAAATAAAACGTAGCTGTCACACGCTGCAAGCAAACCCTTTAAACAACAAAATTTGTCCTTCATTTTAATTACTTATGACGTACATACATATATACTTACTATACTATTAAATTTCTTGTAATTTAAGAACTGAGATTCGAAATTAGGTGGGCATGTTAATCTTATGTGCTTGCCGTCCACTGCTCCCAAGCAGTGTGGTAAGCTAGTAGTCAGACGAAAATCTTCTGATATTTTAGTCCACTCGTTAGTATCTGGTGGGCTTACTACATACCTCCTAATATTCGCCATAAAACCTCTCACGTCTCTACAACTACACATCTTGCTGTTTCCAGACCAATACGAAACTACATTCATATAACATGGAGAGTGCATCCATTAGCTAAGAATCTGTGTGGCACTAAAAAAGTTAGCAATTTGATTAACAAATTGAGTTCATTGTACTTACTGCAAGGTAATGAATAGCCTTTGCGCCGGCTCAATGGAGTTTCTTTGCGAGAACCTTTTAAGCCACGGTTCAATCAAATTCAACACTGTGTTAAATTGTTCGTGGTGGACCCTATAAATAGCTGGATTTTTTTCAATTATTATATTTACTCTCGTGGCATAAAAACTATACATGACCATCAACAGCAAAAGATTTTCCAAATCCTTTGAAATATACTTTGTATAATTTTTTTATATATATTTTATATTATTTAATTAAAAACTTAAAGCTGTCTTTCAAAAAATACAATTAATTGCAATCGTTGTCAAAATATTGTGCAGAGATGTTAAACTTTCAATAACCCTGTTTACATTGGTGTCGCTTTTATTTAGGTATGGCACTTCAGCGCCGACCTAGGGCACTTTTGTTTAGGTTGGTCTAAATTTTTTTGTCTTCATTTAGCCATTAATGATGAAGGAATTCTGGCATCCAGGTATGTATGTATGTAAGGCAACAGAATTTGCCATATTTGTACTGTCAGAAAGCCACATCTCCATTTTAGTAGTTTTGTTTTAATCTTTTGCGTCTTAAAATTTAATATTTTATAAAATCTCAAAAAATATTTTAAAAAATGTATTATTTGATTCGATTTTATTACCGTAACAGACAGCGGAAATTTTGATGATAAAGTAGAAATTTTTGCCTAATCTTATATATTATCTAAAAATTTGGGGATGTTGTCTGTTCCTAGTCAAGCTATTTTTTTCTCGTAACGACATCTAATAGCGTAAATATGTTGCATATTTGTCTGCATTAGACCCCTGTAAAATATTATTAACCTTCATTTTGTTAAATTTGTTATATAACAGCAATAGCATTTTATTGCAAAAAAGCATATTACTGTATCCTAACGATTTTTAAGTTCTCGAGGGTTCAGACACAAGCAATTCATTCATTGAAAAGTATATATTCTTCTAGGAAATATTTTTGATAGAATACATATAAAATAATGCACAATAAAAAGATCAGTTTGGGTTTACTACGCGGACAGTGAATTGTGTGTTTATTTTTTTATTTGAACTGTTTTAACTTCTAAACGTTATTATGGAAACCAGAAGCCAAGATTATTTCTGTACGAGATTCGAAAATGTAGATGATATTAATGAGAATGTTTTACCAACTTACGAATATGTTACGAAATACTATGATTGGAATTGGGAGCAACTAAAAATAACGAGCAATCCTACCAAAGAACCATCGTTTTTAGATATTGCAAAACTTGTAGCTCAAAGGATAGAATGCGTTTGGAGAAAATCGTCTCTTCCTACAGTTTCAAATACAAGAGTCATACAAGTAATAAACGGCTATCATATAAATTACAAAACTCTCAGAAAGTCGTGGAAAAATTTCTCTGAAGTAGCAAAGTTTTGTTTCATATTTGTTCCTGAAAATTAAAACAAATTGAGCTTGTTTTAATGTTCAAGGCAATATAAGGTACCCATAGAAGAACAGGAGTTTTTGAGTGACCAAAGGGGGGCGAGAAAGATGCGTATTGGAGAAGTAGATCGAGATCTTCCAACTAAATTGCAAAAAAGAGCAGCCCACGACAAAATTAACTTAAAACAGGAGGACTTGGAGTTATCTCTAAGTAATTCAAGTGCTTCTTGTGATTATTCTTTTAATTTACCTTCCACGTCAAAGGCAGAAAGAAAAAAATTTTAGTATGCCTATATTGTCAAAAACTTGTAAGAGTTACAGTGTTTCCGATAGCGCAGCGGCTGCTATTGCTTCATCTGTATTGCAAGATATCTCTCCTAGCAGTGAACCAAATTTATAAATCAAAAACAAGAGGGGAAGGAAAAAAGTACGTAATGAATGTATTCAAGACCAGAAGCAGCTAGACCTACTAGCTTTATACTTTGATTGCCGAAAAGATTAGACGCTTAATATTATTTAAAAGGGAGCTAGGAAATATAAAAAAATATTCATTGAGGAACATGTATCTGTTAAGGAGCCAGATTCAGTTTATGTTGGCTATGCCACACCAGATCCAAGATCTTCTAAAAAAATTGAAATGTCAATTATTGCCCTTCCTTCGTCTCAAAAAATTAATAAAGAAAATTTGATGGCAATTGGTTGTGATAGTACAGTCACTAACACTGGGAAATTTAACGGAGTAATAAGAGTATTGGCAAAAAGACTTCAGCGCCCACTGCAATGGATTATTTACGTTTGAACGAATTGCCATTAAAACATATATTTAACAAGCTGTATGGTGTTACCAAGGGACCATATTCGCATGTTGGTCCTATTGGCAACTTATAAGAAAACTGCGAAAAACTTTCTTCTGTCGATGTTGTTGGGTGAAACAGTGAGAGAACTGGCAGCCAGACGTGTGCATGAAGCACGAACCTCACCTCATACCCCAAAGCAACCTCGCTTCTTTGAGGCACCTTCTATCAATTTTGACGCATGTAACTTGTTTGAAGTTATAAATTCGAATCAAGAGTTTTTCGATCCACCAATTCTTCGAAACATCACTACTGAAGAAATAAATGCGGCATTTGAGTGTCAAGCAGTGAAAATCTAATTTTTTTAAATGCCCAGATTAGACAGTATACAAGCTTTTGTGACCAAAAAATAACTAATAAAATTTCGTGTTTTTATTGTTTTATGTTGTTTAGGAACCAAAGTTTTATTTTTTTATGTGTAATTAAAAATGTGTTCAGTTTTAATTAATAATAATTGATAGTAAATAAAATATTAAAATTTAAAAAATGGCTTTTTTAAAATACTTAATTCTTAGGAGATCCGGCGCCGGCTCAAGATGTGACTTTTTTTAACTTTTTTTCAGCATTTTTTATTTGTTTTAACCAGGGTAGGAAAAAATTCTACTCGCGAGCACAATTCGAGTCAACTCTCTCATTTTAAAATTTGTGCTCGCGAGTTTTATTTTTAAACTCGCGAGCACAAATTTTTTACGAGTCATAAGATTTTTGTGCTCGACTCGTAAGCAGATAACAACTCGTTTTAAAATTTGTGCTTACGAGTTTTATTTTTCAACTCGTAAGTACAAATTTTATGCGAGCAGAAAACGAGCGCATACGAGTTGAAATCGAGCAACTCGTTTAAAAAAATTAATGTTTGCTTGTGCGAAGTAAAAATATACATACATATGAATTTTTAGAAACGAAGGGCAGGCAAATGTGTAGGAAGGGGTTATAAAAAGAATGTATGTGTGTTTGAATGTATAAATGTTTTCTTGTTTAAAAATATGTAAGCCTGCAAAATGTTTAATGATGTGTAATAAAATGTATGCGTTCTTAAATGACTTAAATAAAAGTGTTTGAGATTGGTAACATATTATTTTCATAAAAGCTGCCTTTAATAATTATGAATAAAATAAACATTTGTCAATCGATTTTCATGGTTTATGGCTCATTTTATTCGCAATATATCTGGCTTTCTGATAAATAATAAAAAAAATTGTACTAAATTTGTTAACAAATTTTTGAAAACAAAAAATTGTACTAATTTTGCTTGAAAAAAAAAGTTTATCGCCACTCATTTCTAAAAATGTCCGAAACAGTGGAAAATATAAAAAATGTTATTCGTTTGACTTAAAGGAAATATTATTAATAATCATTTGTTGGTGTTTTTATAAAAATCGGCCCTTATTTCGGGCGAAATATTAGTCAAGCCCATAAAAAAATTTGAAACTGCAAACGGATTTAAATTAACCGCTTCAAAATCTTTATATTTTATATGTTTTTATTTAAAGACTTGCATTTGTTTTTGAAGACCAGTGTTATAAATGAATTAAGAGTTTTTTAGGGTAGCAAAAGCCATCACATAATTGTCTTGTGACAACCAAATTAGTTGATTCTTATAGAAAACATCAGCAGGTAGTAAACAATCACGACTATTTATAGAAAATGTGATCATTGATATGTTTGTTTGATCCCTAGTGAGTGTTTAAATGTCAGTGCAATGGGTCTGAAAACCCTATTATATTAATGTTAATGTTAAAATGGCTGGCAAGACGTGTGGGAAAGGGTTGTAAAAGTAATGTTTATACTAAAAAAAAATGCGCACAAGTGAATGCTGCTCATAAACAGGTAGATAAGTGTGTTTTAAAATATATGTGCAATACGTATAAATGTTAAATTTTGAATGATGTGAAATACAATGTATGCGTTCATTAGTGACTTACATAGAAGTGTTTACGATTCATAGGAAATTAATGAACTGCCTTTTTTATATTTTCGAAACGTATAACATGATTGCATTCTTTTAAACGAATCCTTTCCTTTGCTATTTCTTCTTCATGGTTAGTTATACTTGTCACAACGTAACATTTGCTGTATCAATAAATACCTTTTCCCACCTTACTTCTGATCCATTTGCTAATGCTGTTCTGTGTTTCGATGAAATATTCATACATACACACATTTATCCACACATACAAACAAATAAACAGGAAAAATATATTTTTAATTAAAAAAAATTCATACCCAAAAATAAAACTCGCGAACAATTCTTTTTAGCTCGACTCGCGAGTTGAGTTTTATTTTTGACTCTTAAAATTTGAATTCTTTTCGCGAGCAATATTTTTCAACTCGCAAAAATAAAACTCGCTCGCGAGTTTTATTTTTTAAACTCGCGAGCAGTAAAGAATAATTCTTTTCAATGTTGAAAATAAAACTCGCTCGAATTGGACTCGCTCGCGAGCGAGTTTAATTCGAGCACTCTCCGTACTCTGGTTTTAACGTAAGACAACAAAATATTGCTATTAGAATATGAGTCGAGAAGTTTTATTTTTTCTCATACATCAGTGACCCACCCTAATATGTATGTATTAAGCTTCTGTTGAAAGTGGCGAGGCAGGTTCTTACGTTACGTTTTTTGTCTGAAAAAATTTGATAGATTAAGTTCGTATTCCTGCCGTTTACTTCATTTACCATTTAATAACTTTCTTAAATTTAGGAGCATTATCTTCCTACACAAAATTATTATAACTAAAGAACCGAAGTACCTGTTTGATCGATTGTTGTTTGCAAGATCTCTTAGAGGAAAATTTATTATACAATTTCGTCTTCGAAATCATGCATTAGAACGCCAATTTTTTATATTTAGTATATGTCTCTGGAATCAACTTCCAAATCATTTGCAAACAACTTGCAGCGCAATAAAATTCCGAAAATTACTTACTGATTATTTTTCCTAATTATTATTTAGTATCCTATTATTATTATTTAGTATTTTATTAATCTTTATTATTGTTTGATTGTATACCTATTTATTATATTATTAATCTTTATTATTTTATTTAGTTAAAATTGTGTATTATTATACTATTGCTTAATATCCTATCTGTCTAGTATAACCCGTCTGATTCTAATACTATAATTCATAAGATATAATATCTTGTTGTATTAGAAAGCCAACTACATAAATAAATAAATAAAAAAAAAGGTTCTATAATTATATGAAGGTATATCAAGATTTTTTGGTGATGTAGAATTTTGGACTTGTTTTGTTAGTGGTGTGAATGATGGCTTAGTATCAAATTTTTTTCAAGAATTAACCCTTCTGATCTGCAGCTTCAAAATGTAAGTATGAATGTATGTATTTATGTGTGAACTGAGGAAGACTGACTTAAATTCGGTGTAAATTTTGGTGATGATCGGCTTAGCCAAGCTAAAGTTATGCACAAAAAAGTAACTAAGCATACAATGTTGTATCGCCCGCAAACTTTAATAGCTTTTTCTGCAAAACTCAGTTTTTAGACTAAGCATATTTTGGAATTGAGTTGTTGATGCGATATGAAGAATCGAGCGTTAAGGTTTTTTATATTTACTCGCTGATGGTATTCGCAGATCCAAGAATACAATTGTCTGGTTTCTTAAAGTTATTCGCACATGTCTGTGCAAGAACTTGTGCATAATATTGAACACACAAACGAGAAAAGTCACACTACTCGTATCAAAAAAAAAAAAAAAAAAAAAATGTCTTAAGAGCTTACAGTTTTGATCAATGTGATTTTTTATGTAAGTAAGTGGCAAATAAGCCTTTTGTGATTATTATGCTTAACGTTTTTAAGTCATTTACTGAAGAAAATGGGCTTATTAGGCTTAACGCAAAAATAAGAAACGTATTCCAAATCTGACCTTTTTTCAATTTTGAAAATTTGGCACTTGTGACTTTCTTTCTTAGAAGGGCAGTGTAGCTTTGCTTTATTTTAAGAAGGTGCAAGTCTGGTGAAAATTACACATTGTTCTATGCCCAGTTGGTGTATGCTGACAAACTTCAAATTATATTGAAAAAGCTTAAAGGTTAAAATAATACGCACATTTACCCCTTTTACAATTCAAGCAAAAATATTTGGTGGAATTAATGTAGAAATATGTACATATGTATGAATCTATGCATTTAAAGTACGAAAAATCTCATAAAAATAAGAAAATAAATATTGAAATTCTTTGCAGGGAAAAAGATGAAAGCGGACACTAAAAATAGCCACCCTCTGCAGTGATATGTATGAACAATTGTACGTTTTAAATTCAAATTTACTTACGAAGTGAAGTGAGTGTAATAATATTAGTGTTGTATAAAAATAACACAATGAGTGGAATTTGAATAAGTGCAACTAAATTTTCTGGCATCGCAGAATTATGTATTTTCTTAAGCACCATATTCTAAATTCACTCTCATGTTCATAAAACTTACACGTATCGCATCAACAAAACATTTAGGGCAAATTTTGTATGAAATTCGAACATTTCCACAGTATTTTGAAGCGACAGGTACATAATAAACCTTTGATATCAAAATTTGACTACCGAAAATTACACCAAATAAAAAATATCTCACAATATTGAGTTAAAAGATAAAAGTAGGCACAAAAAAAATTCATGTACGTTACTCAAAACCCTAAAACAAGAGACACAAAATAATGAATATACTTTTTAAATAGAATCTGGGAAATTTAGTTCTCATGTTGAGTAAAATTTTTTATTAAAAATTTTCATATTAATTCGAATGTGCATTCTAAGTCAAATCACAACTTGTTATTTGCGTTAATAATTGAGGTTTTAGCGTACTAAACTGTTTTCCGGGAGGAGGATTTATATGAAGCCAATGGTAAATAACGGACCGATCTTCACGAAATTTAACATCATGATTTTCAGTCATATAAAACAAATTTTTTGTACTTTTTTGCAAAATATATTCAATGATTTTTACAATTGTTAAAAATTATAAAATTTTTGGAAACAATGCATCCTAAACTGTGGTGTATAATATGTATGGTTATTTCCATGAGGATGTCAACCACGATTCAAAAAATAAAAACCCTTGAAACTTTTTTAAATATGAAAGAAAGGAATAAAAACACTTAAATTTTACTATGCGTAGGTACTTATGGCTACTTACAATTTTCAAAAAGCAAAAATTACGAGTTTAATTTGACTATCTCCCTCATTCATTTTAAGAAGTTGCAATCAACAATTTTTACTTTTCTGGCGATTAAATTCAGATATTGGTACCATTGCAATTATACTTTAAAATTAATGTTACAACAACAATGAACAAGATCCATTAAAAAAAAATATATACATATTTCGATTAGCAGTATATTTTTTGGTTTGTTTTGAATGATATTCTTATGTCACGTACGTGGTGCAGAAACAACATTTGTCTATGTCATTTGAATTTGACCAGTCGTAGGTGTTTTAAAATAAAAGTTCAAAGCAAGATATTTGTCGCAAAAAAATATTGATTGGATTTTTTTTTTTTAAATTGGTATAATAAAAATTTTACAAACCTTTTAAGCGGTTCACGCACGATATTGTAAGTACTATAAATGCAACTAAATGTACCATCTTATTATGTTGGTATTAAGTTAAAATTTGGTCCAAACTTATTTTATTGAAATTTAAATTATCTAACCACATATATTTGGAATCGGTTTAAATTTGACCATAGCACTCATACAAATAAATGCTACTTCCGAAAATAGCTATTAGTGCTATTACTTCCTTATAAATGCTGGTATTGACATAAAAACTAACGAGAATAACTTTTACGATAGGTCTAAATATGTCATGGAAAAACGTAGGTAGAGGCAAACGTACATCGGGTAAAGGCAAACAAAACTCATATAGATGAAGATATCTAAATAATATTCGGCACAAATAACTTTTATATAATTTTGAACCTCATAGACCCTGTTCTGGCGACCATGGTTGGCCCATGTGTCCCATATAGATTAGACTCTCGAAAATTAGTATTTTAAATATTATGGTGTAGGGTATCATATGTACTTTCTTACTTGTTTGTTTTAAGTTTTTGTATACATGTATTTACAAAAAATATATTTCATACCTTGTGAATACTGTAAGCAGCGTTACCGTTTGATATTTTAAAGAAGTACCAAAAAAGAGGATATTTACAAAATAATAAGCCACCAAAAACATTGATTCAAGAACAAAAAGAGGATCCTCTTTTAAAATCAAAAAAGGTACACCTAATGATATTTTTCCCACGTATTTTGTTCAACTTATTTTTTATTATTTTAAATTGCAAATAACATTTTATAATTGGTAAAAAAACATAACAGAAAACATCATGTAACAACAGTGGTCAGCAAAAAACAAAACACGTCGCAAACAAGAACTTTTTTGTGTGATTTTAATTGACTTTAGGGAGCTGAATCCAAATCTGTTCACAGATTTATCGGCTAGACCAATATTTACCCCAAAATAAGGCGGTTATGCTAATACATTTAACTGATTTTTAGCTGACTTGGCAGATTTATATACCGACGTCTTAAGAAATTTACCATTTACTAAGATAATAAAACTTGAACTCTAAACGATCTATGGTTCCCGAATATGGGTATGTTTAAAAAAATTTTATTTTGGGCATAACTTTTCAATTTCTGGAAAAATATTTTGATATATAAAACGTATCCATAGTTCATACTAGAGTATTTTCAGTAATGTCTTTGTACAGGAGGTACCACGCCCAATTTTTTCAATCCCGCCCATATATTGTAGGATGCTGTGTATTGATAACCAATATTTTTGAACCTTATTTGGGAACTTTAGCCAGACATACAGAAATGTATAATGTCTTTGTATGGGAAATGCCACACCCACTTCTTCAATCCCCCGATTTTAAAGCCCTGGCTGGCTCTTTCCGTTCTCCAGATATACAGAAAAAGGTATTAAAAAACCACAACATGGAATTTATGGGAAAATTAGAGGTAGTCGTGGTTTTTGCTCATATCTCAGCCATTTAATGACCGATCTGGCTGAATTTTAATAGCAGAATTATTATGAGCATATCTGACATAAATATATACAGACATAAATATACACCTGGGGTCTTCGGAGAACCCATTGCAACAGACTACCGTTATAAAGGGGACTTAGAGGGTTAGTATGCTCCACAAATATATTTGCCGTACAAAGTTGTTGAACATAGCCTATTCCTAAAATGTAAAGAGCATATAGTTTCATATACCCAACTGCTGCACGAATAGGTAAAAAAAGGGGAACCTTTAGACGTCCTCCCTAAAATAAAATACCGATTTAAATTTTCAAAACGCCGACACATGTTTTTTTTCATTATCTGAACCCCGTCATTTGTGATCAAGTTAGAAATTGTTGTAAATCTTTCATTAAAAAAAGCAAACCCGATCGATACTAAATTAAACATGCAGACATTCATTTTGTGATATCAAAATTGGACATAAAATATATTTTATAAAAGGTTGCCATTTTTTTATCTTGCATTTTCAAAAATATGTAAAAACTCTTAAATGTTCGCCTTAAAATATTCCAAATCGGTAATTATTGGATACGATTTAACGGACAGAAAAATAAATGTAGAAAACTTCGGCAAAAAATCTTAAAATGGACATATTGAAATTTTGTTCATTTAATAAAAAATTTAAGGAATATCGCGTTTGGTTTTATCCTTTCAGGCTTGTGATCTAAGAACGTAGAGTAAAAATTTTAATGGATAAAATACAAAGCTCAATTGTAAAATTTCTTTAAATTAGTTTAATGGAATTTATTATTTTTAGACAACCATTTGCAAAAAAAAAATCTAAATAATATATAAGATGCCTGTGTACTTTGATTTTGAACTCATAAGTTCCAAGTAATACCAGGGAGATCTTTTAAAATATAGTTTTTTTTTATATCGGATAATAGGCCAAAAAATAGCAAGAAATAAAAATTTTATATACCTAGTTTCTATGTAAGTTCTATTCCCCAAAATAACTGCAACTCGTACAAATATTCCTACAATGCATCTAATTATTACAAATATTATAACATACTACTAAAAGTCGTCGTAAAAATTAATTAATTGGGTGCCCCGGTAGACTAGATGGCTTCGAGCTAGTCTATCACTGCGAGGGTTCCCGGTACGACTCCCGCAAGAGACTCCGGCTTATTTCACTACAAAGGTCTGAAGACCCAGTTGTGGGATTCAGTAACTTTTAACAATAAGAATTTTTGTAACATTTGTCAGCGTATTTTGTTGTTTGCACTAACGATCATCCGATTCTATAAATTGTTCTTAACAATATAGATAAAAATTAACGTCAATTGGCATCTCCGTCAAAAAATGCCAAAATAACGAAAAGCACAAAGAGGAATACAAAAAAAAATATTTCAATTAAACAGATTTTATTTATTTGTTTAAGAAGATTAGTAAAACAATTTAACTGTTTAATTAAATACAAAATATTCAATAGCCATTTTTAAGTTATATTTTTTCTTTCGAATAAAATCGAACAATTAATTGTGGAGACTGTATCGAATGTAAAAAAAGTAACAAAGAAAATCGTACTAATGGGCCGAGCAATCAGCAAAATTTTTGGGTTAAATTCGATTTTAGCGACCTCTAAACCTCTTCCGAAAAATCTGAAAAAAATCACAAAAATACTTCACACTATAAGCTTTCAAAAAATAGTGGGGCATAAAATAATATTTTTTTTTGGGACACACTAATGTATATACATATTTAATAAAGTTTTAGATTAAATAAATATTAGAAATAACGGTACAAATAAGTAATTTCTAGATTGCAGTCGATTGTGTCGACTGCTGGCCCATACTAGTATTAAATAATAAGCTAATTGGCCTGTATGACTCAACTTTTGTGTGATCCTTTCCTGGCTTTGGTATCATGGTTACTAAGGAAACCTTCCATTCTTGTGGGTAGTATTCACGGCGAAATTTCCTCTGGTAAGATTTTGCAACTAATTTGAACAGCTGTTTTTATATACTGTTTGAATGAAAGAGTTTACGTGTGCCAAGATAGCGTCGACGAAATAGCGTCGAATTTGGGAATTTAAAAACCGGGAAACCAAAATACCCAAATAATGGGGATTTACAGTATATGAACAAAAAGTTAGCGTCGAATTTAGGAATTTAAAAAGGGGAAGTAAAAATATATTTATATTTTTAATAAAAATACTAAAAATATTTACCACAGGCTTTTGCACGGTATAAGCTGTATATTTTCTGAAAGTAAATAGTTTTCTGGACAAAATGAGCGATGCGGATATAGGTGGTTAAAATAGTAAGATAAAAAACCGAGGCACTTGATTGCTTCTTTCGACAATTTAAATATATGGTCTGTCCATCGGGCATCACATTGTATTCCCATAATAATTATATCACCCATATACACAGATGAGGCACCTTGATCCGTTGCGCATTTATGCGTCAGCACGCAACATTGGGTCTTTCGGGCATTCAATTCGACCCCATTCTGAGATTATGTCTAGGTCTCGGCCAAGCGTATAATTCATGTGTTGCCTCATAGCACCAACATCGGACACGCTTTATCTGTAATCAAATTAATACTAATAGCAAAGGTTGCTGTCATCTGCAAAATAATAGATAGGGTTGAAAGTTTGACATAAGGTCATTTAAAAAAATAAGAAATATAGTAGGAGAAAGAACGGAGCCTTGCGGCACCCCTGAATGAATCTTAAACTTGTTTGATGAAACCCCATCTATAACAACTCGTATAGTGCGATCTCTGAGAAAACTCGATATAAATCGAGAGAAATTATCACCTACACCAAATTCAACAAGTTTAGACAAGAGTGCACCATGCCAGACTCTGTCAAACGCCTTGTAAATATCTAGAGCAATTACCTTACTTTTGCCAAAATGGTGAATGAAACGACACCATTTTTCTGATAACAGGGCCAGTAGGTCTCCAGTAGAACGACCTCTAGGAAAGCCATACTGGCGGTCGCTTAGTAGGTAATTTGATTCAAAAAATTTTACAAGATGGTGATTTATCATACTCTCCATAACTTTGGAAAGTGCCTAACAAACTGCAATTGGGCGGTAATTTTCAGGGTTATTAGCCACTCCTTTTTTTTAGGAATTTGCGTTACATTAGCAACTTTCCAGCAGACGGGAAATTCCCCGGCATAGTATAAAGTGCAGAAAAGATTTGCTAAGGGACGAGCTAGTGTCGAAGAGCACTGCTTCAAGACCAGTGCATGTATACCATTCGTCCAAGGAGACTTGTTTATGTCGAGATCCGCAAGAACCTTTTTAACAGCTCGAGCCCGAAAAAATATTTTAGGCAGTTACGGATACTTTTTCGAGTTCGGGTAGTGGTTGATTGCTATCTGGTAAGTTAGAATTATTTGCAAATAATTCGGCAAAACAATTAGCCTTATCAATCAGGTTCGTGAATGTTTGACCATGAAGAATTGGTATTGAAGAACTAGCAGTAACTCTTACTCTTTAAACGAATGACCAGAAGCTTTTACTGCCCCGGGGAGCAGTAAGAACGAAGACTTTGCTCGTGAAGAGTTTTTTCCCGTCTTAGCACTTTGGCACACGAAGACCTTGCCATTTTAAGTAGCAATTCCAGACCAGACGGATTACCGCCAACTATAGAGGATGCCCTGTATACTCTATCGTCAAGCGTTCGGTTGGCCCGAAACCTAATCTCCCTCAAACGCAGGTAACACATCAAGTAAACAGTAATGACATTCAGGTACTGCACGCTGATAACAACAGAACCTCCTACGCTAACGTCCTTAAATCAAACCATATGCCAATGCAAGGTGCTATGCCAAATAATAATGGAACTCCAGTTTCTAATTTAAGCCGTCTAGAAACAACCATGGAAACATTAGTGCAAACAGTTTTTAAACCGTCTAGAAACAACCATGGAAACACTAGTTCAAACAGTAAATAATTTCACGAACACAATGGGTAATATGATGCAGGACATGCTAAAAATGCAATCTATGTTATTGAAAGCTGTACTTAACAAGCCATGAACTGTTTAAAAATTTGTTTTTGGAACGCAAACGGCATTCGCCAACGTAAAAATGAACTAGAATACTTTCTTAAAAGTAAACAAATTGATGTAATGATGGCTTCTGAAGCTCATCTTACCTTAAGAAATACGTTTAAAACCAATGGTTATATATTAAATGATACCAAGGACCTTCGAGATGAAGCTTGAGGAGGTTCTGGCATTTTGATAAAAGCCTGAATCAAACATTATTTAATGTGTGATCATTGTGAAGATTATCTGCAAGCAAATAACATTTGTGTTGAAGAGCTAAATCGAAACATATTAATTTCATCTTTAAACTCTCCACCTAGATTTTTTATATCAGAAAGCCAATATTATAAATATTTTAAATCTTTAGGACCTTGTTTCCTAGCCGCTGGCGATTACAACACCGAACATACCTTCTGGAGGTCACCACTTATAACAGTAAAGGGTCGTGTTTTGTATAATACAATCTCTAAAATGGATTTAATAGTGGTCGCGAGCGGAAAACCAACTTATTGGCCTACTGATCAGTAACAAATTTCTGATCTCGATTTTGGCGTGGCTAAAAATTCGTGGCAGAAACTATTCATGTTGAAGCTTCCTAAGAATTATCTTCGGATCACACACCTACAATTGGTACTTTAATGAACACTAAAAGAATTGTATCTCCGTCTGGTCTGGAATTGCTACTCAAAATGGCAAGGTCTTCGTGTGCCAAAGTGCTAAGACGGGAAAAAACTCTTCACGAGCAAAGTCTTCGTTCTTACTGCTCCCCGGGGCAGTAAAAGCTTCTGGTCATTCGTTTAAAGAGTAAGGGTTACTGCTAGTTCTTCAATACCAATTCTTCATGGTCAAACATTCACGAACCTGATTGATAAGGCTAATTGTTTTGCCGAATTATTTGCAAATAATTCTAACTTACCAGATAGCAATCAACCACTACCCGAACTCGAAAAAGTATCCGTAACTGCCTAAAATATTTTTTCGGGCTCGAGCTGTTAAAAAGGTTCTTGCGGATCTCGACATAAACAAGTCTCCTTGGACGAATGGTATTCATGCACTGGTCTTGAAGCAGTGCTCTTCGACACTAGCTCGTCCCTTAGCAAATCTTTTCTGCACTTTATACTATGCCGGGGAATTTCCCGTCTGCTGGAAAGTTGCTAATGTAACGCAAATTCCTAAAAAAAAAAGGAGTGGCTAATAACCCTGAAAATTACCGCCCAATTGCAGTTTATTAGGCACTTTCCAAAGTTATGGAGAGTATGATAAATCACCATCTTGTAAAATTTTTTGAATCAAATTACCTACTAAGCGACCGCCAGTATGGCTTTCCTAGAGGTCGTTCTACTGGAGACCTACTGGCCATGTTATCAGAAAAACGTAGGTAGAGGCAAACGTACATCGGGTAAAGGCAAACAAAACTCATATAGATGAAGATATCTAAATAATATTCGGCACAAATAACTTTTATATAATTTTGAACCTCATAGACCCTGTTCTGGCGACCATGGTTGGCCCATGTGTCCCATATAGATTAGACTCTCGAAAATTAGTATTTTAAATATTATGGTGTAGGGTATCATATGTACTTTCTTACTTGTTTGTTTTAAGTTTTTGTATACATGTATTTACAAAAAATATATTTCATACCTTGTGAATACTGTAAGCAGCGTTACCGTTTGATATTTTAAAGAAGTACAAAAAAAGAGGATATTTACAAAATAATAAGCCACCAAAAACATTGATTCAAGAACAAAAAGAGGATCCTCTTTTAAAATCAAAAAAGGTACACCTAATGATATTTTTCCCACGTATTTTGTTCAACTTATTTTTTATTATTTTAAATTGCAAATAACATTTTATAATTGGTAAAAAAACATAACAGAAAACATCATGTAACAACAGTGGTCAGCAAAAAACAAAAAACGTCGCAAACAAGAACTTTTTTGTGTGATTTTAATTGACTTTAGGGAGCTGAATCCAAATCTGTTCACAGATTTATCGGCTAGACCAATATTTACCCCAAAATAAGGCGGTTATGCTAATACATTTAACTGATTTTTAGCTGACTTGGCAGATTTATATACCGACGTCTTAAGAAATTTACCATTTACTAAGATAATAAAACTTGAACTCTAAACGATCTATGGTTCCCGAATATGGGTATGTTTAAAAAAATTTTATTTTGGGCATAACTTTTCAATTTCTGGAAAAATATTTTGATATATAAAACGTATCCATAGTTCATACTAGATAATTTTCAGTAATGTCTTTGTACAGGAGGTACCACGCCCAATTTTTCCAATCCCGCCCATATATTGTAGGATGCTTTGTATTGATAACCAATATTTTTGAACCTTATTTGGGAACTTTAGCCAGACATACAGAAATGTATAATGTCTTTGTATGGGAAATGCCACACCCACTTCTTCAATCCCCCGATTTTAAAGCCCTGGCTGGCTCTTTCCGTTCTCCAGATATACAGAAAAAGGTATTAAAAAACCACAACATGGGATTTATGGGAAAATTAGAGGTAGTCGTGGTTTTTGCTCATATCTCAGCCATTTAATGACCGATCTGGCTGAATTTTAATAGCAGAATTATTATGAGCATATCTGACATAAATATATACAGACATAAATATACACCTGGGGTCTTCGGAGAACCCATTGCAACAGACTACCGTTATAAAGGGGACTTAGAGGGTTAGTATGCTCCACAAATATATTTGCCGTACAAAGTTGTTGAACATAGCCTATTCCTAAAATGTAAAGAGCATATAGTTTCATATACCCAACTGCTGCACGAATAGGTAAAAAAAGGGGAACCTTTAGACGTCCTCCCTAAAATAAAATACCGATTTAAATTTTCAAAACGCCGACACATGTTTTTTTTCATTATCTGAACCCCGTCATTTGTGATCAAGTTAGAAATTGTTGTAAATCTTTCATTAAAAAAAGCAAACCCGATCGATACTAAATTAAACATGCAGACATTCATTTTGTGATATCAAAATTGGACATAAAATATATTTAATAAAAGGTTGCCATTTTTTTATCTTGCATTTTCAAAAATATGTAAAAACTCTTAAATGTTCGCCTTAAAATATTCCAAATCGGTAATTATTGGATACGATTTAACGGACAGAAAAATAAATGTAGAAAACTTCGGCAAAAAATCTTAAAATGGACATATTGAAATTTTGTTCATTTAATAAAAAATTTAAGGAATATCGCGTTTGGTTTTATCCTTTCAGGCTTGTGATCTAAGAACGTAGAGTAAAAATTTTAATGGATAAAATACAAAGCTCAATTGTAAAATTTCTTTAAATTAGTTTAATGGAATTTATTATTTTTAGACAACCATTTGCAAAAAAAAAATCTAAATAATATATAAGATGCCTGTGTACTTTGATTTTGAACTCATAAGTTCCAAGTAATACCAGGGAGATCTTTTAAAATATAGTTTTTTTTTATATCGGATAATAGGCCAAAAAATAGCAAGAAATAAAAATTTTATATACCTAGTTTCTATGTAAGTTCTATTCCCCAAAATAACTGCAACTCGTACAAATATTCCTACAATGCATCTAATTATTACAAATATTATAACATACTACTAAAAGTCGTCGTAAAAATTAATTAATTGGGTGCCCCGGTAGACTAGATGGCTTCGAGCTAGTCTATCACTGCGAGGGTTCCCGGTACGACTCCCGCAAGAGACTCCGGCTTATTTCACTACAAAGGTCTGAAGACTTTTGTTGCTATTGCTCGATTGCTCGGATAATATAAATAATGATCGGTCTATTGTGGTATACTATTGACTAGATTGCTTATACTTGTGAAAGTTTTTCTAATATCGTGTTTGGATTTAAAATTTTACTTAAAACAAGATATTGCAAAAGTTTGATTCCTGTGGTTGTTAAAATAGATTTTTAAAGAGCCCAGTAGTGGGATTCAGTAACTTTTAACAATAAGAATTTTTGTAACATTTGTCAGCGTATTTTGTTGTTTGCACTAACGATCATCCGATTCTATAAATTGTTCTTAACAATATAGATAAAAATTAACGTCAATTGGCATCTCCGTCAAAAAATGCCAAAATAACGAAAAGCACAAAGAGGAATACAAAAAAAAATATTTCAATTAAACAGATTTTATTTATTTGTTTAAGAAGATTAGTAAAACAATTTAACTGTTTAATTAAATACAAAATATTCAATAGCCATTTTTAAGTTATATTTTTTCTTTCGAATAAAATCGAACAATTAATTGTGGAGACTGTATCGAATGTAAAAAAAAGTAACAAAGAAAATCGTACTAATGGGCCGAGCAATCAGCAAAATTTTTGGGTTAAATTCGATTTTAGCGACCTCTAAACCTCTTCCGAAAAATCTGAAAAAAATCACAAAAATACTTCACACTATAAGCTTTCAAAAAATAGTGGGGCATAAAATAATATTTTTTTTTGGGACACACTAATGTATATACATATTTAATAAAGTTTTAGATTAAATAAATATTAGAAATAACGGTACAAATAAGTAATTTCTAGATTGCAGTCGATTGTGTCGACTGCTGGCCCATACTAGTATTAAATAATAAGCTAATTGGCCTGTATGACTCAACTTTTGTGTGATCCTTTCCTGGCTTTGGTATCATGGTTACTAAGGAAACCTTCCATTCTTGTGGGTAGTATTCACGGCGAAATTTCCTCTGGTAAGATTTTGCAACTAATTTGAACAGCTGTTTTTATATACTGTTTGAATGAAAGAGTTTACGTGTGCCAAGATAGCGTCGACGAAATAGCGTCGAATTTGGGAATTTAAAAACCGGGAAACCAAAATACCCAAATAATGGGGATTTACAGTATATGAACAAAAAGTTGGCGTCGAATTTAGGAATTTAAAAAGGGGAAGTAAAAATATATTTATATTTTTAATAAAACTACTAAAAATATTTACCACAGGCTTTTGCACGGTATAAGCTGTATATTTTCTGAAAGTAAATAGTTTTCTGGACAAAATGAGCGATGCGGATATAGGTGGTTAAAATAGTAAGATAAAAAACCGAGGCACTTGATTGCTTCTTTCGACAATTTAAATATATGGTCTGTCCATCGGGCATCACATTGTATTCCCATAATAATTATATCACCCATATACACAGATGAGGCACCTTGATCCGTTGCGCATTTATGCGTCAGCACGCAACATTGGGTCTTTCGGGCATTCAATTCGACCCCATTCTGAGATTATGTCTAGGTCTCGGCCAAGCGTATAATTCATGTGTTGCCTCATAGCACCAACATCGGACACGCTTTATCTGTAATCAAATTAATACGAATGGCAAAGGTTGCTGTCATCTGCAAAATAATAGATAGGGTTGAAAGTTTGACATAAGGTCATTTAAAAAAATAAGAAATATAGTAGGAGAAAGAACGGAGCCTTGCGGCACCCCTGAATGAATCTTAAACTTGTTTGATGAAACCCCATCTATAACAACTCGTATAGTGCGATCTCTGAGAAAACTCGATATAAATCGAGAGAAATTATCACCTACACCAAATTCAACAAGTTTAGACAAGAGTGCACCATGCCAGACTCTGTCAAACGCCTTGTAAATATCTAGAGCAATTACCTTACTTTTGCCAAAATGGTGAATGAAACGACACCATTTTTCTGATAACAGGGCCAGTAGAACGACCTCTAGGAAAGCCATACTGGCGGTCGCTTAGTAGGTAATTTGATTCAAAAAATTTTACAAGATGGTGATTTATCATACTCTCCATAACTTTGGAAAGTGCCTAACAAACTGCAATTGGGCGGTAATTTTCAGGGTTATTAGCCACTCCTTTTTTTTAGGAATTTGCGTTACATTAGCAACTTTCCAGCAGACGGGAAATTCCCCGGCATAGTATAAAGTGCAGAAAAGATTTGCTAAGGGACGAGCTAGTGTCGAAGAGCACTGCTTCAAGACCAGTGCATGTATACCATTCGTCCAAGGAGACTTGTTTATGTCGAGATCCGCAAGAACCTTTTTAACAGCTCGAGCCCGAAAAAATATTTTAGGCAGTTACGGATACTTTTTCGAGTTCGGGTAGTGGTTGATTGCTATCTGGTAAGTTAGAATTATTTGCAAATAATTCGGCAAAACAATTAGCCTTATCAATCAGGTTCGTGAATGTTTGACCATGAAGAATTGGTATTGAAGAACTAGCAGTAACCCTTACTCTTTAAACGAATGACCAGAAGCTTTTACTGCCCCGGGGAGCAGTAAGAACGAAGACTTTGCTCGTGAAGAGTTTTTTCCCGTCTTAGCACTTTGGCACACGAAGACCTTGCCATTTTAAGTAGCAATTCCAGTTTTTATAGTTTTCTCAGAGATCGCACTATACGAGTTGTTATAGATGGGGTTTCATCAAACAAGTTTAATATTCATTCAGGGGTGCCGCAAGGCTCCGTTCTTTCTCCTACTATATTTCTTATTTTTTTAAATGACCTTATGTCAAACTTTCAACCCTATCTATTATTTTGCAGATGACAGCAACCTTTGCCATTCGTATTAATTTGATTACAGATAAAGCGTGTCCGATGTTGGTGCTATGAGGCAGAACATGAATTATACGCTTGGCCGAGACCTAGACATAATCTCAGAATGGGGTAGAATTGAATGCCCGAAAGACCCAATGTTGCGTGCTGACGCATAAATGCACAACTGATCAAGGTGCCTCATCTGTGTATATGGGTGATATAATTATTATGGGAATACAATGTGATGCCCGATGGACAGACCATATATTTAAATTGTCGAAAGAAGCAATCAAGTGCCTCGGTTTTTTATCTTACTATTTTAACCACCTATATCCGCATCGCTCATTTTGTCCAGAAAACTATTTACTTTCAGAAAATATACAGCTTATACCGTGCAAAAGCCTGTGGTAAATATTTTTAGTATTTTTATTAAAAATATAAATATATTTTTACTTCCCCTTTTTAAATTCCTAAATTCGACGCTAACTTTTTGTTCATATACTGTAAATCCCCATTATTTGGGTATTTTGGTTTCCCGGTTTTTAAATTCCCAAATTCGACGCTATTTCGTCGACGCTATCTTGGCACACGTAAACTCTTTCATTCAAACAGTATATAAAAACAGCTGTTCAAACTAGCTGCAAAATCTTACCAGAGGAAATTTCGCCGTGAATACTACCCACAAGAATGGAAGGTTTCCTTAGTAACCATGATACCAAAGCCAGGAAAGGATCACACAAAAGTTGAGTCATACAGGCCTATTAGCTTATTATTTAATACTAGTATGGGCCAGCAGTCGACACAATCGACTGCAATCTAGAAATTACTTATTTGTACCGTTATTTCTAATATTTATTTAATCTAAAACTTTATTAAATATGTATATACATTAGTGTGTCCCAAAAAAAAATATTATTTTATGCCCCACTATTTTTTGAAAGCTTATAGTGTGAAGTATTTTTGTGATTTTTTTCAGATTTTTCGGAAGAGGTTTAGAGGTCGCTAAAATCGAATTTAACCCAAAAATTTTGCTGATTGCTCGGCCCATTAGTACGATTTTCTTTGTTACTTTTTTTTACATTCGATACAGTCTCCACAATTAATTGTTCGATTTTATTCGAAAGAAAAAATATAACTTGAAAATGGCTATTGAATATTTTGTATTTAATTAAACAGTTAAATTGTTTTACTAATCTTCTTAAACAAATAAATAAAATCTGTTTAATTGTAATATTTTTTTTTGTATTCCTCTTTGTGCTTTTCGTTATTTTGGCATTTTTTGACGGAGATGCCAATTGACGTTAATTTTTATCTATATTGTTAAGAACAATTTATAGAATCGGATGATCGTTAGTGCAAACAACAAAATACGCTGACAAATGTTACAAAAATTCTTATTGTTAAAAGTTACTGAATGCCACTACTGGGCTCTTTAAAAATCTATTTTAACAACCACAGGAATCAAACTTTTGCAATATCTTGTTTTAAGTAAAATTTTAAATCTAAACACGATATTAGAAAAACTTTCACAAGTATAAGCAATCTAGTCAATAGTATACCACAATAGACCGATCATTATTTATATTATCCGAGCAATCGAGCAATAGCAACAAAAGTCTTCAGACCTTTGTAGTGAAATAAGCCGGAGTCTCTTGCGGGAGTCGTACCGAGAACCCTCACAGTGATAGACTAGCTCGAAGCCATCTAGTCTACCGGGGCACCCAATTAATTAATTTTTACGACGACTTTTAGTAGTATGTTATAATATTTGTAATAATTAGATGCATTGTAGGAATATTTGTACGAGTTGCAGTTATTTTGGGGAATAGAACTTACATAGAAACTAGGTATATAAAATTTTTATTTCTTGCTATTTTTTGGCCTATTATCCGATATAAAAAAAAACTATATTTTAAAAGATCTCCCTAGTATTACTTGGAACTTATGAGTTCAAAATCAAAGTACACAGGCATCTTATATATTATTTAGATTTTTTTTTGCAAATGGTTGTCTAAAAATAATAAATTCCATTAAACTAATTTAAAGAAATTTTACAATTGAGCTTTGTATTTTATCCATTAAAATTTTTACTCTACGTTCTTAGATCACAAGCCTGAAGGATAAAACCAAACGCGATATTCCTTAAATTTTTTATTAAATGAACAAAATTTCAATATGTCCATTTTAAGATTTTTTGCCGAAGTTTTCTACATTTATTTTTCTGTCCGTTAAATCGTATCCAATAATTACCGATTTGGAATATTTTAAGGCGAACATTTAAGAGTTTTTACATATTTTTGAAAATGCAAGATAAAAAAATGGCAACCTTTTATTAAATATATTTTATGTCCAATTTTGATATCACAAAATGAATGTCTGCATGTTTAATTTAGTATCGATCGGGTTTGCTTTTTTTAATGAAAGATTTACAACAATTTCTAACTTGATCACAAATGACGGTGTTCAGATAATGAAAAAAACATGTGTCGGCGTTTTGAAAATTTAAATCGGTATTTTATTTTAGGGAGGACGTCTAAAGTTTCCCCTTTTTTGCCTATTCGTGCAGCAGTTGGGTATATGAAACTATATGCTCTTTACATTTTAGGAATAGGCTATGTTCAACAACTTTGTACGGCAAATATATTTGTGGAGCATACTAACCCTCTAAGTCCCCTTTATAACGGTAGTCTGTTGCAATGGGTTCTCCGAAGACCCCAGGTGTATATTTATGTCTGTATATATTTATGTCAGATATGCTCATAATAATTCTGCTATTAAAATTCAGCCAGATCGGTCATTAAATGGCTGAGATATGAGCAAAAACCACGACTACCTCTAATTTTCCCATAAATCCCATGTTGTGGTTTTTAATACCTTTTTCTGTATATCTGGAGAACGGAAAGAGCCAGCCAGGGCTTTAAAATCGGGGGATTGAAGAAGTGGGTGTGGCATTTCCCATACAAAGACATTATACATTTCTGTATGTCTGGCTAAAGTTCCCAAATAAGGTTCAAAAATATTGGTTATCAATACACAGCATCCTACAATATATGGGCGGGATTGGAAAAATTGGGCGTGGTACCTCCTGTACAAAGACATTACTGAAAATACTCTAGTATGAACTATGGATACGTTTTATATATCAAAATATTTTTCCAGAAATTGAAAAGTTATGCCCAAAATAAAATTTTTTTAAACATACCCATATTCGGGAACCATAGATCGTTTAGAGTTCAAGTTTTATTATCTTAGTAAATGGTAAATTTCTTAAGACGTCGGTATATAAATCTGCCAAGTCAGCTAAAAATCAGTTAAATGTATTAGCATAACCGCCTTATTTTGGGGTAAATATTGGTCTAGCCGATAAATCTGTGAACAGATTTGGATTCAGCTCCCTAAAGTCAATTAAAATTACACAAAAAAGTTCTTGTTTGCGACGTTTTTTGTTTTTTGCTGACCACTGTTGTTACATGATGTTTTCTGTTATGTTTTTTTACCAATTATAAAATGTTATTTGCAATTTAAAATAATAAAAAATAAGTTGAACAAAATACGTGGGAAAAATATCATTAGGTGTACCTTTTTTGATTTTAAAAGAGGATCCTCTTTTTGTTCTTGAATCAATGTTTTTGGTGGCTTATTATTTTGTAAATATCCTCTTTTTTGGTACTTCTTTAAAATATCAAACGGTAACGCTGCTTACAGTATTCACAAGGTATGAAATATATTTTTTGTAAATACATGTATACAAAAACTTAAAACAAACAAGTAAGAAAGTACATATGATACCCTACACCATAATATTTAAAATACTAATTTTCGAGAGTCTAATCTATATGGGACACATGGGCCAACCATGGTCGCCAGAACAGGGTCTATGAGGTTCAAAATTATATAAAAGTTATTTGTGCCGAATATTATTTAGATATCTTCATCTATATGAGTTTTGTTTGCCTTTACCCGATGTACGTTTGCCTCTACCTACGTTTTTCCATGACATATTTAGTACCTATCGTAAAAGTTATTCTCGTTAGTTTTTATGTCAATACCAGCATTTATAAGGAAGTAATAGCACTAATAGCTATTTTCGGAAGTAGCATTTATTTGTATGAGTGCTATGGTCAAATTTAAACCGATTCCAAATATATGTGGTTAGATAATTTAAATTTCAATAAAATAAGTTTGGACCAAATTTAACTTAATACCAACATAATAAGATGGTACATTTAGTTGCATTTATAGTACTTGCATTGGCATATGGTTTGATTTAAGGACGTTAGCGTAGGAGGTTCTGTTGTTATCAGCGTGCAGTACCTGAATGTCATTACTGTTTACTTGATGTGTTACCTGCGTTTGAGGGAGATTAGGTTTCGGGCCAACCGAACGCTTGACGATAGAGTATACAGGGCATCCTCTATAGTTGGCGGATTACCGCCACAGTTGCTACATTTTTTACATTGGGGTTGTTTCTAGACTTATCGCAAAGAACTGTACCATGTTATTCAACGCATACAATGCATACTGAGGGTAAATTGCAGTAAGCCTTTGTATGACCAAATTCTTGACAGTTTAAACATTGGACGGGACCATTTCTTTTGTGCGGCTCCTCTATCGGGATTCTTCTGTACATATGTAATATATTGCAAACTGTAAATGGGGTGCTTCTCGTTTTTTAAGCTTAACGTCGCCGGGTTCTAACTCCACTCGAAAGTGGTTGGGGATTTTTTTTCAATATTTTTAATATTTTTACGAGTTTTATTTTGAAGCCCTTTTCTTCCAAAAATGTTTTTATTTTGTCTGGGTCCACGAACGAATCAATGCCCTTAATCACTACTTGAAGACTTTTACTGCTCTTCAGTTGGTATGTGTAAAAGTTTTTATTAAGTTCTTAAAATTTAGTAACTACTTTGCGAAAATCATCCTCATGATTTACCTGTACTTTTTTTTCGTTTATACTACCTCGTTTTATTGCAGCTACATAAAACGAATTTTCACCTATCAACGAAATCAAACTCTTTATTAACTCATTTGAGTTCTGCTCTAAGATATATCGAGGGTGGCTTGGGCGATTAATGACATTTGGTGCTTTAGAGGATTCTTCCTCCAGAATTGAAAAACGATTTTGGGAATTTATTCGATCAGATGCAACATCTTTTAATACTTTTGGGGTCGGAGCAACTGCTGAAGAGGTATGGCTGCGACCTCGTTTAAGCACTGTTATATACATACCAATCAATACCAACTTGCACTTGAGGCTTTTGTGATTTTTTTACTTGTGCTACTGAGTTTTCCATTGCTGTTTTTGGGTTAACCGTATTATCACTTATTCAAATTGTTTTTGCCGCGGTAGCAACACTTACAGGTAGCAGATTTGTTAGTGTACTACGATCGACCGTATTTGTAAACTTTCAGCCCTCTGAGCATCGTGGCGGTTTTTGATGAAATACACTCTGGCCGTCTAATTATGGGCCACTTTTGAAGTATTTCTGGCGGTATTTCACGAACAATGTTCCTTCAATTGTTGCTGGTTTATCAGCAAAAACCAGTGACCTCACGCCATAATCGAGAAGTGTCAAATCGCAAAATCTTGGAAGCTAATTGGCCAGTCTTTTTCGCAAAATCAACTTTTTGTCCTCATTAAAAAAAAAAATAAATAAGGACACCAGCGTGTAAACTGCACCAAAAGGTGAGTCTGTTGTTGATTGGTCTCACTCCATATGAGCAGTTTTGTTCATAACAATAGATATACGATTATGTGCGGGTGCCCCGGCAGGCCGGGGTTGCGGGTTCGATTTTTTATTTATGGTCCCCTGCAGACAAAAAAAAATCGGCTTTTTGTTGCGTGAATAGATGACGAATTTTTTAAGTTAATTAATATAATTTGGTAGCGTTTTTATAAAACAAAACGGTAATTTTTATCAGGTGTAATTGAGGTTAAATCGGGTAATTGGTCATACATACATACATATATTTTTTCTTTTTCTTGTATTTTTCTTCTTTTTTAATAAGAATAATATTTAAATATTTTGTTCACTATTATATTTATTAAAAATTACTTTTTTAGTCCAATTCGCTTGTTAAATGATATTATTAAAACAAATTTATGTTAAAAAAATGCGGAGTTAAAATAAACACGTCTGTTCTCAACGAGCGCGACCGAACATATTTTTATAATAATATATTTTAATGTAGGTATGAAGATTCCATAAATAAACATGAAAAAATGTAATAAAGTTATTTTGCAAAGTTTTGTATATTTTTTTATAATTTTAAAATACATAGTACATACTGTTTTTTTTTTTTGCTGTTTTCATGCATTTTGATTTTACGGCCTTAATCAAGGCGAATTCATACAGGTGACCGCACCATGAGAAAGAGTTATTTTTGAAAAATATTATTGTGCGATTCCCAAGGTGTGCTATCAAGTCATATCGTCATAATATCATAAATAATATTTTACAATTGTTTTAAAAAAATATTGTTATGTTGCAAACCAAAGAAAAATTTGAATGCTGTGTTTATTGGTTCGTCGTAACTGTACAGTAAAAATCTAAATTATAAGCGGTTGCCCACAGCAGTCATATACATATATTTCTTGTAATTATGTTTTGACATATGACTTTACAACTTCATGACTACCTTGTAAATCCCCCATATGTATTTTGCTTTTGTAAAGAGTAAGAGTGAATGTTAAAATTACATATTTGTTGAAAATATAAACAAGGGAATTTTTTTGTTTATAAAATATTCAAAATTTCCTTAGAATATACATACATAAAACTTTTTCATGTATTGCAAATTTATTGTGGCTTCACTTATTCCTTACGCACTTTCCTAGATTTTATATTCACTTTTTTGTTTTATAAAATTAAAAAGAAATTTTTTTCAAGTATTTAGATTTTTATTGAATTTAAAATTTTAACTAATTTTTTCACAAAATGTAAACAAAGCTTGACATTCACAAATAAATAAACAATAAACAGATGACTCGAAAATTTCACCTGTATGAATTTGCCTTGGCCTTAGTTAAGTGCAAGGCGAATTCAACAAGGTAAGTGCAACTCTACAACTACAAAAAGCCACATGTATTTTGTTTGCTTGTTGTCAAAAACAGTTGACCAAGGCAAAAATTTTCGTACGATAAAATTAATTTATTTATTAATAAATATTGTAATATAAAGCCATTAAGGCCAAAAAAACGTATTACATAGCAATGAATGCGCCTTGTCAGAAAATATTTCGGTTATTTTGGCGAAAAACATGACAACAAAAGTATTTTCTGACGTTTGGCAAATTCGCCGTGGAAACAGCTGATGAACGGCTGACGAGTTGCACTTACCTTGTTGAATTCGCCTTGGTTAAGTGCAACTCGTCAACCGTTCATCAGCTGTCTCCAAGGCGAATTCAAAATATAATCCACAAACGTCAAAAAATAATTTTATGTATTGCTCCAAAATAGCCGAAAAAATTTCTGAGAAAATTGTTTGCCTTGGTCAGCTATTTTTGACAACAAGTAATTAAATTGCATGAACAAAATAGATGCGGCTCTTTGTAGTTGTAGAGTTGCACTTACCTTTTTAAATTTGCCTTGCCTTGGCCTTAAGGTGTCTGTACACGGTGAAAATGCTTGTCATTGCGGCGAAGTCACTCATGTACGTGTACTGGACTAATTATTTGCGTCATATCTAATTTTTTTGATTTTCCATACAGCCATAGCTGCCAGATTTGACAGATTTATCGTCATTTTGACGATTTTTAGGTACAAAATTGGTCTATTGACGATAGGACGATTTATACCCCAAATTTGACGATTTTAACCCCAGGATTACCGTCTTGGTCTGGCCAGACCAAATTTGTGTTTTGCTATGTTCTGAATCGAATGAAACCAATTTGGATGCGATTGGAGCAAATAAGTGGGGTTAAATTCCATTTTGATGTAAAAGTCTATGAAATTACCCTCTTGGTCTAGCCAGACCAAATTTTTTTTTTCCTTGAAAGATATTTCAAGTAGGACAAAAGATTAAAAAAACAGATACGTGAATTCTAGAAATGATATCTTCTAAATCGAATGAATCAAGTTTGAATCAAAGCAGAAAACTATGGCCCATTATGCGCTTAGTTCAATCTAACTACAAAAAACTAACGCAAAACTCGTTTCAGCTGTAGTAGATGCGAAAAAGCCATGTGCGAAATCAAAGACTAAATTTTCGATGGCTTGCATATGGAATAAAATTATATAATAAATTTGTATAATCCAAAGTAATTAGCATACGTTCAATAAAAAATATATTTATTTACTTTTTATTTAATTTTTAGTGGTTACCGAGTTACCGAGAATCCTAGTGTTAAAATGACAAATTTTGTTCAAATTTACAAATATTTTTAAAAAAAATTCACATTTTAGTTAAGCTTCTAATATAATTTCATTTGAATTATTTGATTGGCAGTAACTTTCATGTCTTAGCTGTTCATCATATCAAATACTTTTTTTTTTTTTAGCACGATGCATATTTTTAAGAGTTTTAGCATAACTTGTAAACTGATAGAATTTTTGTGCAAAAATTTTTTTAAAAACAAAAATTCGTATTTTGATACTTATTTTTAAATTTGATTTTAAATAATTTATTTATAAATTTTTTACGGCCATGTTCTGGAACTGGAAATCACGAGAAATTGAAATCGAACAAAATTTTAAATTTATCCTGTGTTTAAAGTTTATAAAAATATTTTTTTTATACGCCTCATATCTTGAGGTCCACTAACCTTTACCACTACCTCTTTTCAAATCAGGAAAACATGCGTTCAATTAAAAAAAAAATTTATTGAAAATATCCAATTGGGTCCAAGTGTACTGGTACACGACTAGAACCAATAGTACTAGTGATTTTCTAAGAACACACAATGCTAATTTGAGCATTAAGTTAGTATAGAAAAGTACAGTCGAGTACTAGCTCTGGTGATCTTTGTACTAGTTTAGTACTAGCTAGGTACTAGTTCGATCTCAAGCAGGTAAACTTTTTTTTCAGAAAGTCTGATTTTATTAGTGTTTACCAGACTTAATTTCTTAAGCAGGATTTTCGACGTGAAAAATGGGTGTTTGATATACTTTGGTTTTAGTTTATTTTATTAGTTTTCTTATGAATGCCAATACCCTTGAAAAATGTTTGGTTGTGTTACTTCAATAATAAGTTTCTTAACGAACATTTTTATTTAATTTCAAAAATAGGCGGAATATATTAAAATTTTATTAGCAACGAAAACTAAAAATAACAATTAATTTTCAAAACTTATAAAAATTGAGTGGTTTTTTACATTGACGATTTTTGTGACGATTTAGCATAGTCAATTTGACGATTTTGACGATTTTTTCCTCAAAATTTTACGATTTTCGACCAATTTTATCTGGCAGCTATGCATACAGCATCGTCGGTGTCACATACAACCACATTTTTACTAATACTACCATAGCGCTTGATGAGAAATGCTTGACCGTGTACAGACCCCTTTATTCAAAAAAATGTTCATGTTTGTAATCAGGGCTGTCAGATTTTTTTACCTTCATCGCCAAATAGTATACCGAAAATCGCCAAAAAAAAAAATATTTTTTTTTACAAGTGTATATCACCTTTATTAAAATTTAAAATTTTTAGCCTTATTCTTAAAGTGTGTTTATATTATAGTATTTTTAATGATTAAAAATAAATCGGGGTATTTTCTGATAATCGAAAAACGATAAACATTTTCGATTCTGACTTGAAATCGCATAAAACGTGTTTTGTAAATCGCAAGATGTTTTTCGACTTCAAATTGCAAAAGTATACCGAAGGGAACTAGAACATTTATAAGAAACTATGGCAGATCGCCAAAAAAAATAAACGCACGAGTTTCAGAACACCGTAAAATAAATCTGGTTTTTGCAATTTTAAATCTTGAAAATAGAACTTTGAATTTTGCAAAAATATTAATTTTTATCAAGTATGCAAAATGAGTACAGTTCTGTTTTTATATGAGTGATTTTCTATGATAAAAGTTTGTATTCGATTTTCATCGAATCATAATGTTACCTCGACAAGAAAGAAAGCAAAGGATAAATGTCTTAAAAGTTGTATTCAAATTGATTTTTTTTGGATTGGAATATTTAAAGTATACTCAGTATTCTAACCAATTTCATAACATAGGTTTATAAGTCGCCACGAAAAATCGCTACATCTGACAGCCCTGTTTGTAATTCAAATTTTCTATAAACATTTTTTTAATTAACATTTTATTAAACTGAATTATTTTTTTTTATAAATTAAAGAGTACATAAATTTCTTTTTTAATTTAAAAAAAAAAAATTTTTTATTTTCAAATAATTTGTTGGACAATTTTTATAATTAAACATGTAAAGATATTGAATCGTCCTGCTGTTGCTGAAAGAAATTCTATTCTAAATAGTTAATTTTAACGATTGTTCATTATTAATTTTACTGACAAAGTTTTTTTTTTAATGTAGTCCTCCTCATCAGTTGATGCTTCAAAAATATCCACAGTTCTAGATGTTGAACAAACTTCTACAGCTTTGGTTTCTAAAAAAGAATTTTTTTATAGAAGGTTTTCATGGAATAAACAAATTAAAATATTATAAAAGGTATTCACAGCTGATTTAAGATCCCTTTTGCACAATCAAAGTTAACTTGACAGTAGGGTTGTCATTCGTACTGTTTTTATCAGTACATGTACTGTTTTTTGTTTAAAGTATTGATTTATGCATTACAAGCAAATCAGTACGCAAATTTACTGATTTTTTCATTAATGTACTGTTTTTGTGCTGTTATTATATATTAATTTTGTTTAGTATATAGTTTGTCATATTGTCAAATTGTTTGCGATACAATTATCGATGAGTTATTTACATTATAGATTTTTGCCGAGTCAGTACAAAAAAAAAGAAGACAGTAGAAGAAAAATGGAAAGTGTTGCTAAATGGTGGTGTGTTTACGAATTTGAGGAAATGTGTAATTTTATTTCTCCCATTCCACATTCAAACGCTTTTACAGAACGAGTCTTTAGGTTTCAAAGTGGAGAACAGAGAGAAACGGGCTCCTAATATAAAACCTAACAAGTGAGTTGCAGATAAAGATAAACTTTGGTTATAGTTGTAATGAGTTTTACAATTTCTTGAAGATAGGAAAGAAATTGTCGACAATGTACAAAAGGCCATAAATATTTTTAACTTGTAACATTGTAAATATTTATGTCCATACATATGTAAATATATTATTTATAAAAATCTGTAGTATAAGATCGTCTGAAAAACGATTGTGCCTCTTGCAATAATTACAATTATTAATAGAAAATAGTTGTAAATCACTCTAAATAATTTTTTTAAATTATTTTAAAATAAATACATAACAAGCTTCGTTATTGTTGTCCTTATATCTGTAGCTTAGTGCTAAAAAGTCCAATGTAAAATAATTCATTTTTGAGAAAATTTAAATTTTAGTTTTTTATAGAAGAGTTCTAAGTGAAATTGTTTAGCAAAAACTAAAATAAAAGAAATTCAGCATGACCCTTTAATTGCAAAATAAAATTAAGGCCATTATCATGTAAAACGCAAAGCAACGCCAAATAATTACATACATTGAAAGCAAAAACAGTCATAAATATTATGTAATTTTGTTGTTGCTTTCTACAGAATTTCACATTGCGTCTTAAAATTACAAACGCTGCATAGTTTGTGGCGTTGAAAATTTTAAAACGGAACATGAATTTCAGTAGAAAGCCACAATAAAATTACAAAATATTTATGACATTGTTTCTGCATTCAATGTAGTTTTTTTGGCGTTGCGTTGCGCTTTACATGATAAGGGCCTTATTATGCTGGAAGATATAGCAAAAAACTACTTTTATTTAATTTTATGTTGCCTTATTTTCAAAAAATATAATAGAATAAAAAGGAAATACAATTTTAGTTTACATGTTGGTCACGTTTTTTCGTCAAATATTTGCTAGCCTAAGAAAGACCTGATACAACAATTAACTCAAAACATATTGACATTGGCCCTTTTAGTACCAAGCTTCAGACATAATGAACTCAAATTTTGCTTTTAATAAAATTGATGTTTCTTTTAAAAATATTAAACCAAGTATCTAACAAGAAATTAAGAATCGAATCTTTAGCAACTTGTGTTTTAGATTTTTTTGTTATTCACTTTGTATTCGCAGTAAAAATATATGCGGAATTGAACTATTGTTTTGAAAAAATTCAGTTTTATTAATTTAATTTTTTCACTCTTCAAATTATAGAATGAATTCAAGTTTAGTCTTAAAAAATATTAAAGCTTTTTATGGCATTAATATGCAATTTTATATTAAAAACGTATATGTACTGTTTTTTATGCAATTGTGCTGATCTTTTTCTCTTATGTTTTTTCACTTCTGTACACGTAAAGTTTACTTTGACATTTTCTGTGTTCTTTTGTGTCTTGTTGTTGTAAGTCAAATTTGACATGCAAAAATACGAGGGTTAAGAAAATACATTTATCCAGGGCTGTGGAGTCGGAGTTGAGACAAAAACTCGCGACTCCGACTCCAAATTGTTCGCCATAAAAATTTAAAAAAAAATTTCTTATATTTTCAAAATAAAATTTCTTCGAAATTGGCGATGCAATATTTCAAATATAGATTAAAAATTTTACAGAATCTATTTCTTGCTCTATTTAACCATTTAAAAGGTACTGCATTAAAAATAAGTAAGAGAGCTATATTCGACTTTATCGAATCTTTGATACCCTTCACCGACAGTAAGAATATATGAGAGCTATAAATTATTAATTAATCTTTATAAAAATTGCTTCCTGTTTAAACCAATTGGACGACAATCAGACAGTGTTATGCTTTTATTTCTAGCAATTTGAGCTAACTTGAATAAAATATCATGATTCGTAACAGTTTATGTGCCGAACTAAAAATATTTTTAGGAGGGGAATTTATATTTGACCCATGGTAAATTATGGACTATCATCACGAAATCCTGTAGAGTGATTTCTGTTATTAAAAATTTTAATGAAGCAAATTTCAATGCAGAAGTGAAATTTGTTTAGCGTCAGGTGCCCCGCTAGACTAGCTGGTAGTGAGCTAGTCTATCATTGCCGGGGTTGCGGGTTCGATTCCCGCCAGAGACTCTGGTCTCCTGCAGACAAGCGTAGAGCTTCGCGGGATTAGCATAGGAATAACAACAAGTGCTTTTCAGAAAGCTGCTTAATACAAGATCTAAGGTAAATATGGACCGATAATCAGAAAATTGCATGTTATTATTTCTAGCTATACGAACCAAAATTGGACCAAATGTTACCACAATATCTATATCTGCTACGGTTTTAGGCGTATTTAAATAATTTCCGAGAGTGAGCATAATATTGGACATTATATGGTAAATTATGGACCGAGCTACAGGAAATCTTATAGTGTGATTTTTCGTCCTTTAAATCTTTGATGTACCCAATTGTATTACAATAGCATTACTTAGTTATTACGTTTTTTAACATACTAAACTTTTTTCCGCGAGTAGGTTTTATATGCGGCTTAGGGTAAATTATGGACCGATCTTCACGAAATTATGATTTCTAGCCTTATAAATCTGTGACCTACCAAAATTTGTTATGATAGCATTATTTGTTACGGTTTTAGACATACTAAACCGTTTTCCAAGTGTAGGGTTTATATGGGGCCTAGGGTAAATTATGGACCTTTACGAAATTTTACAGAGTGATTTCTAGTCCTATAAAGCTATTACGTAGCACATTTTAATATGGTAGCTATTTTAATTACGGTTTTAGACGTCCAGTATGATTTCTAGTCATATATATATATGCATTATGCCACCTTTTATGTTAGTTTTTGTAACAAAATTGCCAATTTTTGGGGTAATAATTCTAAATTTTTTATAACTCTGATCCTACTGATCGCATTTTGCTGGATTTCAATCCCAAGCTGCTTAGGATAACTAGAAGCAATTTGACACCAACAGTTATCTTATCTTTTGAGATTTTCGAAAGTGAGCGTGTTTTCAACAGACGGACAGCCAAACGGAAATGGCTAAATCAACTTAGAATTACTCAAGAAACCAGAATATATATTCTTTATGGCAAACTTAGTATACCCTCATTACCCACCAGTGATGGAGGGTATAAAAAAGAGTTTAAAGGACCAGTCTCATATACATTTAGCATCAAGGTTAGAAAAGGAGTCGTGAGTCGGAGTCGCATTTAAAAAATTTTAGCGCTTGGAGTCGGAGTTAGTACTTTTTTTTCTGACGACTCTACAGCCCTGCATACATCATACACCAAATGTACTGTTCAAAAGCAACCAACACAAATTTTTATTTTATATCAACAAGTGTTTGCCGAGTGGCCGAATTTCGACCATAATTATTTATGCAAATATGAAGAAAACTGTTCTGAGCCTTTGTTTTTTGTCTTTTTTTTTTCCTTTTTTTGTTTTGTCTTAGTGGATCGATTTGACGAGGGACCAACATCCAGGCATATGTTTAATTTAGTTTTGTAAGATCAATAATATAAAAAAAATCAGAAAGTATCAATTGAAAAACAAAAAGTACCAAAAAGTCTCCTCTTAGATATAGTTTCTCCATCACTCTGAATTTTGAATTTTATGTTTATAGGTCCAATATTAACGAAAATTAAAAAGTACCAGTTGTAGAACGACAAATTAGCAAAATGTATGTCAATTAGTAGATGTTTTGTAAAAAAGTACCAAAAATAGGTAGGATTTTCTCCCCTTAAACGTGTGAATTTTGAAAAAGTACCGAATTCATATTTATATTTTTTTTAAAGAAGCTACGAATTTGGTATAATCTTTTTTCTATGTTTATTGGTTGAAAAATATGCAGTGTGCACTTCTGGAAGTCAATATCTTTCAAATGGTGTCTGTTTTTGTTCAAATCGGTTGACAAACAGAGGAGGAAAGCATTCTTAACGGTTTTGCCTTTGCCGATTTTTATATACATAGATATAAATATTGTACGATGCCGAACACAATTATGGTTGTTTTGTTTTAATATTTGGTTGCGTACACGCACGTGACTAGTTCTCGTACTGTTTGATCGGAACACACTTGAGCACACACGTCCAAGACTAGCTATACTTCAACTTCGTCTACTTGTACGGCAAGAAAAAAGCACGTGGACGATAGACAGGTTCGATTGTAGCTATACTTAAAGTAGCTATACGTATGCTACAAAAAAGTACATGAACGTAGCATGATGTGGTCTATCCCAACAAACCAAAACTATTTAGAAGGAACATGTAGCAAGCTTAGTAACATAAGCCTTAAGCTTAGAAAATTGTTGTGATTACTATTATAAAAGGCTTATAAGCAATTGTTTAATAATGAAAACTTTTGGCAACCCTGCTTCTAGATTGTCAAAACGTGGAAAAATTTTTTAGCTGTGGTACCAAAATTAAAAAAGTTTTATTTTCAAGTGAAATTATTAATTACACGTTTCAAACCATTAAAATATTGATCAAAGGTCTGTACTGGATACCAGGCTGTTGGAGTGCAGTAAAAACAAATCAACTAAAATAGTAAACAGTGTTCACGAAACCACAACCATATAGTACAGCATACACATTATTTTGTATAACTAATATAAACATAAACTACACTGAAAGGAAATAAACATTCGTTCGGTCGTGCTCGATGAGAAAAGACGTGTTTCTTTTAACTCCGCATACGATTCTTTTTTTTAACATAAATTTGTTAATAATATCAGTATAACAAGCGAATTTGGACGCTCAATATAAAAGTAAACAATAGAATAACTATAAAAAAATTAAGTAAAAATACAAGTAAAAAAATATATGTATGTATGTACGCACATACATACTTGCAAATAATCTATGCAAACAAATATTTATTCTTTTTTCTTTTATTATCTCGGTGTAACAACAACATTATGCATAATAAAAAGAGCACTGTCAACAAAAATAAAAAAACGGTGAAAAAAAACAAAAACAACTCTGTATGAGTATTAACAATGAAACAACAACAAAAATAAATAATATTCATGCTAGTGAAAGTAATGTGGAAATAAACATAACAACAAAAAACAATTGTAACTACCTAACGGCAAAACCTATGCCAGCAAGCGTTACCACTGACACCATAAACTCTAACATAGACGCAATGGAAAACAAACAAGAAAAAATTTGTCAAAAACCACAAGTGCAAGTTGGTATGGACAGGTATATAACAGTGCTTAAACGTGGTTGCAGTCCTGCCTCTTCAGCTGTAGCCTCGGCCTCGAAAGTTCCATCTTTTGATAGAATAAATTCACACAATCGTTTTGCAATTCTTGAGGATGAATCTTCTGAGGCACCTAACGTCATAAAAACGTCAAAGCCACCCCTGATATATCTTAGAGAGCAAAACTCAAGTGAGCTAATAAAAAGTTTAATCTCGGTGATAGGTGAAAATTCGTTTAACGTAGTTGCAATCAAGCGTGGTAATATAAACGAATCAAAAATACAGATTAATCACGAGAATGATTTTCGTAAAATAATTAATAAGTTGGAAGCACTTAAAAAAAGCTTCTATACATACCAACTGAAATGCAGCAAAGGTCTTCAGGTTGTGATAAAGAGCATTGACTCATGCGTGGACCCAGATGAAATAAAAACATTTTTAGAAAAGGGCTTCAAAATAAAAAATGTTACAAATATTAAAAATAGGGGAAAAAAAATCCCCAACCACTATTTCGGGTGAAGTTAGAGCCCGGCGATATAAAGCTAAAAAAATGAAACGCATCCCATTTACAGTTTAAAATACATTCTGTACAGAAAAATCACGATAGAGGAGCCGCACAAACGAAATGGGCCCGTTCAATGCTTATACTGCCAAGAATTTGGTCATACTAGAGCATACTGCCATTTACTCCCTGTTTGCGTCGTATGTGGAGAATTACATGGTACCGTCCGGTGCGATAAGTCCAAAAATGACCCTAATGTAAAAAAATGTAGCAACTGTGGTGGTAATCACACTGGCAACTATAGAGAATGCCCGGGATATTCGATTGTCAAGCGTTCTGTTGGACAGAAACTTAATCCCCCTCAAACGCAGCCAACTAATCAAGGAAACACGTACGGCGTCCAGATACCTCAGCCAAATAATAACAGAACCTCGTACGCTAATGTATGAAAATCTAATCCTATGCCACTGCAAGGTGATTTAGCAAATAATGACGAAATTCCCATTTCTAATTTAACTCGGCTAGAAAAAGCTATGGGAACATTAGTGCAAACAGTTAACAATTTTACTAACACAATGGAATGCAATCGATGTTATTGCAAGATGTACTAAACAAGCCATGAACTGTTTAAAAATTTGCTTTTGGAACGCAAACGGCATCCGCCAACACAAAAATGAACTAGAATACTTCCTTAAAAATAAACAAATTTATGTTATTAAGGTTTCTGAAACTCATCTGACCTCAATAAATGCGTTTAAAATCAATGGTTATATATTATATGATACCAAGGACCCTCTAGGTAGAGCTTGTGGAGGTTCTGCCATTTTGATAAAAAACCGAGAAAAACACTACTTAATGTGTGATCATCGTGAAGATTATCTTCAATCAACGAACATTTGCATTGAGGAATTAAATCAAAACCTAGTACTCTCATCTTTATACTCTCCACCTAGATTTTCAATATCAGAAAGCCAATATTATAAATATTTGAAATCATTAGGACCCTGTTTCCTAGCCGCTGGCGATTACAACGCTAAACATAACTTCTGGGGGTCACGGCTCATAACACCAAAGGGTCGTGTTTTGTACAATACAATCTCTAACATGGATCTAAATGTGGTCGCAAGCTGACTACCAACATATTTGCCTACTGATCAGCAAAAAGTTACAGATGACATAGATTTTGGAGTGCTTAAAAACATCCCCGCAGAAACGATTTATGTTGAAGCTTCCTTAGAATTATCTTCTGATCACAAACCTACAATTCTTACTATAACAAACCCTAATAGAATTGTAGCTCCTTCTAGTTACTTAGTGACAAATAAATCGGTTAAAATATAAAAAATATCTCAGTACCCACTGCACTCAAAATATTTCGCTTAGTGCGCCGGAGAATGTGAATCTTTCTATTATAAATATATGAATATAAATATATAAATGGGTAATGGAAGTTTTGCGTTAATGTGGAAGAAATTGTTTTAATTAGCAGTTTAGCTGTTTTAAAAAGCTGTTTAGCTGTTTTAAAAAGCTGTTTAACTGTTTTAATTAGCTGTTTAGATGTTTTAAAAAGCTGTTTAGCTGTTTTAATTAGCTGTTTAGCTGTTTTAAAAAGCTGTTTAGCTGCTTTTAAAAGCTGTTTAGCTGTTTTTAAATGATGTTTAGCTGTTTTAAAAAGCGGCTTAGCTGTTTTAGGAATCTGTTTCGTTAAAAGTATACAACGAGATATTCCAAGATCTAAAGTTGGTGATGGCATTAGTTTATAATAATAATCATGAATCTGATATGAATTCTTAATCATAAACAAATACATGTAAAACACCAATTGCTCTTAAACAGTCTGTACTTATGCCTGTCTGTATATCTATCCATACAATAATTTTTCATCACCTTATTCAATTGAAAATAGTTAAAATAGTAGAAGTGATTTTTACATTTTGATATACTATTTCGAATTTAGTAGGCTTAAAATTAATTCATTTGAATTAAAAACGAATTGCAACTCATTTTACAAATTCATTTGAATTGGAAACGAATTGAAATTATTTCTGCCTAATTCGTTTGAATTGATTCAAATTGCATTCAATTCATTTTTGTTGTGGAAAGAATTAATTCAAAATTTATTTTTATTGTAACGAATTAAAATAAAAAAATAATGATTCATTTACAGCTCTGCTTTATAGGTACAAACTATGTGGCTTGTTACCGAGTTAAAATCAATGATTTTGAGTGCAGTAAAACACAAGTGATTTGTAAATAACAATTTTGATACAAATAACTTATGATTACAGAAAAATAAAAACTAATTTGAAAGTGAGTATTTTTATATGTTTTAAAATATTGGGGAATTCTTCTTTTAATACGATTATAGCGGCAGAACTAAAGTGGATTGAAAATTAATAAATATAACTATGAATTGGAATTTAATAAAAAAATTATTGCAATTTATAGTTATAAAACTTGAAATTTTTTTTAGGGCAATAAAATAAATACCTAACTTGAGCTGCAAATACTTGCAAATCTCTTTAAAAAGCTTATTTTCTAGGTAACTTAAGTGTGCCAAATTCAGAGTTATTTAAATTATGGCGCGTAAAACGTAACGAACCTGACAATCGGGCAGCTGTTTATGACTATTTTATATCGTATATTGTTAAAAGCAGATATTCCAAACATTTTAACAACATTTAAAAAGTTCTGCCGTGAGTTTAAATCTCAGTAATAGATGACGTAAGAGTCGTGGAAAACTGCCAACAGGAAGACGAACAATATTCTGAGAGCGAAGATGAAGAAATTGAAAGTCGTTTTAAATTTATGTTTTTTTTTTTAATTTTATTAATATGTAATTTAGAACTAGGAAACCAAATTTTACAATAAGACTTTGTTTAAAACAAAAGTTTCTTCTATGTTGGAACAAAAAAAAAGGTAAAGGCCATGTCAGATAAAACTTTTGCTTCGCGTTGCAAAAGTTAGCCAACTCTCATCTTTTAGCGCGCTTTGACAATTGGCTAATATAATTTTTTTTGCCAAATTCAATTCTAAAAAACCGTCCAATTCAATTGTTAACTTTTATTTTTATAACAAATAATTAAATGTACAAATTACCAACCGCTTTTATAAGTTAACAAACAATGCGTGAGTGTTGTCAAAGTTTTCATTGTGTCATATACCTTTTGCTTTGCGTTTTTCTTCCAAGGGTAGAAACGCCACGCAAAGCGACAAAGTTGTATCTGACACGGTCTTAATGGTTTTAATAAAAGTGTTTTTAAGCTTTCGTACCAGAGAACCAAGCCGTTCGGCTCACCGTCGCCGCTTGATTTCTTGAAATTATGTAAACAACTTTTTTCTTGCTTTTAACTAATTAGTGGTATAATTTTGACCGCAATAATTTCATTAAAAAAATAGTTTTAACAATAAATTCAGGTTAAGGAAATTTTATATTTTAATTTTTTTTTCACCTTAAATGATGAAACAGAACTGGGACTGAACGATGTTTTCCATACAGTTTGACATAAAATTATGCCAGAGAATGCGGTCGAGAAATAAAATCAATTTTATTTTGAAAACGTTTTTTCTCATGTTCTCACATAGAGACAATTATTCTCCCAACAATGGTACCATACTTTCGTTCAATTTCATACATTTTGTAAACAAAGAAAAAAAAAAAGAAAACAAAAGAAATGAGAGAAAATTGCAGTTACGGTCCACGTTTTAATTATGGGCTTAATAATTTTTGCCAGAAGTTGAAGACTCAATTCTGTTTCATCATTAAAGCTTACATTTTTATTAATAATTTATTGCAGAAAGCTTTACTTTTTGGAAATGGATATGGGTATGTGGTCCTACAGATAACATCAGTTTAAAACAGTAATGAGGAAAAAACGAAATTGCACTATCCCTTTATAATTATTTAATGTTTTGTACTTTAACATAAAAATAAATAGATATGGAAATTATTAATAGTTTTCCTTAAATAACAATTTTAAACATTTCAAGCCGACATTTAAGCCGCCGACGCTTCATTGACGCAAACGCCGCCGCCGCCGATCAATTATACCCGCGCCGCCGCCGCCGATTAAACGCCCTCGGCTTGGTTCTCTGTTTCGCACCTGAGCGCGTTTGACGAAATTTTCTTTGCAAGAATGAACAAGCGTATGTGATAGAATAAAAAAATTTTCTCCGTGAGAGCGCGTGACCAACTTTTTTGCCCGTGACAGTGTGTGACATGGGCCTTAAGAGGTAGGGAGACTTCCAAAGATCGAATCAAAAAAATCATTTAATTTGGGCCAGTCGTTTGGCTTAACATTAGTTTTGGCCAAAAAAAATTGAAAAATTTCCTATTTACAAATGAAATTGACTTATTTTACATTAAATGGGCGTGTAACTGACTTTCTCCACATTTGTTTAAGTTACGCATGTAAACTGCTGCCAAAAATTATGAGTTGTTTTTTTTTTTTTTTTTTTTTTGGTAATATTTAGTTTTTTGCTTAAACCCAAGAGAGTAACTGAAATAAAATAATTTCAGGAGTACTGTTCTGTACCACCCCATAAAATATTAGGTGTTTCTGGTACAATATGGCTTATTGTACAATTATATCGCTAATGTATGTGTGATATGCGAAGGTGGCACAATATATTAGCAACATTCAAGACTTTTGATTTTTATTGCACAACGAAAGAAGTGCAATATAATGTGAAATGTGTTGGCAACATTGTACAATATTGTTTTGATTATTGGCAGAGTTCGAAAATAAACAGTAAAGTACAGAAAATTTGTGTACCACACGGTTTTCTGAATTTTTGTTTGTGAATTTGTACACAAACAAAATATGGTACACAACTATTTTGAGTTGACGAACACACTTGTTCTGTATTCCTTAGTGAACAATTTAGTGTGTGCGTAGTGAACATTTGTTTAACGTACTTGCTTTTTTTAAGGGAAATATTTAAAATAATAAATTATCTGTATGCATGGAAAAGAAATAAGATATATAACTTTTTGATGGAATGCAAAATGCAAAATATAAGAAACATGCAGAAGTATACTAATGTTTTAATAAAATATAGTATTTGTTTATAGTAAATGTAATGGGTGTTTATAACAGTCGCTGAAAAAGAGAGTAAAAAAAGAAAAGTGCGTTTGTGTTTTCAGAAATTTATTTCAAACAGTCAAAGTATCTATGCGTGGGTGTGTTGATCATAGTTTTAGAACGTATTTTGTTTTGATATTGGTATATTAAATTGCTGATGCGAATGTATGTATTCAAAATAGGAAAACCAATTGCTATATTGTAAAAGCAGTTCAACACAGGTATGCAGCAGAGAAAAGAACATTGTAAGCAAAGATCAGTTGTAAAGTGTAAAGAGTATGCGTAGGTATAAATATGTATAATTGTTTGTGCACATTTGTAAGTGGTTAATGAAGCAAAAAAAAATATATATTTATGACTCTCTTGTTTTTTATAAATTAAAATTTTAAGACCTACATAGGCATGATACAAATAAGAAGGTAGTTCAACTCTCTTTTTATGACAATATGTGCTACCAATTGCTAATTATACCAATGTCGACGCAATTGCACACAAAAAATAGTATATAAAAAGATTTACCTATAATGCATGTATGAAATTTAAAAACAACAATGATTTAACTGAAAAAAATTTAAATTTTGAAAAACAATTTCTTGAAAAAAAAAAGAAAAATACATTAACGATAATGCATCTAAAAGAGGTTGGCGCCATAATTATTGCTTAATGATGTCCACGCAAGTGCACACATAAAATAGTAAACAAAACAGGTTTATCTAAAATGAATATAGAAAACAACAACAATTATTTAACTAAAAAAATTCAAATTATAAAAAACAGGAGCAGTCATAAAAATATTTTTTTTTTTTAAAAAAAAACTCGAGTAATGCAAAGCACAACAATTTTCGATGCTTCATTAACCACCTACAAATGTGCACAAACAATTATAAAGAAGCTGTTAAACAGGGCCAAGCTCACGGGAGCACCGGGTAATTGGAATAACCATAGGTTGCATTTCAATAAGTATAAGGATTATATCCTAGGACCCTATGACCAAAAGAATGACGGCTCATAGACTGAGTCTAGCTCTGAGACCCTAACCTTACTCACGGAAGCGCCGGAAATAGTCACAAGGGAGAAGCTTGAGTGGGCTGTCCCTTCGACCCATATAAATCACCGTGTCCGGGCAGTATTTTTCCGGCCATGCTCTGCAATATCCCGGACGACGCATTATTTCTGCTGATGCATATATTTAGGAAATGCCTCCGTAGGAGGTATCTGCCTAGGGGGTGGAGAGGTCGTGGCAATTTTTATACTCAAGGCTGGTAGGGCAGACCACTCGAAGCCGGGAGATTTCAGGCCTATTAGTGTGTCTTTATTCTTATTGAAGACACTCGAGAGACTGATAGATCTCTATTTTAGGAGTAACAATGATACCCCTCTCATTAGTAAATCTGTTGAGAGTGCGCTACATGAGGTGGTTGTATTGAGCACGGCCTGAGGCATAAGCAATATACTCTCGCCGCGTTTCTGGACATAGGAGCCTTTAATTACATTAGGATTGAGGATCATAGTATAAGGAGAAAGGTTACCAGGGAGACACCACAGTGGGGTTCTATTGCCTCTACTGTGGCTACTTGCGGTCAAGAGAATCCTCAGTTCATTTGATGCCGTTGCATATTAGGATGACATAGTTCTGCTGGTCAGGGGAAAATTTCTGTCCACGATCGGTGAAATTATGCAGGCGATGTTGGACGAACTCTCGGTTTGGGTGAAGAATAGAGGGCTGGGGGTAAACCGCGCGAAAACTGAGTAGGTTATTTTTACCAAAACGTACAGGATAGAGGGTTTTAAGGGGCCAGTGCTGGATGGCGTCGAGTTAACTCTAAGTATTTGGGTAACTTCCTCGACTGTAATCTGTCTTGGAGTAGAAATACCCAGGAGAGGATGAAAAGAGGATTCAATGCCTACTACACATGCAGAAACTTCATCGGTAAGAATTGGGGACTAAGACCAGATATGGTAAATATACAGGAATATTTGAGTACTCATTAATTATTCTAAGACTTGGCAACATTTTATACATTACGGTAAAAATAATGTGGGTTTATTAATTTATATTTGTTTATGATGAATAAAATGAATCATGAATTGGATTTTTTTTATTTAGGAGGTGAAAGAATAATTTGGGCTTTCATCAATAATAAAAGATAAAAAAACCCTTTGTTAACAATAAAAGTATTTATAAGGCAAACATAATATTTAATGTAACAATTTATGTATATATGTATATAAAATTTCAACGTTACGGACTGACTGACAGATCCATCTTCGTAAAAGTGTGTTAAGAAAATGGAAGAAAACAGGGAAGTGCTTTTATTATTTTTAATTATTTTATTTAATTATTCAGAAAAAAAAAAACAATTGTTGCACTATAGCACTATATGGTGTAGCAGCCCAATTCAACTTTTATGTACAAATAGAAAAAAATGGCATCGCAGTTCGTTTTGTTCCGAACAAGAATTAAAATTAAGCCATTAATTTTTCAATTAAAGCCAATAAACATAGAAATAAAAACTTTTTTACATTCATAACTTATTCAAAAAATACAAATTTGTTTCTTTTTCGAAATTCAAACATTTAAGGGTTGAAAAGTTTACCTATTTTTTACATTTTTCTCCGTTCTTTGCAATATACGTTCTCAATTATGGGCTTCCACTACAATAATGAATTTTTTTATATTTCAATGGGGAGAAAAAATATAAAAAAATTGTGAAATACGCGAAATTAAATGTCTTTGTTTTACTTTTTCGTTCATCAAGTGGTACCTTTTTAATTTGCTATAATAGATATTAGAAACATAAAATTATAGGTGCAGGTTCTTATCCTGAGTGAATAAGAATCTATAATGTTGGTAATTTTTTTTTTTTAAATTTGAAACATAAACTTTGGCATTTAAATATGAGCACGAAAGAAACGTAACGAGGTTGCGAGTTGAATTATTGTCAATTATAAAATAATTTTAGATATTCTCATTATCTACTTAATGTCCATTTAATTTGTAACAAATGCATATCTTTGGTGTTTGTTTCATAATAAACAAGACGGTCATAAAATAAACAATGAGAATTTCTCAAATTATTTTATACTTAATAAGAATCTTTAATTGTGTAAATAATTTTATTTGAAAACAAATTTTTTAACTAATGGGGTATTATACTGCAGTAGTGTTAAGTATCGGTTATCTAGGTAACCATTATACTCACAGTACTAAAACAACTCCTGATCGGTTAAAAGCAAAACAAAATGCAGAAGCGATTTTTTTAAGAAGTTCGTCCAAAGTTGAACAAAAGTATGATTTCTTATCGCATAAATATTTTTAATAATTTTAAAAATCAACATTAACTTATAAATTTTGCAAAATATCCTTATTTAAAACTTCTTTTGGAAAAGTTTGTTTTCTAAACAAAAACATGAAACAGCTGTTTCAAAAATTCTTGCAAGTAAAATTTTTACCAGTAAATATTTGCAAGATTTTTTTTGTCTCTCTTTTGACGCTATCAACTTGCAAATTTTTTGGGTTAATGAACACTTTCTAGTAAAAGTTGTTACAAATTCGTAACAATTTTTAGTAAATGAACACAGTTTATATCACTGTTCGTCCAAGGCGAATTCATTTATCAGGTGGCGTTGAAAGAACAGCTGTGCTACTTTTTTTTCTTACTTAGAGAGAGAAATGTCCAAAAGTTGCTTGTTTTCGACATATCGATCAACGAAAGTAACAAAAAAATACATTGTTGTGTTTTTGGTGTTGTTACTTGTTATAGTATCGACACCACCGTATACATGAATTCGCCTTGTGTTCGCCATTTCAACGGGATTTTTTTTTTAAAAAATCGTAAGTTGTGCGAAATTTAATGGAGGCTTTTGAGTAGTGTAACCATTTTGGCATTTTTGCAGCAAAATTAAGTATTAAAAATTTGTATTTAGCTGCAAAATTTTCATTTAGCAATTGGTATTTTATTTAACATTTTTATAAAATGTTTTTAGCTTTTTTTGGAATTATTTTAAAAATGTGTACGAATAGTTTTATGAATTTAACTTAAATTATAATAAATTTTGACTAACAAATAGTTGTACTCAAAATTAAATTTCGTTTAAAAAGGGATAATTCTCATCTAAAGAAATATCTTACCAGTCTTGTAAAAAAATTTAATGTTCAGGGAATATTAGAAATGCCCTCGTCATGATGATTGTTAAAATTATTTGCCATTTGATATTACGATATAAAAGTACAAGGAAATTTCACTTTGTATTTAGATAAAAATTCTATAGTGTAAATGTTTGAAAACATTTTATGTTCTAAACCGCTGAAAAATATTAATTTTAAAGCTTCAACTTTCAAAATGATTTCGTTTAAAAATAAGTCACTAAAATGTATATAGTTTCGAATAAAATTTCATACTGGTAATAAATGTTTAACAAAAACCTTGAAAAAATTTTAGCATTATTTTTTAGCATTTTTCAAAATAGTTTTTAGCATTTTTTGGTAATGTGTAACAGAATCTGCGAATTATTTCTTTTCATAAGCTACTTTATTATATTCAACACTTTTTATTTTTCGAATTTATTCTATGAGCTAAATTTCAGATATGTATTTTATAAAGCTTTTTGTAATAGTTCTATTCCTTAAATTTTTAGGAATGATTAATACACTAACATACTATTATCTTGTATCTTGTAGTGTACCTCGTAAGTCGCCACCGCATACCCTTAAACTACTCTTAAACCAACACTTACCAACTTATATAGAGTAGGGTATTTTAAGTATCAAATAACGGTATAAACAAATGACGACAATCGGAATGTAAGTGAATGACATTTCATTGAGTGAGAATTGAGTGCATTCCAACTTGCAACATTCTGATTGGCAAGAGAGTTTGTTATTGTTACGATATATTGATATCTCCATATGACTGACAAAGACAAACATAAAGATGTAAATAATTAAACTAAGTTAGAACGGTTAAGTTAAAATCTCATGTATAGTATATAAGCACCAGTAAATTGAAAATAAATTAGACTTAAAATTAATAACTTAATTCGGCAACAACTTGCCTGGTTTTAATTTAAAGACTCAACTAAATTCGGCAGTTCCTTTGAACGCCTTACAAATCAGCTGGTACCCTAACAGCTATTTAAACAAAATAAGGGCTATAGGGACCAAAACACATTTGGGAATATACACTTCACATCCTACACTATCCTGCCACTTCTAACACTACATAGCGTTCCTGCCAGGCCACATCAACTTCTAACCCTACATGGCGATCCTGCCACCCCACATACACTACATGGCGATCCTGCCCAATCGGACCACTAAATTTTGTAGATCCTTCCAAGCTGACAAAGATTGATGATCCTGCCAACTTCTACTTTAAAACACTTCTACTTTATAACACTACATGGCGATCCTGCACTCGGACCACTAGGACCATAACAAATTTAATTTTCCTGACAAAAAAAAAAAAAAAAAATAAATAAATAAATAAATAATAATTAAGATTCGGTAGAAATTCCTACCAAACTAAAAAAAAAAAAAAATGTTTAAGAAAAATTTTAAAAGATCTTTAAATTTTTAAAATAATTAAGAAATTCCTGCCACTACATTTCACGCAGCACAGAAGATCCTTCACTTCATTCTATACCTATTCGGATCAAGAAAAATGGAATTCTGCGCTTCCTTTCAACCTGAAGAAGATCCTGCTGTCTCAAAGTTTTTAAGAAAGGAAAAATCTTTTCGTTAAGTTTTCGTATAGAGGAAAACGGAAAAATAGATTAAAACAATAGAAGATATGAAACAAAATTTTTTTTTATTCTAACGTTTTGATAGATGAAAATAGAACTAAGATTGAATAATTTAAAAAAATGGGTAAAATAAATGAAATGGCTTTAATAATAAAAAAGAAGAGAAAAAGGAAACCTTTTAATGAACATAAATTAAAAAGAAAAAAAATAGTAAAACAAGGAAAAATTTTTTAAATATTATAAAAACAAAACGAAAAATATTGTATTTATTTTAATTTGTTAAAAATATATAGAAACAGTAATGTTAAATAATTATTTTATTAAAATTATCAAAACATTCTTAAACATTTATTAATATTTTTGTATTTTTATTATCAATTATTATAAAAAACTATTATAAACACATAAATATTTATTTAGTTTTTAAGAATATTTTACTATTTTTCAAAAAAAAATTTAAATAAAACATAGCACTTTCAATGTAAACAAAAGCATTTAACACAAAAAAATTGTATACTACCCCAAAACAGAAATTATGCAATTGTTGAAATTAAACCTTACTGATTCTTACGTCATATTAAATAATAATGAATTAAAAGACGAAATTTTTTTTTTAGTAATTCAATAGGACAAAAAAAAAATCAGAATGACACATTAAATATTAAAAATAAATAAATAAGACAGAAATTTTGCAGGGCATTAAACTGCACGCTGACCCACTGAGAAACTCTGACATATTAAGTTACACAAATGTAAACAATGACGAACGTTTTAACAAAAATTTTAATGAGCTACAGTTAGACCAAAATGAATAGAAATAAACTCAGACATACTAAAACAAATGATACCGTTGGAAAATGATGAAACAAAAAAGAAAATACTAATAACTACAAGGGCGATAAAAAGAAAGATGAAAATACAAATAAAGAGGCAAATAAGAATTGTAACGAACCTTCTTGGCTGGGGTATAACTCGCCGGTTAACCACGGTCCAGTCACAATAAATTTCTTATTTGTGACCTCTTAAAAGAAAACACTCACACGTTTACTTTCAAATAGCGCTTTATTTACAAAATAAAAAATATCTACGGATACTACTGCACTTTGATATGACCAGCCTGGCTATACGAACGGGTTGGCCGTACGATGGGCACGCTCGCTTTACGATGCGGGGTGGGCCGTACGATGGGCACGCTCACTTTACGAACACGGGGTTGGCCGTACGATCGGCATGCTCGCTTTACGATGCGGGGTTGGCCGTACGATCGGCACGCTCGCTTTACGAACACGGGGTTGGCCCTATGATCGGCACGCTCGCTTTACGAACACGGTGTTGGTCGTACGGTCGGCACGCTCGTTTTACGAACACGGAGTTGGCCGTACGATCGGCACGCTCGTCTATTTGGACAGTGGTAGGTAGGTATTGCACGCGCTCAACTAATGCCCAGTAAAGCCCCAAAACGACAGTGAATCTGCGGGATAACCACGGAAACGCTGCGTTGAGTTGCTCGTAGTCGTACACCTGCGGGATAACCACGGGCGAACTACTACGCTCGGCTTTCGGCGCTGACGTAGGGATAGATTGAGAAACCTGCGGGATAACCACGGGAGTTCCAATCCCTTCTACACCAACCCCTAACACGGACGGAGGCCCAGTGAAGCCACCAAACGACAGTGAATCTGCGGGATAACCACGGAAACGCTGTGTTAAGTGACTCGTAGTCGTAAACCTGCGGGATAACCACGGGAACACCACTACGCTCGGCCTTTGGCTCTGGGGTAGCACTAGATTGAAAACCTGCGGGATAACCACGGGAAGTTCAATTAGTTCTACCCAAGTACCAACCACAAAAAGAAAACAAAATACACTACCAATGACTACAGCGGGATAACCACCGTAGTTTCTGACTTACCTACCACTGCGCTCGACACCGACTGATCTCGATTTCTATTTGTGCTCGCCTTTTATACTTTTCCCGTCGTCGTATGTTTCAGGTGGTTGTATCAATCCAGCTGTTTAATCCAGCTGTTCTATTTAGTTTGCTGCTGCTACTGGCCGCTAGGGGTGCGCACGGTTGCACCTGCTGGTTGCCGGTAGAGGTCGCCCTAAATGGCCGTTAATTCAAACAAATACTAATCATCAAACAGTAATAATAATAATAATATAACACTAATAATACTACTAAAAATTCATAAAAACCAAATACTGCTTCTATGGTGCAGGTGGAAACGACGGTTACCGACTTCCATCGTCACACATCCCCTCTTCGTCACGGGCGGTTGTCTTCCTCTCACGGCAGAGCCCCTACTTGAACGCTCCCTCCTTCATATATGACTTCTGGCGGCTACGGTGGATAAACTTTAACTGGTGGCCGGGCTGGCGTGCTTGCAGTGAAGTCTCCACTATGTGTTTTAGGTCCTCAGACCATGGTGCACACGTGATTCCTGGTCCGTCACCCGGCGACCCGCTGACTTCTGGAATTGGCACCGCTGGCGTGCGATCTGGGCTATCGAGTGCCTGGGTCGCGGTTACAGACGGCGGCATAGGGGCAATAGCTGGGCGGTGGTCGTCAGGGGGTGATGGAGTCGTTTTGATACTCGTGAGGCTTGATGGGTTTACTGCGTCTAGCGATAAGGAGGTATAGATGGACAGGGACGGGGAAGCAGGCGCCAACTGATCCGAGGAACTGCATGATAAGCGCCGGACGGGCCATCCCCACATCTCGGTTTCGTCTTCCTCTGGGACTTTGGTCAACATTTCACCTGCCGGCTTCTGTTGATTCACCTTAAATTGTTGACAGGACTGGCAATGTCTTACGTGCTTTCTTACATCACGGGACATTCCTGGCCAGTAGTAACGACTTGCAACACGGAGGATCGTCTTTCGCACCCCCAGATGCCTGGCTATGGGATTATTGTGGTTTTCCTCTAGGACGCGTATCCTGTCTTGAGAGGCCACACATAGCTTCCACGGCGTGCTGTCCCCGTCGTTCATCTGTCGTGGGAAATTTCGGTATAGCTGGTTGTTGATTAGCGCGTAATCAGCATATTTGTCAGGGTTTTCGTGGACCTCACGAATCCGCCTGTCGAGCCATTTGCATTTGCGCGTGGGAACGTTGCAGACAGCGTGCAGTTCCATTAATTTCGGGTGTTCTGCTGTCACTGGCTCTGCATGCTGCTCATCGCACGCAATTGCCACCCCACAGGTGACGGGATAATGTGCGAGCACGTGCGCTGGTGGTTGTGTTCCCGCTTTCCAACGAGAGCAGCTCAGCGTCAGTCCGGCAATTCGTATGCTCGTATCAAAATTCCTCAGAAACTCGAGCCCCAAAATGACATCTTCACAGGCGTTGGGCATCACGAGATATCGACACTTTCTGGTTCGCTTTCCCAGTGTTGTTGTAAGCTCTATAGCCCTTGAGACCCGGCACAGGGCTCCATTGGCTAGCATGATGTCCAGTTCCTCCTGGTGATATGTCGGGGATGGTGTGAGTCGTCGGATGACGTCTTGGTGGATGAAATTCCGGCTAGCGCCGGTGTCCAAAACAGCTTTAATGGGGATGTTGTTGATTAAAATCGTGGCCGTTAACTGCGTTTCTTCGCGTTGCAGGCAGGTCACGTTGGTGGGGGATGTAATTTTTGTTGAGGGTAAGCCAACCATCCTCAATCGCGTCGGCTCCCGTTGGCATCGTTTGGCGTCGTGCCCCTGTTCTCCACAACTGTGACAGCGGGTTGTCTGGCCGTTCCCGGCTCTTCTTGTGGGCGTGACTATACTCTCCTGGGCAGGTGAGGTTACATCCGGTATACTCTCCATATCTTCCGCCATACGTATCAATTCGGCGAGGGACCCAAAATCGTTTCGCCTGATGTACCATTTGTATTTCGACTGGGAATTCTGATAAATGCGTTGGAGCTTCTGGTCCGCCGTTAAACTTGAGTGCCGCATCAGGGTCTGGATTTCTAGCACATAGTCCTTAAACCGCTCTTCCGGTTGTTGCAACCGGGCTCGGATTTCGTCCTCCAACCGCTCGAAATACCTGGTAGGGAGAAAGAAGGACAAGAAATCTGTTCTAAACGCAGACCATACCTGCCAGTGGGCGTTATTGTTCCGGTACCATGCCAGAGCTCGTTCACATAAAATTCCGGGCATGATCCGGGGTAGGTGATCCAACATCACCTCATAAATCACTGCCAGTTCTTCTACCCGTTCAATAAAGGCCAAAGGCTCGTTATTACCATTGTAAGAGAGGCCCCACTTCTGCACCTGGTCCATGAGATGACCCCTGCCGCTCACATTAGGGATTTGCGTACCTTTCGCCGGCTCATGGATCCCCGGCGGGTTATCTTCCCTTTTATTTTTCAGCTGTGGTGACTTCAGGGTACTCCCCCCGGGTACCGTCAGCAAACTTCCAGCTTCAAATTGTTCCTGCAAGGCCTGCAACCGCGGGGTGACCTCCGAGCTGTGTCCGCCACCAATGAATTGGGCCAGACGTTTACGTAATTCGTCTACGGTACCGGTGGTGTCCAATGAAAACTCTCGCATGATCACCATCAACTCCTCTCGCTTAAGTGGATATATCCACCCAGTCTTCACCATGTCACTTGTTTTCTAATTCTTTTTTTTTTTAAAGGTTTTTTTTTTTCTTTTTTTTTTTTTGTACAAAGTTTTTGTTTTACTTGCTACCAGTCTTGCGGGTTTTTTCCCACGTTCTTTTTTTTTTTTATTATTATTATTTTTTTTTTTCACTTTGTCTTTATTTTTATCTTTACTAAATGTCTCTAATTTTGTGTTTCTACACTTTATTTTTACTTATTGTTGAATTTTTCCGTTTCGCGACTCACACGCTTACCGAATTCAACCGCTAGTGTGTGTGTGTGTGTTTTTTTTTTTAAGAGGTCCCTGCTCGGGCGCCAACTGTAACGAACCTTCTTGGCTGGGGTATAACTCGCCGGTTAACCACGGTCCAGTCACAATAAATTTCTTATTTGTGACCTCTTAAAAGAAAACACTCACACGTTTACTTTCAAATAGCGCTTTATTTACAAAATAAAAAATATCTACGGATACTACTGCACTTTGATATGACCAGCCTGGCTATACGAACGGGTTGGCCGTACGATGGGCACGCTCGCTTTACGATGCGGGGTGGGCCGTACGATGGGCACGCTCGCTTTACGAACACGGGGTTGGCCGTACGATCGGCATGCTCGCTTTACGATGCGGGGTTGGCCGTACGATCGGCACGCTCGCTTTACGAACACGGGGTTGGCCCTATGATCGGCACGCTCGCTTTACGAACACGGTGTTGGTCGTACGGTCGGCACGCTCGTTTTACGAACACGGAGTTGGCCGTACGATCGGCACGCTCGTCTATTTGGACAGTGGTAGGTAGGTATTGCACGCGCTCAACTAATGCCCAGTAAAGCCCCAAAACGACAGTGAATCTGCGGGATAACCACGGAAACGCTGCGTTGAGTTGCTCGTAGTCGTACACCTGCGAGATAACCACGGGCGAACTACTACGCTCGGCTTTCGGCGCTGACGTAGGGATAGATTGAGAAACCTGCGGGATAACCACGGGAGTTCCAATCCCTTCTATACCAACCCCTAACACGGACGGAGGCCCAGTGAAGCCACCAAACGACAGTGAATCTGCGGGATAACCACGGAAACGCTGTGTTAAGTGACTCGTAGTCGTAAACCTGCGGGATAACCACGGGAACACCACTACGCTCGGCCTTTGGCTCTGGGGTAGCACTAGATTGAAAACCTGCGGGATAACCACGGGAAGTTCAATTAGTTCTACCCAAGTACCAACCACAAAAAGAAAACAAAATACACTACCAATGACTACAGCGGGATAACCACCGTAGTTTCTGACTTACCTACCACTGCGCTCGACACCGACTGATCTCGATTTCTATTTGTGCTCGCCTTTTATACTTTTCCCGTCGTCGTATGTTTCAGGTGGTTGTATCAATCCAGCTGTTTAATCCAGCTGTTCTATTTAGTTTGCTGCTGCTACTGGCCGCTAGGGGTGCGCACGGTTGCACCTGCTGGTTGCCGGTAGAGGTCGCCCTAAATGGCCGTTAATTCAAACAAATACTAATCATCAAACAGTAATAATAATAATAATATAACACTAATAATACTACTAAAAATTCATAAAAACCAAATACTGCTTCTATGGTGCAGGTGGAAACGAGGGTTACCGACTTCCATCGTCACAGAATAAAGAAATAAATATGGATGAAGAACGCGCGAATGGAAGTAATATGGGAAAATACATCTCTCAGGAGTCTGATCAACTTCTAATATGGGAATGCACATACATAAATGATGTTAGGAATATGAAGAAATTGCAATTTAATAAAGTTTGAAAATATAGAATACGTCGATATAAGAATTGAAGATAATATTGTGCACATAGGGCGTGATGATAATTCATCGAAACAAGATTCGATTATGAAGAAATCACGTACCCAAAAGAATAATTATATAAATGAAGGAAGTAACGATAATTCATCAAAACAAGATTTGATTATGAAGAAGTTACATTCCAAGAATAAAGATAATATGCATGCAAGATTCAGCGATAACTCAGCGAAACTAGATTCGATTCTGAGGAAACTGTACATTTGGAAAAATATGATTGAGATGATAAAACAATTCGAAAAATACTGGGACAAGTGTAACATAAACAAACAAAGCAAACATATTAAGGAACCACTTACACTAACGGACAACAATAATTAAATGTACATAAAATATAAAAAACTTTATATAAATATATATTAAGAATTACTTTATAAAATTATAAAAATCTTAAGAACACATAAAATATATAAATAGAAATTAAGAATTATTTTATGAACATTGTCAGTACTATGAATATATCAAGAAAAATCAATCCCCTAATTTTTCTCTTAGCGGTGAGGGTGTAGTGTACCTCGTAAGTCGCCACCGCATACCCTTAAACTACTCTTAAACCAACACTTACCAACTTATATAGAGTAGGGTATTTTAAGTATCAAATAACGGTATAAACAAATGACGACAATCGGAATGTAAGTGAATGACATTTCATTGAGTGAGAATTGAGTGCATTCCAACTTGCAACATTCTGATTGGCAAGAGAGTTTGTTATTGTTACGATATATTGATATCTCCATATGACTGACAAAGACAAACATAAAGATGTAAATAATTAAACTAAGTTAGAACGGTTAAGTTAAAATCTCATGTATAGTATATAAGCACCAGTAAATTGAAAATAAATTAGACTTAAAATTAATAACTTAATTCGGCAACAACTTGCCTGGTTTTAATTTAAAGACTCAACTAAATTCGGCAGTTCCTTTGAACGCCTTACAAATCAGCTGGTACCCTAACAGCTATTTAAACAAAATAAGGGCTATAGGGACCAAAACACATTTGGGAATATACACTTCACATCCTACACTATCCTGCCACTTCTAACACTACATAGCGTTCCTGCCAGGCCACATCAACTTCTAACCCTACATGGCGATCCTGCCACCCCACATACACTACAATCTTCCTGTTACATTTTACCTTAGCTATCCGTTGGATAGCAATGAAGTATATTGTATGCACAGAACAATTTACAATTATTAGATACCAGCATGAATGTAATCGTCAGCATTCTTTGTGTCACACTGGATAGTGATACTTTATAAATTGAATGTATTTAACTCAACTATTTTAACAAATAGAATCTGGGAATTATTTCTTTTCATAACCTACTTTAATATATTCAACATTTTTTACTTTTCGTAATTTAGCTCATAGAATAAATAGTTAAATACAATCAATTTATAAAGTATCACTATCCAGTGTGACACAAAGAATGCTGACGAAGGCCGTAGTGGGCCAGAAAATGCATTACATTCTGCTGGTGTCTATAAATATAAAAAGAGAAATCAAAAATCAAAACTTTTTATTTAAAAATGTCACACGTATGGCCAAACAAACCTTGAAGGAATTGTTGCAACTAGTGTCTCCACTTATTAAAAAACAAGACACATATATAAATAAATAAAAATTGATATATTTACAACAGTAAAAATAAGGTTTACTTTTTTTTAATATTGGAGCTTATTGCCCACTTTGATTGCCGCTCAAGAAACCAATAAATATTGGCGCAATTAAAAGATTTCATTGACGCATTATTTTCTATCGGGCAGTTACACGATTGTCGTACCAGGGTTGCATGTGATTGGGCCAAATAAGAATAGTATTGTCGAAGGTTGTCGTATGAACCAATAAATTGTGAAATTACACGACTGGCGCATAAAGTAGACCAATAATTGGTGCATTGGGGCAATCGTGTAATCCTACCTTTACATTTGACACTACTGGCAAGACAGGAAGAAAATATATATTAGTTGCCAAAAACACTACTAAAGCTTGGATCACATGATTGCCGCAATGTACCAAGTTTCACACTTTTGAATACCCCAATCGTGTGACTGCACAATCAAATGCCTCATGTACCAATCGAGGGCAATATTGTGCTTACTTTTACCAATAAAATGCAACCCTGGTGCGGCAATCGTGTGACTACTTGATATGCAACAGCGTTTCAATAAAAATCAGTGTTTAAAAAACTGCAATAACTTTCATTTCTTTTGATTTGACTTCTGCTTGTGCTTCTGAAATCAACAACAGTTTCAGTCAAAGCCAAATCACAAAACGAAAAACAAACAGTTGAACGAAACTTTTGCCAGCAGTTGTTTTAAAAATTGTGATTTTGATTTTCTTTTCTTTTGAACAGTTTCGCAAGTAAAAGTAAAATCAATCTCTTTGCTTTTGTAAGTCGCAAACAGTCGCAGAAGCAAAAAGTTCTTTGTATTTGCAAATTATAAGTCCCAATCAGGGTTGTCAGATTGATTTTGAACTTTTTCGCCAAATTCAATGTCAAAAATCGCCAAAATCGCCATAGCATTTATTTTTTAGTTTTAGAGAAAAATATTTGTATGTTTAGAATAATTAAAAATATTTTTTTATAAATCCACAAAAAAAAATTTGTTCCGTATCGCTAAAATCCGCTTCATTGAATTTTTCTTTGAATGTAATTAAATAGGGCTGAACTTTACAATATATAAATTTACATAAGCCGTTGTAAACGTTTACTTTTTTACTTTTTATATGTAATGCTGAATTTTTCGATTTTGTTATTAAAAACATGTTTTTTTGTGTTTAAAATAGACATTTCTAATTTGCCGATTTTTTTTTTTTTTTTTTTGAAAATATGCCGATTTTTTACCAACGCCATCTGGCACCCCTGTGTGTGAGTAAGTATCAATGTAAAAAAAACAAGAGAAAAGAGAATATTTTTCTCTTAAAAATGTACAAAACTAAAAGATTGCCTGCTTTTAGGACTGCGACTTCTGACAACTTTCAAAAGCAAAGACACGGCTTGTGATTTTGATTTTTTTAACTTATCAAAAGCAGAAGAAAACTTAGCACACGACTGCAGATTGTTTTCATAAGTTTTAACAGAATCAATGTTTGATTTTAAAAAGCAGAGAAAGGTAAAAACATTGAATAGTTAAAATTTTGCGACTTTTCGACTTTTGACTTAAGTTTTTTAAACACTGATAAAAATGACAAAAATGTACCAATATTTATTGGGTTCTTGTGCGGCAATTAAACAACACAATACGCGCCAATATTTGCCTTTTTTAATAAATTAACTTTGTGTGTTTCTTTTAGTAGGAATAAATTTAAAATAAAAATTAAATTTATCAATAACAATCAGTCTAGAGGTATCTCAGGCGCTGCAGGTGCAAAATTTAAGGCTAGGGTTCTACGCGCATAAAAAACAAAGTTTCAAGCAAAATAAGCTATAAGTGATTACAGTCTGTCTACAACTTTTGATTTTTTCATAAAAAACAAAGTTTCAAACAAAATAAGCTATAAGCTATAAATAAGCTATATATTTTACACCTGCACCGCCTAAGATACCCCTAGACGGGCCAAATGTATGTCCAGCGCAACTTTATTTTCCATTCCCATCATTTGTTTCTAAGGCCTAGGATTCACTCCTAGGAGGATAAAATGTATGACCGACCTCCAATGTTTATTATTCTTAACATTTTCTTAAAACATTGCCATATATCTCCACCCCTTAGGGGGGCTCCCATACAAATATGGCCGTTTAATGAAATTCTTAAATTTGGCCCCTGCAGCGCCTATAATGCCCCTAGATGGGTCAAATGTATGACCAACCCCACTTTATTTTTCATCGCAATCATTTATTTCTAACATACCCACCCGCTATCTCCATTCCTTAAGGGGGCTTCAATACAAAATGTTCAATGCAGACTAGAAATATATTGAAGAAAAAGTCCCATAAATTCCCAGAAGTCGCCGCTAGTGGTATATAATGTATGACCGACCTCAATTAATTTTTTGTGCCTAACATTTTCTCGAGACATACTTGCCCCTTATCTTCACTTCTTAGGGGGGCTCCCATACAAATATTGCGTTTTATGAAATTCTTAAATTAATTAAAATTTGTCGACTTTTGTGAATAAAATCAAAAGTTGCAAACAGATTTTAATCATTTATGGCTTGTTTTGTTTGGAATTTTTTATACGTCTGCAAAAAATTAGAAGAATAGCTGCATTTTCCAATTTTTTATAAATCTTTAAAAAACAAAAATTTCGAAATTTTGTTAAAAAAATTATTTTTTTTCCAAAAAAAAAAATTATGTTTCTAAAACGGATATTAGAAAGATATTAATTTCGGTTTATTAAGTTTTTTCAATAAGCTAAAGCGTTTTTGAGTTACGCGAACATATGTTGTGCAACCTCCTCCATTTTCGAAATAACGGTATATCTCGAAAACCAGAGCCAATCTTAAAAAACCGCGGGCACCACTGGCCCAGCTTCTCACGAAAAAAGTGTCAATTTCTTGCACAGCGTAATAAATTAATAATAAATTTTGTATTCCCGAAAATAACTTTTGATATATATATTTTTTTAAATTAATGCAATAGCTGTTCAGGACAATATAAAAGAATATATACAGGAAAACGTAGCAAAATGTATTGAAATTCAAAGATTTTGTTCGTTGTTCTTATTTCCCTTTTTTAATAATTGATAAAAAAAATACTGAAATTTATTGTTGGAGGATAAGCTGTCTTTATGCGCATTTCACTGGTTGCTTAGGCCAGATAATCAGTAAACGTTCTCCTAAATAATTTTAGAAAAGCCAAAGCTATCAGCAAACAAGACTACAGAGGGAATGAGAATTACCTACAAACATTAAAAAAGTCTTTTTTTGCAACGATATCAAAGCTTAAACAAAAAAACTACTATATTTTTCATACTTATATTTCATATTTGCAGTTTGGGAGAAAAACAAAAAATATTGTTGGTGTATTTTATGGTATTCTTCATCTATGAATACAATTTACAAAAATAAAAATCGTATTTATTGCGTTATAAACGATTTTGTAACTTAGCAGGTTTTCTCACATCAATTTAAATTATTACTAAGAGTGATAGCAGGTTTTCTTTATACTTCCTGGTAGTTTTTATTGAAAAAAACCATGTAATTACAAAAATATCTTTATATTATCTGAAATAATTAAAAATAATCATAAAATGAAAGCTTTTAAGTGGAATACAACAAAACATTGTTTTCCTTGAAAACAAAATGATGCCAAAAGAACTAATACTAATAGTGTAATAACTATTCTAAGTAACTTATTTGTTTGTTTTTAAATTTACTCATGGGGTAAATTATCATAGAAGAAACGATAGTCTTCGGGAAGTGATCTTTTTAACTATTGTAAGTCCTCAAACTTTTTGGCTGTGATCTTCCTTGTTTTCGTAAAGGCAAGGAAGCTGTAAAAAGAGTTTCGATATAATTGCGGTCGATTTTCTTTGGGGTAATTGTTACCATTCATCAGAAAATCTTAATTTATAAAGTATTTCACCACATGGGTTATATTGTAATGCACGTACATATGTCTATGACTATTGCGTCATCTTTGATGCGACCAGGTCGGATGCTTTTGAAGAACAGAACAGTATTAAATTTCTTAAAAAGCGTAAAGATGATGTAATTTACCTCGTATGGTTTTGGGGTTTTTCTAGCTAATTTACAGACTTCGACATAATCTGCAGGCACATAGATGTCTTTGTTCTTAAGTGCGCTTTCGACAGTGGCATGAATGCAGTCAGCTTCCATTTGATTGTGGCCCACTTCAAGACTCTTTTGTTCAATAATAATGTTGTTGGCCGTAGAAATCAAAGCATTAGACATGACACAATTTTTATTCTGATAATTGCATCCGTCACGGAAAAAATTAATTTCTTGCGGCAATGCAACATCCTCAATTAAATTCATCCATATGCTCGCAAATTCCTCAGAAGATAACCCTCCTTTAGTTTCGTTCCACAAGTAACAGTATCCGCTTCTATTTTTTAGATTATAAAAAGTCAAATTATGTACCTGTAGTTTTGTCCTATAATATGACTTAGGTGCAATCAGAAGGGCTTGCAGATCAACTGTATATTTTTATCACTTTTGTCATTATCCTTTTCTCTCCTATCCTCTTCTTTTTTCTGTTGGTGCTAGAATATTTAGTCTACTTCCGGTAAATTTCCAACTTTGAACAATGAAAATTTTTCACACTGGCCCTTTTTAGGGATAAATAAACCCAAATTTTTATCATCAAAGGCAGTGAAATGCAGCGTTGGTTAGACTTCGCACATCCCGGCTTTTACACCAATAATTTTTATAAAATTGGTAAGGTGACACCTTTTTTGGCCACTCTGTAGCTCGTTTCTGTATTTCTCGCATTGCAAAATTTCTCACATTAAGTGTGAAACAAAAAATTCCATCGTTTCTCGATTTGTGAGAAAAAAGTGTTTCTGTATTTGATTGTGAGAACACACAACACAGATTCTATTTTAACTGGAATACTTCCAGTAATTAAGTGTCAAATGCAAGCGAAACGTCAACGAAAGAAATAGATATAATAAAAATAGGGCTGCCAGATTTGTCGATCTATCGTCATTTTGACGATTTTTTGTTCCAAAATTGGCAAAGTGCCGATTTGCTGATTTTTTCTGGTGAAGATATTATTCAGTCTTCGAAATAAAATAATTTTAATTAGTTTAGTATGATTATATATTCAGCACCACAGAAAAACGATATCTTTAAAAACATGGCAGCTTAAAAATTTATGGGCAAAATCAAAATTTCGAAGGAAAACTGTTAATTTTTTATTTCCTTAGATTATTTAATACATTTGTTTATGTGATCAATACATTAAACTATTACACCATTTTTAATCAATGCACTATAGGAAATTTTGGCCTTTTTTTTGGCAAGTTCAATATGATATTTTGTTACGCCTTTAAGCGATATTTTCAGGAAAAAAACAGTCTAAAATTTTAAATTGTTATCGGATTAAAGAGAAAAATAAAATAAATAATTTTATTTAAATAGACCTCAAGGTTAAGTATGTATGTATATATGTATAAAATATGTATTTTTCCCATGAACTTTACCAATTTTTTTGATTATGTTTTAATAAAAATCGAACAAAATTTGTCAAAATTAATTTTAAATTGTCGGATTTTTTTAAACAAATTAGCCGATTTTTTTTTATTCTTTCTTAGGAAATTAACGATTTTTTCAAAAATTTATCTGGCAGCCCTGCATAAAACGAAAGCAATGAAGGGCTTAAAAAAATTAAAATAAGAAAATTTAACAATTGTGTTTTATTTATTTTCATCATTAAAATTCTTTCCCTTCAAATAAAAAAAAAAATAATACACATACTTGCGTACATAGGTACATAATTTGTGCTCCATTTTTTTAAATTTAATTTTTCTCGCATCAATTTTAAATGTAACTTATTTTGACAGTTCTTGTGAGAAACTTTGAGCAAAATATTAATACAGAAACACTTTTTCTCACATCCTTCCAATAAATGCTGGAAAATTATTTAAATGACAGATAATTCTCCCAAAGTAAATATACAGAAACACTTATGTGAGAAAAACCATTTTTTGTTTCATATTGCACTGTTTTTGTTATAATTCACTTGTTTCATGCGGGAAATTTTACGATGCGAGAAATACAGAAACGGGCTACTGGTTGCAAATACTTTTTTTTTGGGTGTGGCGCGACAGTAATGTGATTCAATAAAAGGCAAGGAGTTTAAAAAGTTATCTAGCTCTTGGCGATCCTTAGAGAAGCGAGTTGAGGGCAAATTTTTGTTAAAAGAATGTCGGGAGGCTGTGAAAACATTATTTGAGTTCTTAGAAAATATTTTTCATTTTTCCAATTAAGCACCAATTAATTAAGAAACATAGTTCTCCAAACCTTGGTTCGCTCGTCTTGTTTTTTAAAATAGTAAACTAGAGACTGCTTACTTCTAGACTCTTGATCCTTGACCTTTTAGTCGGAAGCGATGTCACAAGGCCTTCAACATAAACCTTTTTTTCTTGCCAATTCATTTGCTAAAAGATATGAAAAATACATATTCTGTCTTCTTCTGTAAAAGCCTAACAATTAGTGGTACCATATTTCTACTGTTTACAACTGCATCTTTGACTCATCTTTCTTGGTTTTTTGGCACTTCAAAATCCCATGTTTCTGTCTTTCGTTTTCCGAAATATTTTTTTTTCCAGCCTCTCTAAGTTTTTGGTTTTTTTCTGCAATCATTGCATCTTTGTACTTTTAATCCTTTTTTCTTTTCTTACATTTTTCCGGATATCTGCTATCCGAATGTGTAGCATAAGAAACTAAGCCTTCTGCTATTTGAATAGGTGAAACCAAAATTGGACTCTACTCGCGGTGGTTTAACATCACTGCGCTTTCGTTGAAGTTTTAGGATGAGTTTTTAAATGTTGACATCTGCAACAGTAGGTAAATTTTATATCCATTCAACCCATAATTAAGCTTCTTCATAATTATTTTCGACCGAATGGAACTAAATAACGCACATAATATATTTTCACTTACCTTTGCAAAATATATGCCTCTTATTCATACAAATTAGGCACAATTTAAAATAATTTCAAGACTCCGTCAGAAATTCAAGGGTTTCTAAGATAAATTGTGTTTTTTTATATTAATATGATATTTCATTAGATTACTGCCCATATTGCCGCAAAAAAACAGCTAAATTGGAGTTAGAATCAAACACTGAACTAATAATGAACTGCGGTTTTTCTTACAAACATTTTTCTATGAGTGGATTTAGCAGTTTTTCTTATCAAACCTTTTTACACACTTCTCGACTCAAATTGAAGAAAAACTTCATGCTGGTCGACGAGGTATATCTTTATCTACCACAAGGCATCAAAATCTCAATTTACTTAAAAAGTGGATTTAGCAGGTTTGCACTCTAAGCCGACGAATATTAATTAAAATTTTCTTTTTTACAAATAAAAAATATATGGCCGTCTGTATGTCAAAAGTTGTTATTTGCAACTATGTAAATATGCACAATTATTTTTGCTCAAGGTTTATTTAGTGCAAACGAAGTAAGATGAAGCAAATTGCAAATACGTACATTTTGTTGTTATAAAGAGGGGGCGGGAATGGAAAAGTGGTTGGGCGCAAAATAGATTTATTTATATCTCAAGATCGGTATTTATATAACTCTGTGTTCTTATCCCACCATGGTGAAGGGTATAAAAGATTCGGCATAGCCGAATACAGCTCTTACTTGGAGAGGTGAGAGTGAGACGCTAAGACTGATTCGCCTTTCAAATGGAATGAACGATCAGCCCAGTGAATACCTTTTACAACATTTTCGTAACAATTTACTTTTATGTCTTATTCGTTTGATTTCATCATCAGTATCACTTTCCGAGCAGGAACTATTCTTGTTAGACTTAGACTTGCCAACAACATCGTACAAGGCTAAAGTATTTGCTCTTTCTTCAGTTTCTCCCCTAAATTTTCTTAAAAATATATTTGGCGAACCTAAGACCCAGAAATAAAATTAAGAAAATTATAATTTTAAATGTCTTTTTTACCACTTTGAATACTGTGAGTGTCTTCAAAAATCTCGTCATCACTTTCTGATTTGGATAGATCTACGCTATTTAAAGCAAATCTCCTCCACGGCAAATATTTCCTTAAACTATAGGACTTTTCAATCCAGCTTCGAGTAACAATTTTCCCTTTACCCTTGACTTGGTTGTACTTTGGTGTATTTTTGAATGCAGAACTGAAATAACATAAGACAGGATAAAAATAAATACAAATTTAAAATTAAACAATTATTTACATTAAATGTGTACAATTGCTATCCCAGTCAGCTTTATATTTTGCTCCCAAAGCTATGGCTTTTTTTCTTAGTTCCCCTCGATCAGGATTTTGAATTCCGCTTATAACTAAAACCACACCTTTTAACAACTGATTGAATGGTCTAATTTTTTTGGATGGTTTAATTTCTTCTAGATGAATTTCTGAAGAGCTCATTCGTTTTTTTAAGTTTTCGTTTTGGGTTGTTAATTTTGAACATGATGGCCTTGTAGATACATCATCAACGTTGTTATTGGTTTCAAATAATTTAGAACCATCCACTGATTTTCGGGTTTTTCCAATCGTTTCATTATCCATTTCTGTACGTCTTCTTTTTATGTGTGCCTCGATTTGATTTTTATTGTTTGTATCTGTTGCATTGTCTCCAAACAATAAATTTTCTCGATTACGATTAAGAATATTATCATCCTTCTTTAGAGATAGGGAAATTTTAGAAGTTTGTATATCACTAGGATTTCGATAAAGAATATTATCATCCTTTTTTATAGATAGTGAATTTTTGGGATTGTGCACATCACTAGAAGGTCTTCTTGGTGCAGTAGCTTTTTGTTCAACATTATTATGCTTTGATTTCTTCCATCGATTAAAAATACTAGAACTATTCTCATTCTCAGAATCTGGTGAATCTTCCCTGAATTTCAACTTCCCAATAACTTGAGCTGTCTTATTTAGAAACTGTTCATTAACAAGATTCTTTTGTATAACCGAAGATTCTTTTTGTATGTCATCATTTATATGAACTTTGATAAATGATAAACCATATGGTACATGTTTGTTAAAAGGCTGGGTGCACAAAATTTTCACAAGTGACCACTTATTGTTAGCAACGCTTGGCACTAAAGCATCACGATTAAAACACCTTACTCTGTTAGCATTATTTGAACTTTTACTCTCAGTCGGTGTCATAAAAGAACAAGTTATTAAAATCTCCTAAAAAAATATGAACATACATATATTTTTGTTAAATTTTTAAAAATAAAAAAAAGTCATATTAAAACAATTTAATTCATAGATAAAATAACTAGATATAAACCTTCAATTTTTTTTTTAAATATATACAAGCTCTGTTCCAGATGCATAACAAAACAGTCCGAACTTGCACAAAGTTACCCAAAAGCGTTCCACATAACAATTTTTGTGCAATTAAGAGAGTAATTGAGAGAGTATTTTTTTTTTAATTTCCTGTACAAATTTGCACGAACTTTTTATTTGGGTAAGTTCGGACAAGAACAATCAGCTGTTTTTTTTTTAATTTGAAACTGAAAAATTAATCAGGAAATTTACAAGCAAAAGAAAAAGTTTAGTTTATATTAAAAAATATATTAGAAAGCAAAATGTAAAATTTTAATGAAAAAATTAAAGTGGTAAATGCATTATTGCATATACATACATATTTCCCTTAATCTTTAACATAAAAGAAAACAAAATATAAAACATGACAATGATGCAAATGTTTTGGTTTTATAATATGTAGGTGCGTTTGACCACCACCTTGGATAACGATCTTGCAGCGATGTGGTGGCTGAGTCTAGGCTGTGGTTTGTATTTCAAGTACAGGTAACGCCACAAGCGGCGCCTGAGTTTGAGATACGGAACCTAAAAGCCTTGACGACGAAAGGTTATCCACCCCTAAACCGAGGTGTCATGCGACCCGTGCCTATCGGTCTGGTTTGCAGTCAGGGGTTACCGACTGTATTATCACGGAGCTTTGCTGATACCTGGGCACCTCAGCAAATAGACCACGCCCTTACCACGTTACTGGGGGCTATGACGTGGCGGACTTTCAACTCCCCTACACTCGTGGGACTTTAATGAATAAATCTAAACAACAACAACAAAAACAAACAACGGAAACTGATGACGGACAGGCGAGATTAAGGACAACGATTGACAGTAAAACGACAAAGCCAGGGACTGTAACAGTACCGGCGACCAAGGAAGATCGGCCTATGCTGATCGGAAGTGGTAAGGCAGCTCGACCAGAAGGCGGCTGCTCTAAAAACTGCGGTGGGGTGCCTCTGTGCTTCAATCCAAGCACCTCCAAAGCCGCTTCTGCCCTTTCCGTCTCTGGAACGGATAAAACCCCTGCTTCGGGTGCTGCTAAGTTGGGAATGACAAAGTCGCCCAAAATTGCAGCTTCCCATGTGCCCATTGTGCAAGGAGGGATGGCGATGATAACATCCAATCCCATGGTTGCACCTCCCCACGCCAAATTCGGCGACCGTAAAAAGTCCCCAAGGCACAAAAACCCTACAAAGAGGGCATCAAACATTGCGTTTCATTGAGCTTCTAGGCTCCAAAAAAGCTGAAGAGCTTTCCAGTGAACAAACAGCTTCACTGGCATGGGCAAGAGCCCACATAGCTGGGCTGCCAAGTGCTACTCCTTCAGTCCCTGCGAAGGTGACAATGCCTAAACGGCAACGTTCGGAGGAGGAAGCTGCAGCCGCGAAACAGCAACCAGGGACGAAACGTCCCAAGATTGCGCCGAAATCGATAAATAAGTCTTTCAGCGAGGTGGCCAAAGGTCACCTTGTACGGGCTGTTATCGATAGAGGTGTGGATAATGGTGCCATCTCCCATACCAAGTGGGACCTGGTTAAGCAAAAATTAATGGGGGTGTTCTGGACGATCCTTAGGGAGAATCCAGGGCCACCCCCTCAATGCGATGATGGTGGCTGGTTCCAGGGTCACGTGAAGTTGATGGCTTGTGCAGATGAGCGCTCAGCGCTGCTTCTGAAGCGGGCCATCCAAATGCTAGGAGAGGTCTGGGAAGGTGCTAGGCTCGATGTGGTATTGGTTGATGAGATACCACGGAGACCTAGATCGACTGTCATCATCCCTGCCGAACCATCGGAACCTGAGATCTTGAAGATCATTCAGTGCTGCAACCCTCAACTTCCCACGCAGGATTGGAAAGTTGTAAAGGTTTCGGCTGCTGAAGGGTACTCGAGGACGGCGATTGTGGTGTTAAACCAGCAATCCTTGGAACCACTGAAGGAGAGACAGGGTAAGATCTACTATGGTTTTAGTAGGATCTTGCTCCGTGTCTACCGAAGTGATAACAAGGGCAATCCGGCTCCTTCGGTTAGTGAGGCCAAGCAGCCTGAAGAGGGCTTGTCTGGTGACGATGCCGTAAGTTCAGGTGACAAAGAGGACACCCAGTCTATCTCCGGATTGGTGTCTGTCTTTGGGCACCTGGGTGATATGGTTGATGAGGACGTACTACTGGAATCAGACCAATATGGATAATGGTGAAGGTCCTGCAAATCAACCTCCCCCACTCTAAAGCAGCATCTGCTGCATTGCTCCTCCGTGTGGTAGAAAAAGGGGAGGAGCTCGTGATGGTCCAAGAACCCTGGATTCATAAGGATCGGGTTTGCGGACTCAATCTCAAAGGCTATAAGCTTCTGTTTGCGAAAGGTACAGGTAACATAAGATCTTGTCTTAGCTAAAAATTCGTTGAATATCTTCATTCTCTCTGATTACAGTGATGAAGACACCACAACAGTTGCTCTCGAGTCACAGGATGGCATAATCTGGATGGTCTCGGGATATATGGCGCATGATCACGGACAGGACCCACCCAATCGGCTCATCCGTGATGCAGTAACGAAGGCAGCAGGCACTGGAACGCCTATTATAATCTGTGCCGATGCTAATGCGCACCACACTATATGGGGTAGCACGAACACGAATATTAGAGGTGAGTCACTATTTTCCTTTATTATTAATTATAATTTAGGAATAGTAAATAGGGGCCGTGAGCCAACGTTTGTTGTAGCAAATAGGTGTGAGGTTCTTGATGTCACGCTGGTTAGCATTGACCACATTGACATGATCGAAATTTGGATGGTTTCTAATGATTGTTCACTTTCTGATCATAGATATGTGGAATTTAGTCTGGTACTTAGATCTGTAGGATCGAGTGTTATGTTGAATAGGAAACGAACGAATTGGGGGATTCATTCATCCTCTCTGGTTCGGTCTCTATCTGATCCTCCCCGGGTTGATGATATAGGGGGGATCGATGCGGCAGTGGGTCTGCTTACACTCACTGCAGTTAGCGACTTCCTTGGCGTGCAAGCCAAGGTTGCATAGGGGCAGGGATCGTCCACCGTGGTGGGATCCTGATATTGCGCAGGCAAGAAGAGACTGTCGTAGGTTGTTCAATATGGCTAAGCGCCATGGTAATTGGGCGGAGTACAAGTCTTCACTGAATAGATTCAGGAACTTGGTTAGATCGGCGAAAAGGAGTGCTTGGAGGAACTTCTGCAGCGGCGTGGAAGGATCCTCTGAGACAAACCGTTTACGTAAGATAATGGCCTCGAGCCCTGTTGTCCCGACCTATATCCGTAAATCGGACGGTTGCTGGACTACTACTAGTCAGGAAACACTCGAGGTGTTAATTGACACTCACTTTCCTGGAAACTCCCAAGGGAGCTTGCGGGATCAGGTTTGTGAGTCGATGCCCGGTCCTCTGTCCGTCCCAATGGACTACGACAGGATTAAATGGGCTGTCGACAGCTTTGACCCGTACAAATCTCCGGGTATGGATGGTATAATTCCGGCGGACCTGCAGAAGAATTCGACTGTGATAATACCCTGGCTGATGGCTATATACAGGGGATGCGTTAGATTTTCGTATGTACCTGTGAGCTGGACCTTGTGTAGAGTTGTCTTCATCCCCAAGGGAGGGAAGACTTCTCACACTGAGGCGAAGGATTACAGACCGATTAGTCTTGCATCCTTTCTTCTTAAGACTCTTGAAAGAGTTATCGACATTCACTTAAGGATGACCATCCCAAAGTGTTTACTCTCGACCTCTCAGCATGCCTACACAAAGGGTAGGTCTGTTGAGACGGCTCTTCACTCACTAGTTGGAACGATTGAGAGATCACTCGAATTCAAGGAGTGTGCTCTGGTGGCCTTTCTCGACATTGAAGGGGCCTTTAATAATGTCAACCCGGATTCTATCGTTGCATCCATGAGGAGTCTGGGGGTTGATGACGGTATATGTAGATTTGTGGATAATCTACTCAGGAACAGGGTCATCTGTTCCACGATAGGTGAAACCAGCGTTCAGAGGCTGGTAAACAGGGGTACTCCCCAAGGAGGAGTACTATCCCCACTATTGTGGAACCTGACTATGAATACCATGTTAACGAAAATGGACGACATGAGGTTTAAAACTGTGGCGTACGCTGACGATGTTGCAGTGGCCATCACGGGGAAGCATTTGAATATAATGTCTCAGTGTATGGAGGCTGCACTAAAGGTACTTAGCACCTGGAGCGTATCATGCGGCCTGGGTGTTAATCCGTCTAAGACGGAACTGGTACTCTTCACGAGGAAGTATAGGACTGAGGCCATGAGACTTCCGAGGCTAAATGGGACTGAACTTAAGGTCTCTTATAGCGCCAAGTATCTTGGCGTAATCTTGGACAGTAAGCTGTCATGGGGGCTGAACATCCGGACGAGGATGGAAAAGGCAATTGTTGCTATATATGCGTGCAGAGGTGCAATCGGCAAGAACTGGGGCATGGGCCCGAGATGTGTCAATTGGATCTTTGAAGCTGTAGTAAAGCCGACTCTGTATTACGGTGTTATCGTATGGTGGACTGCGCTAGACAAGGGCAGGTACCGTACGATGCTTGAGAAGGTTCACAGACTGGCCGCATTGATGATCACAGGATCAATGCGCTCCACTCCCACCAGGGCGCTGTTTACAATGCTGAACTGGCTGCCGGTGGACATCATGGCCAGACAGATGGCTCTTTGTTCGGCGATTCGGTTGAACGCGGCACACGGCTGGTCGAGCCGGGACTATGGACACTCCAGCATAATGGGATACTCGATTGTCCCTGAGGGAGTGGACTACTGCACCCCTGAGCCTTTCTTTAGTGCGAGGTATGCGACACATATAGCGCACGAAAGTGCTCCGTCGGTAATGGGCACCTTCCATGGACCAACCCTGGGGGTTTACACTGATGGTTCAAGGTAGGGGGAAAGAGTTGGCGGAGGTTTCTACATAGAGGAACTGGGCGTAAAAGTCTCCTTTCGCCTGCCGGATGGATGTAGTGTCCTGCAGGCGGAAATCTCGGCTATAAAGCGGGCAGCCAACTGGCTAAAGTATTATCGCGTATCGGGAGATACACGTATATTTACTGATAGCAAGGCTGCCATTGCCTCTCTTGCGGGTGTCTATACGACATCTAGGTTAACTGTGGAATGCCGGATGTCTTTGAATGAGATTGCTGAACATTCAGAGTTAACGCTTATATGGATACCAGGGCACTCAAACTGCCCGGGAAACCAGATAGCAGATGAGCTGGCCAAGGAAGGTGGTCGTATGGATGAAGCATTCATTGATCAATTCATTGGCCTTCCAATGGCTCACTGTAAGTCACTCATTATGCGCGAGAATTATAGAATTGCGCAAGAGGGATGGACCCGTGAGTCCACCTGCTCCATATCCAGGGCCCTTTGGCCTGGATATGATGAACGGAGAACCAAATCTCTACTTGGGTTCAATAGGAACCAAATCAGGACCGTGGTGTCGGTCATAACTGGACACTGGCCTGTTGGGACTCATGCTAGAATGGGTCTGGTATTCAATGACTACTGTAGAAGTTGTCATGATGAGGAGGAAGAGGAAACTGTGCTTCACTTTCTCTGTCAATGCCCTGGGCTACGGGGCATCAGGGGAAAATACCTGGGAGAACCGGTGTTTTCCTGTTTGGAGGATCTATCAGAAATAGAACTAAAATTGCTTCTTCTCTTCATTAGGAAGACGAATTGGCTCAACACTGCAGTGACGCCATCTGAGTAACTGCTCTCTGGGATGGGCATTGGCGCTGGGTATCACAAAGGGACCGCTATAGGACCCAAGTGAGCTGTCTCTTGATGGCTGCCCATGGAACCTAACCTAACCTAGGTGCGTTTGAGTACTTTTACAGTAAAATGCAGTAAATGAGTAAACAGAAAAATTTGCTCTCACAAAAAGCTGTTGTCCCAAAAAGTACGCGAACGCAAAATTTGTAAAAATTAGTAAAATAAAGGCAACAGCTGATGGCAAATAATTGAAGTGTTAAAATGTACGTCCGCCAAGATAGCAACGAAAGTAAGCAACGGCGGAAATAAAAAAACAAGGGATTTAGTGGCAACATCGGAATTGAAAATGAAGGTATTGTTTAGGTGCGAAGCCGATCTGGTAACCTTCCGTGGTGAACAGACGGAGATGGGAGGTGGTCGCAACTCAACAGCTGTTTTATGCGGCCACCTTCATTACATTTTCGCCTTGTTGCTTTGTTTTTAGTTCAGTTCTTCTTTAGATGTGAACAAGTGCGGAGCCAATCGGAAATAATAATAAATAAAGTAAATCAAAAAAAATCTTAATCGGAAACACAAAAAAAATAATAAATACAATAAATAAAAAAAATCTGAATCTTTGCTTGTGGAGGAACCGAACAAACAAGAAAGACACCAACAAAAAGTGAACGGGTACGCAAAATTAGTTATTGCGATAATCATTAAAACCCAAACTCAATATAATAATTATCCAAAGATAAACTAACAAATAATATAATTGTGCAGTGAACATCGAATGAATAAAAGTGTATCTTTATTGTATATGAAAAACAAACCCTAGAGAGTTTTTGTTATTTCGGTTTTTGTACCCCTTACTTAGCCTTGCGCGTAGCCAAACAGCGGGAAATTACCGGAGATTGCCCATCGTCAAGTGCCAATCCATTGTCCATTGGGATATAATCCAGCATTCCCAGAGCCAACCGCAGGAGTGTAAGAAGTAACCATCAACCCCCATTAAATTAAAGGTATTTCTTTGGATATTTCGAGCCTCAGCAGGTGCGTCTATAAATTGGGTAAGTCTCCCCCTTTCATATTCAAAATTTAACATCAACCCCCTATTTCTACCTAACGTGAGTTGGTCCCAAGTCGGGCGCCAACATTCTGGTCCTTCGAACCGGATCCGGGTCCGCTATAACCCGGCCCTTCACCCTTTTTTTGAAATTTGAAAAAAATAAAATATAATTATTACCCCTCTAACTAACCCCCGCATGTGTGTACATTTTTTGCTGCATACGAAATTAACGTTGACCAGTTGGTGCAAATTACCGTTTGTCTTTTTTTTTCAAATAAAAAGAAGAAGACAAAAACTAACGGCACCAAAAAGAAATCATTCTGTCTGTCGCGCTCGTTGAAGATAGACGTGTTTTATAAGCTCGGCATACGGTTTATTTTTTTACGTGAACAAATAAAGTATAAAAAAAAAAAGTAAATAAAAGAAAAGAAAAAAATACATGTATGTACATACATACATAAACATACACATTTTTTATTCTCGGTGTTGATAAACAATAACAAATAAGAAGAGCACAACTGTAAACAGTAAAAAAAAAAAACTCTTATGAGTGCAAACAGTGCAAAAACAATTAAGCATAATGATAGAAATGCATATATCACAGTGAGTGTTAACGAAACAAATGCAGAAATAAAAAAAAGAGTCGATGATAGCAAATACCTAACGGCTAAACCTATTACTCGTACGCGATCCCTCTCACCATCTGTTTTTAATAATACGGTTGATACACTAACAAATATAAAACCTTCAAGCATTGCCTCAACGGCAAAAACAATTTTAATAAGTGATAAAAATATTAACCCTCAATCAGGCACAATAGAAAACTCTGTATCACCTTCGGTGTCTAATAATACGGTTGATTCGAATACAATAAAAAATATAAAACCTGCAAGCGGTGCCTCAGTGGCAGAAACGATTTTAACAAGTGATGAAAAGATTACTCCCAAATCAGGCATGATGGAAAACTCAGTATCACAGGTGAAAAGCGGTCAAAAGCCTCAAGTACAAGTTGGAATGGATAGGTACATAACAGTGCTAAAACGGGGTCGCAGCCCAACTTCTTCTGCAGTTGCTTCTGTCCCAAAAGTTTTAAAAGAGGGTACAGCTGATAGAATAAGTTCTCAAAATCGGTTTGCAATTTTGGAAGAGGAATCCTCGGAAGCACAAAACGTTACAAAATCTTCTAAGCCACCCCCGATATATCTTAGAGAGCAAAACTCAAGTGATTTAATAAAGAATTTGATCTCGGTAATAGGTGAAAATTCTTTTTATGTAGCTGCAATAAAACGTGGTAGTATAAATGAAACTAAAATACAAGTTAATCGTGAAGATGATTTTCGTAAAGTAACAACTAAATTAGAAGCACTAAAAAAAAACTTTTATACATACCAACTGAAGAGCAGTAAAGGTCTTCAGGTAGTGATAAAGGGCATTGATTCATGCGTAGACCCAGGTGAAATAAAAACGTTTTTAGAAGAGAAGGGCTTTAAAATTAAAAATGTAGTTAATATTAAAAATAGAGAAAAAAATCCCCAGCCACTATTTCGTGTGGAGTTAGAACCCGGCGACGTTAAGCTTAAAAAAAATGAAACTCATCCCATTTACAGTCTGAGATATATCCTGTATAGGAAAATAACGATAGAGGAGCCGCATAAAAGGAACGGTCCCGTGCAATGTTTAAACTGCCAAGAATTTGGTCACACTAAGGCATACTGCCATTTAACACCTGTTTGCGTTGTATGTGGAGAATTGCATGGTACAGCTCTCTGCGATAAGTCTAAAAACGACCCCAATGTAAAAAAATGCAGCAACTGTGGTGGTAATCACACTGCCAACTATAGAGGATGCCCTGTATACTCTATCGTCAAGCGCTCGGTTGGACCGAAACCTAATCCACCTCAAATTCAGGAAACACATCAAAATAATACTAATGACATTCATGTACCGCAGCCTAGTAATAACAGAACATCCTACGCTAACGTCCTAAAATCAAACCATATGCCAATGCAAGGTGATTTGCCAAATAATGATGAGACCCCAGTTTCTAATTTAAGTCGTCTAGAAAAAACCATGGAAACACTAGTACAAACAGTAACAAACTTTACGAATACAATGGGTAATATGATGCAGGAAATGTTAAGAATGCAATCGATGTTATTGCAAGCTGTACTTAACAAGCCATGAATTGTTTAAAAATTTGTTTTTGGAACGCAAACGGCATTCGCCAACATAAAAATGAACTAGAATATTTTCTTAAAAGTAAACAAATTGATGTAATGATGGTTTCTGAAATTCATTTGACCTCAAGAAATACGTTTAAAATTAATGGTTATATATTATATGATACCAAGGACCCTCGAGATAGAGCTTGTGGAGGTTCTGCTATTTTGATAAAAACCCGAATCAAACACTACTTAATGTGTGATCATCGTGAAGATTATCTGCAAGCATCGAATATTTGTGTTAAAGAGCTAAATCGAAACGTTGTACTTTCATCTTTATACTCTCCACCTAGATTTTCAATATCAGAAAGCCAATATTATAAATATTTTAAATCATTAGGACCCTGTTTCCTAGCCGCTGGCGATTACAACGCTAAACATACCTTCTGGGGTTCACGGCTCATTACACCAAAGGGTCGTGTTTTGTATAATACAATGTCTAAAATGGATTTAAATGTGGTCGCGAGTGGACAACCAACTTATTGGCCTACTGATCAGCAAAAAATTCCAGATGTCATCGATTTTGGCGTGGTTAAAAACATCCCCGCAGAAACGATTCACGTTGAAGCTTCTTTAGAATTATCTTCTGATCACACACCTACAATTCTTACCATATCAAACCCTTATAGAATTGTATTTCCGTCTGGTTACTTAGTGACGTCAGCCACACAAATAAATTGGTTAAAATATAAAAAATATCTCAGTACCCACTGCACTGAAAATATTCCGCTTAGAACACCGGAGAATGTGAATCTTTCTATTGTAAATTTTGACAATTATCTCAAACTAGCTGTTCAACATTCTAGCATAGCCCGCAAAAATATCAAAAATAGTAAAATATATTCTAATGATGTCGAGCGTCTCTTGACTGAAAAAAGGAGAGTTCGAAGAGAGTGGCAATTGCACAGATCCCCTCAACTTAAAAATTTACTAAAAGAGTGCACAAAAAGGCTAAGAAACTTACTGCAGTCTCAAAAAAACGGCTTCTCTGGAAAAATATCTTAAGGAACTTGATGCAACTCCTCAATCTGATTACTCATTATGGCGTGCAGCTAGAAATCTTAAAAGACCAGTTATCACTAAACCACCATTAAGAAACTTAAATGGACGTTGGGCACGAAATGACATAGAAAAAGGTAATATTTTCCGTATTTACCCCTCATACATCTTTCGATACTGCGGTCGAGTTACCACCTGTTGCTGTTAGATCAGCTGTTCCACTAAGGTTTGAAGTAAGAGAAATCGAGAAGGCTATTCATGATTTAAACCCCAAGAAAGCCCCTGGTTTTGATAAGATCAGTAACAAAATGCTTTTGGAGCTACCCAGCATAGCAAAGAAAATTATTCTACTAATTTTTAATGCTATTTTACGCCTTGAATACTACCCACAAGAGTGGAAAGTATCCTTAGTTACCATGATACCTAAACCAGGAAAGGATCCCACAAAAGTTGAGTCATATAGACCTATAAGCTTATTGTCTAATATATCAAAGCTTTTTGAGAAACTTCTAGTGTCTAAATTAACGCCGATTTTAAATGGTAACAGATGTATTCCCAATCATCAATTCGGTTTTAGAAGAAAACACAGCACAATTGAACAAACTCATCGAATAGTAAATGTCATAAGAAAAGCCTTTGAAGAAAAAAAATATTGCTCAGCACTCTTCATCGATGTGTCTCAAGCTTTTGATAAAGTCTGGCATGAAGGTTTACTACTGAAATTGCAGCAAAACTTACCAGCAAATATACACAAGCTGTTACAAAGCTACTTAGTCGGTCGTCAATTTATTATAAAAGAAGGCGAATTTTTAAGTCCTCCACAGCCAATTAGCGCTGGAGTCCCACAAGGCAGCATCCTGGGCCCTCTATTATACTTAATTTATACTTCGGACTTGCCAACAAACAGCTACACCCATACCTCAACATTTGCGGACGACACAGCTTTTCTAAGCGTACACGCAAACTGTCAAGAAGCATCTCGTTATCTACAGGATCATATATTTGAACTAGAAAGGTGGTTAAAAAAATGGAGGATAAAGATCAATGAGCAAAAATGCGCACATATCACATTCACATTGCGTCGGGAAACATGCCCCCCTATTAAAATAAATAATCAAATAATACCCCAACACTCGCATGTAAAATACCTCGGTATACATCTAGATCGGCGTTTAACGTGGAAATGGCATATAGAAGCTAAATTAACTCAAATGAAACTAAAAGCAATTCAAATTAATTGGCTCATTGGAAGAAATTCTGTTCTTAGTCTCGATTGCAAACTTCTACTCTACAACTCTATCTTAAAGCCAATTTGGTGCTACGGTATTCAGTTATGGGGCACTGCCTCGGCTTCTAACATCGAAAAAATTCAAAGGCGCCAAAATAAACTTCTTCGAATAATCACAGCCGCTCCCTGGTACGTCAAAAACTCAAATATCCACAAGGATCTCAATGTGCCATTAGTAAAAACTATGATAACGAAATATGCAGTAAAATATTTAAAAAGGCTGGAACTGCACCCAAATCCATTAGCTAGAAATATTTTAAATTATGGCGGCCACACTCGCTTAAGAAGAAGAGACACTGCAGCACTCACCCAATCAGATGAGCGATAAACACCTATATATGTAAACAGAAACCGTGATGACTAAATCTTTTGTGTTTGGCACTGGCAGGACATAAAGCAAATATTAGGATAAGATTTGATTAATTATTGTTAGTTCATATTTAATATATGAAGATTCAATAAATAAATAATGAAAGAAAAAAAAAAAAAAAAACCAAAAAGAAATAACTTCAAACATACGAACATACCTACATACATACATACATACATACTTATGTACGTTGACATCAGCAACAGTTGATCTCGTTGCTAAACGAATAAGCATTACATGCAATTAGTACCAACAAAAAAAAAAAAAACACTTGTTCAAGTTTTTTTGGTTTTCTTTGGATTGGCATTGAACTTGAAAGAAAAGAAGAACGAAAAATCAAACTGCATGTATGAATGAATGTATGTATGGCTGTATAACCAACAACAACAACATATCAAATTACAGCGAGTCGTTAGTGAAGTTAGATGATATGTACATACCTATAAACATATTAATATAAAAATTTGTTCACATAACAAACAGATGCTGAAGTACATAATCTACTTGTACAATCATCATATACGAGGGTCAACCTAAAAATTGCTTACCACGAATTATTGAAAATTTAAATAATAATACGGATAATTAAAGAACAATTATTTATAATAATTAACCGCCCTTTAATTTTTTGTACACACATGCAAATTTAACTAACACCAATTACTATGCTCATTTGATAAAACTTATTTATTTTATTAAAACCCCTATTCAATGCCCACCTATCCGAGGTGCCATTGAAAATTTTGCAAATTAATAAAACCCCTTTTTTCATTGGTCGCTTATACGAGGCTCCTTTGGAAATTTTATAAAATTATTAAAACCCCAATTCAGTGTTTCGCTTATACAAAGCGGCATTGGAAAATTTGCAAAATTATTAACACCCCAATTCAGTGGCTCGCTTATACGAAGCACCATTGAAAATCTCTTCAAGATTATTATTAAAACCCATATTTCAGTGGCTCGCTTATTCGAAGCACCATTGAAAATTTTTTTCGAAATTATTAAAATATATTCATTGGCCACCTATACGAGGTGCCATTGAAAATTTTCTGAAAGTCAAAACCCATATTCAGTGGCTCGCTTATACGAAGCACCATTGAAAATTTTTTCGAAATTATTAAAATATATACATATTCATTGGCCATCTATACGAGGTGCCATTGAAAATTTTCTGAAAATTAAAACCCATATTCAGTGGCTCGCTTATACGAAGCACCATTGAAATTTTTTTCGAAATTATTAAACTATACCTTCATTGGCCGCCTATACGAGGTGCCATTGAAAATTTTTCAAAAATTAAAATCCATATTTAGTGGCTCGCTTATCCGAAGCACCACTGAAAAGTTTGCAAAATTGTTGAACCCTATATTCATCGGCCGCTTATACGAAGCGCCATTGCAAATTTTTTAAAAAAAAAAAATTATTGAACCCTCTACTCTTTGGCCGCTTATACGAAGTGCCATCGAAAATTCTGTAAAATTATTACACCATATATTTATCCGCCGCTTATACGAGGCGCCATTGAAAATTTTCTCAAAAATTTTCTTCAATATAAACTGAAATAGTGGCAGCTTTTACGAAGTGTCACTCATCATAAGCGAATCAGCCTCGCTTTGTAATTATACTACCTCTTCTCCTGTTGGACTTGCTATACACCTACATACTTTATTATTCCTGTCTTACGAGGTACCCTGGATAATTCCATTAACTTTTTTGTGATTATAATTTCTGATTTCTTCATCACATTTGTTTTCAAACCCCCGTTCTTTATACTCTTACCCCTCTAATTCGTCCTCCGCGAAATTTCTGCCACAATGTCTTTGGTGAAAAGGGTTATTCGATCTTCTGATCGCGTTGTGGAGTTTCAAAAGTACTTTAATGAGCTGCCAGAAGCGTCTCATACGCTGCACTCCCTGGAGGTGCGAAAAAACGAAATTCACCGTCTCTGGGACAATTACGATTCCGCTCATGAAGCTGCAATAGATAGCTACGAGGAGATAAAAGCAGAAATCGATATAGCGGTTTTAACCAAACGTTATTACGCGACGTTTGATGTTCATGCGGCAATCACAGCAAAAATCTCCGAGCTCTGTGAGACTTTGAAGGCCAAAGCTGGGAAAAGCTCTGCGACAAAGCCAAAGGAGACCGATGTCTCCGCTCATATATCGGTACCACCATGCGATACCGAAGTTTTTCGTGGCGATTACAAATCCTGGCCAACGTTTCGTGATATGTTCACGGCCTTGTATCGCCAAAACAATCGCTTATCGCCGGTTGAGAAAATGTGTCATCTAGTGAAAAAGACCGAAGGAGAGGCTCGAGAACTCCTCAAAACGTGTCCGATGACTAATGATGGTTTCGAAATGGCGTGGCAAAACCTAGTTAATCGTTATGAGAATAAACGAATTCTCGTGAATGCGCAAATTAAATCACTTTTTAATTTAACCCCCATTACCAAAGAAACAGGTCCTAACCTTAGACGTTTGCAACGGACCATTAATGATTGCATCAGTAATCTGCGCCTTTTAAAGGTCGATACAGACAGCTGGGACATAATATTTGTCTACATTTGTTCAACGTGTCTCCCGGATGTTACCCTGAACCTATGGGAACAAACACTGCCAAATTCATCCAATATGCTCACCTGGGAAGCATTAGATCGTTTTTGTCCTCTAGATTTCAGACTTTGGAATCCGTTGCGGATATACGATCAACATTCTTGAATCCTCATAGCCCAAACAAAGCGCATCAATCTAATAGCCATAATAAACCCAATTACACTCAGAGTAAAAAAGTGCAAAGTTTCAACACTAATGTTTCTACAGCAAAGGCTGGCACGTGCCTCCTTTGCGCGCAAAGTCACCCCTTAAGGTTATGCGCTAAGTTTCTTGCTATGTCCGTTGACGCACGATACAACACGGTGAAACAACAAAAGCGATGCACGAATTGTTTAGGTACCTCACACGGGTATAAAACCTGCAAAAGTCGTTATGTGTGCAATGTGTGTAAAGCTAAACATCACTCGTTACTACATCGAGCCAGTCATCAAGAAAAAACACCTACTCCCCCTCAAGCGGTTTATAACGCCCCTACTGCTGATAATCATAATTCGAATGCCCCCCCTGAAAGGTTGAATACGAACCCCTCTACCTCAGCAGAAGCACGAAATCTTGAGTTTAGGTCGTTTTCTACACAACTGCAGGATAGTTCATCCGCAGTTGTACTTGGCACCGCTCTGATAGATGTCTACAAGGACGACCTTAAGTGTACCATCCGCGCCCTCATAGATTCGGCCTCAGAGGCATCCTTCATTACAAAGAAACTACAAACTCAGCTTGGACTTGGTACTAGGCCATCACAGGTCAAAATTCATGGCTTGAATGATTCGATAAACGCTACCTCGACGCACACATGTCACCTTTAAATTGGTTCACCGATTGACAGGGCATTCGCTATACATTCGGACGTACTTGTGGTTAAGAAACTCACCGGTCAACTCTCCTACTACCCCCCGACTGCGCTTAATAAGGGCAACCTTGCAAAGCTGCAACTGGCGGATCCATATCGCCATCAATGCGCGGAGATTGACATGCTTTTAGGTGGAGACGTTTACCCCAAAATCATTCAAGATGGTCTGCAATGGGACAACCAACAATCCCTGGTAGCACAGAAAACAGTCTTCGGATGGATCATCACCGGGAAGGTAGCTAGAAGTCGGTGTAGAGACGCCGTATTGTCCTACTTTAATGCCGTGGACCTGAATAACCAACTTCAGCGTTTTTGGGAGCTCGAAGATGTCGCGAGAAGAGCAAAGTCATCCCCGCAGGACCTATACTGTGAGGAACTGTACGAGTCAACTACATTCCGCTCTAATGACGGTCGATATACTGTATCCCTCCCTTTCAAACGAGAGTTTTCAGAAAATCTCAAAGTAGGACAATCGCGAAATAGCGCTATAGCTCAATTTCTGCGAAATGAAATAAAATTAATTAAGAATCCCCTTATCAAAACCGAATATGATCGAGTAATAACCGAATACTCTACCCTCAGTCAAATGACAAAAGTAACCCCCATAGCTGGTGGAAGCGGCACATACTATCTGCCCCACCATGCAGTTTTTAAACCAGATAGCACCACCACAAAATTGCGTGTGGTATTTAACGCTTCTAGCCCATCGTCGAATGGCATCAGTCTCAACGATCTGCTTCACGCAGGCCCCATCCTACAGGCAGACTTAATGATTTTAGTATTGCGTTGGCGGTTCTTTCGATACGTTTTCAACGCGGACATAGAGAAAATGTACCGCCAAATCTTAGTTAATAAATCTCATACCCCCTTTCAGCGAATCGTCTTTCGAAGCTCGCCTAACGAGGCACTTCAAGACTACGAGTTAAATACAGTCACCTTCGGTGTAAACTGTGCCCCTTATTTGGCAATCAGAACTTTGCTGAAATTGGCCCAAGAAAATGAAACCCTCTACCCCAATGTATCGAAAATCTTACGAAATCACATGTACGTCGATGATGTACTTTCAGGAGCCCATACGCTATCAGCGGCAATTAAAATTCGTGATGACCTTAGAACTGTCCTGGAAACTGCGGGTTTCACACTTCGTAAATGGACAGCGAACAATGAAGTCCTGCTAAAAGGTCTACCGGCCACACATTTGTTAGATGGAGAATTTCTAAAGCTTTCTGACTCTAGTACTACAAAAACATTAGGGCTCAGGTGGAACGTTGGAAGTGACTACTTCTACTTTAAACTAAAGTCTAATCCCGACCGCAACTTAACCACAAAACGATGCGTTCTGTCGGAAATCGCAAGGTTATTCGACCCAGCGGGCTGGTTATCACCAAAAATAATCGTAGCCAAAATCATCATGCAGCAGACGTGGAAGGATGGAACTGACTGGGATGAAGATCTTAATCCTAGTGCCCTGCAGCAGTGGCATGATTTTCTCGATGACTATGTAAAAATAGAACGAATAAAAATCCCCCGTTTTATCGACTTTGACCCCTCATATAATGTTGAGCTACACGGTTTCTGCGACGCGTCGGAAAAGGCATACGCGGCAGCCATTTACATACGCTCTGAAAATCAAGGTTTTGTATCTACCCACCTTTTAGCAGCGAAAACTAAAGTTGCGCCAGTTAAATTCGTTTCTCTTCCCCGTAAGGAGTTGTGTGGGGCAGAGCTGCTGGCAACTATGATGGAATCGATTCAAGGCCAACTTGAACTTATCGATTCTAAACTTTTCCTATGGACCGACTCGACCATCGTGTTAGCGTGGCTGAAAAAGCCTGCTCATAAATGGAAAACATTCGTTCAAAATAGAGTCTCGTCTATTATTGAAAAGGTTGGGAAAGACGCATGGTCGCACGTCGACTCGAAGAACAATCCAGCCGACATGGCATCGCGTGGTACTACACTGACGGAACTGTCTACAAATACCTTGTGGTGGCACGGTCCTGCTTGGCTAAGACTTCCACAGGCCGACTGGCCATCGAGTACTAGCGAATTTGATACCACAGAAGAAGAAAGAACAGTAAGGACGTTTACCGCGCTAATCGATAACCACGATATTCTCGACAGATTCTCTGATCTTCCGCGGGCACTGAGAGTTATCTGCTACATCTTTCGGTTTTACAATCGCATTAAGTCAAAATTAAAGTCGGATACTGCAACGCCGGACGAGCTCTCAGCCAAAGAAATAATGTTCGTAAAAAATCGTCTGATAATCGCCTGTCAAAAGTTTCACTTTGCTGAGGAGTACGCACTCTTAGCTGAAAACCAACCTTTGCCACGAAAAAGCGCTATTTTAACCCTCAACCCCTTTGTAGACTCTAGAGGAATAATGAGAGTCAACGGGCGGTTAGCATTCTCCCCTACATTAAGTTACGACGAACGATACCCAATTATACTCCCCTACCATGCACGGTTTACGCGATTATTTTTAACTTATCTACATAAGTTTTCACTGCATGGCCAAAATGCACTCTTACACCGGCTTACCCGACTTCACTATTATGTCCCTAAATTAAAAACGTTGATAAAATTCACATTATCAAAATGTATCAAATGCGTAAAAGAAAAACATCAGCTTAGTCAGCAAATCATGGCTGCATTACCCCCCGAGCGCACAAGTTTGACGCGCCCCTTTTATTATACAGGAGTTGATTTCGCCGGCCCTTTTTCCATTAAGTCTTATGTGGGCCGCGGGTGCAAGGTCACGAAAGGTTACGTGCTGGTTTTCGTATGTTTTGCCACCAAAGCAATCCATCTGGAGGCCACCGGAGATATTTCAACACAAGCTTTCCTAGCCGCTTTCGCCCGATTTTTCTCAAGACGAGGTACACCACATACTATGTATTCGGATAACGGCACCGCCTTTGTGGGCGCAGCTAACGAACTACGAAATACACAACATTTTCTTTCTCTTGTCCAAAGGGGCCTATTATCTCAAGATAGATTTAACCCGGTAAAATGGAATTTCATCCCCCCTGGTGCTCCCCATATGGGCGGACTCTGGGAGGCTGGAGTAAAAAGTTGTAAGTCTCACCTTAAGAAACTGTGCCATACTCAAAGCTTCACATATGAGGAGTTCAGCACCATGCTCGCACGCATCGAGGCGTGTTTGAACTCCAGACCTCTAAGTCCGATGAACGAAGACCCACACAACCTATGCGCCTTAACCCCGGGTCACTTTTTAATCGGAACACCCCTGTTATCTCCCCCTGAACCTGAGTTAGCAAGCCATTCCATTAGTTATGTAAATCGGTGGCAAAAACTGAGAATACTGCATCAGCAGCTTGCCCGTCGCTGGAAGGAGGAGTACTTAGTCGAGCTCCACAAAAGAAATAAGTGGAAATACCCCCAAAGAGATTTTTCTAACGGCGATCTCGTCGTTGTCAAACATGACAATTTACCTCCTAATCAATGGCGTCTAGGACGCATTGAAGATTTTTTATGGCTCTGATGATAGAGTTAGAGTTGCTGAAATACGCACTGCCAACGGAATTGTGACCCGACCTATTGTCAAGCTCGTTTTACTACCGTTTTCTCCGTCCGCCTGACAATTAATGTATTTCCCCTATATCTTCCTTATTCCAGAAATTATGCGTCCACGTCACCGCGAAACCGCTTCACCCCTTGAAGAACGCAAGGTGGGCGGCCGCTTACAAACAAAAACCCCCGACTGCAAAATATGCCGTAAAGATCACCCCCTGCGCAAATGCATAAAATTCTTAAACATGTCCGTATCAGAACGGAAAGATGTGGTCGCTCGTCACAAATATTGCAGAAACTGCCTTGGGCATTCTCACCTTACTCCAACATGCCGCAGCATGGAACGATGCAAGAACTGCAATGGCAACCACCACACTTTGCTTCACCCCCCGGCTATTACCAGACCCCCCAATAATGCCAGTCTAGCTGATGCTCGCACCGTAACCCCCACCGTTCTCTTTCAGATACGTCTCACGGAAGGCTGGAGACTAGTCCGCGGTCTGATCAACACCGCCGCTCCAACGAGCTCCATCGCCACGTTTTTGGTAGACAGGTATCACCTGCCCTTTGAGAGGTTCGAGTCCGAAAAATGGTGCCAGATTTCTATACGAGCACGGTTCGACCAGGCAGGGTCCATCACGATCAGGGCTCGTGCATCGTCGAGTCTGCCAGAAAAGATAGCAGCGAAGACGCCGGATCGGAGTGTCTCTGATACGTACCGAAACTTAAGGCTGGCTGACCCTGAGTTCTATGAGGGAAACAACGTCAACATCATCCTGGGAGCAGACGTCTATCCTCGCTTGATACGTAGCGGTCTGCAGTCGTCATCCTCGGGTTCAACACCACTCGCCCAAGACACGGCCCTGGGATGGGTTATTATAGGCAAGTTTGCCTGATTCCATGGAAATCATCGTCTGCATGACACCACATCTCTACCATTTTTTTTGTATTATTATTATTATTATTATTACTATTAATGAATTTATATTAACCTCTCTAAAACCCTCTTATTGAATTTATGATTTATATTACTCAACTGCATTGTATCTTATATTACCCTTCCTTTATGTTAGTTTTTCTGCTATCACTAATCCACCCAGACACGCCAGCCCTCGTTGTTTTATTGCAATAAAGCAAGGGGGGCGGGATGTTTAGGTGCGAAGCCGATCTGGTAACCTTCCGTGGTGAACAGACGGAGATGGGAGGTGGTCGCAACTCAACAGCTGTTTTATGCGGCCACCTTCATTACATTTTCGCCTTGTTGCTTTGTTTTTAGTTCAGTTCTTCTTTAGATGTGAACAAGTGCGGAGCCAATCGGAAATAATAATAAATAAAGTAAATCAAAAAAAATCTTAATCGGAAACACAAAAAAAATAATAAATACAACAAATAAAAAAAATCTGAATCTTTGCTTGTGGAGTAACCGAACAAACAAGAAAGACACCAACAAAAAGTGAACGGGTACGCAAAATTAGTTATTGCGATAATCATTAAAACCGAAACTCAATATAATAATTATCCAAAGATAAACTAACAAATAATATAATTGTGCAGTGAACATCGAATGAATAAAAGTGTATCTTTATTGTATATGAAAAACAAACCCTAGAGAGTTTTTGTTATTTCGGTTTTTGTACCCCTTACTTAGCCTTGCGCGTAGCCAAACAGCGGGAAATTACCGGAGATTGCCCATCGTCAAGTGCCAATCCATTGTCCATTGGGATATAATCCAGCATTCCCAGAGCCAACCGCAGGAGTGTAAGAAGTAACCATCAACCCCCATTAAATTAAAGGTATTTCTTTGGATATTTCGAGCCTCAGCAGGTGCGTCTATAAATTGGGTAAGTCTCCCCCTTTCATATTCAAAATTTAACATCAACCCCCTATTTCTACCTAACGTGAGTTGGTCCCAAGTCGGGCGCCAACAGGTATTTTTTGGATATGATTTACTGCCTATTTCACTAAATGCGAACGAACGCTTTCTTTCGCACAACTATATGTAAAACAAAAACAAATTCTCAAAAATTTGTTTTTGTTTCAAATGTATTTGTGCGAAAGAAAGCGTTCTTTCGATATCGTGAAATTGGCAGTTAAGAAATTTAGTGGAAAAAGATTAAAAAAATCAACCTTCCAGCCTTCCGTTCCAGAGAAAAGTGGGTTCATCCAAAATGGTCAGTAAAAATCGTTGCTGATTTATGCCAGCCAAACTAGGAAGTGTCAGGGCATAAACTCAACGGAATATGGTAGAATACCACCTAAAGATTAAATGACATCAATTTTGGAAAAGTCTCCGGAGCCGTTCCAGAGAAAAGTGGGTTCATCCAAAATGGTCAGTAAAAATCGTTGCTGATTTATGCCAGCCAAACTAGGAAGGGTCAGGGCATAAACTCAACGGAATATGGTAGAATACCACCTAAAGATTAAATGACATCAATTTTGGAAAAGTCTCCGAAACCGTTCCAGAGAAAAGTGGGTTCATCCAAAATGGTCAGTAAAAATTGTCAGTAAAAATTATCAGTAAAAAAGCGCTAAATTTGTAGTAGTTTTTATCGCTGACACATTATTTGGCGTAATTGTCACAAATTGCGCCTATTAGTTTTCAGCAAATCTGTAAAAGAGCCCAAAGTTTGTATCCCCGACAGCAACATACAAAAAAAACACACACAATTAAAAAAATAGTATGGCCACTTTAAAACCAGCAAATACTTTGCGCTCTTTTAAAGATTTGCTGAAAACTATTAGGCGCCATTTATGACAATGACGCCAAATAATGTGTCAGCGATAAGAAGTACTACAAATTTAGCGCTTTTTTACTGATCATTTACTTTTCTCTGGAACGGCTCCGGAGACTTTTCCAAAATTGATGTCATTTAATCTTTAGGTGCTATTCTACCATATTCCGTTGAGTTTATGCCCTGACACTTCCTAGTTTGGCTGGCATAAAACAGCAACGATTTTTACTGACCATTTTGGATGAACCCACTTTTCTCTGGAACGGCTCCGGAGACTTTTCCAAAATTGATGTCATTTTATCTTTAGGTGGTATTCTACCATATTCCGTTGAGTTTATGCCCTGACATTTCCTAGTTTGGCAGGCATAAATCAGCAACGATTTTTACTGACCATTTTGGATGAACCCACTTTTCTCTGGAACGGCTCCGGAGACTTTTGCAAAATTTATGTCATTTAATCTTTAGGTGGTATTATACCATATTCCGTTGAGTTTATGCCCTGACACTTCCTAGTTTGGCTGGCATAAATCAGCAACGATTTTTACTGACCATTTTGGATGAACCCACTTTTCTCTGGAACGGCTCCGGAGACTTTTCCAAAATTGATGTCATTTAATCTTTAGGTGGTATTCTACCATATACCGTTGAGTTTATGCCCTGACACTTCCTAGTTTGGCTGGCATAAATCAGCAACGATTTTTACTGACCATTTTGGATGAACCCACTTTTCTCTGGAACGGAAGTCTGAAAGGTTGATTTTTTTAATCTTTTTCCACTAATTTTCTTAAATCATTATCTTCAAAAAATACCTTCATTTTCAATTCCGATGTTGCCACTAAATCCCTTGATTTTTTATTTCCGCCGTTGCTAACTTTCGTTGCTATCTTGGCGGACGTGAAAAATGTTTACACTTTTGACTACTTTACTCGTTTTCTTATCGGTACTCGATTTAATACTTTTTATAACACGAATATTTTTGGAAAATACAAACAAATTATTTTATGTCATCTTCCATATTTGTTAGTTTTTATTTTATTTGAATTTGCTAATTTGTGTCCGGCTAAATTTGATCAATAGTACACGAATACTTTTTTTTACTATTGATAACTTTAAAAACAAGGGCTGTTCTAAGTACCCGAGTACTTGACACTTTTACAACTCCAAAAAATTAACATAACAAAACAAAGTTTCAAAAGTTGGTATTTAGCCATATAAATTCTTCACAAACAAGTTTAATTAATTAATATTAATTCATTTTTTGTTTTTATTTTAGTTTTATTTTAACTTTCCTTTTTTTAAACAATTTTTATGCTTTTTGTTTGTTACTTTTGTTTGTTTACCTTTTGAAACATGTTTTTTTTGTTTTACTGAATTTTACTGCGAAAATTTCTGCAGTAAACATTTGTAAGTACTCAGTCAAGTACTGTCACTTTACGCTCTCAATTTGTGTTCTCATTTACTGCATTTTGTGTACGCGAACGCAATTTAGTAAAATGCAGTAAAGTTCAGTATAAAATAGTAAAAACTTTTGTGTTCTCGAACGCAGCTAATGTTATGACTTTTAAGCGTCTTAAATTATTAAAATAGATCTTAATTTGTAAAGTTAGCATCATTAGTATTTGAAGAAGTGCAAAAATGGTTTTTTGCGTTCCAGCAATTTTGGGTAGTTTTGGCAAATTCAGAGAGTAATTTTCATTTTACTCTCATTAGTCCGAACTTGCCCGAGATCTTGTGGAACACACCTACATATGTACTAACCTCTACACACATATATGAACTGTGTGAGTTCAACACAATTGTAAAAGTTTAGCTCAATGGTTTAGCAAATATTTTGTAAACAATCAAAAACTTTTTTTTAAAAAATATTTTTGTTTATAATTTTTGAAAAGATATTTTTATTTTGAAATTGCATTTTAAAACGATGCAAAAAGTCGTATTCCTTACTGTCTTCTTATATTAAAAATTAAAAAGTAAAAATACGAAAAAAGCTCATAAGGCATCAAATTGGCACATCTTTAATAAATAGCGATTGAACAAAAGCTCATCTGGTATTATGGTAACCAGTAAGGGCTAACTATACTCACTCCACAATACGAAGGGAGGGTGTTATGGTTCTCGAACTTCCTTTTAACATACCGATCGACCTACATTACTTCCTGAATCGAGCCTGATTGTAGGATGTTAATTATGTTTGTATTTTTTGCTCCTGTTAGACGTTTAATATCATTTCAAATTCGTTGTGAGGAAGAGTTGGGGCTAATGTTTGCAGTGAACTCTTGTAAACATGCGTCTTTACTTTCTTTAACATCTCTTCTAAATAAAGCGTTCTATTTTTTATATTGATCTAGATTATAATCGCTTCTAGCTCGTTTGAAATTGTGCCAAAGTCTTTGTTTTTGCTTACATAATGCGTCAAGATTGGCGTTCCACCAAATTATTTGGCACTTAAAGCATTTATCCACGAGTTTGGGGAATACTAACGTTGGCTGCTGACCTAATGCATTTGATCAAAACAGCAGCTAGCTGATTGGGGTTTTCGGTAAACTTGGCTTTTGTCAGGTTTTCTTTGCGTTTTTCATTAAATAAAGGCCAGTTAGTCCGATCTGTTTTAAATTTCGAGGTAAAGTTTTTATGTTGTATGGAACAAACTTGTCTCCACTGTTATTAAGATGGGATAGTAGTCGCTACCATAAAGACTAGATAGAGTTTTCCAGGAACACATAGGCGCTAGTTGGGAGGAGCAAAACGTGATATCAATATGAGAAAAAGTGTTGTGCGTGGAGAAATGGGCAGGAGATTCATTGTTTAAAACAATGAGGTCTTCATTAAGAATAAAATTTTCGAAGGCTCCGCCACGAGGATTCGATTTCAATGAACTCCAAATTGGGCTTCGGGAGTTGAAATCACCTGTGAATAAAAACGGGTAGGTTAGATTGTTTATTATTCTTCTTAAGCTCCTTTCGGATAAATTTTGTTGTGGTGGAATATATGTGCTCGCTACACTGAGTTTTATACCTATATTAGTTTGAAGAGCAATGGTTGATATGTCACTATTGGTATATATAAGACTATGTGGTATGTTTTTTTTGACGAGGATGCCAATTCCTTGCTTAGTTGATGTGTTTTCAGCTAAGTTATGGAAGTAGCCGTTGTATTGTTTCGGAAAGATTATATTATTCTGTTTAACTGGTATGTGTTTCTTGTGTGGAAATAATGTCCGGATTAAATTCGTTAATAATGAGTTGTAGTTCGTGGTAGTTATTTAGAAGTCCGTTCAAATTCCACTGTATTATTTTTAAATCCATGTTTATTGAATAGTGAATAAATTATTCTTCATCTAAGAACATTATTTCTTCTTGTTCATTGTAAGAGCTGTGGTATGTTTGTCGCTTAGGTAAAGCATTTGTTTGTGTGATGTTAAGTGATTCTTTATTTTTTGTTGATTTTATTATCGTTGATGTTGTTGGATTTGTTGTGGGTAGCTTAGTCATTGATCGAGTTGACATTAACTGTAATGTTTTTGCATTTTTGCTTGTTGTAGGTTTAGTTGTTTTTATATCTTGAGTGCATTTCTTTGCAGTGGTGATGTTGTTGTTGAAATTAATAATTTCAGGTTTGTTATTTTTTCATCGAGAGTTATTATTGTTTCAATTATTGATTTTTGGTTTTGTACACTTAAAGTGTTTTGTTTTGTAAAATTTATGCTATGACTTGTAGAGTTATTTATGTTTTTGTTGGTAAGCTTATCGTGGAATGATTGAGCTAACGGTGGTATTGTTGTTTGTGCTTCATATTTGTTGAATATTTTGGCGTATTGGGTGGCCTAAATATTACTTTTGGTTAAAGATTTCTCTTTCTTATGGGGAGAAGAAATTGAGAAGTCTTTAAACCATGATAATTATAATCTCTCAGAGGATGATTATAATTATTGGAGTTAGGAATAAATGAAAGAAATTAAGGTGGTTTATTTTCTTTCATGTAAGTAAAGGGCAATGGTAGCTTACCGGGTGTTGAGTTGTTCCAGAGAAACAAGATGGTGGGTTTGACTTCAATTTCGGCGGCTGCCTTTTTTATTGTTGTACAACTTCTTAGTTATTTTAATAATCGTTGAAGAGCTATTCAACCGTTCACGGTAAATCATGAAAAAGCAATAAATTAACGATCTTGCAGCTAAACTTATGCAACCTCTCTTTATTATCCACGCCGAATGTTGGATAAGTTTGACAGCTTAACTTTAGCGAGTACTAAAACTACACTGCAAGAAATTTAACTGCAATAATTTCTTTATACTTAAATATTATTATATTCAATGAGGTTAACAATTCAAAATTCATTTCAATTCATTAATTACTACAAATAAAAAGTTTATAGTTTCTGGCAAATAAAATGTGTGTCCAATGCAAATTGGACATTTGTCTTTCGCTGGTTTTAATGTACACTCCTCTTTTGTCTTGATTTTTAAAATTTATTTGTGCTGCTGAAACACTTTACATTGCTTGGAGTTTGATGTATGGGGTTCGGAACAGTTTATATAAAAAGTTCTCGTACATTCGGTGGGTATATGTGGAGGAAGGGCACAAGTTTCACGCATAGGACCTTTTTACAACATTTTTTAGTATGTCCCAGCCTCTGGCAGGAGGGGATTGGGGATAATTAGGTCTTACTTTTACTTTATGCCATGAGATATCAAGCTTTTCGGGAGTAGAGTAGCGATCGAATGTTAGCAGAAGAACACCACATGGAGCTAGCTTTTCTTCAGGGTTTTTGGTATTTGTAGACTTCAACAACTCCTTGTGGTTTTAGTTTACTAACAATTTCGTCTTCGGTGACGTTATTTAAATAAGGTGCATGTATAGTACCTTTAGAGCAGTTTAATTTAGAGTGATATTGACAATTAATGTCGCAAACACCCGGTAAACTTTTAGCAGACAATAAATTCTCAGCACTTCTTTTATTTGCAGTGAGAAAAAGGAGATTGCCGTCACGTAATTCCGAAACTGAAAGAATGTCGGGACAAACTTGTTTTAGAGTTTGCAAAACGTTTTGGTTTGTTCGTTTCTTCTTGGGATGAGGGCCGTACGCTAACGCCGCAAAGCGGTTGTCCCCCGAGTAAGGAGGATCCGACATCTCCACTTACTATCAATCTAGATTTATTTTAACCACACTACCGGCACAAAAAATTTTCAGTACCACTGTATGAGATGGTATAAGTTTCAACTGCGAACAATTAGTTAAGAAAGAAAAAACACTGAATAAGGCTTATGAAAGTCAACCGTACGACGCAAAGGCTGAAAATTCTTAAAACGTACATTGCCATATAAGATTTATCAATGGAAGAACGTTTTACCATTATGGTGCAAAGCCAAACGGCTGATGCTGCAGGTCCACATCAACCTTTCAATGCGTTTATGCATCAGCCCAAAAAGTCGTAGTGTAGTGTACCTCATAAGTTGCCACCGCCTACCCTTAAACTACTCTTAAATCTATACACACCAACCTAAATAGAGTAGGGTAATTATGCAAGATCAAATAACGGCATTTACCAATCGACACATTGATTGGAATGCAAGTTAATTAGGGCATAAGTATGATAAAACAAACGAACAATTCTACTCAATAAGAATTGTAAATTGAGTGACAAATAGGAATGAGTGTAACCGCAAATATTCCTATTGGTCAAAGCAATTGTAATCAGGGTAATTATGCATATGTCCATAATATCGACAAAGACAGCTAGAACTTTATCGATAAGTAGAATAAGTAAGACAGGCTAAGTTAAAAACTCATGAATAGTATTTAAGTGCATGTAAATTAAAAATAAAGCAGACTTGAAATTATCAATCTATATCGGCAATAACTTGCCTTGCATTTTTAATTACAAGCTCTCATATCTTTCGGCAGTTCCTTTGAACGCCTATCCAAGCAGCTGAAACCCTGACAGCTAGTTAAACTAACCAAGGGCTATAGGGAATAAAAATCCAATACACAAGGACATACTTTACCCTAGAAACACCACTTCCAACACCACATGGCGATCCTGCCCACTCGGACCACAACAAATTAATTATTTCCTTCCAATTAATTAGATCCTTCCAAACTAAAAATTAGTTGAAGATCCTGCTAACCAAAATTTTTAAATTCCAAAAAAAGTTTGCCTTTGTAATTAGACTAGAGAAAATTTTTTGATGTCCTTAGAGGTGGAAATAGACAAAATTGTTGCACGCTGGGAGTTATATCTGGAAAACAGCAATGAAGAAGAATATGAGCCAGATCCAGTAGAAGAATCGGCACCCTGCTATGTACCTCTACCACTAAACGCAGGTCCAAAGGCTATTACCCTGGAAGAATACAAGAAGCGGCAAATAAAACCAATAAGCGTGAAGACCATTGAAAAGCAATTCCAAAAGAAAAAGAAGAAGAGGGCAGGCAAGCAGTACCAAAAAAGGAAAGAGTTAGCGATCTTATACAGAAAACTACATATGGCAACAGAAAAAATAAAACAGACAGAAATAAGGTCGCAAATCAGGGCATTCCATAAGGAAAAAACAATTAAAAATACATAAATACATATTTTGTAATAACAATAAGAAAAAAAAAATATATATATACATTTATTTACTTCATAATTAAATACAATCGTTAAGAGAATATTATCAAGATGGCATGGTGGAAGAACATTCTAAAAGCAATTCCATTAGTTTTTGCAGGATACGAGGTAGGAAAGAATGAAAATCATGAAAGTGAACAGAACAATCAGCAAATTATAGAATACATGAATGCTATAAGAATACAAAGTGAACATAAACAAGAGAATGTGAACATTTTTGAAATAATAATGATAATCACATTAGCTTTATTAGTAATTGCCTACATCATAAGGTTAATGTATGCAATACTTAGTAACAGGCGGTAAAGGAAAAATAAATTTAATACAATTTAAAACTAATTGTACCCAATACTATTAATAATTCAAATATACATAAAATAAAAACAAAGTAAAGAAAAATAAATATTTTCGCTGTACAATTATAAATATTTTTAATGTTGTCTAAAATAACAAAAGTCTTAGTAATTATTGCTTTAATCATATTCTTATTACAAAGCATGTATAAGTTTATTAATAGTTGTAAAAACAGAAACAATAGTAGAAATAAGATAACAGAAGTATAGAAAGTGAAGATAGATGGAAGGAAGTTTAATAAAACTTAAAGACATATTAAAGAATTTAAAGAAAAGTCCAGGAAGGACATATTCGGGAAAAACAATAAATCTTAGACTAAAGGATATACAAATTATAACAGAAGAATTTGAGTTAGCACAACTAGAAGAAAAAGACGAAAAGAAAATAGCAGTGCTCAGATTAGAATTTAGCAATATTATTAGGAAAATCAAAGAGTACTTAATCAAAGACATTAAAACCCCATTAGAGGCAGAACCTTCAGAAATAGGAAATACAATGGCAGCATTTAGTTTAGAAACAGTGTCTAAAGCACTCCCACTTTTTACTGGAAACTTTGAAGAACTGGAAAGTTTTTTAATAACAGCAGAACTCATTGAGAAAACTCTTGCTGAAACAGCAAAACAAGATTTCCTACAATATGTCTACCACGCCAAATTAACCTCAAGGGTAAGAACAGCAATAGGTAGTTATGCGAAACCCGAAAACTTCGGTACTTTAAAAACACAATTACAACAAAGGTACAAAAGTACAAAGACCATTCCAGAACTACAGTCCATACTAAGCAATATCTACCAAGGGAAAACGTCTGTCAACGCATTCAGGGAAAGAATATTAACAGTAATAGACAACCTGAACAAGTTAGGAATAGAAGAACTTAGTAGTGACGCTACAGAGGCGGAAAAAAATGTCATTATCAGATTAAACTCAAAGCTTGCTCTAGATTCATTTAAGAGTGGAATTAATGATAATTTAAAGACAGCCATTTTTGCAGCTCGTCCAAAAACTTTACAGGACGCGGTAGAACTTGCGCTAGAACTAGAAAATGAAAATAAAATAACTACTAGCTCAGTGCAGTATATACAACAACATCGTAATAATAATGATACCAGACACAACAATAGCAAATTTCATAACGCGAGGAATAACATTAATAACAGGAACAACTATAATTTCCCAAACCGTAGTACTAACGACTACAACTCAAACAATAATAGAAACAACAGACATTTTGACAATTACACTAGGAATAACAGTACTTTCCAAAACAGTAGAAGTAACAACTACAATTCAAACAATAACAGAAACAACACAAATTCGTCTGCAAACAACAATTACAACCGTAATACACCTAGAAGCAATAATGGAAACTACAGGAATGACAATAATAATAGAAATAGAACCAACAACAACTACGGAAATAATAACAATAGAAGAAATATACATGTAGTACAAGACGAGGGAAACGGGGAAGGCTCGGAATACAGGGATATTCCGGACAGCCAAAATTAAAAGTATTTAAAATTTCTAATAATAACACAAACTACATAATCGCTAAATACAAAAGTAAAGAATTAACGTTTCTTGTCGACACAGGAGCCGACATATCACTATGTCGCAATAAAACAATTTTTGATGATGAACCACTAAATGTAGAAAACAGATGCAAATTAACAGGCATCACTAAAGAAGAAATATATTCATTGGGGACAAGTGAACTTGAACTTTCACTAGCAGACCAAACATGCAAATACAAATTCCATCTAGTAGATGACAATTTTCCAATAGAGACGGACGGCATAATAGGAAGAGACTTTTTAAGAGAATACTTATGTAAAATAGATTATGAGACATTCACAATTTCTTTCTATACCAACAATGAAACCATAATTTTGCCCATGCAATCAAAAGCATTCGACACATTAAAAATTACCATACCCCCCCGAACAGAAATCATACAACCATTGAAATTAAACCTTACTGAAGATTGCGTAATACTTAATAATGAATTAAAAAGCGGTATTTTTTTAAGTAATTCAATAGCACCAAAAAACGGAATGACACATATTAAAATTTTAAACACAACAAATGAGACACAAATTTTACAGGGCATTAAACTGCACACTGACCCACTTAAGAATTATGACGTATTAAGTTACACAAATATAAACAATGACGAACGTTTTCAACAAATTCTAAATGACTTGCAATTAAATGAAACTGATGAATATGCAAAATCAGAATTAATAAACATATTCAAAAGATACCAAAATGTTTTTCATTTAGAGAATGAGAAATTGACTGTAAACAATTTTTATAAACAAAACATTACGACCTCAGATAACACTCCGGTGTACATAAAAAACTACAGACTACCCCACTCACACACGGACATAATAAATGAACAAGTACATAAAATGTTACATGACGATATAATAGAACCATCAATTAGCCCCTACAATGCTCCACTTCTTTTGGTACCCAAAAAGAATACGGAAGACAAACGAAAATGGAGACTTGTAGTAGACTTTAGAAAGTTAAATGACAAAATAGTTAATGACAAATTTCCACTAACTAGATTAGAGGATATTTTGGATAAACTAGGAAGAGCTAAATGGTTTTCGACTCTTGACATGACTAGCTCATTTCACCAAATTCAGTTGGACAAGGACTCAAGACCACTTACAGCTTTTTCTACACAACAGGGACACTACCAATTTAAAAGACTACCATTTGGACTTAAAATTTCATCAAACAGTTTTCAGAGAATGCTTACGATAGCACTTTCGGGACTTGATTCAGAAGCTTTTCTTTATGTCGATGACATAATTGTTTATGGATGTAGTTTGAACCATCACAATGAAAATCTTGTGAAAGTTTTGGATAGACTTCAGCGATACAATTTAAAACTGAATCCAAAGAAATGTTGTTTTTTAAGACCAGAAGTAGTTTACTTAGGACATTTAATAACAAAAGACGGTGTGAAAACAGATCCAGCTAAATATGAAGTTATAAAGAATTACCCAATACCTAAAAACGCAGATGAAGTTAGACGTTTCGTTGCATTCTGTAACTATTATAGAAAATTCATACCGAATTTTGCGGACATTGCAAAACATTTAAATATGCTATTGAGAAAATCAGTAAAATTCTTATGGACAAATGAATGCCAAAACGCTTTTGACACTCTAAAAGAAAAATTAATGAACCCACCAATTTTACAGTACCCAAATTTTGACAAACCTTTTATTTTGACGACTGACGCCTCAAACTACGCCTTAGGAGCAGTCTTATCACAAGGTGAAATTGGAAAAGATTTACCTATTTCTTACGCAAGTAAATCACTTCAAAAGCATGATATGAACAAACCCATTATTGAAAAAGAATTGCTCGCAATTCACTGGGGAATAAATTTCTTCAAACCATATTTATACGGTCAAAAATTCATAGTGGTAACAGACCATAGACCATTGATATCACTATTTTCACATAAGAATCCTTCATCAAAAATGACAAGAATTAGACTAGATTTAAGCGATTATGACTTCACGATAATTTATAAGAAAGGAAAAATTAACACTAATGCGGACGCATTATCAAGGATAGAAATAAACTCAGACGTACTAAAACAAATGATACCGTTAGAAAATGATGAGAAAGAAAAAAGAATACTAATAACTACGAGGGCAATGACAAAGAGAAATAATAATGAGGCAAATGAAGAAATAGATATGAATAAAGCGCGCGCGTATAGAAATAATCCGGATAGAAGCAACGCGAATAGAAATAATGTGGAAAAATGCATCTCTCAGGAGTCTGATCAACTTCTAATATGGGAATGCACATCCATAAATGACGTCAAGAAAATGAAGAAAGTACAGTTTAATAAATTTGAAAATATAGAGGATATAGATATATATATAAAAGATAACGTTGTGCACATAGGGCGTGATGATAATTCATCGAAACAAGATTCGACTATGAAGAAATCACGTACCCAAGATAATAATCATATGAATAAAGGATGTAATGATAATTCATCGAAACAAGATTCGATTATGAAGAAGTTACATGCCAAAAACATACAAAATGATAATAATATGCATGCAAGATTCAGCGATAACTCAGCGAAACTAGATTCGATTCTGAGGAAACTGATATCTAAAATGAACAAGGAAAATATAAAAGAATTAGCGCTAGCAAAGAATGATAAGATATTTAAAGTATATACAATGAAAGATTTTAAAGAAGCCTATACAAAGATAAGAATAAACAACAAAAGTCCTCAACTAAAAATATTAATTTACAATGCCCCAACAAGAATAACAGATGACATACTGAAATATAAACTCATCGATGAATTCCACAATGCCACACACGCAGGCCACTTAGGAATAAGAAAAACAATTATTAAATTAAAACAGCGATACATTTGGAAAAACATGAATAAGATGGTAAAGCAATTCGTAAAATACTGTGACAAGTGTACTATAAACAAACAAACCAAACACATTAAAGAACCACTTACAATAACGGACACACCGAGCAACAGTTTTGAAACAATATCAATTGATACTGTAGGACCTCTTCGTATTTCAAACGGTTACCGATACATATTGACAATGCAATGCGAGCTAACAAAATTCATTATTGCTCACCCAATGTCAACAAAAGACGCACTTACAACTGCCAAAACACTTGTAGAACAATTAATTTTAAAATTCGGTAAATTTAAGATGCTCAAATCAGACAACGGGACAGAATTCAAAAACGAACTCATGCATAACATATGTTCACTACTCGATATCAAACAAACATTTTCAACCCCTTACCACCATGAAACAATGGGTGCGGTAGAAAGAAATCACAGGGTTCTCAATGAATTCTTGCTGACAACAGCAAATGATTACGAATGGGATAAGTGGATAAACTATTTTACTTTTGCCTACAACACGGCTCCACACATAGACACTGGTTACACACCATTTGAATTGGTATATGGTAGATTGCCATGCCTACCATCAGAATTTTATGAAACTGATAATAACAAAATATACAATTATGATGACTATGCAAAAGAGCTGAAACAAAGATTAAAATATTCTTTGATTAGAGCTAAAGATTTCACAGATAAAATAAAAGAAAAAAGAAATTTAGAAGATAGATATAATAAGAGTTTAAATCTAAATATAGGAGATTTAGTTTTAATAAAAGTAGAGAATAGGAAAAAGAATCAAAGCCCGTACAAAGGCCCATATAGAATTATTAGAAAAAACGGTGTAAATACTATAATAGACTACCACGGAATTGAAAAAGAATTTCATAATAATCAATTAAAACCATATATAGGCCTAAGAGACAATAATTAAGTACTATAAGAATACTATTTTTACTACTATTTTTAAATAATTAAATAATTATAAATTAAATATTAATTACATTAAGAACTACTTTAAAAACTATAACTCATGTAAATACATATTATAAAACTATTAAAATATTAAATACTATATAAGAATTACTTTGTAAAACTATAACATATGTAAATAGAAATTAAGAACTATTTTACAAATATTGTCGGTACTATGAATATATCAAGAAAAATCAATCCCCTAATTTTTCTCTTAGCGGTGAGGGTGTAGTGTACCTCATAAGTTGCCACCGCCTACCCTTAAACTACTCTTAAATCTATACACACCAACCTAAATAGAGTAGGGTAATTATGCAAGATCAAATAACGGCATTTACCAATCGACACATTGATTGGAATGCAAGTTAATTAGGGCATAAGTATGATAAAACAAACGAACAATTCTACTCAATAAGAATTGTAAATTGAGTGACAAATAGGAATGAGTGTAACCGCAAATATTCCTATTGGTCAAAGCAATTGTAATCAGGGTAATTATGCATATGTCCATAATATCGACAAAGACAGCTAGAACTTTATCGATAAGTAGAATAAGTAAGACAGGCTAAGTTAAAAACTCATGAATAGTATTTAAGTGCATGTAAATTAAAAATAAAGCAGACTTGAAATTATCAATCTATATCGGCAATAACTTGCCTTGCATTTTTAATTACAAGCTCTCATATCTTTCGGCAGTTCCTTTGAACGCCTATCCAAGCAGCTGAAACCCTGACAGCTAGTTAAACTAACCAAGGGCTATAGGGAATAAAAATCCAATACACAAGGACATACTTTACCCTAGAAACACCACTTCCAACACCACAGTAGTGTAAAATTGTATTGACAAGTTACACAGTAAACGCTTAAAGTGCATATACGTATCGAAAGCATGAAGTAGGATTACTTTCTACTCTAGCATGCGTCTCGAAAAAGGAAAAAACGCGTGGTGTGAACCAACCCCCAACTTAAGAATCTAAAGGCGCTATTTATTATTCAGTTTAATTTTTTTTATTAGTTGTTATGCAAAAAATAAGCATTGAAAATTAAATTGTTTGATCAAAAAAACTATGAAAAACGTATCGGCGTATCGACAGTAAAATATCGCAAATACCGATATATCGGCAAACGTAAAGTATTGCCGATATATCGGTATCGTATAAAATGATTAAAAATATTAGTTCACAATCAAGAAATCGTTTGTTGGAACTCTACATAATATTTTTAACACCAGCACAAGATCAACTGATGGAAAACGGCATCAGTTGTTCCTATTCCTAAAAGGAAATACAACTAACAGATATAAATATCATCATATATATACTAAGAATATTTATTCCAAAAAAAAAAAAAAAAATCTAACAAAATATTAAATCATATCGCCCTATCTCGTTGTTAGCCTGCATAAGCAACACTTGAAAACATGATTGCAACACGTTTTTATTGGTTTTTGGAGAAAAATCAACTTAGTTAAAAATATCAAGTGGCATTTAAAACTGGCTCTTTTACATATTGATTATTACATTAGTAAAGCTCTTTCATCAGGAAATCCATTATCAATTCTCTCAATTAATTTTGAGAAATTTGTTATCCTGGATACACTAATTAAGAGGATGGTAGGACCAAAAATATTCAACTATGTAAAGTCATATTTATCTCACCGCAATTTTCGGGCAAGAGCGAATGGTGTTTACTCATCTATATATCCACATCACAATGGCATCCCTCAGGGTTCTCCCTATCCGTTATTCTTTTTTTCAATTTCATTTGGCGAAATTGACAAGATAATAAAATGCTGTAAATATCTGGATCACTGCATGACCTTTATATTTTCTGCAAAAGAAACAGCAATTATGAAGGGATTTTTTTGTTTTCGATTATTCGAAGTCGTAAAATAATTTCTTTCCAATCGAAATACGCGATAACCAACCACATTAATAAATACGTTAAAAATTTAAAAAAACGTAAACTGCAAGTGCATTCATACGTATTAATATTTTAGGAAAAAAGTAACCAAAATGAATAAAATATTCACTTCTCCACATTGAGCAAATAATTACCAATTTTGGTTAGAAATAACCAAGAACGGCAGCTTTGGTTGTGTGTGTTTTTGTTTTGTTTTTGCATACGAATTTGTAAATCAATCATTTCTGTGGTTTTCTTTGGTATAATAAATTCTTAAAACGAAACCCAATGCCGCGGAATAAGCCAAATAAAGATCATGCCAAGTTGTCCTAAGCAACCAGCGAAATACGCATAGAAACTAGCTTTCCCTCGACAATAAATTTCAGTGTTTTACCAAAAATAAAAATTGGGAATTTAGCATGTTTTGGCCGGCAAAAAAAAAAAAATTGGCAAGTTGAATATTTAATATTGTTTTTTATTTTAATCCTATTACAACGACAATTCGATTTGGAAAAAGCCCATCCAATTGTAGGGGAATGTAAGAAAAGATTAACTCACTGTTGTGGCTTTGTTGAAGCTTTGATATTGTTACAAGACACCACTGCGCGAGATGGTCTATTTTTATACGTGCATTCTCGTGGCACCAAAAACTGGACAAATTAAAAAATCAAAAAGGAGTTGTTGCAAGAGTCAGTTGTAATTCTAGCCTAGTCCGTGCAAGCCGTCACTGCGCGAGATGGTCCTTTTTATACGTGCATTCTCGTGGGACCAAAAACTGGACAAATTTAAAAAACAAAAAGGAGTTGGTGCAGGGAATATCACTGACAACGAAGCAGGTTCGGTGTCAGACTCAGACTCCGACTTGCTGGGTATTCACAGATATTCTTCTGAGTCAGTTAATGGCAGAACTGTCAGTACTGACAGAGACGGACATGATAGACTCCCCAATCGACTCCCCGTCTCGTACAGGAGCCTCGGAAAGGCTCGGTGATGTAACTCTGGGCTCTGACGATGAGAACAAAATGACAATGATTTCGGCTCATGATCAGGACCATAGGGCTGGGCCATCTGCTTCCGGAGTCACATTGGGATGGAGAGGGGATTGGCGAGTGTATCAAAACTCGTTGTTTGGCAAGATGCGACAGAACAGGTCACATCGGGTAGCCGAACGAGCTGGTGCTATGCTAGGGCTTCCCTATCCTTCGGGATACACAGCAATGGCTACTATGGAATCAAATGTTGTCTGTAAATACAACGAACCCTCAGTACTGTTGAATCCTCTATAAAAAAGTGGATAACCGAAAGGAGGCTAAAAGTTTAACAATTGGCCCTCTTAATCGTAACAGTATGGTCACAGTTAAGGGAGCTAGGCCTGTGAACGTATTACCAACTACTAGTCGCGCGATGAGGACTGGAAATGTCTTGATAGTTTCTGACAGTCACTCCCAAAAAGGAGTCACTAAAGGAATTATTACCAGGACAAACCAGTCAACATCTTCAAGGAAATCGGGTGATCACCGACAGAGCTGATAAGGGCCCCAATAAAGGGGTAGTTGAGAGAGTGAGGTCTGGTGATGACCAGAAATCCCCTGCGGCTAAGAGGATTGGTCAGACTGTGGTCAGCTCTCTTAAAGACCCCCGCAAGGATATCACTAAGAGTACTGGCTCCAGAGAGGACCAACATTCCACGTCGAAGAAACTAAAGGAGTTGTGGAGTAAGGACGGTATTCTGGCGGCTGTCGTTGATCGTATGGATCATGATGGAAGGATCAGTGTCAAGAGATGGCAGGTGCTAGAGAACAAACTACTCGAAGAAATCTTTAGTGTTAAAGGGCGAAGTATCGTTCAAAGGAGCTGACTGGGCAAGAGGTGTCAAAACTGTCAGTTGCGCCAATCAAAGAACCTTTGAGTTTTAAAACGCCGCAATTGAAAGGTGTGGCAGTTCCTGTCCTGAAGCTAGTCTGGACGTTATACTCGCGTCCGAGTTGCCACTAAGGCCGGTAGTCACGGTATGGATACCTCCACCTATAAAACCGGTGGAGATCATACTGGGTGTACTGGCCAACCAGAACAATGGACTCATTACTAGCCAGTGGAAGTTGATAGCTTCACTGGGTTGTATGGAGAACCAGGGAAGACTTCAGGTTCGCAGTGGACCGGGAATCTCTTAAAAAGCTGGAATCGATGGGAGGGGTTGCGGTATTCGGGTTGGGGTCTATCAGATTTAGGTTTCCTAAAAATTAAAGACCGTAAGAGGTTGAAAGTGGTGCAGATAAACTTGCACCACTGTGAAGCAGACTCAAATGAATAAGCAACCCACCTCATCGATAACAATGTGGACGTGGCCTTAATCCAAGAGCCCTGAACTTACAAAAACCGGGTAGTTGGATTAAAGTTCACGCGATATACATTGTTCGTACCCCACACGGATGAGAAGGTACGAACTTGTATAGTGGCGAGAACTGAGTATAAATTTATGATTTCTCATTCTTACAGTAATGGGGACCTCACGGTTGTGACAGGAGAAGCCAATGACAAAATGGTCCTGTCACTAGCATCGGTATTAGACTGGTCGCAATTTTTTTTTTTTTGAAATTTAATTGTTTGCGCTGCTTAAAATATGAGGTTTGGTGTAAGAAAGCATGTTCTAATTTTTCAGCTCAATCCGACGGTGCCAAGTCGTGCCTAGTGGGGCCTAAAGTTCCCCATATTATATAAAAACATCTATTTAATCAGATTTTCATAGTTATACTAGTTGAAAAGACGGTCCCAAAGACCGAAAATTAAAAATCTGGCTTCGCAGAGAAAGTACCAAATTTCAGCTTAATATGTCATCAGATGGCTTCAGAAAGCTGCGGAAAGAATAGGGCATAGATACAAACATCCAGACATACTAAGAAATTATATATTGTATAGATAGATTAAATTAAATGCTATTTAATATTTTAGTATGATACGAACGAAAGATTTTAACTAAAATTTAATTATTAGTATAAGAAATAAAAAATTCGAAGTTCATATTAAAATGTTAAAGTATGTATCTAATTAAAAGGACATCAAAAACGTCGGTTGTCTTATCGTCTGTGTACGACGAACGTCTACTCTGCTTGCCAACTAGTTTGCTTCTTCGCCGTTTACTTGTTTGTTTAATTCCGTTTATGTTATTCAGGCGAAATTTCTTCGACTTGAGTTTTACAGTAATATTTTATTTCATGTAAAATTATTCAACAAACGAAATAATTATCAAAACTTTAAAATGTACCACTAATAATGTAAGTAAAACAACGGTAGTTCATACACGCACTTCATATTGTCTGTAAACATTTTTTTATACATCACAAGCCATTTGCTCTGATTTGAAGCTGAAGTTTTGCATACATGTAACGGTTTTTTTCGCGGAACGATATGTGCTGCGATTGAGCTGCAGTCTTCATTTATGTTTGCTATTTTTTCGCAATCTTCAAGTCGTTAACGTAGCAAGAAGTGCAAAATAATAATTAATCGTTAAGTAAATAAAAAATATAGTGAATTGATTCCGTTAGCAATATGAGTTCAAAAGTGATACGAAAAATAAACCTACGCTCTGATGAAGATATTTTTCTAGTGGGAAAATATGCAAGTAATATTTTAGGAGCCAATCTACCATCAATAAAGCAAGTGCTTCTATTATTTTTTTACAAAATTCGAGTTGAAAATATGACAGTGATCAAGAGTTTGAAATATACTATTGGCGTTACACTCGAATTTTGGAACAAGGCAAAAATTCCTACTTTACATGAAAGTAATTGTGTGCGGAAATTGAGGAAAATTTATGAAAACTGGAGACATATTCAAAAAAATTGTCAAGCCCCATACGAAAAATACCGCAAACAAGAGCAATATTTTCGTGACGAGATAGAAAATTTTATATTTGATGTTGCAGCTCCAAATGCTCTAGAGACAATGAAAATACAGGAAGACAAAGATTTTCTAGTGCTTCAGAGGAAGAGAGGTCGCCCAGGAACAATGTATGGTGTTGATAGAACTTTAACGCAAAAACAAAATCGTAAAGATAAACTATTGGAAGAAGAAAAAAAGCGTGTTGAAAAACATAAAGCTCAAGGTATTTAACTCACAACCTATTATATTTATATAGATTTTATAAAAAAAAGTTCTCTTATGAATAAATTAGCCATGAGTGTTGAAGATAACATAGAAGCCGAAATAATAAATGATTCACCGGACTTCGAAAACGTTTCAGACAATGTAAATAAAATCCAAGAAAAAGATTTATCACAAACGAAATTATACGGTACCGTTAATTTTATTGACGACAGAATGCTAGCAAGCATGGACAAATGCAAGCTTTCGACAAGAGATGCTATGCATATTGTTGCTGCAACAGCTAACGCAATTCTGAATAAAGTACAAGATGTTTTCGCTGCTGCTTCACCTATCAATTTAGAAAATCTTGTATTAAATCGTACCACGCTTCATTTAATGCGAAGAGAATATCGTAGAAGACAAGCTAAGCAGATTATCGATGAATTCAATGTAAGTATCATAGTTGATTTTATATTAGGCTTTATATATTATTTTCAAACTGTTTATTGCAGATTCCAGAAGTATTTGTCCTTCATTGGGATGGGAGTAAATATAGCAGACGCCACCTACAATTTTTTGCAACAATGGTCACTTGATAGATTAGTAGAAATAGTGTCTTTTGATACCACAGCCATTAACACTGGGGTTAATAATGGCGCTGCATATTTGCTTGAACAAAACGAAGAAGTGGTTCGAATTTTAACAACATCGCATGTAGATTATTTGAAGAATTTTTGTATAAATGCGTTAAAATTCCATTACGTGCGTGCAGATTATAAAGAGTTGCTTCAGTTAGCACTCCATTTTATTGGGGAGCGGGTACCGGAGTTTTTACAATTTCGTTTGCCTGGTGCAACATCGCATGCACGATTCATGTCAAAGTGCATTTATTGTTACAAAATATTTCTATTTCGCGAACAGTTCAAATTGACAGCAGCAGAATTGAAAAGTCTTCGGAGCATTTGCTTATTTTCGACTATCATATATGTTCCTTATTGGTTCCGATGTGTGAATGCTATAGAAGCGCCAAAACTAGATCTTGATTTCATTCAAAACGTTGTATCTTATTTTGATAAAGAAGTTTCGACCGCATTATTGCAAAAAATAAGAAAGCATTTGTGGTATTTGTCTGAAGAAACTGTTGGCCTTGCATTTTTTGATGAAAGCGTGCCGTTGGAAATAAAAAAATTATGGTCCAAAAACTCGACATCGGCAATGACATACACAAAAATAATGAAAACATTTCGAAAAGGAATGTTGTCAATATGGATGAAATTTTCTCTTACGCGTCAAGAGATATATCAGATTTCATTTCTCCACTGACAAAGAAATTTTTTTCTCGATTAGCCATAGATCCAAAATTTTTAGAATCGGAACCTTCTCAATGGCAGCAGAAGGATGACTATTGTGCTGGAAAAGCTGTCTGCCAACATTTGAACGTTGTGAATGATGCAGCAGAAAGAGCAATTAAGCTAATCACGGATTACAATAAATCGTTAACATACGATGAGAAAGATAAGCAGTACTTACTCCAAGTTGTTGAACATTATCGTCATTTATATCCTTCTCACAACAAATCTTCTCTTATAAATTAATCAAATTAATCAAACAAATATATAAATTTTTTTATCATTATATTAATTTTCAAAACCATTAATAAATTAAATTTATATTCGAAGCACATTATTCAATATAACTAAAACTATCTGATTGAATTGATGTTTTTTTATAATATGGGGAACTTTGGGCCCCACTAGGCACGACTAGGCACCGTCGGATTGAGCTGAAAAATTAGGACATGATTTCTTACATCAAACCTCATATTTTAAGCAGCGCAAACAATTAAATAAAAAAAAAAAAAAAATCCCATACAAGATGCGACCAGTCTAATCGGTATACTTGCCATACGAGGCTACAGATCCATCTGCTGAAAAAGTGCGAGAGTTGGTGGAGTACTCAGTGCCGACATCAACAAAAGAGGTGAGTCTGTTTGATTTTATTATTGCCAGCAATCTTTTTATTTGTAACGTTCAGAACTAGGGATAGAGAGGCAGTGATAGATATTACATTGACGAACTGTAGGGAATAAGTGGTGGATTGGAAGGTGGCTTTGGGTTTTTCCTTCTCTGACCATAGTCACCTGTCCTTTAATCTAATGTTTGAGAGGTCGAAAAGGTGTCCGTATAGGAATCCGAGAAGGACGGATTGGGATTATTTTTCGATATTGGTGCCTTGAGTTACACACGACTGGAGATCGACTCCGACCGGTGTGGATCAACTTGTGAGCACCTTCACGGAGGTGTTCAATGAACTTTCCGGGCAGGCGCATACAACCAAGATGGTGGACATCAAAGGTCCACTGTCAGAAGGTTGTTCAATAAAGCGAAGTATACGCGTTGGGAAGAGGATTGGAGTAACTTTAGATTGAGTTACAACAGATATAAGGGAGATATTAGAAAAGCGAAAAGGGACTCGTGAGTCAAGTTTAGCGAGTCAGTGGAATCTGTAAATGAGATGTCCAGGTTCAGGAGAATTTTATCCAAGGACCCGGTAGTCCCGGGATTTATTCAGAGGCCGGGCAACTCATGGGCGTAATCTTGCTCTGAATCTCTTTGTCTGCTTATGAAGAATCACTTTCCGGGGTGTGTGGATCCTGGGTCGGGGGAACAGGAGACGATGGAGGACATGATCACCCTGGATAAAGTAACATGGGCAGAATATCGAGAGATTATCACTCCTGGTGTTGGTTGCACTGTTTAGGGTCTATGTGCTGAACGGGCACATTCCTAGAGGGTGGAGGGAGGTCAGGGTGGTTTTCATGCCCAAGGCGGAAAACCGGTCACTCTAAACCCGAGGATTTTAGGCCAATCAACCTATCGTCTCTTGAAGACGTTGGAGACTGATTGATCTACATTTGAGGACGAAGATTGACGCCGGCATTATTAGCGGCGTTCAACACGCCTATCTTAAGGGTATATCTATTGAGAGTGCGCTTCATTATTGCGAAGCGAGGAATACAACTTGGCCACATTCCTGGATAAAGAGGGCGCCTTTAACAATTTGAAGAGAGGCTTTTAAGCAGGCACTGGTGGATCTAGGGGTATCCGTTGTTCTTGGTCGAATGGAAAACTCTGATGCTTAGCAGCAGAGGTCTCAAGGCCACTATGCTTGCAGATCATCGATAGGTAGGAGCTGGGGACTCCGGCCGTCAGTAGTGGTATGGCTGTACACTTCGGTGGTTAGACCCATTCTTACGTATGGATGCTGTTTGGTGGGTAATTGAAAGTGGATAGTCGAAGAAACCTTCTGTCTAAAGCTCAGAGGTCTGCTTCAATCGCTCCTCAAGCGGCCCAGGATGTCATTCTACACCTTCTGCCTATTGAGCAGTATGTGATAGGAATGGCAGCCAGAAGCATTCTTAGACTGAGGGAGTTAGGATTGATGGGGAATTTCAAGCAGGGCCACTCGCGGATCCTGTTTGAGATTGAAGCTGGTGGTTATTGCCTTGGATAACCCTGCTCCACGCATTATGTGGGTACTAGGGTAGATTTTGGGCGGTTGCCGGAGGTAATAATGCCTTCTAGGGTTGGTCAGGTAGGAGCAGATTATTTAGTGGATTTTCTATTTTTACTGATGGCTCGCAGATGAGAGGCACGGGTGCGGGGGTCTACATTGAGGATCTGAATTCAGAATATCATGCAGGCTTCCCGACGAATGCAGTGTTTTTCAGGCGCAGGTTTTGGGGGTCTTGAGGGCCGTGGAACTGATGAGGGACAACATTGATAGGGGCTCGGAGGTCACTTTATACGTGGACAACCAGGCGGCTCTTATGGCCTTAAGGGGCTGTTATGTGAACTCCAAGCTAGTTCATTGTTGTAGGCGGGCTCTGTGTAGGTGTGCTGTGTGCCGGGTCACTGCAACATAATCAGCAATGAGGTGGCTGATGAGTTAGCGAGACAGGGCTGAGATGGAGGATCCAAACTGTATGGAGGCGGTTAGGCCTCCAATAGGCTTCTATTTTGGAAGGATCTGGGAATGGATTCTGGGCGCAAGCAATCGGGCATGAGAGAACCAAACGGACTGCCAGGTATCACGGACGCAGTGGCCGGTGCTTAGAAAGTCCGATTCGGAGTCGCTGCTGGGTAGAAGTAGTGGAATTATCACGGGCCTGCATTATAGGCAGGATGGCGATGAGGATGGGATCCGACTTGTCAGATATGTGCGGGTTGTGTGAGGACCCGGAGTTGTTAGACAGTTGAGTACATTTTGTGCCACTGTCCCAGGCTACAGGACAGCAGGCTGAGGTGGCTGTGCAGCAGATTCCTAGGCGAATTAGGGGATGTCTCGGGCTGTGGACTCGAGAGTAACGGGGATGGCCAGGCTGCGTGGTAGGTGTGGGTGCTAGCCGCACATAGGGCGGATATCTTTTACCTACTTTCCATCTATCTATATCTAAACAAGGCATCACAATGGACCATATTGGTATCTGGGTGAAGGTGTGAAGGAGACTTCACACCAGCCTTTCTACTTACCTAAATACAAGTAAGACTTGAGTGTTTAAAATTCTTATTCACTTTATAGTCGTATTTGTATCATATTTTTAGCTTTTCTGAAGTCTTTGGGAAAAGTTTCCTGACGAACTGGACTAAGCAACCAGCAAAATGCACATAAATAAAAAAATTGGGAATTTATCATGTCATAAATCTTAATAATAATTACTTTTGTATTCCCAAAACTAGCTTTTGATAATAAATTTGTATGTTCCCGGCAAAACAAAAAAACTGAAATGGCAAATTGCTTTATTAAGCAACTAGTCACAAAGCCTGTCCCTGCCAGGCATAAAAATCTTTTAGATAATAACTAACATAGTAACGCTTATAAAAATTAAACAAAAAATTATTATTCAATGTTTTAATACATTTAATAGGTAAATGAAAAAAAAAATATGTAAAAAATAACAATAAGTAAGTAACTAAATTATAATACTTCTTTAAAAACCACATTTTTTGAAAATACTGAGGAGCAACCCTTTTTTAACATACCCTTTTTCCATCTACATGCATCACTTTTACCTGAACATCATCTTTTTTTCTCACTCTTGAGAAAACAACTTACAATTGTCCATGACTCAAAACTGGTTTGACCTTGAGCTTTATTGATGGTGATGGAAAATGCAAACCTAATAGGAAATTGTCTCCTTCGCAAAATAAATGGTAGGTCGGGATTTATGGGAGCCAAATCAATCCTCGGAATAAATGCAGGATTATTGCCTTTTGCAATGCCGGTTAATATAGTTGCGCATATTAGATTCTGTGACAATTTTGTAACTTGCAGTCTTGTGCCATTGCATAGCCCTCTTTTAGTGTTTAACTTATGAGGGGGCATTCCAGATAGCGATAGGCTGTTTAAAAACTCCACCGGATAATTTTCCCGTTCAGCTATGCTATTGCTCTCCACCGTGTCAACGCTCAAAAATGTAAAACATTCACCCTCTAAAAGGCTTAGTACTTCTTCATTAATTTGGCATACTTCATCATTCTTAGGGCATAAAATGGCAAATTTACAATACTGTTCTACATCAGACGGCTTTAAACATTAACCGAAGATATTTTTAACGATTGAGTTTTCAGCCAGCATTTCGTTTGGTAATGCAATAATGTCCTCTCCAAATTCCGAACTAAGTTCACCATTACCCATTTTTAAAAGCCAATCTCTGTAAATATTATCCACTGCACGAATATTGACTTTAAGTTGTAAAATTTTAAGTTGGACCACTGCACGAATATTGACTTTAAGTTGTAAAATTTTAAGTTGGACCAAAGATTAGAAAACTTAATACATGATTCGATAATGGCTGTCCTGTGAGCATGTGGTACCACTGGTAAACATTGGCGAAAATCTCCTTCAAGAAGCACAACTTTACCTCCAAAAGGCTTGTTATTTTTCATCAATGTTTTAAGCAACTTATCAATAGCATTTAATGCATATCTAGGTGCCATTGTTGCCTCATCCCAAATGATTAACCTAGCCCTTCTTATCTGCTTCGCATCCACTGAATTTGCTCTCATACTTGAAGTTGATGTTTCTGTCAGTGGTACTGGTAGCTTGAACTGAGAATGATATGTACGGCCCCCTTTTAGAAGATTCGCTGCAATTCCTGTCGACGCAACTGGTAATACAATATCACCCTTTCCTCGAACTACGCATAATAAAGTTTTGTACAAATAAGTTTTCCCACTTGCACCCGGTCCATCAAGAAAGAAACAGTTAGTGCTGTGTTGGCGATTGTATATTATAAATTGTGAATAAAAATATTTTGTACTTGTTGTAGGGCAAAATGTTCGCAAATCTCACAATTTCGAGCTTGAGATTTGTGTCGGCGAACGAAATCTTCAACAAAGTGTTGAAGGTATTTATCCCAAAGTTTTCGTGTATGTACAGGACTTCCAAATATATGTGTAAGCGAAAATTTGATATTGCCCCTTCAAGAGTCAATTCCCAAACTGAATCGTCTTCTAAGAGGCCAAAAGCCAGTGCAGCATCTTTTAAACTGGAGTGCGTTATCCCATTTATAGTTTTTAAATCATTATACAACAGTAGTAACCTGAGATAGTACCTCTCTCCTTCAGATACACTAACAGTGTACATGCGCCCGATAATTTTACCTCCGTCTCTCGTTCTTTGTTTCCAACCACTTCTCTTATTAAATACATAATGTACCGGGATTTCGGTATAGTAAAATTTTCTAGCATTAATATCTTTTTTATTGAAACAAAACCATGCAATGAGAGTTGAGTTTGAAAGGGAAATACTATTGACTGCTTGATCAACGTTGTTTGGTCTAACATATACAATTTGGTGGTTCAGTAAATGTATTGCCAGCCGAATTATTGCATGTGACTGGTCGTGCATTGGTTTTGCCAAGATTATCCATGCAGCCTCTGGAGCGCTTACATATCTTGTGTCTATAAATTTCCTGATTTCATCATGTATTAAAGAACCTTGCTCCGTAATTTCAACATTAGCACAGTCATAACCCTTATAGACGTACTTAAAAAAGGTATTTGACGCTTTTAACAGAGGCACATACTTCTACGTTAATATGGCAATTATATTTTAAACTTAAAAATGGATTATATGGCACAATCCACTGATTTGTTACCTCAAATCCTGAGGTAAGTTTTGTAAGTGACATCAGAATTTTTACGCCTGTATCTGGGATACCCATCAAGATTACATACAGTTTCCTCTTGAAATTGTTTTGGGAAACCTTTTGAGCACTTTCCATCTTCCATGCAGAGAGAATTAATATTATTGTCTCCGCAAGGCCCATGTACCATATACTTTAGAACAATGCTATGGAGCCTAGGATAATCTTCCGGATTGGGTATCTCTGGTATCAATAACATCCATATCGCGAGGTTTATCGTCCTCAGACAACATCATAAGCATATGAGCATGAGGGAGACCTCTTTTTTGGAATTCAATGACATGGATTTTGGCAACAACTTTACCGAATATATGTCTTTTACAAATGTCCGTAAGCAGTTCAGTAAGTTTTATATGAAAAACACGTGCTATTAAATCAGGTCGATCTGTTTGATATGATTCCATATTTGCCGTTATTTCTCTCCACTTAGGATTACATGTCATGGTCAAGAAAATATCCGGCTTACCAAACTTTCGTACGATTGTCACTGCATATTGATAGTTTTGCTGCATATTTCTTGGGTTCCCTATGAAAGAGGACGGTAATATAATAGGCTTATCAGCAACGGAACCATCCTCCGCAGCTCTTGAATGCAAAAAATCCATAAGGCCTTTTTGGTGTTCTTTTAACCAATGAAGACGGTTGGATTCCATTTTGACGTAAGAATCTACAAAGAAGTGTTGCGTTAGCTTTCCTACGCTCAAAAATGAATTAAAATCTCACGCACGGCAATCCGATAACTGTAGTAACCCATATGAGAAACCCGTATTCTTTTGCTAGTGGATATATTTTGTTTTAACGGTATATCTGGGTGCCATCCAGACTCTCCAAATGGAAATAGTATTGGATATGTCATAAGCTCTAAGCTTGGATGAAGTATACTGATACGTTTAGTACTGGTACCTTTGGGGTCTGATGGATCTGGCCTCAAATGTATAAGAAGATCTCGTTCAAATGGAGGTTCACCGTCTGTGCTCTGAAATATTGCAGCTACTTCGTTGACTCTCTGTGCATTATAACTTCTGTTATCAAGAGATCTGTCGTGCTTTATTGCCATTGAAACTAACGGTATCCGGACTCCTCTTTGTCTGGCCTCAGCTTCTACATCCTTCTCCACTTCACACAACATTTTCTGTGCCCTTGCCAATGGATTGTGTTGGTTGAAAAAGTTACCTAACATTTTCATAACAGATTTAATGCATCCAGTATTTTCTTGTGTCACCGGGTACAGGAAGAAGAGTTAATGCCCTGTGGTAAAATTTGACCATGAATGCGGAAACAATATGGACCGTATACTGGCGGTGCTTTAATTTTTGCACCCAATGACGCAAATAAAAATGCACTGTTAAAGGATCAATTATGTTTCAAGAAGTTTTACGATTGCCCGTGTTTTCCGGTTATTAAATTCTTCAAAATGGCAGGATAAGGTTGAGATTATAAGGATGTAAGGTCAACTTTTCCTTTCTGACAACAGTTTGAAAATTTTCCATCTGGTGGCTTTTTCTTATGAAAATGTTTTGCTGCACAAATGGAACATTCAAAAGTCATACCTTCACAGTAATGCTCCTCAGTAGAACCTTCTATTCCCTTTTGTTGACTGCCATTCTTGCAACTCTGTAAAATATTAACATGTTGAACATGTCTTTTAGGAGGCAAAACTACGTTGCTTTCATCCTCGCGCAGTCGTTTATTTGCCATTCTTTTTCTGCTTTCTTCTAATCTCCTTCTTTTCGCACAAACTGGTTCAACACGTCTTTCAGCTGCTTTTCGGTATGCATCCTTCTTTAACATTTCCCTTTTTTGCTCATTTGTTTCATTTAGTTTTTGAGCTGCCTTTCTCTTTCTGTTCTCCTCTAACCTCTTACTTTTCCGCAAACCGCATTCAGTAAGTCTTTGGGATGCGTTTCGGATTTTGTTTTCGTCCAACCTCTTTCTTTTCTGTTCATCATCTTCAAATTGCCTATTTGCTATTTTTCTGGATGCATCATTTTTTAATCTTTTATTTTTATCTTCTTCGGATTCCTTAAATTTTCGTAATGCTTCTCTCCTTTTTTCTGTAAGATAGAAGTTTTCTTTTTATGTCTGTGTTCAACCGTGCTATTTTATCTCTAAAGTTTTCCATATTTTTTAAATGAAATTTCTTTCTCTCCCTTTCTTTTTTAAGCTTTGTCCGATATGATCTTTTTCGTTTGGGCAATATAATTCTAGTCTTATGCACAACATTTGACATTTGTGGGGAAAGTTGGTTAGGTGATGAAATATTCTCATAGACATCAAAATGTCAATTTGAAAAACGAAGTTTTTTTAACAGGATGTTGTTCTAGTTATAATTTCTTCCTTTAATGATAATTTAAAAAACGCGCAACGCACCGTAAATATGTAGTTCAATCCAATTCGAATGGGCACAATGAAGAATAAATTCCAATAACTCAATATTATTATTTTTTAATTTAGATGAATGTAAATAACAGTTACTTTCTCTTAAAATATGATTGTTCTTTAAATCACTTTACAAACAAATCTTGAAAATCAAAACAAAAACCCAATATTTTTGTTAGTAATTATGTATGTGATACAATAAGATTATCTCTACTTTTCAACAGCAGTATTAAAATCTGATTCCACTATGATTTCTGGCAGATAAAGTACTTTAAGTATAATAAATTTTATGTTGTAATATCTATCGGCCTAAGTTATAAAAAATAAAGCATGTCAATAAAGGGTTTATGAAACGGATTTTCATACAAAATTGTAACGTTACTGACTCACTGACGATTCATCATCGCACAGCCTAAACGCCTAAAGCTAAAAACTTGAAATTTGGAGCGGAGGTTGGTCTCTCCCCAAATCGATCCACTAAGACGGGATTTTTGGAAATTCGAATGTTCAGGGGGTAAAAAGGTAAAAACGGGTAAATTTGGTAACCTTATATCTCCAAAACTAAAAGAGATACAACAAAAATGTAATACTTATCGTTGTTCTTAAGAAAAATAAGCGGACAGGTGTCTGATACTTTTTTTAAATTCGGCCCTTTTAGGGATTAAACGGGTAAAACATGTATTTTAGTATTTTTTTGTCACCCAATCTATCTTTTAAACCAATAAACATAGAAATAAAGGTTATATCATATTCGAAACTTATCTAAAAAATACAAATACGAATTTGTTACTTTTTCGAAATTCGAACGTTAAAGGGGTGAAAATCGTAACTATTTTTGGTACTTTTTTTTACAAAATATTTTTCTCCATTCATTGACATATACGTACTAAATTATGGGCTCCCACTACAATATTGAAGTTTTTGATACATCAATAAGGAGAAAAACAAAAATACCAAAAAGGGAAAATACGGGAAATTTATTTTCTTTCTTTAGCTTTTTGGTTTTAAAACTGGTACTTTTTTAATTATCGTTAATATTGGACCTAGAAACATAAAATTCAACATGCAATGTTCTGAGTGGATAAGAATCTGTAAGTTGGAAAATCTTTGGTACTTTTTTGTTCTTAAACTGGTACTTTTTGAATTTCCCTTAATATTCGACCTAGAAACATAAAATTAAACATGCTACGTAATTAGTGAATGAGAATCTGTTAGAATTTTTTTGGTACTTTTTCGCCCTTTAACTGGTACTTTTTTAATTTTCAATAATAATGGACCTATGAACATAAACTTAAACATGCAAGGTCCTGAGTGAATGAGAACCTGTTAGAGGGCTTTTTGGTACTTTTTTGTTTTTTAACTGGTACTTTTTGAATTTCCGTTAGTATTGGACGTAGAAACATAAAATTAAACATGCAAGGTTCTGAGTGAATGAGAATCTGCAAGAGGGATCTTTTTGTACTTTTTCGTCCTTCAAATGGTACTTTTTTTTTAATATTTATTAACATTTGACCTAGAAACATAAAATTAAACATGCAAGTTCCTGAGTGAATGAGAATCTGTAAGAGGGATTTTTTGGTAATTTTTCGTTCCCTACCTGGTACTTTTGTAATTTCGGTAAATAGTGTACCTAGAAATTTAAAAAAAAAGTTAAAACCTAGAAACATAAGCTTTGGCATATAAATATGTCCACGAAAGAAAGTGAGACCCTAACGAAATAGCGGGTTAAATGCTAGCCGAAAATATAAAAATTCTTTAAAAAATACATAATGCAAAATTGAGGGTTTTATGATGAAATAAGCCACATGTACAGCCCGAAGACCGAAAATTAGGAATCTGACAATGCCATGATCTTCCCCAGAGAGTGGGCTTTAAATATAAAAAGTGTTATTAGGAAAATGCAAAATTTTCCTGCAATAAATATAAGAAAAAGTGAATGGTTTATTCAATGACCACGCCCACCGCCCACATACCGAAAATCGGGCTCCGTCTTGCACCAGTGGAGCAAATGAGCTTTACGTGTGCCAAATTTCATCTTTCTTCGACTTCAGACGGCTTCAGAAAGCCGCGGAAAGAGAACCGGACATACATCCGGACAAACAACGAAATTATATATATAGATTGGTTTTTAAGATTTTGTTTGAGTTGGAAAAAATCCAGCCAATTGTAGGGGAATGTTAGAAAAGATTAACTTACTTTTTATTGTTGTGGCTTTGTTGAAGCTTTGATATTGTTACAAGTAAGACCTGCGTGTTTAAAATTCTTATTCACTTTATAGCCTTATTTGTATAATGTTTTTCGCTTTTCTAATGTCTTTGGAAAGTTTCCTGACGAGCTGGTCTAAGCAATCAGCGGAATGCGCATAGAAACTAGCTTTCCCTCAACAATAAATTTCAGTGTTTTGATCCAAAATAAAAATTGGGAGTTTAGCACGTTATAAATCTTAATTTTTTTTTTTTTTTTTTTTTTTTTCGAGAGAGAGCGGGGAGATTTCTCCCAACGGAGACGGTACCGCGACCAAACCAGGTCTATTGTACCCACCCCCCTTTAGTTGGCCAAAAGACCCTCTGCTTCCCAGAGAAACCCAAGAAGGTCTTTTGCCGGTATTACACCGACTCGGGACGCGCCCATCGTACCGTGCCCCAAGTGTCTCCTTCTGGCCCATGCCAGCGCGGGGCAGTCACACAATAGGTGCTTTGTAGTTTCGTCCTCTTCACGGCATAGTCTACATTCCTGGTCCTCTGCCAGACCCATCCGAAAGAGGTGGTGCTTGACCGTATGGTGGCCCGTCAGATAAGCCACCAACAGCCGTAATTCTCGTCTGTTGAGACCCTTTGTCTCCAGTGTACTCCCGGGAAATATAAATTCCTTCCTTATAAATAAATCTTAATAATAGAGTTTAAACGTATTTTGACACTAATGAGGATGAGGGTTCTGCTATATGTAAAACACGCAAAAGTAAACTTAAAAACGATAGATTATCAAATTTAAAAAACTATTTACAGAGTCTACAAACATAATATAAGTAAATGCAACCGTTTGATTTTCTACAACAGAAGTTGAAAAAGTCGAAGAAAGTTCACAATGACTTTTACTATATCAACTGCAGCTTTTTAAACACTGTTGTAAATAACTTATGAAAATATAGTTTTGACTTAAGTCTAGTTTACCAAAGCAGCTCCAAACAAAAACAAAATTAAATAGTGTCATAGAACATTGAAAAATAAGAAAAAGTCTCGGAAACGCATGTTTTGCAAATAATGGAACGGTGAAGTTTTCATATGTATATGCGATTTTCCACATTTCTGAACTGAATGTGGCCAATAATGGTATAATTTGAAAGCTTTTGAATATATCTTTTTGGATATAGAAAATTTATTTAAAAATTACACTGTGCAAGAAATTGACACTTTTTTTTCGTGACAAGCTGGGCACCTAGCGTTTTAACATAATTCGGGTACGCTGAATCCAGTGGTGCCCGCGGTTTTTTAAGATTGGCTCTGGTTTTCGAGATATACCGTTATTTCCAAAATGGAGGAGGTTGCACAACATATGTTCGCGTAACTCAAAAACCCTTTAGCTAATTGAAAAAACTTAAAAAATTCCGCAATAAAATTTCCTTTAAGAAAAGTAAAACTTGTTTCTAATATCCGCAGTCGTTATTGAAACGAAATTTTTGTTTTTTAAAAATTCATAAAAAATTGGAAAATGCAGCTATGCTTCTAATTTTTTGCAGACGTAGAAAACCCCACTTTATTTTTCATCTCAATCATTTATTTTTAACATACCCACCCGCTATCTTCATTCCTTAAGGGCGCTTACATACAAAATGATCAATGCAGACTAGAAATATATTGAAGAAAAATTCCCATAAATGCCCAGGAGTCGCCCCTAGGGGGATAAAATGTATGACTGACCTCCATTAGTTTTTTGTTCTTAACATTTTCTTAAATTATACCTTCCCTTTATCACCATCCCTTAGGGGGGCTCCCACACAAATATTGCGTTTTATGAAATTCTTAAATTAATTAAAATTAGTCGACTTTTGTGAATAAAATCAAAAGTTGCAAACAGATTTTAATCATTTATGGCTTGTTTTGTTTGGAATTTCGTTTTTTTATGAATTTTTAAAAAACAAAAATTTCGAAATTTTGATAAAAAAATTAATTTTTTTTTCAAAAAAAAAATTATGTTTCAATAACGACTGCGGATATTATAAACAAGTTTTACTTTTCTTAAAGGAAATTTTATTGCGGAATTTTTAAGTTTTTTCAATTAGCTAAAGGGTTTTTGAGTTACGCGAACATATGTTGTGCAACCTCTTCCATTTTGGAAATAACGGTATATCTCGAAAACCAGAGCCAATCTTAAAAAACCGCGGGCACCACTGGTTCAGCGAATTATGTTAAAATGCCATATGCCCGGCTTGTCTGTTTTTTCAACTAGCATAGTGTTATCAACCCATAAAGAAGCAGGAAAGCCCGGCTATGCAGAAAAGCTTTAGTCTATGAAGCCGCTATTAGGGAATGGTAAATCTATTTCGATTCCAATCGAAAATCGACTTTGTATTAAGAAAATCGACTTTTCGCAATCGAATTTACGTATGCGGTTTTATACTGAAATCAATTATTGGGCTTTTAAATGGATTTTTTTTATTTTCAATTTTTTGCAATTCTTAATTTTAATCTCTATTAAAATGAGATATGTGCATGCACAATACAACTTGAAATTTTTTTGAGCGCACATACATACGTGTGTAGGTATGTTTATGCAGTTTGCCAAGTTTGAAGTAAAAAATCAGTTGTAATTTTACGTGTTTACCGATTTGTACCGTTGGTATACTTCCAACTTTAATATACTCCTCTTGTCGTCCTGTTTTCATAAATCAAAGTCATCAATGGGCAGTGAACAAAACAGTCCTAAAAGTATCGTACCGAGCCAACAGGTGAATCAAGCCATGGCATTCTGTGGAATAACGCTAATATTTAAAAAGACCAGTGCGTGAGCTATATCTAAATCTAGTTATTAGCAGTGCTAAAATAGAAAGTAATTTATCCTCACAAATACGAAATTGCCAGGGAATACGTTGTTTTTTTAAAGCAAACTTAATAGTAACTTAGCAAAGAAACAGTCGTCAAAACAAGAACTTTTGTCATAATTCTTTAAAATACTACACATACATATGTACATTGTCTAATATTCTGATATGTATTTAGGCCCTAAAAATGTAAAACACAGCGCGACGCCAAAAAAAAATTTAAAACACAAACAATAGGTGCGTTTGAGTACTTACAGTAAAATGCAGTAAATTAGTAAACTGTAAAATTTGCTCTCACAAAAAGCTGTTGTCCAAAAAAGTACGCGAACGCAAAATTTGTAAAAATTCGTAAAATAAAGACAACAGCTGATGGCAAATAATTGAAGTGTTGAAAAATGTTTACACTTTTGACTACTTAACTCGTTTTCTTATCGGTACTCGATTAAATACTTTTTATAACACGAACATTTATTTCATTTTTCTTTCACATTTTTATTTTTATTTATTACCAGCTGACCCGGTCCGCGTTGCTGGCCCTAAGCAAACATTAGTGTTGTATTACCAGACGATTTAAATTAATCTTTAAACGAAATTTACGGCCTTTAAATATCCCCAGTTCTGTTTTATAATTATAATATTATAAAATAAAATGTTGTTCATATACATATGTTTGATTTACATTTGATTTGAAAATACATATGGTTGTATGTATGTTTATATATGCTGTGAATCTTACGAAAGAAGTGAGCGTAAAAGTGGGCGGGGCAACATTTTCTTTCCGCAAAACCTAAGTTAGACCATGGCGATTATTTTAAAGAAAAAATCGTCCAAATCGGTCAAGCTGTTCTCCAGTTATGCGCTTAATAGAAAAAGTGGGCGTAAAAGTAGGCGTGGTAAATTTTTCTTTCGATGAAAACTTAAAGTTGATTAATACGAACATTTGAAAGAAAAATTAGTCAACTCGATGGAGCCGTTTTCTGATTTTAGGTATATCGAAAGTGGGCGGGGCAAAATTTTCTTTCCGTAAAAACCTAAGTTGGACCATGGCGATCATTTTTTAGAAAAAATCGTTCAAATCGGTCATACCGTTCTAAAGTTATGGATTTTGCCGCGCCCCTCTGCCCCCAGACCGAAAATCAGACTTCACAGTGCCACCCGCCTGAATATTCTGAAGATTCCCTGAAAATTTCATCAAAATCGGCCCAGCCGTTTTGGAGTCCATACGTTACATACATACATACATACATACATACACACATCCTATTTTATATATATAGATAGATACCCTCCACCACCACAGTGGTGAATGAGGGTACACTAAGTTTGTCATTCCGTGTGAAACTTTTTTATAACACATCATAGACCCCATAAAGTATATATTTTCTGGCTCTTTGAGTAATTCTAAGTCGATTTAGCCATGTCCGTCTGTCCGTCTGTTGAAAACACGCTCACTTTCGAAAAACGCAAACGAAAAGAACAAACTTGGTCTCAAATTGCTTGCAGTTATCCTAAGCAGCTTGGGATTGAAATCCAGCAACATCGGTTTAGTAGGATCAGAACTTTGAATCAAAATGTGGAACCACTACCCAAAAAAAATTGATAGTTTTGATACAAAAACTAACATAAATGGTGGAATAATACACGGAATGACATACAATTTTTCACGAATCACGAGAAATCACACTGCCAAATTTCGTAAAGATTTGTCCATAATTTACCATAGGCCCAATATTAACCCTACTCTCGGAAAACAGTTTATTGCTCCTAAAACCAAATAAATCCCACTTTGGGAAAATAATTAAATTCACCTAAAACCATCCCAGATATAGATATTGCGGTGAAATTTTTTACTTATGTAAATGCAAATGGCCAGAAAAAATATCATGCAAATTTGTGAAATTTACTGTTAACGCTAAAACTAATTACATTGCTGTATTGAAATTTATTCTAATTTATTTTTTGTAATACCAGAAAAAAGTCTTCAGAATTTTGGGATGATTGGTCCATAATTTACCATAGGTCCAATACCAATAACGCTCCTAAAATTTATTTTAGTTCGGCTAAAACTTTTACGAATCATGATATTTTACTCAAGCCAGTTCAAAGTTCTAACAAGAAACGCATAAAATTTTCTTATTGTCGGTCAACAATTTAATTCAGGTCTAAACCGCAACCAATTTTAATGCTGACGTTCGTTTTTGTGAAGCTTAGTTAATAATATATACATATGTATTTATATAGAGCCCACTCCTGTCGGTGGAGGGTATCAAAGATTCGGCACAGCCGACTATAGCACTCTAACTTGTTTTATTTGATTTTACTAGTTTTACTAAGTACCCAAATACAAATACTTTTAACAACTCTAAAAAATAAAACAACAAAAAAAGTTGGAATTTAGCCATATAAATGCACCACAAAGAAGTTTAATTAATTAATATTTATTAACTTTTTGTTACTGTCTAATTTTCAATTCAACTTTCCTTTTTTAAAACAATTTCTTCACAATTTGTATCCTTTTTGTTTGTTTCTTTTGCTTGTTTACCTTTTACAACATATGTTTTTTTGATTTACTAAATTTTACTGCAAAAATTTCTGCAGTAAAAATTTGTAAGTACTCAATCAAGAACTGTCGCTTTACGCTCTCAATTTGTGTTCTCATTTACTGCAATTTGTGTACTCGAACGCAATTTCGTAAAATGCAGTCAAAAATAGTAAAAACTTTTGTGTTCTCGAACGCAGCTAATGTCATAAATATTTTGTAAATGCTGCATAGCTTGTGGCGTTGAAATTTTTAAAACGGTACATGAGTTTCTGTAGAAAGCAACAACAAAACTACAAAATATTTGACATTGTTTGTGCTTTCAATGTTATTATTTCGCGTTGCGCTGCGTTTTACATGATTAGGGCCTTAATGCATTATAAAAAATATGGCTAAAATAAAGACTTTTTTTTATAATTTTAATCGAAAACACAATTTTAATATGTGAAATTTACATACTTAACGCACTGGTTCCTCTTAAGGGACTCAACTTAAATAGATTTCGGAATCCATTTACCATTCCCTAGCCGAGAAGAAAAGCCTTGCACAGATCTTAAGTTAGCGAAGCGGGTGTTTGTTATTTAATTAAGCTTTCTTTTACACTTATATTTGCAGGCCGTAACATGTTAATGTTTAATTTCGTAAAAACGGTTTTGGGAACTAGAGTTATCCGAACAAATCTAGTTTACCGACGCAGCTCCAAATAAAGAAAGTTCCTAGCTCTTGAAAGTTAAAGCTCTTGAACAGATTTTTTTTCAGTATTTATTGAACTAACAATAATTAATCAAATCTTATCCTAATATTTACTTTATGTCCTGCCAGTGCCAGGAAACTAGGAAAAAGGGTTATGGGAAGGAGGATAGAGGAAGTAGTGTTTGTGAACATTCGACTTGAACTTATTCATGTTGAAAGTGAGAGGGAAGACTTCTGCAGGAAGGTTGTTCCACATACGAACAGTCCGGCAAAAAACAAATTTTCTCTGTAATGCGTTGTACGATTTACCGGCCGATCGACCACAAAAGGATGGGCTCTTGAGGAAAAACGTGTATTACGAACAAACATGCGTGTTTAGGGAACCAGATCCCAAATTTCATCAGAACACATCTTATTGTAGTAACAATAAAACAGGCAAACACAACCCACATTGCGCGGTGATCAAGGGAGTCAATAGAATTGCATACCCTACTGTCACCAATGAGAACCTTCGCCCTCTCCTGCACACGGCCGAGAAGCTCCAAAATAGACTTCGAAGCACCGCCGTGCCCCATAACTGAATATCGTAGCACCAAATTGGCTTTAAGATAGAGTTGTAAATTAGAAGTTTGCAATCGAGACTAAGAACAGAATTTCTTCCAATAAGCCAATTAATTTGATTTGCTTTTAGTTTCATTTGAGTTAATTTAGCTTTTATATGCCATTTTCACGTTGAACGCCGATCTAGATGTATACCAAGGTATTTTACATGCAAGTGTTGGGGTATTATTTGATTATTGATTTTAATACGGGGCATGTTTCCCGACGCAATGAGAATGTTATATCTGCGAATTTTTGCTCATTGATCTTTATCCTTCATTGTTTTAACCACCTTTCCATTTCAAGTATATGATCCTGTAAGCAACGAGATGCTTCTAGACAGTTTGCGTGTACGCTTAGAAAAGCTGTATCGTCCGCAAATGTTGAGGTTTGGGTGTAGCTGTTTGATGGCATGTCCAAAGTATTAATTAAGTATAATAGAGGGCTCAAGATGCTGCCTTCTGGGAGTCCAGCGTTAATTGGCTGAGGAGAACTTAAAAATTTTCGTACTAAAATTAAATTTACAGACAAAAATCTTACCATTTACTTTCATTGCTGTGCTTACTTTAGCCCAGGCCTTTGCCCTTTTAAACGTATTCCTATATCCAATAGAACTTTTTTCGTAGAAAATATTGTATTTTTTAATTTCCAAAATTTATTTTTCGTCGTCTATTTTTTCCATTTTATTTAAATTTTTTCAATTTATTGTGTCAAACTGTTTGTTATGTTTACATATGTTTGTGTATGTCAACATCGTTTTAAGCGTCAAAAAAAAGTTGAACAAAATTCAACTTTGCCGCGTGGCCGCCTTTGACAGCATTGCCAAGTTTATTTAATTGTGATATGTAAAACTTTTTGTATGAATATTTTTCCAAACAAACAAATGTTTTATTCACTGGTAATACTGACGACGCCCGCGACCGCATGCCGCTTACATTGGCCTTCGACTATAACATTTACAGGCGGTAACTCGACTGCTATATCGTGAGATATATTAAGGGTAAATACATTTTTCAGATGATAAACAAACAGATTTCCTTTTTCAATATCATTTCTTGCCCAAGTTTCTTAATGGCGGCTTAGATATAACTGGTCATTTGCATCAAGTTCCTTAAGATATTTTTCCAGGGAAACCGCTTTCTGAGACTGCAGTAACTTTCTTAGACTTTTTGTGCACTCTTTTAATAAAGTCTTAAGTTGGGGGATCAGCGCAATTGCCACTCTCTTCGAACTCTCCTTTTTTCAGTCAAGAGACGCTCGACATCTTTAGAATTTATTTGATTGTTTTTGGTTTTTTTGAGAGCTAGTTTGATATAACTGTCAAAATTAACAATAGCGAGATCCACGTTCTCCGGTGTACTAAGCGGAATATTTTCTGTGCAATGGGCACTAAGATATTTTTTATATTTTAACCAATTTATTCATGTGGCTGGCGTCGTAACCAGACGTAGATACAATTCTATTTGGGTTCATTAAAGTAACCATTGTAGGTGTGTGTTTCTGCGGGGATGTTTTTAACCACGCCAAAATCGATAACATCTGAACTTTTTTGCTGATCAGTTAGTTGTCCGCTCGCGACCATATTTAAATCCATTTTAGAGGTTGTATTATACAAGACACGACCCTTTGGTGTTTTAAGCCGTGGCCCCCAGAAGGTATGTTTAGCGTTGGAATCGCGAGCAGCCTAATTTATAATATTTATAATATTGGCTTTCTAATATTGAATAGTATAAAGATGAAAGTACTAAGTTTCGATTTAGCACTTCGACACAAATGTACGTTGCTTGCAGATCATCTTCACGATGATCACACATTAATTAGAGTTTAATTCGGGCTTTTATCAAAATAGCAGAACCTCCATAAGCTCTACCTCGAGGGTCCTTTGTATCATATAACCATTGACTTTAAACGTATTTCTTGAGATCAAATGAGTTTCAGAAACCATCATTGCATCAATTTGTTTACTTTTAAGAAAGTATTCTAGTTCATTTTTATTTTGGCGAATGCCGCTTGCGTTCCAAAAAATTTTTTTTAAACAATTCATGGCTTGTTAATTACAGCTTGCAATAACATCGATTGCATTCTTAACATTTCCTGCACCATATTACCCACTGTGCTCGTAAAGATATTTACTGTTTTCACTAATGTTTCCATGGTTTTTGCATGAAGACTTAAATTAAAAACTGGAGTTTCATCATTATTTTGCAAATCACCTTTCATTGGCATATGGTTTGGTTTTAGGACGTTAGCGTAGGATGTTCTATTACGCTTATTTTTCGAGTTATGCGATTTTCCACTACAATTCTAAACATATATGGCAAATATTGGTATCATTTTAAAGCTCTTGAACAGATTTTTTTGAATATACAACATTTATTTCAAAATTTTAAATTCTTTAGCTCACATAAGTTTTTTTTTCATTTTACGTCAAAATGTAACGGAAGTGCACTAGGAAAGTATGTAGTTAATTTAAATAAGTGTAATACAAGTTTTATAGAATAACAAACACCAACGTCGCAAAAAAAAACTTTCCTGCATAGCGGGCCTTCGGCCGGGCGCAAGGATTTTCTCACCTATGCACTATGGCCGAAATCGCGATTTTAGCGGCAAAAAGTCAATTTTTCAACTTTAAATTTTTACAATTTTTTTGATGGTGTTCAATACCCAACATATTGATAAGAAAAAACAAAAAAAAATGTTTACTATTGGCAACCCTGTTTATGTATGAACATCTGTTAATGTTTACATATTTTTTAGTACGTGTTAATACAAGTGAAGCAGCATAATTTTTATAAAATTAAAAAGTGGTTTTTAATAATATTTTCATGTAAAAAAACTTTGTTAATATGAGTTGTAATACTCGAGGTGAGTATTTTTACTATATACAAATATAGTTTAATAAATGTTTGTATTTTGTACTTTTTTTGGTGGTTTTTTGTGTGTACTTTTTTGTGAAATTCTGAAGAGTTTTATCGTTTTTCGTGGAGTAAAACTAAAAATATCATGAAGTATCATTGACACTATTTCCATGTGATTGTTTGTAGAAAACTCAAGTTTTATGTCATGGTAAAAGTGTATGCATTTGACTGCTAACGAACGATTTTTTACTACTTTTGTAGAAACACTCAGGTTCAAAAATTCTGAAATATTTGAGTTTTGGCGGAGAAACAACAGGAATGTTTCGAATTACATAAAAGGAAAGATTCCATACGAAATTGACAGTGAATTAAGTAAATTAATATGTACTAAAGCTCTGAACCTATCTAATTTTATTAAACTGAAATGGGATAAGCAATCCAGAAATGAGAAAGCATTTAGAAAATATAATAAGGAATGGTTAGGTCGAGAAACAATTTTTGTTATACCGAAAAAGATGAGTGCTATTGGGCGACCAAAAATTACTTATAATGATAGCTGCGAAAGAAATAAAAGGAGATTAGCTTCCGAATTAGCTTCCCAGCAAGGAGACAATGCGCAATTATTAGTTCATGCTGCCTCTATATCTGCCAAAAAATCCCACGCAACGGATTTGAAATTTGTCCTACAACAAGTTGCTATATCTCCTAATCGGCCATCCAAAATTCGAGAAGTTCTCAATACTAGCCATAAAGAAGTTACGGCAGTATCACCTGATGAAGCTCTAATGTTTTTGTTAGAAAACGGATTAACTAAAAAGCAGTACTTAAATATGCGTCAATTAAACATAAAGCACAATAGTGGTATTTATCCGACTTATGATAAAGTTTATAAAAGCAAATTGAAATGTAGACCGGATGAAATCAAAGCGAATGAAAGCTCTGTCGAAGTATCGTTACAAAATTTGGTAGACCACAAAGCTAAAAGAATTCTTGCATATCAAGATGAAGTATTGTGTACAATGAATGTTGAAGAATCGATCCTAATTTTGAGCTACGGGTTTGATGGTTTGACCGGTCACAGCTTGTTTAAACAAAAATTTGTGGCAAATACTTTGGAAAGTTCCGATCAGTCCCTTTTTGTGACATCAGTCATTCCAATAAAAATAATTTCCTCAGCAGGTGATAATATTTGGGTAAACCGTACACCTCAGTCAGTACGCTTTTGTAGACCTTTAAAAGTGGAGTTTGTTAAAGAAACAAAAGAGCACATTTTAACTGAAAATCACAACATAAATAACCAGATTAAAAAGTTGGAACCACTACAATATACACTTAGTAATGGCATATATGACATTAATAGATGGGAAAGTCTTAAATGTGTTGACAGAAACTAAAAGTGCACAGCAATGCCCCATCTGTCATGCCGGTCCAAAGCAATTTCGAACTTTAAGAAACTTTGATTCTCCTAATTTTGAAGCGAAAGCCGACGCTTTGAAATATGGAATAAGCCCTTTGCATGCGTGGATTCGTAGTTTCGAGTTTGTTTTAAAGCTTTCATACAAGCTAGATTTGAAAAAATGGCAAGTTCGTGGAACGGAAGAGAAGAGAGTCCTGGCAGAAAAGAAACAAAAAATTCAAAAAGAGTTTTTGCTTCAAATGGGGCTTCATGTCGATAAGCCGAAAGCAAATGGCAGCGGCAACACCAACGATGGCAACACAGCTAGAAGAGCATTTTCTCGCACGGACCTTTTAGCATCTATTACTGGTATAAATATTGATTTTTTTGAAAAATTTACACATAATCTTAATTGCTCTCTCCTCTGAATTTGAAATTGATGCTCAAAGGTTTCGTGCGCATTGCATTAAAACCAGTGAAATATTTTTCCAAAACTACGAATGGTATTCGATGTCTGCCACAATACACAAATTATTAGTGCATTCGTCAGAAATAATTGAGGCTTCAGTAGTACCCGTAGGTTGCCTTGCAGAAAATGCATCTGAGGCGCGAAACAAATATTATAAAAAAGATCGAACTGGTCACGCTCGAAAGGATTTAAGAGTGCACAACATACTTGACATGTATCATAGAGCTATGGATGGCTCTGACCCATATATTTCTAGCTTATGTGTACAAGAACGTATAAAAAGTTCGAAAAAACTTCCGTTTCCTCGAGAAGTCATTGATCTTTTTAAAATGCCTGAATTACCGCCAGAACTGTTATTACCTTCAACATCTCAAGAAGCCTACAGCTGCAATTATAGTTCTGATTCTGATGTTAGCTTAGAGTCGTTAAATAATTATTCATTGGAATTAGAAGCGGATGAAAACGAAGAAACAGACCATGATTAATTAAGCCTTATATCTTTTGAGAATATGTATCCATTATTTTGTTATTTTCAGATAAATTAATAAGCATTTACAACTTCTTTAAAATAATAAATTTTTGAATTAAAAAAAAAATGAATTTCTGGTAGCATTAAATATTTTTTTAATAGTGGGCGTGGACCGCCCATTTTTTCTCAAGCCGCATTTTTTGTCAGTAGAAGATCGTATAACAATTTAGCTTGCCAGGAAGTACTATTTACTATTACTTTGGAAAAAGGGGGCGTGTCCCACCCATTTTTCTCGAGTCGCACTTTTTGTCAGTAGTAGTCTGTATAACCATTTTGGTGAAATTTGATTGCCAGGAAGTACGTTTTGCCAATACTTTGATAAAAGTGGGCGTGGCCCGCCCAATTTTTTTCTCAAATTTATTTTTTATCATTAGAAGTCTACACACCGAATTTGGTGAAGCTAGCTTGTCGGGAAGTATTTTTTGCCGCTAAAATCGCGATTTCGGCCATAGTGCTATGGTATAAAAAAAATACCGGCTTCGCTAACTAAAGATTCTCTGCATTGCCGGCTTTCGGCCGGGCGCAAGGATTTCCTCCCCTAAGGTATAAAAAATACCGGCTTCGATAACTAAAGATTCTCTGCATTGCCGGCTTTCGGCCGGGCGCAAAGATTTTCTGCTCCATGGTATAACACTAGCTTCGCTAACTAAAGCTATTCTGCATAGCCGGCCTTTGCCCGGGCGCTAGGATTCTCTCTTTTTATTATAACATACACCGACTTCGCTTACTAAAACTTCTCAGAATATCAATAAATACGGTGATAAACAATTAAAATAAAGTAAAGAGCAACAGGAAAAAAAATACACATACACATGCAATGATACCAATATTCGCCATATACATTTGGAAATGTAGTGCAAAATCAAATATTTATGTATGTATATGAATACAACATTCTTATTTTATTTTTTTGTTCTAATTTTTCCATTTTCTATTACCTTAGGTACTTTTTTTTTATTTGGAGCTGCGTCGGTAAACTAGATTTAAGCCTTACTTTGTTCAGTGCTGCGTTGGTAAACTAGATATGTTCTTTTTATTTGTTTGCCGCTGAGTTAGTATTCTTGATGAGTTCCTAAATATGTGTCCAGAAATAGCATCTTATAACAAAATAACAAATTTGGTGTCAACAGTAAAAAATTGTTTACGATAAAAATACTGCCCATAGCAGAAAAAAAATTCTTTTATATTTTACCGTAAATTCATCAGAAGAAAACGTAGACTTTCCAACCAATACTTCAATAAATGCCGAATGTTCGTTTCCTATGTCGAATCCAGTAATTTGGTAACTGTCAGACATTTCTAATATCACATATGCCGACTTCTCTCCTACATTTTTAGTTTTCCATTTCCTGCCAGGATGATTTTGTATTAAGTTTTCGGCTAAATGAACCTAAAAAAATTAATGAAACAATATATTTTTACGTACATATGTTACATTTTTTTTTGGCAAACCTTACATTATCTTCGCTGCTAACATCTCTAACCCTTGTGAAAGTTGCAAAGGGCATTATTTTTAAAATTTATTGAAATAAGTTAACAATTTGAGGATTTCAAGCTGATTTGTGACATAAATTTCTATTTAGTAATGTTTAATTTAGTAATACCGAAGGCGAATTTAAAAATGTAAGTGCGACTCAAGGCGAATTCAACTAGAAAAATTCGCCCTGATGCAACTCTACAACCAGTGCTGCCACGACTAATACAATTTTTACAACCAAAATTTTTGAAAAAGTTACCAAATGTGAAAAAATATAACCAAATTAGAAAAGCCTTTTGTTAATTGAGCAACATTGAAATTAATTTTAAGTTGCCATTTATAAATAACAAAAAAGGAAACAATTAAGGTATTTCCGCTTTTTAACTGTCAGTGGCAGGGTTGTGCAATGTGGTGATTTTTAAATTCTTTTGGCGATGAACATTTACCTTTGGCGATATGACGATTGTTTTGGCGAAATTGGAAAGTGTTGGCGATATGGGAAATGCATTTTTTGTGAATATATTCCAATTTACATATACCTAAAATATTAATTAAATTGGTATAACTTGTTTCTCTCGTTTGTAAGTTGTATTTTAAAATTATAATTGTTTTTATCACTGTTTCAAAATTGTTCTATTTGAAATATTTTGTGAATCATTGTTTTATATTATGACGAATTTAAACAAATTCGTGTTTCAGAACGTAAATTCAATGGGGAAAATGTATATGACTGACAGTCAAAGGTTGTTTTGTTATAAATAAAATATTTTGACAAATTATTATCTAAAAAACATATCGATAGGTTATAATAAGTAAAATTGTAAATTTCTTAAATGTAAAATTCTTAAAAGCATTAAAATGCCTATGTGCATTTCAATGTACTAATATATATTATTGGAAATAACGAAATTTTAGAACATTTAACTTATATTCAAGTTTTTAGAAACACTAAAACTACTTTTGTGTACTTTTTCAGTCATGTTCTGAAATCGATTCCGCGTGATATATGCACTTTCTACACTTAGTACCACTTACCTTCACTACTCTTCAAATCAGGAAAAACTACGCGCATTTAAAAAATTAATTGAAAATCTCCATCAATAAAACTTCATTTGATTTAAATTTCAGAACATGGCAGTTTGTAATATTAAAATCACTTTTGGCAATTTTTTCCAAACAAAAATCCTTGCAAATATCTGTTAGCTGTTTTGAAATGGATTTTTTGTTTACGATAAAGTATAAGAAAACTTCCGTTCATTTGAATCAAATAACGAGAAAATCGTAGTGCAAAGTGCACATTGTTTGAAATCGTATATAATTTCCTTCGAATTGACCCCCCCATGTTAATAAAAAGGTTAAAAATTTAAAAAACGTAAATTGAAAGTGTATCAAGGAAAACATATTCATACGTATTTTATATTTTAGAAAAAAGTAACCAAAATTAAAAAATATTCACATCTCCACATTGAGAAAAAAATAACCAATTTTGGTTAGAAATAACCAGAAACGGCAGCGTTGTCTACAACTACAAAAAAACCACATATATTTTGTTTTTGCAATTGAATATACGCGTGCCAGGATACCCTTCGGCCCCACGATCAACTTTATGTTGATAGCCTTTTACATATACTGTTTGTCAAAATTTACATAAATTGAAAGCTGTGACGCAGGCTGCACGCAATTTTTAAGCAATTTACTTTCAAGATGTCATCAAGAAAACAACTTATACTGACAAACGAAAAATTTGCTCACTAAACTTCTAATCAGCCGTTAAATTGAACGTAAAATTTCCAAACAAATGGATAGTTAAAATTGAGAGCAATCTCTCCATCAATTTAAAAAGTGTGAGTGTGTTAGTAAAAAAAATGAGAGTGAGAGTAAATTGAAAGGAATTGAAAGACGAAAATTGATCGTGTGGCCTCCATGATAGCGTCGACGAAATATATTGTCGGTTTTTGGGAATTAAAAACTGGGAAACCAAAATACCCAAACAATGGGGATTTGCAGAATAAGAACAAAAAGTCAGCGTCGAATTTAGGAACTTAAAAAGGGGAAGTAAAAATTAGTTTATATTTGTTATAAAAATACAAAAATTTTTTATTATATAGATATTGGGAATTATTTCTTTTTTCATAAGCAACTTTATTATATTCAACATTTTTCATTTTTCGAATTTATTCTATGAGTTAAATTTCAGTTATGTATTTTATAAAGCTTTTTGTAATAGCTCTATTCCTTAAATTTTTTAGAAATGACTTTATACACTACCAGACTATTATATTGTATTTTCTTGTTACATTTTACCTTAGCTTTCCGTTGGATAGCAATGAAGTATATTTATGTACAGAAAAATTTACAATTATTAGACACCAGCAGAATGTAATGCATTTTCTGGCCCGCTACGGCCTACATTCAATTTATAAAGTATCACTATCCAGTGTGACACAAAGAATGCTGACGAAGGCCGTAGCGGGCCAGAAAATGCATTACATTCTGCTGGTGTCTAATAATTGTAAATTTTTCTGTACATAAATATACTTCATTGCTATCCAACGGAAAGCTAAGGTAAAATGTAACAAGAAAATACAATATAATAGTCTGGTAGTGTATAAAGTCATTTCTAAAAAATTTAAGGAATAGAGCTATTACAAAAAGCTTTATAAAATACATAACTGAAATTTAACTCATAGAATAAATTCGAAAAATGAAAAATGTTGAATTTTTTATTATATTTTTTAGTGTATACAATAGCTATGTTCATTTATTAAAAATTGTTACGAATTTGTAACAACTGTTACTGGAAAGTGTTCATTAACGCAAAAAATTTGCAAGTTGAGAGCGTCAAAAGAGAGAGAGAAAAATTGAGAGACAAGAAAAATCTTGCAAATTCTTACTGAAAATTTTTTTACTTGCACGAATTTTTGAAACAGCTGTGTCATGTTTTTGTTTACAAAACAAACTGTTCCAAAAGAAGTTTTAAATAAGGATATTTTGCAAAATTTATAAGCTAATGTTGATTTTTAAAATTATTAAAAATATTTATGCGATAAGAAATCGTACTTTTGTTTAACTTAGGACAGATATTTCGATATTTTTATCTCAATAACATAACGAACTTGTTAAAAAAAATCCCTTATGTATTTTGTTTTGCTTTTAACCGATCAGGTGTTGTTATTAGTACTGTGAGTATAATGGTTACCTAGACACCCGATACTTTACACTATTGCAGTATTGTATGCAAATTAAATTATTTACAAAATTAAAGATTCTTATTAATTATAAAATAATTTGAGATATTCCCAGTGTTTACTTTATGACCGTCTTGTTTATTATGAAACAAACACCAAAGAAATGCATTTGGACCAAATAGAGCGGGCATAAAGTAGATAATGAGAATATCTAAAATTATTTTATAATTAACAATAATTTAAACCGCTACCTCGTTACCTTTCTTTCGTGGTCATATTTAATTGCCAAAGTTTATGTTTCTAAGTTTTAAAAAGAAAGAAAAAGTAAAGCAGACATTTAATTACCCGCATTTCACAATTATTTATATTTTTTCTCCCTATTGAAATAAAAAAAATTCTTTATTGTAGTGTGAACCCATAATTGAGAAAGTATATTACAAAGAAAGGAGAAAAATGTTTTGTTAAGAAAGTACCAAAAATAGGTAAAATGTTCAGCCCTTAAATGTTTGAATTTCGAAAAAGAAACCAAATTTGTATTTTTGGATAAGTTAGGAATGTGAAACAGTTGTTATTTCTATGTTTATTGGCTTTAATTGAAAACTTAATGTTTTAATTTTAATTCTTGTTCAGACCAAAATTAACTGCAATGTCACTTTTTTCTATTTGTACATAAAAGTTGAATCGAGCTGCCACATCATATAGTGCTATGGTGCAACAATTGTTTTTTTTTCTGAATAATTTAATAAAAAATAAATATAATTCAAAATAATAAAATCACTTTCCTTTTTTCGTCCATTTTCTTCACACACTTTTAGAAAACAATTTGCAACATAGACGGCAATTTGCAACATAAACGGAATGAAATTGCTGATGAGTTAGCGAGACAGGGCTCTGAGATGGAGGATCCTAACTATATGGAGGCGGTTAGGCCTCCAATAGGCTTCTACTTTGGAAACATCAGAGAATGGATTCTGGGCGCGACCAATAGGGCCTGGGGAACCGAACGGACTGCCGCAGGAGGCTGGGAGCTAGCCGGACATAGGGCGGATTTGTGTTGTGTTTAGTGAGGTTTTCTCTCGGGTTTGGTCAGATCTTCTTTTCTTATCTATCTTCTTTATCTTTTCTAATGCTTTCGCTGTTTATTTTACCTACTTTCCAGCTATATATTCCTAAACAAGGCATCACAATGGACCATATTGGTCTCTGGGTGAAGGTGTGAAGGAGACTTCTAGGCTAGTTTACACGGTAATACAATGTGTTACGACATGTCAAAAAATGATGTAGAATGAGAAAAATCTTATCATGTAAAAGCAAAATGCATTGAGTAAGAGAGAATACAGATAAAAATATGACAATCGGTCGGTAAATGTTCATTTTCTAAACTATTTGAGAAACTTATGTATTCTCATCACACCAGAGTCGCATTTTAACAGTGTATATTGAAGGTGGTAACATTTTAATGAAATTACAAAAACAAGCATTTTCAACTCAGGAAATGTTCATGTTGTTTTTGTAAACATTGTGAAACTGCAACCATCTGCTTTTTTGTTATTAACTCACTTTGCTTTTATTTTACTTAAACATGAAAAATACTTACCAACAGATTTTTATTTTAAGCACGGAGAGAATTTCATAATATTTTGATTCCACAAAGTCGTAATACATTGTATTACCGTGTAAACTAGCCTTATGTAGTTTGCTAGTTGTGCTGCCAGCTTGTATAATTGTTTACATCTGTAAACCATATGGTAGCTTTGTTTTTCCGGGCAAATTTTCCGAAATAAGTGAATCGTTCTGAAGAACACTCTCAGTAAAAGAATTATTCCTCGGACATAAATATTGTTCGAAACGCATGGATGAATCCACGGTTAGTTTAGGAGTTATGAGGTTAGCGAATTAATTTGTTTTTACTCGATTTACCCCCTAAACATTCGAATTTCCAAAAATTCTATCTTACCAAGTATTTACATATGAAAGTAGTTTCTTGCGAGTCGGAATGCACTAAATATGTTCACTAACACACACACAATTTTCGTACTATTAGGCAATTTCTTCGATTTTTAGTGGATCGATTTAGCGAGAGACCACCATCCGGGTCAAATTTAAACCGTATATCTCACGGCGTTAAAGCTGTGCGAAGATGAATCTGTCAGTCAGTCCGTAACGTTGAAATTTTATATACCTATGTATATACATAGGATATAAATAGATTGTTAAATTAAATATTTTGTTTTGCCTTATAAATACTTTTATTGTTAACAAAGGGTTTTTTTTATCTTTTATTATTGATGAAAACCTGAATTCTTCTTTCACCTCCTAAATAAAAAAAAAATCCAATTCATGATTATTTTATTCAACATAAACATATAGAAATTAATAAAATCACATTATTTTTACCGTAATGTATAACATTTTCCCAAGTCTTAGAATAATTAATGGGTACTCAAATATTCCTTCCTGTATATTCGTCGCTACTTTAACTTGCAAATTTTGGCTGGCAAAGTGTTCATTTACTTTTTAGTATTTTTGAGAGCAATTTCTTTAAATTCCTACTTACTCTCTATTTGCAAGTTTCTGCTAGTAATGTGACAAAAATCAGTAAAAAATTTTACTGACCATTTTATATGAACCCAGATTTCTCGGAAACTGTCCGAACGATTTTTGCACGCATCGCTCATTTTGTGCAGAAAACTGTTTACTTTCAGAAAATTTACAGTTTATACCGTACAAGAGCTTGTGGTCCATGGTATAAATCAGTAAAATTTTTACTGATCATTTTGGATGAACCCAGATTTCTCGGAAACTGTCCGAACGATTTTTTGCACGCATCGCTTATTTTGTCCAGAAAACTATTTACTTTTAGAAAATATATAGTTTATACCGTGCAAAAGCCTGTGGTCCATGGCATAAATCAGCAACGCTTTTACTGACCATTTTGGATGAAGCCAAATATCTCGGGAATAGACCGAACGATTTTTTGCACGCATCGCTAATTTTGTTCTTAAAAGTGTATTTTTCAATTTTTGTTTACTATTTTTTGTATATTTATTAAATATATATAATACCTTTACTTCCCCTTTTTAAATTCCTAAATTCGACGCTAACTTTTTGTTCTTATTCTGTAAATCACAAAAATTTGGGTATTTTTGGTTTCCCAGTTTTTAAATTAAAAAATTCGATGCTATTTCGTCAACGCTGTCTTGGCTAACGTGATTATTACTACTTCATACGCCGGGGAACGACGAACAAATCAGTACCAGGTGCCCATGTTTGGTTTTAGTTTAGATGTATTTTAGTTACACCCAATTTTCACGATGATTTAAAAGACATGTCTTTTTTGTATTTCTTTTTTAAAGAAACTTCCAAAAACTTGTTAAATTTTCACCATGTTTCTTTTTTTTGCAGTCAGAGTTAATTATTTCTAATTTCCTTAGTTTATATTCTATTAAATTTTTTCTATTTTATAAATTTTTTTTTTTTAAATGAACGAAAAAAGTGAAACAGTAGGCAAAATAAAACACGTTTTTTTAATATATTAAAAAAATTTGAATTTGGAGGCTTTTAAACAATATGTCACAGGTATCTTCGTAATTTTATAACAAAATATATTTTTTTAAGCTGTTGTATATTTTTATAGTTCACACTCGTTCCCTATATCGTTGATTTAAATAGATTGGAAAAAGAAGTCGAGGAGACAACATGTGTTGGAAAAAGGGGATACAAGAACAAAGACGAATACCTAAAAGGCTGCAAAACATAAAAAAACGAAATACAAGTGCTTTGCCTAACCCATGCTCAAAGAAAAATTGTGGAAATTCGTGTCATGACAGTTTTTCGGAAGATGAAAGGGTAAGAATAAATGAACATTTTTCGGGAATAGGAAACAAAATTAAACAAAAAGATGGGCTGTCTTCATGCGTTAAGCAAGTCGATATTAAAAGTCGATACGCAGAAAGCGGCAAAGGAAAATGCAGCTTTAGTTATTTTATAAATATTATTAATAACAGTTTTAAAGTGTGCCAAAAATTTTTATTGAAAATGTTAAACATTTCACAAACGATGCTACGATCCGTAATAAAAAATAAAAATTCATATAATATTTGCCTTAAAAATATAAAAAAGACAACTCCACACAACAATACTGATGAAACAAGCGAATCTTTAATTTTTTTTTTGTTAGGACCAGCACTCAGGTGATGACCCCTACTAATGTAATGCATTGTGTTGGAACTAGGAAAATAGGTTATGGGAAGGAGGAAAGAGGGAGTAGTGCTTGTGAACATTCGACTTGAACTTATTCATGTTGTAAGTGAGAGGGAAGATTTCAGCAGGAAGGTTATTCCACATACGAACAGTCCGGCCAAAAAACGAATTTTCCCTGTAATGCGTTGTACGATTCACCGGCCAATCGACCACAAAAAGATGGGCTCTTGAGGAAAAACGTGTATTACGAACAAAGCTATGGGTTTCGGGAACCAAATCCCTAATTTCATCAGAACGCATCCCGTTGTAGTAACGATAAAATAGGCAAGTACAACCCACATTGTGACGGTGCTCAAGGGAGTCAATAGAATTGGATACCCTTCTGTCGCCAATGAGAACCTTCACCCTCTCCTGCACGCGGTCGAGAAGCTCCAAAATAGACTTTGAAGCACCGGCCCTCACATGAGAGTTGTATTCCATTCGCGGTCGGATATAGGTGGTATAAATAGTAAGGAGATCAGATGGAGTGAAGTGTATCTTACACCGTTTCAAAAAACCGAGGCACTTGAATGCTTCTTTCGACACCTTAAATATATGTTCTGTCCATCGGACATCATGCCCAGAACATCAAGAGATTCTGTTTCCTCAATATTTATACCACCCATACATACAGATGAGGCACCTTGATCTGTCGCGCGTTTATGCGTCAGTACGCAACATTGGGTCTTTCGGGCATTAAATTCGACCCCATTCACACGACCCCATTCTGAGATTATGTCTAGGTCACGGCCAAGCGTATCATTCATGTTCTGTCTCGTAGCACAAACATCGGACACGCCTGGTCTGTAACCAAATGAATACGAATGGCAAAGGTTGCTGTCATCTGTAAAAGAATAGATAGGGTTGGAAGTTTGACATAAGAGGTCATTTAGAAAAATAAGAAATAGAGTAGGAGAAAGAACGGAGCCTTGCGGTACCCCCATTGATGAAACCCCATCTATAACAGCCCGTATAGTGCGATCTCTGAGAAAGCTCGATATAGGTTAGGTTAGGTTAGAGTGGCCGGTCGCAAAGACCCCGCATAGACCAAATAGGTCCCTAGCGTTACCACGTTGTACGATAACCCGCAAAAGAACGTTATACATAAGAGAGGTCATTCCGATGTGATGGTACTCAGAGTTGCCCACACTCTCTTGACGAAAGCCAGGAGTCTCATTAACCCAATTCCAGGGATTTCCCCGAGATTTTGGAAGTAATGATCTCCCAGACAGTTCGCCCTGGAGCGCACGAGTGCCGGACAGTAGCAGAGTATATGCTCCACTGTCTCCTTTTCCCCTGGTACCCCACATAATCTACAATTGTCACTATTCAGCCGCCCGCCCTCTTGGCGTATACCGCAGTCCAACAGTGACCCGTTATAAAACCTACCAGAAGTCTACAATCACTTCTCGATAGTGACAGAAGTATTTTCGTCGACTCCGGATCATAGGATCCCCACATTACCTTGGAAACCCTGCAAGTTTCGGTGTTTTCCCAAATTGCCTCTGATCTCCTCCGTATAGCAGAGTCCGTATCTCTCCTAATATTCCGAATTGGTGCCGGGATGGCCATCACCCTATCGAATGGTAACTGGACCCCCCTTTTCGCCAATTCGTCCGCCGCCTCGTTGCCCTCTATGCCCTGGTGCCCGCGAACCCAGTAGATGTGCACCTTCCTATTGGTACAGAGTCTATCTATCGAGTCCCTACACTCCTGGACGATAGAAGAGTATGAAAATTTGGCGGATATCGCCCTGATCGCCGCCTGACTATCGATGAAGAAGTTTATGTGTGAGTTCCTTGTACTGGAGCTACGTGCCAATTCAGCAGCCATCTTGGCCGCAAATATCTCCGCCTGGAAAATGCTGGAGTAATCGGGGAGTTTATACGATTCCCGAATACCAAGTTCCCGGCAGTAGACTGCAGCTCTAACTCCGCCTTCCATTTTGGATCCATCAGTGTAGAAACTGAAGGTCCTGTGGCCAGATCGGAGCCCTGCCAACCAGCCGTCCTCCTCCAGGGTAACTCGCGGTTTTCGTCCAAGTGACAGCCTCGGAATGGTGTAGTCACTGCTACAATCTATTCCCCTTATAATACTGCCGTGACCATAAGGTCTGTATACAAATTGTCCCGTCGCCTTTAAGCGGATCGCAGACTTCCTCGCAGTTCCTTCTGCCACAAGATGAATCGGCTGCAAGTCCAGGATCACATCCAGTGCCGCAGTCGGCGTACTACGCAAAGCACCGGTGATGCTGAGTTCGGCGAGTCTCTTCACGCCCATTAGCATCTTCCGGTACGATATCTTCCTCAAGGCCGTCCACCACACAAGTATCCCGTAGAGTAAGATTGGTCTTGCAACCGCCGTGTAGACCCAATGTGTAAGAGCAGGGGTTAGACCCATTTTCTTCCACATTCAATCTCCACGATAGTTTGCTATCCAGTATTACTCCCAGGTACTTTGTGTGGTGCTTAAGTTCCAGGGTAGTACCCCCTAGTTTAGGCTTCCTCCATGGGCCAATTTTGTACCTATTCGTAAATAGTATTAGGTCCGTCTTCTCGGGATTTACTCCCAGTCCTACTCCGGCCGCCCACTGGCTGACCAACGCCAATGTAGCCTCCATTACAGAACTAATAGTATTCAGATCCTTGCCAGCAACTATTACCGCCACGTCATCTGCGTATGCAGTTATCTTTGCTGCCCCGTCCTGAAGTCCATTGAGAAGTTCGTTGACGACAAGCGTCCAAAGCATTGGTGAGAGCACCCCTCCCTGGGGAGTTCCCCGGTGTGCTCTCCTCGTTATCCTGGCGTTACCCCACGCCGCAGATATAGTTCTGCACCTTAGCAGGTTACCGATCCAGTTTTTAGCGTGTGGGTGTGCCCCCGTACGCGACAAGCTAGCCAAAATTGCCTCTGTGGACACATTATTGAAAGCTCCCGCGATGTCCAGGAACACGCCCATAGCGAAGTCCTTGTATCCCAGGGTCTTCTCAATCAGTGAGACAACTGAATGAAGCGCCGTCTCAGTTGATTTGCCCCTCGTGTAAGCGTGCTGATTTACAGAGAGAATAGTCGGCCCTATGTTACCCTTGACATGATAGTCCAAAATTCTCTCCAACGTTTTCAACAGGAATGATGTGAGACTAATAGGTCTGAAATCTTTCGGGTACATGTGATTGCTCTTACCCGATTTCGGTAGAAATACAATCTTAGATATCCTCCAAGATTTCGGCACATAGTTTATCCTCAGACATCCCTTAAAGATTTTTACCAGCCATGGTATTATCCGTTGTCTACCCCGCTGTAGTTGCACCGGGATGATTCCGTCAAGACCAGGCGACTTGTATGGCTGTAACGAGTCAATGGCCCATTTCACCCTCTCGTAAGAGATAATGTCGTTATCACCATTTGATATAAAGGAAATTTCATCCGTTGGAATAGGAACCTCAGAACAGCCCGGAAAGTGTGTATCAACGAGTACATCCAGCGTCTCCATGCTGCTCTTTGTCCATTCTCCGTTATCCCTACAAACTGTAGTTTTCATTACTGGACTGCCCACTAGCAGCCTCCGCAGTCTTGCCGTTTCAGCCGTCTCTTCTATGTTATCGCAGAAACTCTTCCACGAAGTTCGTTTGGCCCTTCGCACGTCGCGCTTATACACCCTAGGAGCGTCCCTATACTCCCCCCAGCATTCAGACCGGTCGACAATTTTCGCCAGTTTGAATAGCTCACGAATTTCGCGTCTTCCACAGTCCAGCTGTTTATTCCACCAAGGTGGTCTGGACTTACGCCTAGCTCGTGTGGGAGGACACGACTTTTCATAGGATCTAATAACGCCCGATGTCAATGTGTCTATAGCAGAATCGATGTCCTCCGAACTAGCCAGTGTTCCCGAGTGACCTAGGTCCCTATTAAGAAGTAATGAGTATTTGGCCCAATCTGTATTTCTTGGGTTCCTAAATACTGTTTCAGTAGGTACATTGTAATTTAACACAAAGGATATATAGGAGTGATCAGAGAAGGATGGCTGCGTAAGCACCTTCCAATCATCTATCACTGTTTTATAATCCGTATAAAGCGTCACATCAAGCACATTTTCCGACGTGGGACCCTTATACGTTGGGACCTCACCTCGATTCGCAATTTGTATATTATTCTGTAATATAAAAGCAATAAGATCCTCACCTCTATTGTGGATGTCTTTACTGCCCCATATTGTATGATGAGCGTTAGCATCCGTGCCCACCACCAGATTTTGCTTCCTTCTACAAGCTTCTTCGACTAGTCTTTGGAGTTCTACTGGGGGGGCATCTCAGTCGTGTGGCATATAGGATGATGCAAATATTATTATGTCATCTCTGCCATCTTCCAAGGCCACTACTGTTAGATCGTCAGTGCTGTAATTATATAAAATGTATGAATAAAGATTCTTCCTAACAAGTATTGCAGATCGTATTCTACCTACCACTTTTGGGAAGTACGTGTTAAAATTACGTGACTTCAATCCAGATACCCGATTTCCTGTGGAGATCCACGGTTCCTGGATTAAAGCCACGTCGTAGCGACCCTCCTCTAGCGTGAGGAGGAGTTCGACCGAAGCCATCTTAATGTGCTGGAGGTTGACTTGCAGGATCTTTAGCGTCATCGACTAAGATCACCCGCTCGGGGTCGGCTCCATCATCCTTGGCCGTCTCACCCAGACTCAGTCCAGAAGTGGCCGCAGTGGCAGCCGAAAGATCTCGCTCCACTTCATCGACCTCCAGTGTGTTGTGGTTGGAGTCTTGTGGATGTCGTTTCTTCAACCGGAGAAACACACTTCCTACTCCCCAAGACATTTTTCCATACCGTGGATACAAAAGGTCTTCTGCCTCTTATGTAATCTGGTGTATGTATTCTGTCCGTCTTTGTTGCCTTTTTGTACATGCAGAATCCTCCATTCTTTAGTGGGAATGTCAGGATTCTGATTTTGTAGGAGACGAAGAGCGACTTCCGGTTTTACTATGCGCGGAAAGTTCACCTTCGCCTTCGGTACAGCCGGAATGTGCGATCTATCCACAATCTTGAGTTGTGCATCCGACCACAGGCCCTTGAGTTTCGTAATGACTCCTTTAAGCCATTCCAGCGTCATTTCGTCCTTACAGCTGATGAGCTTTACTCCGTTGAACCATCCAGCCCCATCAAATGAGGGCAGCGGTCTTCCGGGTTCGGCTTCCATCTTAGCGACAATTTCATTGAAGATCTTAGACTCCACGATCTTCCACCGCTCTGTGGCCATTTGACCAAAAGGGTTGCTCATATCGAGAAGTGCCACGCTCAGAGGATGTTTGGCCACTTCACTGACTCTTGCAGCCTTTGGCAACGGTACAGTAGCAGCTTTTGATGTCGAGGGTCTGACCTCCTCGGTGTTTTTCTTTGGCTTTTTTGTCTCCTTAGGATTTGCGGCAGATGGAGACTCATCAACTGACCGCTGTCTTTTACCCTGCATGCTCTTAATCACGGCTTCCTCAATGCAATTGTGGAAAGCCTGATTTTTGGCAGCGTACTTGGGGTTCATTGAAAAGTGAGCTCGGCCTTCTGCAATCGCACCCGTTGCCCACTTCATCCGCTCTTTCTCCTCGTTGGAGAGGTTGGATTGGGATCCAAGCCGATGCTGTATCCGGACCGCAGCTTTATATTCTGAAAGAGCTCTGAGTCCTTCCTTGCTTCTCTTGGGCCTGTTCCTAATTGTGGAATGGGTTCCCCGAGATGTTCCAGGCGAACTTAGCAGCTCACGTTCCTCTTTAGAGGTGATCGTTTTGACACTATCAAGATCCGAGTCTGAATCGACAACGGCATCCGTGCATGTCATATTTGTCTTTTTGGCTTTATTACTTCCACCGTAAGGCGCCTTAACCACGGCAGAGAATGTGTGACCGCTGGCGACACTCCTCTACGTGTCCTACGATACTGGTTCTCCTTCTCCCCCGTGCCCGCCGGTGGTCGCAGTCACTGCTAACACCGACGTTTGGGCGTATATTACCGCCCGGCTTTTTTCCTTTTTTTTCTTCCATTGCATAATCATCAGAATGGGTTGGTCCGCTGGTTGGTCTACCGACCAACAGGTCATATACCTCCAATGACCTTCTTCATGTCGCCAGTATGAGGACACGCCTTAGGCACCCAACCTGCATTTTATACATGCTGCCATGTCCATAAATAACGCCGATCCACCGGATAAACAGACGCGCACCAGGAAGCCGCCCAATATGGGAACAGACGCGCCTGGGTTTTAAAAATCGTGGAGTCATCTCCGACCCGCAAGCCGCCCAATTTGGGGAACAGACGCCCGGACCGAATCAAACCCCACGATTACCTCCTACCTATGATCAGGACCCATCACAGTAATGTGACAATAGGCATTACATCGTGACACTATGCTCAAAACCCTGATCTTGGCCGTGTACCCACTGGTACCCGTTTCCAGCCGGCACGGGTTCAGTAGAAGGATTTTCAAATGCCGGCCGATATAAATCGAGAGAAATTATCACCGACACCAAATGCAACAAGTTTAGACAAGAGTGCACCATGCCAGACTCTGTCAAATGCCTTGGAAATATCTAAAGCAATTACCTTACTTTCGCCAAAATGGTGAATGGAACGACACCATTTTTCTGATAACAGGGCCATTAGGTCTCCAGTAGAACGACCTCTACGAAAGCCATACTGGCGGTCGCTTAGTAGGTAATTTGACTCTAAAAATTTTTCAAGACTAGATGACCCGTGCGAATATTTCGCACCGTTAGTTGTCATTTTTGGAACATAAAATGAAAATAATTAATAGAAATTTTAGTAACTTCAATACATTTTGTTAAAAGTATAAAAATATTAGAAATCATAATATATATCATACATATTTGCATACATATGTTTAAATGCTTTTATAATACTTCTTTGAATACAATGTTAGAGGTAATGACATGATCATCGTTAACTTTTTGCCCGTACGAATCCTTAATACAAACAAAAATATCTTTAAACGTACGCAATTATATATAACTGACTAAGTAATAAACGGCATTACAGTAAATAGCGGTATTGCCAGAATGGATTTTAATACATACTATATTATGTAGAACTGCAATACTATTAAGCGACCCTGTATTACCACACTTGAACAAAAACATATAATCATAATGACAACAGTATTATTATGCAGTTCTATATAAAATATAATTTTTATCATTGAAAATATTAATTTTTCAATTTCTAATTATTTTTCGCCATTAGTGTTAGAAATAAGCTTTAACATGAGATATCATTCATTAAATTTGATGCGGTGGTATGGGAGATATTTGCAACCGACAAAAAAAAAGTGCTTTAGAAATAATATATATGATAAAATGAGATATCATTCATTAAATTTGATGCGGTGGTATGGGAGATATTTGCAACCGACAAAAACTTTAGAAATAATATATATGATGGTGATTCACCATACTCTCCATAACTTTGGAAAGTGCCGAACAAATTGCAATTGGGCGGTAATTTTCAGGGTTATTAGCCACTCCTTTTTTAGGAATTGGCGTTACATTAGCAACTTTCCAGCAGGCGGGAAATTCACCAGCATGGTATAAAGTGCTGAAAAGATTTGCTAAGGGACGAGCTAGCGTCGAAGAGCACTGCTTCAAGACCAGTGCATGTATACCATCCGGGTCAGGAGACTTGTTTATGTCGAGATCCGCAAGAACCTTTTTAAAAGCTCGAGCCCGAAAAAATATTTTTTTAAATCGTTTATTTAAAAATTACCCGCGGTTCCTTCACATTACTGTCGGAATTAAAGTAATAAGTTATATATACCCAATGAATTTCGAAATATTAAGACAGTATATCAACTTTATGTTGAACATTTGAAAACGATTAATAAAGAACATTGTCAGTTATCGTTAAGAGTATTTCGTAACATTTTTAGAAAAAGTTTCAATTTAGGTTTCCATTTACCTAAAAAGGATAAATGTGTCTAATGCGAAAATTACAATAACTCAGACACAGAATCCAAAAAGCAATTGGAATCATCAGAAGAATATCAAATGCACCTGAAGGACAAAGAGAAATCTAAGGAAATAATTTTAGAGTGCCAAAAATTGTGTAAAGAAAATCCATCTTATTTATGTACAAGTTTTGACTTGCAAAAGATCTTAAATACTCCCCATGGAAAAGTGTAAATTTATTTTATTCTAGAAAATATTCCTTCTACAATGAAAGTTTTTATGAAAGTGGTACGAGAGAAGGCTTTTGTTTTTTGTGGGGAAAAAAAGATGGTAAACGAGGGTATAATGAAATTTGCACAATTGTTTTTCAGTATCTCAAGCTAATCGATCAAAGAAAAACTCATTCGATAGTTCATCTTTATTGTGATAGCTGTGCAGGGCAGAATAAAAACCGAGCCATGCTTGCTACATTAACCTATTTTGTTGAAAATTAAAATTTTGTAAATTTTGTTAAAATTACATAGTTCTTGCCTGGACACACCATGATGCGTGTTGACTCGATACATAGTACAATTGGATCGTTCATTCGGAGTAGAACTATTTGGGCCCGAAGTGAGTGGTACACTTTGATCTGAAACGCAAGAACTTACCCAAAAAAGTATAATTGTGTAGAATTAACCTACGGCTATTTTAAAGACTAAAAGCCATTTTCACAAGCGATGTTTCCTAATTCAATGAAAAATTCAGTTTTTAAAATTGCGTTCTGTAACATATATTTTTATCGATCGTTTTTAAAATTCACAAAATTTTTAATATGAAGTACGTTATTTTATTTTTTGATGTTATATGTATATTTCAGAATGTATAGATTTTTATTTAAAAAGTGAAATTAAATTTAATTTTAGCAAAAAAGTTTAAAAAAATTTAATAAAACAAGAACAGAAAGTAATTTCTTTAAAATAATTTTTTGTATTACCCAACACATTTTTTACTAGTATGTAGTTTGCCAGCAGGACAGCGAAAAAACTTTAACCAACAAAAATATCCGTTATAATGCACATTTCGAATTGAAATTATTTAAATTTAATACATTACACAAAATAATACTTACATTTTAAATTTCAGAATAATAGCTTTTTTTAAACTGAATTTATTTAAAAAAACCTTTTACTGTGAAATTTTGATTTTGAGGGTTACATCTTTTCTGCAGTTAAGGCTCGATATCTCTCTCTTTGTACAAACAGTAATTATTCGTCGTTATTGTGCTTCATACGACGAATTTGCTTAGTGAAGTTTTACTGAAAAATTCGTCGTGTTGGGCGAAATTCGTCGCTCGTCCCAATCAAAATGTATTTATAAAGTGGCCTAATTACTACAACAATGCAACAAAAGAAAAAACAACAGGCATTTTGTTGCTAGAATTGTGACGGCAAATGTCAAAATAAACTAATTCGCCTTGATTTGAATGTAAACAAAAAGCCAAATTCGCCTATTTTGGCTGTCAAATAGCCAATTTGCTTTAAAAAATGACATAAAATTCAATATGGCTTAATGCATGATGGTGCAGTACTGCCATATTTGTTTTAAAAAAACTGACAATTTCCAGAAAAAAAATCAGTTTTTATGGGAAAAACTGCACCTTAGGGATTGTTTACACTATCACACATTTCTTACGTATTCCATAATACTTTGTGAGATATAAATCTAATGAGTTTTGTTGTGACTGTCATGCTTTTGTTAAAATGCAACCCTGATCCAATGAAAAGCTTAGAAAAATTTCAAAAAACGATCACATTCAGTCGGTCGTGCTCGGTCTTTTAACTCCGCATACGGTTCTTTTTTTTTTAACATAAATTAGTTAATAATAGGTCTGTCTGCGTACACATATTTTGCATAATTTTGTACAAAATGTCGCAAAATCTTGCAAAATGTTGTCTGCGTACTCCAAATCTCTTACAGCGAGAGAGCCAAAAAGAGAATTTTTTGACAGTTGCAAGTTAGAGAACTTGCAAAATGTTACTGGAGAAATTTCCTCTGGTAAGATTTTGCAACTAGCTTGAACAGCTGTTTTTATATACTGTTTGAATGAAAGAGTTTACGTGTGCCAAGATAGCGTCGACGAAATAGCGTCGAATTTGGGAATTTAAAAACCGGGAAACCAAAATACCCAAATAATGGGGATTTACAGTATATGAACAAAAAGTTTGCGTCGAATTAAGGAATTTAAAAAGGGGAAGTAAAAATATATTTATATTTTTAATAAAAATATTAAAAATATTTACCACAGGCTTTTGCACGGTATAAACTGTATATTTTCTGAATGTAAATAGTTTTCTGGATAAAATGAGCGATGCGTGCAAAAAATATATAGTTTATACCGTGCAAAAGCCTGTGGTTCATTGCATAAATCAGTAAAGATTCTTACTGACCATTTTGGATGAACCCAGATTTCTCGGAAACTGTCCGAACGATTTTTTGCACGCATCGCTCATTTTGTCCAGAAAACTATTTACTTTCAGAAAATATACAGTTTATACCGTGCAAAAGCCTGTGGTAAATATTTTTTGTATTTTTATTAAAAATATAAATATATTTGGGCTTAAATCTGGTTTACCGACGCAGCTCCAAATAAAAAAAAAGTACCTAGGGTGATAGAAAATGGAAAAATAAGAAGAAAAAATAAAAATAAGAAAGTTGGCGCAAACGCTTAGTTTTCGAGTTATGGGCGTTTTAAGTTTTTATATAGATATGTGATTTTGCAGAACATTTCCAAATGTATATGGCTAATATTGGAATCATTGCAAAGCGTTTCACTAGATCTTTCTGGACATACAGAATTTATTTTAATATTTTTAGTTTATTAAGAAGTGGGACGAGTTTGTAAAGTACAAAAGTTTTTTAGTAAGCATAAAAACAAATTTATAAATTTTTTCTAATTATTTAATGTATGTATATACTACATACTAATTTATTTAAGAATTTTAATTAAAATACAAGTAAAACCTTCTTTATGTTTATGTTGTACTAATGAGGAGAGAATCCTTGCCCATGGGCAAAGGTCGTCTATGCAGAGAATCTTTAGTTAGCGATGCCGGTATTAGTTATACCATAGGGGAGAAAATATTTGCGACCGGCCGTAGGCCGGCTATGCAAGGAAGCTTTAGTAAGCGAAACCGGTGTTTATTATACCATAGAGACGAACATCCTTGCGTCCGGCCAAAGGCTGGCTATGCAAAGAATTTTTTTTTGCGATGCTAGTGTCTGTTATTTTATAAAATTTGTATTACACTTTTATTTAAATAAACTACATTCTTTCCTAGTGCACTTCCGTAACATTTCGACGTAAAAAAAAAAACGGTAATGTGATCTAAAGAGTTTAATATTTTGAAATAAATTATGTATATCCAGAAAATTCTGTTCAAGAGCTTTAAAATGATACCAATATTGGCCATATACGTTTAGAATTGCAGTGGAAAATCACATATTTATATGAAAACTTTAAACGTCCATAACTCGAAAACTAAGCGTTTGCGCCAACTTTTTTATTTCATTTTTTCTTCTTATTTTTCCATTTTCCATCACCCTGGGTACTTTTTTTTTATTTGGAGCTGCGTCGGTAAACTAGATTTGTTCCATTTGTACTTCCCTATTTTAAATTCCTAAATTCGACGCTAACTTTTTGTTTATACTGCAAATACCCATTATTTGGGTATTTTGGTTTCCCGGTTTTTAAATTTCCAAATTGTACGCTTTTTCTTCAACGCTATCTTGGCTCACGTTTGTTATTTTAATTGTTTACACACCGATCAGCTGTTTTCTTGCAAGATTTCACTGGATACTGTCTGCGTACTTTTTGAGATATTCTCAGACGAAAGAGTAAAATTTGTCTTACTTTCCCAAAAAAATTTACTGAGTATTTGCTACTGGAAAAGTACGCAGACAGACCTAATATCAGTTTAACAAGCGAATTTGGACGCTCAATATAAAAGTGAACAATAGAATAACTACTTATAAAAAAATTAAGAAAAAAAAAAAAAAAAAAAATACAAGTAAAAAAAATATACCAACATATGTATGTATGTACGCACATACATACTTGCAAATAATCTGTGCAAAAAAAATATTTATTCTTTTTTCTTTTATTATTTCGGTGTAACAACATTATACATAATAAAAAGAGCACAGTCAACAAAAAAATAAAAAAATAAAAAAACGGTGAAAAAAAACAAAAACAACTCTATATGAGTAATAACAATGAAACAACAACAAAAGTAAATGATATTCATGCTAGTGAAAGCAATGTGGAAATAAACACAACAACAGAAAACAATACAAGCGTTACCACTGATACCATAATCCCAAACATAGACGCAATGGTAAACAAACAAGAAAAAAGTTGTCAAAAACCACAAGTGCAAGTTGGTATGGATAGGTATATAACAGTGCTTAAACGTGGTCGCAGCCCTGCCTCTTCAGCTGTTGCCTCTGCCTCGAAAGTTCCATCTTTTGATAGAATAAACTCGCAAAATCGTTATGCAATTCTGGAGGATGAATCTTCTGAAACACCCAACGTCATAAAATCGTCGAAGCCACCCCCGATATATCTCAGAGAGCAAAACTCAAGTGAGCTAATAAAAAGTTTAATATCGGTGATAGGTGAAAATTCGTTTTACGTAGCTGCAATCAAGCGTGGTAATATTAACGAAACAAAAATACAGATTAATAATGAGAATGATTTTCGTAAATTAATTAATAAGTTTGAAGCACTTAAAAAAAGCTTCTATACTTACCAGCTGAAAAGCAGCAAAGGTCTGCAGGATGTAATAAAGGGCATTGACTCATGCGTGGACCCAGACGAAATAAAAACATTTTTAGAAGAAAAGGGTTTCAAAATTAAAAATGTTACAAATATTAAAAATAGGGAAAAAATCCCCAACCACTATTTCGAGTGGAGTTAGAGCCCGGCGACGTTAAGCTAAAAAAAAATTAAACGCATCCCATCTACAGTTTAAAATACATCCTGTACAGGAAAATAACGATAGAAGAGCCGCACAAAAGAAATGGGCCCGTTCAGTGTTTAAACTGCCAAGAATTTGGTCATACTAGGGCATACTGCTATTTACCCCCTGTTTGTGTCGTATGTGGAGAACTACATGGTACCGTCCAGTGTGATAAGTCAAAAAATGACCCTAATGTAAAAAAATGTAGCAACTGTGGTGGTAATCACACTGCCAACTATAGAGGATGTCCGGTATATTCAATTGTCAAGCGTTCTGTTGGACAGAAACTTAATCCCCCTCAAACGCAGGCAACTTATCAAGAAAACACTACCGGCGTTCAAATACCGTAGCCAAATAATAACAGAACCTCGTACGCTAATGTCTTAAAATCTAATCATATGCCATTGCAAGGTGATTTACCAAATAATGACGAAATTCCCATTTCTAATTTAACTCGGCTAGAAAAAACCATGGAAACATTAGTGCAAACCGTTAACAATTTTACCAACACAATGGGTAACATGATGCATGAAATGTTAAGAATGCAATCGATGTTATTGCAAGCTGTATTAAATACGCCATGAACTGTCTAAAAATTTGCTTTTGGAACGCAAATGGCATCCGCCAACATAAAAATGAACTAGAATACTTCCTTAAAAATAAACAAATCGATGTTATGATGGTTTCTGAAACTCATCTGACCTCGAGAAATACGTTTAAAATCAATGGTTATATATTATATGATACCAAGGACCCTCGAGGTAGAGCTTGTGGAGGTTCTGCCATTTTGATAAAAAACCGAGTAAAACACTACTTAATGTGCGATCATCGTGAAGATTATCTCCAAGCAACGAGCATTTGCGTTGAGGAATTAAATCGAAACCTAGTTATTTCATCAATATATTCACCACCTAGATTTTCAATATCAGAAAGCCAATATAATAAATGTTTCAAATCATTAGGACCCTGCTTCCTGGCTGCTGGCGATTATAACGCTAAACATACTTTCTGGGGGTCACGACTTATTACGCCTAAGGGTCGTGTTTTATTTAACACAATTCGTAAAATGGATCTAAATGTGATCGCGAGCGGTGAACCAACATATTGGCCTACTGATCAGCAAAAAGTTCCAGATGTCATAGATTTTGGAGTGGTTAAAAACATCCCAGCAGGAACGATTTATGTTGAGGCTTCCTTAGAATTATCTTCCGACCACACACCTACAATTGTTACTATAATGATTCCAAATAGAATCGTATCGCCGTCTGGGTACTTATCGAAATCACCCTCACAAATAAATTGGTTAAAATATAAAAAATATCTTACTGCACATTGCACAGAAAATATTCCGCTTAGCACACCGGAGTGCGTGGATCTCGCTATTGTTAATTTTGACAGTTATCTCAAACTAGCTGTTCAACATTCCTGCACAACCCTCAAAAAAACCAAAAACAATATCATATATTCTACAGATGTCGAGCGTCTATTGACTGAAAAAAGGAAAGTTCGAAGAGAGTGGCAATTGCACAGATCCCCCCAACTTAAGACTTTATTAAAAGAGTGCACAAAAAGGCTAAGAAAGTTACTGCAGTCCCAAAAAACTGCATCCTTTGAAAAATATCTTAAGGAACTTGATGCAACTCCACAATCAGACTACTCATTATGGCGTGCAGCTAGAAATCTTAAAAGACCAGTTATCACTAAACCACCATTAAGAAACTTGAACGGAAGTTGGGCAAGAAATGATATAGAAAAAGGAAATCTTTTTGTTAATCATTTGAAAACCGTATTTACCGCTCACACATCTCTCGATATAGCGGTCGAGTTACCACCTGTTGCTGTTAGAGCAGCTGTTCCACTAAGATTTGAGATAAGAGAAATCGAAAAGGCTATTCATGATTTAAACCCGAAGAAAGCCCCTGATTTTGATAAGATCAGTAACAAAATGCTTTTGGAGCTACCCAGCATAGCAAAGAAAATTATTCTCTTTATTTTTAATGCTATTTTAGGCCTTGAATACTACCCTCAGGAATGGAAAGTATCATTAGTTACCATGATACCTAAATCAGGAAAGGATCCTACAAAAGTTGAGTCATATAGACCTATAAGCTTATTGTCTAATATATCAAAGCTGTTTGAGAAGCTGTTAGTGTCAAAATTAACCCCAATTTTAAATGTAAATAGATGTATTCCAAACCATCAATTCGGCTTTAGAAGAGAACATAGCACAATTGAACAAACCCATCGTATAGTAAACGCCATAAGAAAAACCTTTGAAGAAAAAAAATATTGTTCCGCCCTCTTCATCGATGTTTCTCAAGCTTTTGATAAAGTCTGGCATGAAGGCTTATTACATAAATTGAAGCTAAATTTACCAGTAAACACACACAAGCTGTTAGAAAGCTACTTAGTCGGTCGAAAGTTTATTATTAAAGAAGGTGCTTTTATAAGTTCTCCTCAGCCAATTGACGCTGGAGTCCCTCAGGGAAGCATCATGGGCCCACTGTTATACCTAATATATACCTCAGACATGCCAACAAACAACCACACCCTAACTTCAACATTTGCTGATGATACAGCTTTTTTAAGCGTGCACGAAAACTGTCATGAAGCTTCTCGCTACTTGCAGGATCATATATTTGAACTGGAAAAGTGGTTAAAACAATGGAGGATAAAGGTTAATGAGCAAAAATGCGTACCCCCTATTAAAATCAATAATCAATTAGTGCCCCAACAATCGCATGTAAAATATCTCGGAATTCATCTAGATCGGCGTTTAACATGGAAATGCTATATAGAAGCAAAACTAACACAAATGAAACTAAAAGCAATTCAACTTAATTGGTTTATTGGAAGAAACTCTGTTCTTAGTCTCGATTGTAAACTTCTACTTTACAACTCTATCTTAAAACCAATTTGGTGCTACGGTATTCAGTTATGGGGCACTGCCTCGGCTTCTAATATCGAAAAAGTTCAAAGGCGACAAAATAAACTTCTTCGAATAATCACAGCCGCTCCCTGGTATGTTAAAAACTCAAATATTCACAAGGATCTCAATGTGCCGTTAGTAAAAACTATTATTACGAAGTATGCAGTAAAATATTTAAAAAGACTTGAGTCGCACCCAAATCCACTAGCTCGAAATATTTTAAATTACAGCGGCCACTCTAGATTAAGGAGAAGAGATACAGCAGGACTCATCAGACAAGAAGAGCGCTAAACATCTACATATGTGAACAGAAACCGTGAAGAGAAAAATTTTCGTCTAGCATTGGCAGGACAAAAATAAAGTATTAGTATAAGATTTGATTAATTATTGTTAGTTCATATTTAATATATGAAGATTCAATAAATAAATAATGAGAAAAAAAAAAAAAACGATGAAGTCGTATGGAATGTCAAATTTTTTTTCGTGATACTTGTCATTTTCATAACACATTGCGTTCACACTATCACACATTTACATATTACTTGAGTTTTTGACATGTATTAATACAAAGTATAATAGTGCAAGCTAGCCTTTAGTCTTCGCCCACATTATGTAACATTTCCTGTGAAACATTCGAGCTAAATGATGAAAGGGGAAAGACGGAACGTGGTCTTTGCTTCGTGTACGAGCAGTTTTTGTGCAAAATTATTGCAATCATTTTGCTGATGTTGAGTGATGAATTTAAAATAAGCAGCCTCACTAAACATAAGTGATAGTGATGTTAAAAAAAGTTGCACTCAAAAAAATTGTTTGATTTAAGAAAGAGCAATCATGAGTTTTTTGCAACTTTTTTGTTCTTCACTCGTTTGAGTGCGACTTTAAATTTTGCACTAAATTTACAAACAAAACACTTATTTTTTCATGATTAAAGGCAATAATTATTCCTTTATTAACAAAATTTAATGTTGTTTAAATTCCTCTGCTTATGCATATCATCACAGGAATCAAAAACTATGCGCATACAAAATTACATTTCTTAAATTTTAGTGAGAGTCTGTTTATATGCAGCTTTTTGATTGCAAGTGCAAATTTTGCAATATTTGAATTGAGTGCACATTTTTGCATTCAATATTCGTTTAGTGATAGCGAAAAAATTTGCAATATCACTAAATGTTTTTTAGTGGTAGTTAAAAAAAATAGCAATCATCACTAAAGCTGGTAAAAAAGAGTGCAAACTAATTTTTTTGCAATTTTATTTAGTGATAGTGCACTGCCTATTTAAATCCACATTTAGTGCACTACCCCCAACTATGGTTGATACACACTTGGTTTACATTAAATATTATTTAAATTTTAAATTCGGAAATGTTTCAGATGTACATTTTAAATTTTAAATGAGAGCCGATCTCGGTTCATTATGACTAAAAATTTTAATAATTAAATGGACTATACAATTAATTTATAAAACCATGGATTTTGTAATTACATGTGAGAAAAAACATATTTTTTAAAGGAAAAAAAAATTGTCAAAAAACGACAAAAAATTTCAGAAAATCTTAGATTTAACCCAATATAACTTAGCTATTTTTTTTAACCGGATGACGCCTTAAAGAGAAGTATAACTACATCGACAATAACTACATATAATAATAGTTTAAGAAAAAAACTTGCTAAAACTTAATTTCGCAGGCCTGTGTAATTAAATGCTTCTTTGTATTATTCGAATAAAATTGCTTAAAAACACGAGGTTTAAAATAAAAAACTGCAAAAAAAAGATATATCGGCACCTTTGGCAACGCTGAGATGGTGTGTTGTGTTTTTATTGTTGATGATACAATTGAAAATTTAACAAATGATTACAACAAGTTAAAATACCAAATAAATTCTACTTGCAAGCAAGTTGCCTGCTATCGTTGTTTTTGGACCAGGTGTAGTTACAAAAGTATTGGTACCAATTTGTACGAAATTTGGAAATTTCACCTAATGCCGTTCATCAGATATAAATAAATCTGTTTTGTGCCACTGTTGCATATAATTTTTATTTAATCATTTATACAAAAACAGTTACTGACTACTTGTTAATTGGACGAGCTTAAAGTAATATAACTTTACTTACAAAGAGACAAGAATAAAGACAGTCAAAAGAGGGGCAAAATGCGACTTTAAGCCGGCGATACACTATCCTATTCAGTCGTACGATTTGCCAAAAAAAATCGTGTGACTAAAAAAGAATGATAGTGTGGCTTCAAAATGAATTGAATTACAGATTTTTTGACAAGGTTGACCGACTTGCAAATGTTTACGAAAATTTTCATAAAATGATAAATTCTATGAAATTTTCTTTTTGCATCTTTTTGTGGCATTGACAGCAGAATTGGCAAACATTTTTTAATGTTGGGTAGAATTGCGTCCGATTTTCGTGTGTAGGATAGTGAATACTGCCCTTTATTCGCATAACGGTAACGCTGGCTATACGGCGAAAATGAATGTAAATAAACAAAATAATTGACAATTGCCGTCACACCGAGGCGAAAAATACTGTGACCAGCTGGCTTTCTGAGGCCACCTCCTTTTTCCATCACGGTCCCAATTGTGTTCCTTGCCTTAAATTCCAAATACAAAATACATGTGTAGGCTTGTGTCGTTCATGAATGAATTACTTCAACTGAATGATTCACTTAAGTGAAAGAATGAAATATTTCTGTATTTTCTTTCAATTTCTTTCATCATTCAGTTTCATCTTTCTTTCATTCTCTGTTTTATGTTAAATACGTTCATTCGTCTACCTGGCAGTTGTTTTGACAATGTTGCATATTATAGTATGTTTCCACTATGAGGAAAACAACTTGTTTTGGGCAAAACGTGTTTAAGTGTTTCCATTATGTTTAAGTGGTTTTGGTTTTCGAATTTTCGAAATCAATTTGACGTTTATGTTGTAAACAAACATGGATGCACAACAAAATTTGTGTGACCAAAAAAAAGTTATAAGTTTTACAAAAAATTTTATTAAAATGGAAAATAAAATTAAATTATTAACAAATTATATTGTATATAACAACAACATGTCTGAATAGAAAAACCTTTATCTTTTAAATTATTTTATTTAATGCACTTCTAACTAAATTAAGTTCACACACGCGAGTATACATACATACTATCAATCATGTATTAATATATATACATATGTATAAATAACTTTATTATCCACAAAATGTATCACTTACGGAAAATTTTATAAATTTTTAAGCACAAATTTTTTTTTTTTTGTAAATTTTCTTTTTTTAAATGTTTGGTTTTTTCAGTGCGTTTTTATTATTGCAAATGATAATCAAATATGTCACTTTTTCGAATTTTTCAATCACTATTAATGGATATCCCAGAGTTGCATTTATAATCATAGAAGAAATGCAGTTGCATAGACAATTTTCGACATGTTTTTGAGCAAAACCTGTTTTTGTTTGAGTTTTTCGAACATTCAAAATGTATGGGAAAACAAGTAGCAAAACACTTGTTTTGCTGCAAAACTGGTTTTGTGGCCCAAAATACGTAAGTGGAAACGCACTATTATGCTGTTAGTTAGGTCCAAGGCGAATTCAACTAGTTGAACTAGTTAGGTTAGGTCTTTTTCCATTTATCATATACTTTTTTTGTAGATGGACCGTTTGTTCTTTGTTAATAAAATCGCTAATTTTGGTCGAAAGATTTCATAATTTGTTGTGTTGATGAAATATATCAGAATCAATGAAAAAGTAGATTCTTATTTTTTTTTTTTGTAAGTTAGGGACTTCTGCGTTTAAGGTAACAATATTAACATACTAAATGCATGCGTAATTTATATTTCTAAAACAACTCTTTAAATTAAAAAGAAAATCTAGGTACATATAATCAATTTTTGTTTTTAAAATAACAATTTAAACATTCATTAAAAAAGATAGACACTTCATTCTGAAAGCTGGGTGTCTTTGAGAAAGGTGAAAGAAAAGAATGAATTATGTAATTCACTTAACCTTTCTGAAAGAGAATGAAAGATTCACATAAATGAAAGATTTTGCCCAATACTATACACAGGGCTGCCAGATAAAATTGTGAAAAAATTGTCAATTTCCTGAGAAAAAATAACAAAATCGTCGACCCATTTTTTAAAAAATTTAAAATTTGTATACCGTTATATACAAGTTGGTTTTTTATAAGTTTGTCATTCCTTTTGTAATTGCTACAATATTAATATTAGGCCCTATAAAGTATATCCCCATATTTATAAAAAATATTTGAGGCTTATAGCAGAATTTTGTATGAAAATTTGTTTAATATACCTTTTATTAATCAAAAATATTTTTTATGAATATGGGGGTATATGTATATTCTGAGTCTTTATGAATAGCAAAGTTGCTATACATTTATATTAGACATAGTACGGAATAGTGTGCTGTTATATTTCAGCCAGATCGGTCAACAAATGCCTAAAGTATGAACAAAAAACCACGACTGCCTGTAATTTCTACCCATCTCTAAGTCCAAAGCTCTAATTTTGACTTGTAAACTGCTTTAAATCTTCTTATAATTAGTTATTATTTTTTCTTTTTTACCTGAAATAACATTTTTTCACGAAATTATAGTTTTGGCACCATGGCAAAGGAGGAAAAAATTTGGCTTAAAAATTTTTCATATATATCGAGTGTTAAATTTTAAAAATGAGCCAAATCAGTCCATCACTTCACCTGCTCCCCACACGAGTGCACTCTCAAGGTTTTGGTATGAATTTTTACTTAAATTCACTTGACTCAATATTTAGCTTTTGCCCATAAAATTTTTTATGAAAGAGAGCAAACATTTCTAGTATAATTTTATTTACAATAGGAATGAATATAAAAATTTAAGCTTTCTTGTTTACAAAAAGGTTTTTTTTCTGTGCTGCCTAATAACAAACATCAAAAGATTTAAAATTGTCTTACTTTGAAGATTGAATAAAATCGTCACTTTTTAGAAAAAAATCAGCAAATCGGCACTTTGCTAATTTCGGAACCAAAAATCGTCAAAATGACGATAAATCGTCAATTCTGGCAGCCCTGACTATACATGTGGCTTTTTGTCAGTGCGGCCAGGTCTAAAAAAATTTTTACAGCTAACACTGCAGCCACACGATCAAGTTGTTCTTGATAGTCTTTGACATATACAGTAGCTCGTTTCTGTATTTCTCTCATCGTAAAATTTCCCGCATGAAACAAGTGAATTACGACAAAAACAGTGCAATTAAAAAAAAATGGGTTTTCTCACATAAGTGTTTCTGTGTATTTACTTTGGGAGAATTATCTGTCATTTAAATAATTTTCCAGCAATTATTGGAAGGATGTGAGAAAAAGTGTTTCTGTATCAAAATTATGCTAAAAGTTTCTCACAAGAACTGTCAAAATAAGTCACATTAGAAATTGATGCGAGAAAAATAAAATTTAAAAAAATGGAGCACAAATTATTGTGAAGTGATGAAAATAAATAAAGCACAATTGTTATATTTTGTTATTTTATTTTCTTAAGCCCTTTATTGTTTTCGTTTTATGCAGGGCTGCCAGATAAATTATGTGAAAAAATCGTTAATTTTCTAAAAAAAAATAAATAAAAAAAATCGTCTATTTTGTTTTAAAAAATTGAACAATTTAAAATTAATTTTGACAAATTTTGTTCGATTTTTACTAAAACAATAAAAGAAATAGTTAAAGTTCATGGGTAAAATACATATTTTATACATACATACAACCTGAAGCTTGAGATCTATTTATATACAATTATTTATTTTATTTTTTCTTTAATCCGATAACAATTTAAAATTTCAGATTGTTTTTTTCCTAAAAAAATCACCGAAAGGGGTGACAAAATATCATATTGGAATAAAACTAACACTTTTGGCCAAAAAAAGGCAAAAATTTCCTATAGTGCATTGACTGAAAAATGGGGTAATAGTTTAATGTTTTTATCACATAAACAAATATATTTAATAATCAAAGGAAATAAAAATTAAACAGTTTTCCTTCGAAATTTTAATTTTGCCGATAAATTTTTTAAGCTGCCTTGTTTTTAAAGATATCGTTTTTCTGTGGTGCCTAATACACAAACATATAAAACTATTTAAAATTATTTTATTTCAAAGAAAAAATCAGCAAATCAGCACTTTGCCGATTTTGGAACAAAAAATCGTCAAAAAGACGATAAATCGTCAAATCTGGCAGCCATATTTTTATTATATCTATTTCTTTCGTTGACGTTTCGCTTGCATTTGACACTTAATTACTGGAAGTATTCCGTTTAAAACAGAATCTGTGTTGTCTGTTCTCGCATTCAAATACAGAAACACTTTTTTCTCACAAATCGAGAAACGATGGAATTTGTTGTGTCAGACTTAATGTGAGAAATTTTGTGATGCGAGAAATACAGAAACGAGCTTCAGTTTGCAAAAAATTTCCAAAAATTGAAAGCTGTGACGTAGGCTGCACGCAATTTTGAAGCAATTTACTTTCAAGATGTCATCAAGACAACAACTAATAAAGACATACCAAAAATTTCCATGTTATAACAGTTTAGAATTGTAGTGCAAAATCACATATTTATGTATATGAAAACTTTAAACGTCCATAACTCGAAAACCAAGCGTTTGCACCAACTTCCTTATTGTATTTTTTCTTCTTATTTTTTCATTTTCTATTACCCTAGGTACTTTTTTTTTTATCAAAGAATCAAAGGGCAAATAATATTTAAAATCGACATGATAAGGGCATTTCTAAAATTTCCTGAATATTTTATTTTTTTTAACAAGACCGGTTTCTTAACATAAGAATTATCTATTTACATACGAAATTTCATTTTGGGTACAACTATTTCTAGTCAAAATTTACTATAATAAATAAATTTTTTTATTAAAATCAATGAAACTATACGTCCAAATTTTTAAAATAAACAATGCTAGAAAAGCTTAAAACATTTTCCAAAAATACTTAATCAAATGTCAAGTGCTAAATGAAAATTTTTCGGCTAAATAGAAATTTGTAATGCTAAATTTAGCTGCAAAAATGCCAAAATGGCCACACGGCTTTTTCCAGATGTAGAGTTGCACTCAAGAAAAATAGAAATAAGCCCAACAAGAAATGCATAACCAAAACTAAAAAAAAAAATTTACATTCGTTGATCCACTCTAACACATATGTTAGAGTGGAACATCTAACACTTCTAAAATAATTCCAATTTTTTAATATAATTTTTTCATACGCTTGGCCTGTCGATTCTTGTAAAAAATTTGAATTGTTTAAATTAAATATTACAAAAGTTATTTGCCATATTAAGTTAAAAAATTTATTTGCTTACATATGTCCTTTGCAACTACGATGCATATTAAAGTAAAGGAGGGCGTACTGATGGCGGCTCCAGAAAACGTGGTGGTAGATTTTCTGGAAATAAAAGGTCATGTACGAAACAGTCGTGTTAAAAGAAGTGGTCTTCCAACAGGTAGCGGTCATTCGGGTGGTTGCTTTGGCCGCTGATAATAAAGGAGCAAATTATACCAAATATTTAAAATCCTGATGACTTTTCAAGTATGTATGTATTTGGCTTTTTAGTCACAAGTTGTTAACAAAATAATATTTCTTTATATGATCTACGAGAAATTTATTGGTAATGAGTACGTTTACCTCCATTAGAAACGAACTTTTATAAATAAGATCCCAAAAGGAAATCCAGACCCATGTAAGAAAGGAACGTTATAGAGCAGCCACAGAAATGTCGTTACGTGGTCACGCACCCACACTGTTTAGGCACGAGAACCCTACATATTTTGCAGGGCATGAAAACCCTACATGGGTCGCAATAGCGAGTACATTTACTCGTCGTTTTCTTTCTTTTTAACATCAGCAGGCAGTTGAACTCTTCTTTAAAAATTAAAAACCACACAGTCAGTGAAGTGCTCTTAACGTGTATTAAACTTGTTATTAAATAATCAATAAAATCTGTTCAAAAAGTGGCAAATAATTTTTTTCTCAATTTAAAATAAGTTGACAAATTTTCAGCTAGATTTTGTATAAAAGAAAAAGTGTTATAACCAGTCTATTTAATAAAATTTAATAATTAACAAATAACCATTTTCACGTGGTGGACTTGGTTCGTGGAGTGTCACAAAAAATAATCCTTAAGACCCATTAAAGCACCTGTGTATTTTAAAGAATTACGATTGGTTTCATTGTTGCAATAACCAATTGAAAACGCAAACCCTTTACAAGGAAACCCAAAACCAATTGAGGAGCGTCGGCGTTGTTCTTCTAAGACGGAGCTCTTTGGGGATTTTAAAAGGTCGAACACAGAGCTTGTCAACTTGTAAAAGGAAAATCAAACGTAAAACGGTTCCAAGGGAAAAAGGCATCAGGAAACCCCCACTCAATTTGAGACCAACCCCCCATTCAACTAGAATACCAGCCCACCGTAAGTACTATCAAATTATTATATATTTGTTATTTCACCCCCCGTGTACCCATACACACACCTATTATATGCTTTAATGATTCCTGCTTGATTTTATTTTTTTAATAAAAAGTTTATTTTAAAATTAAAGGTTAGTACTAACCAATTTTTACGCTATAAATAGCTAGTTAGTGCTAACCTCTATTTACGTTATGATTAACTAGTTAGTGTTAACCATTATTTACGCGATCACTAACTAATATAGAGCAACGTAGTAAGTCCCAATTTACACTAGGGACATTTCTTGACGGACATTTTTTGAATTCTCTTTTAATCTTACCTGTAGCGTTTACATATGAAACATTAGAAGTCAGACAGAAATTTTATACTTGTTTCTTTCTTTTCTTCATTCGTAAAGTTTGGCGGCTTTTTCTTGTAGTGTTTATTATAATAGTCTGTGGTGTTATTTTGCAAATTTAAATTGCCAAACATTTTTGTAAAATAAAAACCCGAGTATTGTATTCATTTACCACAAAAATGTATTTTTATTAATTAATTTTTTGTTTTTACTTTAATTTATTAGTTTATTTATTTAGAAAGCACAAGGCAAGTTATCAACACCACAAACATAACACAATACAAGCCAAACTGACGACAAATTGAGAAAAATAATATAAAGCAACAAGATGTAAGCTACGAAAAGTAAGAAAGAGAAATGAAAAAATGTCCAGTACAGATAGTCATGTACTACACACTCTACCTTTTCGACCCCTCGCCATCAAACTAAGTCTGTCCGGCAAGAAATGTCCCTAGTGTAAATTGGGACTAAGCAGTACAGATATACAGCTGCGGTCAAAAAAATAGCACCAGGATATAAAAAAAAGTTCTTCGTTAGATATTTGTATATAGGTCAAACTGATTTCATTGAATACTTGTCATAAGATACTTTCAGAACTGTCAAACAATATTTAACAAAAAGCAATTGATTTGGTTTTTTATTTGATATAAAATTTTTAACTTTTTTAAAACAACTTAAAAAACACTCAGTCAAAAAATAGCACTACAGCTCTTATTCTATTAAAAAGAAATACTTTAACTAAAAATAAATTAAAGATTTTTAATTCTGTTTTTTATGATGTCTTCTCATATTGAAATTAATATGTTGTTGCGTGCCCATTATTGGTATTTGATCCATTTTTTTAACTATTAAATCACTATTAATATTTTTTAATGAATTTTTGTTATTCGGTGCTATATTAATGACTGCGCTGATGCAGAGTTGTTGTATAAAGCTAGAGGTCCACACCACGCATTACACGCCTTCTCGCAGCCTTCGCAGCTGTCAAAAAAGTAGAACCTGTGTAATTATATGTAACAAGTTACACGCACAAAAGCGTAGGATGCATTGAGGCGTTAAATGCAAAAAGTAGGGTTACTTTCTACTTTTGCAAGCGTCACAAGCAGCATTTGAACAAATCAGCTGATGTTGACAAATGAAAACTTATTTTTACTTGTAGTAATGCCGCATACAAAGCGTTGCATGTAACTTGAAACGTAGAACGCAAGTAAGGTATACAAATCATGCAATGCGTGGAGGCGAAAAAGCGTGGAGTGGACCTCCAGCTTAATTTCGATCATTGGAAAAAAACCGTTAACATTTTTTGGAAAAAATAAAGACGCTCAGAGAGAATATACATATTATAACAGTATGACATACTTAATTTGAAAAAAATTAGCACAAGATATTTGTTTTCACTATAATGAACATAGAATAGATTATTCATGCTATTTTTCTTACTGGCACTGTATGTTCCGTAGTCGAGTGGAATTAATTAGTTAGAAAGACAGGCAAAATCACATGTACACAAGAGTTTCAATTAGTTTTTTCATTTTGCTCTTAATAAACTAATAGAAACTTAATCCAATATAGTGGTCAAAACTACCGGTCATTTTACTAGTAGTGTTCTTGTTGGGAAGATTACGATATCAGGCAGACTTAAAAAAAAATTTACTGCGCAAGTAGGAACTCTGACGTCACACAACTTGCGTTCTAATTGGCTAATAATTTTTAGCTTTCAAATTGTTATGCGTATGCATGAAACAAAGAAAACAAGATAGTGCACTAAAATTTAAAAAAACATTCTTTTTCTGCGCATGTACGTCATAGTAGCAAATGATGATCACACAAACACATGTATGTGCTATGCTGAATGTTTGTTTAGATCAGTGGTGTCAAATATGATTGTGTTGGTGCGATTACTCTTGTCTCTTACATTCCCAGCAGGAGAAATCTGCGGTTGCGAAGCCTATTACGAGGCCTTATTAACATACATATTTTGCTATGAAGACTTTAGAGCAATTAATAGTAACACAATTATCGAAAAATGTTGAGTTATTGACAGACACAATCAGTTATTATTTAAATAAATTTAATTTGGAACCTGCATTTCGCAGAAACTTTGCTTATTTTTTGGAAAAATTGAGCACTTGACTATATATGAAATCTTTTTACAACCTTATACAATTCTTTCCAATATTTTTAATTTTGTGCTCAACATACCTTTGCGAATGCCAACAATGAAAATAATTTTTGCACATACCAATGCAAATAATAACCCCATTAAGTTTAAAAATATTCTATAATTATTAACCGCCATTATAAAAAGAGAAGATTTTACTAGCCTATAAAAATATACTTTTATTTACTAATAATATCTTCTAAATTTAAATTGCAGTTTCGAAACAACAACACATTTTGTAGGTTTGTGGACGTTAAACAATAAAGTTTCATTAATACATCAATAATACACATCTTATTACCCAAAAATTTTACCTGCTGTCACATTTGCTTTTATGTGTATAGGTTTACACATAAATTGCATTAAAACAAGACTTTTTTAAATATTTTTACTAACTTAAAAGATTTTGTTTGTTGTGCTTAATTCCCTTTTTAAATAATTGATAAAAAGTACTGAAATTTATTGTTGGAGGATAAGCTGTTCCTATGCGCATTTCACTGGTTGCTTAGGCCAGATCATCAGGAAACGTTCTCCTAAATAATTTTAGAAAAGCCAAAGCTATCAGCAAACAAAACTACAGAGAAAACTAACTTAAGAAAAGTGTTTTCAAAGAAAAAAACCCACCGACGCGATTGGTACAGAAAGAAAAATATTTTTACAAGCACAAAATACCAACAAATTCTTGTAGCTATTTTTTTCTTAATAATTTCTGCATTTAGGTACGTCTTTTTAACGAAAGAAAAAGGGACCCTTTAACAGGCATCAATGAATTTTTTTCACAAACAAAACACATATCGTTAGCTTAAATGCAAAACAATGTAGATATTATTTGTCAATCATTGTACAATGTTAAAAACAGAAATAAAACAAAACATAAACAAAGATAATAAATAATAAATATATTATTTCTGTTTAGGGGCCTCAAAACAGGCCGTGTAATATAGCCCTGTGAATGAGAGTGTTTTGCAGTAAAAAATTATATTTTACGCTCGCAAAATAAAAGAGCGTAAGCGTACATGTAAGTTTTGCTGACACAATTGTGTATGACGCTGACATTCATGATCTAAACCAGGGATTTCCAAAAATTTTTTGGTTGTGTAGTAGTGAGTACCAGAGAGTAAACAAATTGAGAGAATGCATTCATTTCGAGCCGAAATAAAATGTTAGTAATATATTTTATAAGTTGTATAACACAAAGGTACAAAATTAAAATTCTTTACCAATTCAATGTCGCTGATTTTAAAACTGCACTTTTTTTTTATTCGGAAGCTTTTTGACTCTAAATCAGTTTCAAATATCTTATCAAACAATTGTAAAAAAATTAAAGATTTTTATGTTTTAAAAATTCATAAAAAATAAATATTGCACGCAAATCGCAGCTGATAGAAAAAAATTACAGTTTTAAAATCAGCGACATTGAATTGGTAAAGAACTGCTACACATTTTCTATCAACACAAAAAATTTTTAATTTTGTTCCCTTGTGTATACCTACAACTTGTAAAATAAAATCTTCTAAATTTATACTTTTATGGCAGTTTCGTAATAGTAGAATGCTTTTCAAATGGGATAAACTTAATTTATTACGTTGCTTGGAAGAAATAAATTTTAAATCCGAAAAATTTTTTTCGCATAGGTAAGTAGTGCCGAATAAAGAGAGGCAGTTAAATGAATTTTTTTAGTTCTGGATAGAACTCGCCATCCAAATCTTTCCAGAACTCTACAATATTATTTTCGTCTGGAGCATTTACTTCGCTTCGTAGTATGATTAGTTCTGATTGAATATCAAATTCGTAGTTGCTTACATCGCAACGAAAAGGGTTTTCGAAAAAATCTAATAGCGGTTGTAAAATTACAAAATCTTGAAACCTGTCTTGAAAATTATTGAAAAGTGTTTCAAATATTTCGGCATATTCATATCTTTTGTCGATTTCGAGATTTCTATAAACAAGTGAAGTTTTTGGAAAATTGGAAAAATCACCAGTTTTAATTTGGGAAAAAATTAGAAAAAGTTTTGTTTTAAAATTGTAAATGATTTTTGACAAGCCGCATATATTGCGTTCTTTTCCTTGTAATTCCAAATTAAGTTCATTTAACATACTTGTCATATCTGCCAAAAAAGCTAAGGCTAAAATAAAATTATTGTCTTTTAAACACTGTACTAAAACTTTTTCTATTTTCTCAGTTTCTAGGAACTGAAGAACTTCTTCTCTTAAATCATAAAGTCTATTCAGGCAATCACCGCGACTTAGCCACCGAACTTCTGTAAACATTTTCAGGTCACAATTCACAGCATTTTTGTTTTTTTAAAAAGGTAAAATAGAAAGGGTATTCACGCTGTTGGGTTTTTTTTTCAGAGAGAGAGCGGGGAGATTTCTCCCAACGGAGACGGTACCGCGACCAAACCAGGTCTATTGTACCCACCCCCCTTTAGCTGGCCAAAAGACTCTCTGCCTCCCAGAGAAACCCAAGAAGGTCTTTTGCCGGTATTACACCGACTCGGGACGCGCCCATCGCACCGTGACCCAAGTGTCTCCTTCTGGCCCATGCCAGCGCGGGGCAGTCACACAGTAGGTGCTTTGTAGTTTCGTATTCTTCACGGCATAGTCTACATTCCTGGTCCTCTGCCAGGCCCATCCGAAAGAGGTGGTGCTTGACCGTATGGTGGCCCGTCAAATAAGCCACCAACAGCCGTAATTCTCGTCTGTTGAGACCCTTTGTCTCCAGTGTACTCCCGGGAAATATAAATTCCTTCGCCTGACGCATTCCCGGTAGCGATACCCAGTATTTTCTGTGCTCGCTGAGAGCCGATTCCCCCAATAGGGACTGGGTAGTGGCCCAGCTTAACCCACAAAAGGGCTCGGGGCCCACCATTTGGGCATTTGCTCCAGCCCTAGCCAGTTCATCAGCCCTATCGTTACCCGGAACCCCTGAGTGTCCCGGCACCCAACAGAGTGTCACTCTGTTTCTTGAGCCCAGCTCCTGTAGCCTTCCCCGGCATTCCGCCACCAACTTCGAGGACAATTTCCAGGAAGAGAGTGCCTTAATGGCCGCTTGGCTATCAGTGAATATCGCAATGCTGTTTCCTATCATTCCCTTGTTAAGAATGTAGCTACAGCACACATCGATGGCGTGGATATCGGCCTGGAATACACTTGGTGTTCTTCCCATGGCTATCGAGATTCGCGTGTTTGGTCCAAATACCCCAGCACCCACCCCGTGCTCCGATTTGGATTCATCAGTATACCAGCGTAGTCCCTGGTTACCATCACTAGGAGCTAATTTCATCAGACCAGCGTGTCCGTTGACCCCATCCGACAGTCCGGATGTTTGTTGGATCCTAAGGAGACTCGATATTGCGACCTTCCTTATATGGATGTGTAATGGCAAGATGCCCAAAATAGTTTCAAGTGCCGCTGTTGGACATGTGCGCATCACTCATGTCAGAGCTACACAGACCATTCTCTGTAGCCTTCCGCACTTTTGAATCGCCGACACCTGCTGGATCTTTGGCCACCATACCAGGGATCCATAGGTGATTATCGGTCTGATCATCATGAAATAAAGCCACTTAATCATGCTAGGGCCAAAGCCCCAGGTCTTCCCAAAGAAGCTCTTACAGGCCCAGAAGGCCCTAAGTGCCGCATCCAAGTGCGAGTTCCAATTTAGCCGTTTATCCAGAACAATTTTCAGGTACTTGAATTCATTGGAGTACTCGATTTCCGTCCCATTCACTGACAGTCTACCCAATCTGTGTTTATATCTTCTCGTGAACGGGACCACGACCCTTTTTTGGGGGTTGATGTTCAGCCCCCTTTCATGGCACCAGTTGAGAACCTTGTCGAGAGCACCCTGCATCACCTCTGTGATTGTTCTCTCGAATCTTCCGGTCACAATGATGGCCAGGTCGTCCGCATAACTAATGGCCCGCAGGCCGTATTCCTCAAGTCTGACGAGCAGGTCATCAATCACAAGGCACCATAGCAGGGGAGAAAGTACCCCACCCTGTGGACAACCTTTAACAGCACTAATGCTGACGCTAGCGTCATCCCAAGAGGCGGTAATTCTCCGTTGTCTCAGCATGGCGCCGATCCAATTGATGGTATAATCATCTATCCGTTTTTGCAACAAAGCATCCTTGATAGAGTCGTAACTTGTGTTGTCGAAGGCACCCTCCACGTCAAGAAAAGCACATAGTGCAATATCCTTGTTGTTATGTGCCTTCTCTATTTGCGCAACCAGATGGTGCAATGCTACTTCCGTCGACCTACCCTTCTGATAGGCGAACTGCGTTCCGTGCAATGGCGCGGAGATTCTCAGCTCGTCCCGGATGTGCAGGTCCAGTAGCCGCTCAACAGTTTTAAGCAGAAATGATGTAAGGCTAATAGGCCTATTGGACTTCGGCTTCTCTAGCGGCTTGTTGCCATATTTGGGGATAAACACCACTCTGACCGCTTTCCACGCGGTCGGAATATGACCCCAGGTGAAGCTAGCCAGACCAATTAGCGGGTCCATTATAATATTAAGACTTTCCTGTAGTAATACCGGGAAAATCCCGTCACCACCTGGTGACTTATAAGGGCTAAAGGAGCCAACTGCCCAGCGAACCCTATCCTTGTCGAAAATTCTACCGGCCAATCCCGTGGCTCGTCCAGCTCCTGGGATTGCCGCTTCGATCTCCGCGTGTTCATTGCCCGTCACAATAGTAGAGCCTGGGAAATGAACTTGTAGCAGGGTTTCCAGAGTTTCCCTACGATTTGCAGTGAAGGTACCATCTGTTCTCTCCACTAGGCCCACTCCGTTGGAGTGTCCTTTGGCAATTACCCTATTAAGCCTTGCCGCATCAGGGAGGTTTGCTATGCCACTGCAAAAGCTCCACCATGTATCCCTTTTGGATTTGCGTAAGGATCTGCTGTAATCAGTAAGAGCACATTTGTACTCCTGCCAATTCTTAGTCTTCTTTGCCTTGTTGAATAACCTTCTGACCTGTCGCCGCTTCAGTTCGAGCGTGTCGTTCCACCATGGAGTTCTACGGCTGGAGCTGAAGTTGCGTATGGTCGTGCTCTCCCGAAAGGATGAGATCAGTGTATCCTCTACAAGGTTGGCTGCTAGCTCAATATCATCGACTGACCAGATGTCGGTCATTAGGAGCCCAGCCTTTCGGCTGACGAGGGACTGGAACTCCTTCCAGTCCGTTCGTCTAGGATTAAGAGCGCCTTTGCGCAGATCCGCCCTACCCGGTATGTCGAACCGTATATGTTGATGGTCCGACAGCGAGGCCTCATCCGTTACCCGCCAGTTACGAATTGAGTCTCGCAGGGCGCCGCTGACCAGTGTGAGGTCCAGTACCTCCTCTCTGATTGCATTAATAAAGGTCGGCTTGCAGCCGACGTTAGCTATGTCTAAGTTAGTACCTACCAGATAGTCCAGTAATAACTCACCTCTTTTGCTTATGTCACTGCTACCCCAAACGGTGTGATGAGCGTTGGCATCGCAGCCAAGAATTATCTGCTTACCATGCATACTGCAGTGACGTACCAGGTCCTTCGGTGGAGCAAATTCTTCTTCGCCGGGGAAGTATGCCGTCGCTACGACGATCTCCGACGACCCCCATTCTGTGGGTATATTGATCTGTGCAGCCACTAGATCTCTGAAAATAAAATTTGTCAATGGAATTATTTCAACACTCTTGTCGACAAGTAACGCAGTGCGTGGTTTGTCCACTGACCGATCATAGATCAACTTACTTGAGAGGGATTGTAGTCCCCGGACCAGGCCACCACTGACCCACAGCTCTTGCAAAAGCGCAAGACCGATGTTCTCCTCGGCGAATATCCTACACAGTGTGGCCGACGCCCCTTTGGCGTGGTGTAGGTACGCCTGCAGCACCCTAATGGTGCTCATCTCCATCTTTATGGATCGCTGCACCAAATCCCCAAGCCTATTGCGTCGGGGTCCCTTCCCTCTAGAACCTTTCGTCGGTTTTTCCGGCCTTTCCTGAGGGTTGTTTGTGCTGCGATTGGCCGAAGGCTGAGGCTTTCGTTTGTTTTCCCCCCTCTCATCTGCCCGTTTCCTCTCGCGAGCAATCACCGCTCCGCTGGTAGACTGGCCATCGTGTGGGGTGGGTATTTGGTTTTTCTGGGGTGGTTCCTCGACTCCTTCAGTTTTGGCCCCAGCAGGCTTTTCATGTTTGTAGCCTGACCTGCCCAAAGCAATAGCTGATCTTACCTCCCAGCTTAACCAGCTTCTGGTAGGAGCAGCCATCCACTGCCAGACGGAGGTGAAGGAATTCACCATGCGTCTGCCTTTGTACCACCGCCCAATGTGCAGCAGCCAAGTCATTCTGAGCTGTTATGAAGGCCAACACCTTTTCATTTGGCAGCTCCAGACTGTGTGGGAAGTACCCGCGCACAAAATGTGTGCGAGGGAATTCTTCCTCAGGGACTATCTTGCAGTCAACACCTGATTTGGCTTGGATGAATCCAAGGTTGGCCTTTGTCCACTCCGCCGTCTCATTATTGACGCACACAAAAAATAAATAAATAAAAATTGCACGCAAGGCATTGGATGTTACCAAAAGCATTTTTGACCGCACAATATTTTTTGAGTGTAAGCTAAAACAAAATAATATAGCATCCGCCAGACATGTACACTTGTCGAAGTCACATCGACGACTGAATTGAAGAGTATAAAAATATGTGTTAGTAGTGGTGTACACAATTGTGCAAAGAAATGGAAACCCCTGGTCTAAACAAACATTCAGCGTAGCACATACACGTGTTTGTGTGATCATGTTTGTGCTCATTTGCTACTATGACGTACATGCGCAGAAAAAGAATGTTTTTTTAAATTTTAGTGCACTATCTTGTTTTCTTTGTTTCATGCATACGCATAACAATTTGAAAGCTAAAAATTATTAGCCAATTAGAACGCAAGTTGTGTGACGTCAGAGTTCCTACTTGCGCAGTAAATTTTTTTTTAAGTCTGCCTGATATCGTAATCTTCCCAACAAGAACACTACTAGTAAAATGACCGGTAGTTTTGACCACTATATTGGATTAAGTTTCTATTAGTTTATTAAGAGCAAAATGAAAAAACTAATTGAAACTCTTGTGTACATGTGATTTTGCCTGTCTTTCTAACTAATTAATTCCACTCGACTACGGAACATACAGTGCCAGTAAGAAAAATAGCATGAATAATCTATTCTATGTTCATTATAGTGAAAACAAATATCTTGTGCTAATTTTTTTCAAATTAAGTATGTCATACTGTTATAATATGTATATTCTCTCTGAGCGTCTTTATTTTTTCCAAAAAATGTTAACGGTTTTTTTTCCAATGATCGAAATTAAGCTGGAGGTCCACTCCACGCTTTTTCGCCTCCACGCATTGCATGATTTGTATACCTTACTTGCGTTCTACGTTTCAAGTTACATGCAACGCTTTGTATGCGGCATTACTACAAGTAAAAATAAGTTTTCATTTGTCAACATCAGCTGATTTGTTCAAATGCTGCTTGTGACGCTTGCAAAAGTAGAAAGTAACCCTACTTTTTGCATTTAACGCCTCAATGCATCCTACGCTTTTGTGCGTGTAACTTGTTACATATAATTACACAGGTTCTACTTTTTTGACAGCTGCGAAGGCTGCGAGAAGGCGTGTAATGCGTGGTGTGGACCTCTAGCTTTATACAACAACTCTGCATCAGCGCAGTCATTAATATAGCACCGAATAACAAAAATTCATTAAAAAATATTAATAGTGATTTAATAGTTAAAAAAATGGATCAAATACCAATAATGGGCACGCAACAACATATTAATTTCAATATGAGAAGACATCATAAAAAACAGAATTAAAAATCTTTAATTTATTTTTAGTTAAAGTATTTCTTTTTAATAGAATAAGAGCTGTAGTGCTATTTTTTGACTGAGTGTTTTTTAAGTTGTTTTAAAAAAGTTAAAAATTTTATATCAAATAAAAAACCAAATCAATTGCTTTTTGTTAAATATTGTTTGACAGTTCTGAAAGTATCTTATGACAAGTATTCAATGAAATCAGTTTGACCTATATACAAATATCTAACGAAGAACTTTTTTTTATATCCTGGTGCTATTTTTTTGACCGCAGCTGTATATCTGTACTGCTTAGTCCCAATTTACACTAGGGACATTTCTTGCCGGACAGACTTAGTTTGATGGCGAGGGGTCGAAAAGGTAGAGTGTGTAGTACATGACTATCTGTACTGGACATTTTTTCATTTCTCTTTCTTACTTTTCGTAGCTTACATCTTGTTGCTTTATATTATTTTTCTCAATTTGTCGTCAGTTTGGCTTGTATTGTGTTATGTTTGTGGTGTTGATAACTTGCCTTGTGCTTTCTAAATAAATAAACTAATAAATTAAAGTAAAAACAAAAAATTAATTAATAAAAATACATTTTTGTGGTAAATGAATACAATACTCGGGTTTTTATTTTACAAAAATGTTTGGCAATTTAAATTTGCAAAATAACACCACAGACTATTATAATAAACACTACAAGAAAAAGCCGCCAAACTTTACGAATGAAGAAAAGAAAGAAACAAGTATAAAATTTCTGTCTGACTTCTAATGTTTCATATGTAAACGCTACAGGTAAGATTAAAAGAGAATTCAAAAAATGTCCGTCAAGAAATGTCCCTAGTGTAAATTGGGACTTACTACGTTGCTCTATATTAGTTAGTGATCGCGTAAATAATGGTTAACACTAACTAGTTAATCATAACGTAAATAGAGGTTAGCACTAACTAGCTATTTATAGCGTAAAAATTGGTTAGTACTAACCTTTAATTTTAAAATAAACTTTTTATTAAAAAAATAAAATCAAGCAGGAATCATTAAAGCATATAATAGGTGTGTGTATGGGTACACGGGGGGTGAAATAACAAATATATAATAATTTGATAGTACTTACGGTGGGCTGGTATTCTAGTTGAATGGGGGGTTGGTCTCAAATTGAGTGGGGGTTTCCTGATGCCTTTTTCCCTTGGAACCGTTTTACGTTTGATTTTCCTTTTACAAGTTGACAAGCTCTGTGTTCGACCTTTTAAAATCCCCAAAGAGCTCCGTCTTAGAAGAACAACGCCGACGCTCCTCAATTGGTTTTGGGTTTCCTTGTAAAGGGTTTGCGTTTTCAATTGGTTATTGCAACAATGAAACCAATCGTAATTCTTTAAAATACACAGGTGCTTTAATGGGTCTTAAGGATTATTTTTTGTGACACTCCACGAACCAAGTCCACCACGTGAAAATGGTTATTTGTTAATTATTAAATTTTATTAAATAGACTGGTTATAACACTTTTTCTTTTATACAAAATCTAGCTGAAAATTTGTCAACTTATTTTAAATTGAGAAAAAAATTATTTGCCACTTTTTGAACAGATTTTATTGATTATTTAATAACAAGTTTAATACACGTTAAGAGCACTTCACTGACTGTGTGGTTTTTAATTTTTAAAGAAGAGTTCAACTGCCTGCTGATGTTAAAAAGAAAGAAAACGACGAGTAAATGTACTCGCTATTGCGACCCATGTAGGGTTTTCATGCCCTGCAAAATATGTAGGGTTCTCGTGCCTAAACAGTGTGGGTGCGTGACCACGTAACGACATTTCTGTGGCTGCTCTATAACGTTCCTTTCTTACATGGGTCTGGATTTCCTTTTGGGATCTTATTTATAAAAGTTCGTTTCTAATGGAGGTAAACGTACTCATTACCAATAAATTTCTCGTAGATCATATAAAGAAATATTATTTTGTTAACAACTTGTGACTAAAAAGCCAAATACATACATACTTGAAAAGTCATCAGGATTTTAAATATTTGGTATAATTTGCTCCTTTATTATCAGCGGCCAAAGCAACTACCCGAATGACCGCTACCTGTTGGAAGACCACTTCTTTTAACACGACTGTTTCGTACATGACCTTTTATTTCCAGAAAATCTACCACCACGTTTTCTGGAGCCGCCATCAGTACGCCCTCCTTTACTTTAATATGCATCGTAGTTGCAAAGGACATATGTAAGCAAATAAATTTTTTAACTTAATATGGCAAATAACTTTTGTAATATTTAATTTAAACAATTCAAATTTTTTACAAGAATCGACAGGCCAAGCGTATTAAAAAATTATATTAAAAAATTGGAATTATTTTAGAAGTGTTAGATGCTCCACTCTAACATACATATGTATGTGTGGATCAACGAATGTAAAATTGTTGCAAGTTTTTAAGTAATTTTTTTTTTAGTTTTGGTTATGCATTTCTTGTTGGGCTTATTTCTATTATTCTTGAGTGCAACTCTACATCTGGAAAAAGCCGTGTGGCCATTTTGGCATTTTTGCAGCTAAATTTAGCATTACAAATTTCTATTTAGCCAAAAAATTTTCATTTAGCACTTGACATTTGATTAAGTATTTTTGGAAAATGTTTTAAGCTTTTCTAGCATTGTTTATTTTAAAAATTTGGACGTATAGTTTCATAGATTTTAATAAAAAAATTTATTTATTATAGTAAATTTTGACTAGAAAGTAAAAAAGAAAAAATAATAACTAATTACAAGAAGATTTAAAGCAGTTTACAAGTCAAAATTAGAGCTTTGGACTTAGAGATGGGTAGAAATTACAGGCAGTCGTGGTTTTTTGTTCATACTTTAGGCATTTGTTGACCGATCTGGCTGAAATATAACAGCACACTATTCCGTACTATATCTAATATAAATGTATAGCAACTTTGCTATTCATAAAGACTCAGAATATACATATACCCTCATATTCATAAAAAATATTTTTGATTAATAAAAGGTATATTAAACAACTTTTCATACAAAATTCTGCTATAAGCCTCAAATATTTTTTATAAATATGGGGATATACTTTATAGGGCCTAATATTAATATTGTAGCAATTACAAAAGGAATGACAAACTTATAAAAAACCAACTTGTATATAACGGTATACAAATTTTAAATTTTTTAAAAAATGGCTCGATTGAAAGTATCTTTTATTCTTAAGACTTTAAAAAAAAACCTTAGATTATTATAATATAGTAATAAAAGTTTTACAAAACAAATTTTAAATAAAAATCGAACAAACGTCGTTTAAAATCTAAATTTAAATTATCCGATTTTTTTGACGATTTTTTAAACAGAAAAAGACGATTTTTTTATTTTTTTCTCAGGAAATTGACGATTTTTTCACAATTTTTATCTGGCAGCCCTGTGTATAGTATTGGGCAAAATCTTTCATTTATGTGAATCTTTCAGAAAGGTTAAGTGAATTAATTCATTCTTTTCTTTCACCTTTCCCAAAGACACCCAGCTTTCAGAATGAAGTGTCTATCTTTTTTAATGAATGTTTAAATGGTTATTTTAAAAACAAAAATTGATTATATGTACCTAGATTTTCTTTTTAATTTAAAGAGTTGTTTTATAAATATAAATTACGCATGCATTTAGTATGTTAATATTGTTACCTTAAACGCAGAAGTCCCTAACTTACAAAAAAAAATAAGAATCTACTTTTTCATTGATTCTGATATATTTCATCAACACAACAAATTATGAAATCTTTCGACCAAAATTAGCGATTTTATTAACAAAGAACAAACGGCCCATCTACAAAAAAAGTATATGATAAATGGAAAAAGACCTAACCTAACTAGTTCAAGTAGTTGAATTCGTCTTGGACCTAACTAACAGCATAATATGCAACATTGTCAAAACAACTGCCAGGTAGACGAATGAACGTATTTAACATAAAACAGAGAATGAAAGAAAGATGAAACTGAATGATGAAAGAAATTGAAAGAAAATACAGAAATATTTCATTCTTTCACTTAAGTGAATCATTCAGTTGAAGTAATTCATTCATGAACGACACAAGCCTACACATGTATTTTGTATTTGGAATTTAAGGCAAGGAACACAATTCGGACCGTGATGGAAAAAGGAGGTGGCCTCAGAAAGCCAGCTGGTCACAGTGTTTTTCGCCTCGGTGTGACGGCAATTGTCAATTATTTTGTTTATTTACATTCATTTTTGCCGTATAGCCAGCGTTACCGTTATGCGAATAAAGGGCAGTATTCACTATCCTACACTCGAAAATCGGACGCAATTCTACCCAACATTAAAAAATGTTTGCCAATTCTGCTGTCAATGCCACACTATCCCACAAAAAAGATGCAAAAAGAAAATTTCATAGAATTTATCATTTTATGAAAATTTTCGTAAACATTTGCAAGTCGGTCAGCCTTGTCAAAAAATCTGTCACTCAATTCATCATTCTTTTTTAGTCACACGATTTTTTTGGCAAATCGTACGACTGAATAGGATAGAGAATCGCCGGCTTAAAGTCGCATTTTGCCCCTCTTTTGACTGTCTTTATTCTTGTCTCTTTGTAAGTAAAGTTATATTACTTTAAGCTCGTCCAATTAACAAGTAGTCAGTAACTGTTTTTGTATAAATGATTAAATAAAAATTATATGCAACAGTGGCACAAAATAGATTTATTTAAACTGATGAACGGCATTAGGTGAAATTTCCAAATTTCGTACAAATTGGTACCAATACTTTTGTAACTACACCTAGTCCAAAAACAACGATAGCAGGCAACTTGCTTGCAAGTAGAATTTATTTGGTATTTTAACTTGTTGTAATCATTTGTTAAATTTTCAATTGTATCATCAACAATAAAAACACAACACACCATCTCAGCGTTGCCAAAGGTGCCGATATATCTTTTTTTGCAGTTTTTTATTTTAAACCTCGTGTTTTTAAGCAATTTTATTCGAATAATACAAAGAAGCATTTAATTACACAGGACTGCGAAATTAAGTTTTTGCAAGTTTTTTTCTTAAACTATTGTTATATGTAGTTATTGTCGATGTAGTTATACTTCTCTTTAAGGCGTCATCCGGTTTAAAAAAATAGCTAAGTTATATTGGGTTAAATCTAAGATTTTCTGAAATTTTTTGTCGTTTTTTGACAATTTTTTTTCCTTTAAAAAATATGTTTTTTCTCACATGTAATTACAAAATCCATGGTTTTATAAATTAATTGTATAGTCCATTTGATTATTAAAATTTTTAGTCATAATGAACCGAGATCGGCTCTCATTTAAAATTTAAAATGTACATCTGAAACATTTCCGAATTTAAAATTTAAATAATATTTAATGTAAACCAAGTGTGTATCAACCATAGTTGGGGGTAGTGCACTAAATGTGGATTTAAATCAGCAGTGCACTATCACTAAATAAAATTGCAAAAAAATTAGTTTGCACTCTTTTTTACCAGCTTTAGTGATGATTGCTATTTTTTTTAACTACCACTAAAAAACATTTAGTGATATTGCAAATTTTTTCGCTATCACTAAACGAATATTGAATGCAAAAATGTGCACTCAATTCAAATATTGCAAAGCTGCATATAGACAGACTCTCTCTAAAATAATTTAAATTTGAATTATTGTTATAATATTTTTAATAAAAAATATTAATCAAAATTCGTAGTTTTTTTTTGACAATCGATATATTTTTATTGAACTCTCTGAGTAAATTCATTGCAGGGTTGCCAAATATCAAGTAATACATAAATTCTTTGTAAGAAATTACGAACTTCGCATATGAAACAGACTTGGTATTCCTTACAAGGGAACTACTACGTCATCAAGCGGTAAAACATGCGCAAGGCGTAATCCAAGGCTAATTCATACATACGGTGGTGTCGATACTACAACAAGTAACAACACTAAAAACACAATAATGTTAGAGCCCGACGATGTTAAGCTAAAAAAAAATGAAACGCATCCCATTTACAGTTTAAAATACATTCTGTACAGAAAAATCACGATAGAGGAGCCGCACAAAAGAAATGGGCCCGCTCAGTGTTTAAACTGCCAAGAATTTGGTCATACTAGGGCATACTGCCATTTACCCCCTGTTTGCGTCGTATGTGGAGAATTACATGGTACCGTCCGGTGCGATAAGTCCAAAAATGACCCTAATGTAAAAAAATGTAGCAACTGTGGTGGTAACCACACTGCCAACTATAGAGGATGCCCGGTATATTCGATTGTCAAGCGTTCTGTTGGACAGAAACTTAATCCCCCTCAAACGCAGGCAACTAATCAAGGAAACACGTACGGCGTACAGATGTGGTGGATCACCGGCTACTCGTCACGTTATGACATAATTTTGTCATCATTTTAGCGTTTTTGTTATATACCTCCCTGCTTTAGATAAAGTAGTGGACAACAGGGTTGTGTAATCGTGCCTATAAAATTCAGCTCTAATGGAATGACACTAGATCAACGTGAGGCACGCGACAATTGAAAAAAAAAATATAAAAAGGAAAATAGCGCCCCACTATAAAAGGAAAAAAATCCGAATTAGTGGGATGAGTTGATTTACGAGGGCTGAGTCGAGAACGTGTTTTATTGTGCCGACACGGAAAAGTGAATTTGGGTTTTTAAACTAAATCAGGTTTGAATATAACCGCAGAGGAAGTGCCACCAATAGCCCTATTAATAAAGGCAGACATAAAGACGCAGCGAGGCTGGGTAACTTTCCTTTTAAGACAGGCCAACAGGCAGCGGCAACCGCGACTTCATTTCAACCACTCCAACGACTTGTACAGGATCGACTCTACACCATAGGGGAGAGTTAGAGTTCAGCCCCGGCACCACAGCTACGTCTCGAAGTAACCAACAACAACAAAAATCCAGACCCTCATCAGTATCATTGCATTTCCCCGAAGCTACTTCTATTAAAAAAGAATCTACAGATGATTTTACGACTGGGGGCCAACAAACACCACAGTTACAACGCATGGCTTCGGGTACAAATTTACGTATTCTAAAGAGATCAACATCTCATCAACCAACGCAACAACATCAACAGCCCCCAACCACCACAAAGACAAGCCTCGGCTTTACAATTTACACCCAGTTTGAACTCATGGACTAATTTTACTTTTACCAAAAATTGTATAGCCAATGTTTTTTTTTGTTAAACAACCACAACAACAATAGAGGCTTTAGTCTTCAATAGCCTCAACTTTTGTCCATAACCTACAACCACCATAGTGGCTTTAATCAACAACAACATCACCTCTAGCCTACAACATACAACAACAATAGCGGCTTTAGTCTACTATTGCCTCAACTTTTGCCTACAACCTACAACAGCAATAGCTGCTTTAGTCAAAAATAGCCTCAACTTTTGTCCATAACCTACAACCACCATAATGGCTTTAATCAACAACAACATCACCTCTTGCCTACATACCACAACAACAATATAATATTTAGACAGGTATCCCGACAACAACAACAGCAAGGGATTTGGCGAGCCAAAGCAACCAGTGTACTAAAGGAGTCTGCCGTAGTGTACCCACGACGGGATCGTAGGTAACAGCAGCTAAGTTTACAACCAGGTCCAGGTATTATCCCATTGTTTTTTTTATTCATTTTTGACGCAGACCTAAAGCACGGACTACGGTGACAGATTTATTATTAGTTTAACAATATTTATATATCCATAAGTAAAATATATCTATTTACGTATGTGTATTCCTTTTTTTTTTTGAACTTTTGTCCAGTCAAATAGGGAAAACTGTTTAAACGACATACCCTCGAACAGTCCCTGGAGTCGAGTGTCCAGGTGCGCGTGTAGTATAGGGTTGAGCTCAGGCCTATAGATCTGCGTAGGGGGCCTTTGCCCACAGAGTATAGAACACTTTTCCTTATCGTGATAATGAGTTTGTGTATATATAGGTGCAAGGAAACATACATACGTTTTTAGGTGCCCATACAGGTGTATGTACAGAGGGATTTAGACACGGGGTTGTTTGTGAGTTGGTTAAAGGACCTTCAGTTAGAAGGCAAATACCGTGGTCGTTTTAAAACGTTTATCTTTTCTAAATGTATTTTATATTCTAATGACATTTACATAGATACCAATGAATATTATATATCTCTATCAAGATCCAAGAATGAAAATTGTTTCCATTTGCTAAAACAAAAGAAAAAATGATAAATAAAATACAGTAAGGAAAAAGAGTGCATTGAAGATACGGGCCAGGTTAATGCTGGGGGTTTTTTTTTTTGGATTTTGGTATTGTAAGTTGCATTTGGAAAAGAAAAGGGAAAATATTTTTTTTTGAATATTTTTGTAGGGTTAAGAAGAATAAAATTTAAATTCTTGTTTTATAACAAGTATTTAAATATTCGAATTTGTGTAGTTACAACCCGACACCCGGCGTGTTTATAGACATCTGTACAATCGCTCTGTGTGTGCGCGTGTATATATATACACTTATGTGAACCTATATGTACATATAATAGTATATATATTAATATATTATACAATACACAGAAAAAGTTCTCCTAAATTGTACACCAATTGAAGTATTAATCAAAAACAAAAAAAAAAATATAAAATCCGTTGTAGTTAAAGATGTAATCAAGTTAACTGAATGTTTAATCCGATAAAGAAAACGTTTAATTAATACTATTAAATTGTGTACGGGTGTAAATTAAAATTAATTGGTCTTAATTAATATAACAGTTTTTCTTGTAAAAGTAAAATTTGTTTTTAATTTTTTTTCGGGATAATAATTTAAAATGTAAGTTAAGATTTTGTAAATCGATTTTGCGAACACCGTACTAGGTACCTTAACGTTAGGAACTGTTATTTAATAAGGAAAGAGAATTGGATTATAGACATAAGAACGTGTTTTGAACAGAATAAAAAAAAAATTTGAATTTATAATGATTTTTGAAAAGAATTTCTGACTCGAGTCGTTTTTACTTATGATGAGTGAATAAGTTCCCCAGTGGGGAGGTCAATGGGAAGGTGAAGGTAAGGTAAACGGAGAAATTAAGGGACGATCCGAAGAACAAAATTTTTTTACAGGTCGTCAAGGCTAAGTCGGAATGGACTTTAGGTGGGAGGGAATCGGGTTGGCATAACATCCGCCAAACCCACTCAAAGAAACAAGGGAGTGCTAGAGGATGATGAGTGAGTATACTGGACTACAAGTAAGAACGTTTGGGTGTAACAATAGTAGCTACAAGTTCATTTCGGGTCCCATTTAAGTCAAAACAAGTTTTCTTTTTGGTCATCCGATAGGCTGGCATGATTTTTTTTTGTAAGTAGTAGATATTGGCCTTGATTGGTTGGCAAGAACCACCCCAATACGGCGAGCCCTAGCCGGACTTACGCCAGCATGCCAGCACCGCCAACAATCTGGCCCCACGATACCTTTTGGCTCTCGGGTTGCTTTTGTTTTCAAACCAAAGCACTCCGCTACGTAAATAGGCAACAAACCCCGTGCTACCACAACTACTACACAGATGCCTCAGCCAAATAATAACAGAACCTCGTACGCTAATGTATTAAAATCTAATCCTATGCAACTGCAAGGTGATGTACCAAATAAATACGAAATTCCCATTTCTAATTTAACTCGGCTAGAAAAAACTATGGAAACATTAGTGCAAACAGTTAACAATTTTACTAACACAATGGGTAACATGATGCAAGAAATGTTAAGAACGCAATCGATGTTATTGCAAGCTGTACTAAACAAGCCATGAACTGTTTAAAAATTTGCTTTTGGAACGCAAACGGCATCCGCCAACACAAAAATGAACTAGAATACTTCCTTAAAAATAAACAAATTGATGTTATGATGGTTTCTGAAACTCATCTGACCTCAAGAAATACGTTTAAAATCAATGGTTATATATTATATGATACGAAGGACCCTCTAGGTAGAGCTTGTGGAGGTTCTGCCATTTTGATAAAAAACCGAGAAAAACACTACTTAATGTGTGATCATCGTGAAGATTATCTCCAAGCAACGAACATTTGCATTGAGGAATTAAATCAAAACCTAGTAGTTTCATCAATATATTCCCCACCTAGATTTTCTATATCAGAAAGACAATATAATAAATATTTCAAATCATTAGCACCCTGTTTCCTGGCTGCTGGCGATTACAACGCTAAACACACTTTCTGGGGGTCACGACTTATTACACCTAAGGGTCGTGTTTGGTTTAACACAATTTGTAAAATGGATCTAAATGTGGTCGCGAGCGGACAACCAACATATTGGACTACTGATCAGCAAAAAGTTCCAGATGTCATCGATTTTGGAGTGGTTAAAAACATCCCCGCAGAAACGATTATGTTGAAGCTTCCTTAGAATTATCTTCTGATCACACACCTACAATTCTTACTATAACAAATCCTAATAGAATTGTATCTCCGTCTGATAACTTAGTGACGTCAGCCACTCAAATAAATTGGTTAAAATATAAAAAATATCTCAGTACCCACTGCACTGAAAATATTCCGCTTAGTACACCGGAGAATGTGGATATTTCTATTGTAAATTTTGACAGTTATCTGAAACTAGCTGTTCGACATTCTAGTATAACCCTCAAAAAAACCAAAAATATTAAAATATATTCTGCAGATGTCGAGCGTCTCTTGACAGAAAAAAGGAGAGCTCGAATAGAATGGCAATTGCATAGATCCCCTCAACTTAAGAATTTACTAAAAGAGTGCACAAAAAGGTTAAGAAAGTTATTGCAGTCTCAGAAAACGGCTTACCTGGAAAAATATCTTAAGGAACTTGATGCAACTTCTCAATCAGACTACTCATTGTGGCGTGCAGCTAGAAATCTTAATAGACCAGTTATCACTAAACCACCATTAAGAAACTTAAATGGAAGTTGGGCACGAAATGATGAAGAAAAAGGAAATCTTTTTGTTAATCATTTGAAAAATGCATCAGTGATGCCAAGAGAAATTTCAAAAAAATCCCTACGTGTCTAAATAAAATTCCCTCTTTTTCCCTACAAACAAAAAAATTATCCCTACACTATTCCCTACGTTAAAAATGTATTGGTTTTAGCTTCAGTCAAACAAATATATTTGTATACATACTCTGTTAACATTTCGTAAATATTAAAATTAAGGGATTTATTAAAAAAAAGCATTTATTAACATCAAGAAAAAACCAAAATAAACATTCTCACACATGTAAAAATTCAATTAAAAAAAAATACTGTGTGACAAATTTAATTTAATAATTTAATTTGGCAGAAACACCACTGTATATCCTTCAATCTAGAGTCAAAACTAAGTCAAACTGCGTGTTTGATTTTCATCTCCTCATCTTTTGTCCTTTTTAAAGAACTTAACCTTTTTCAAGATGCTTTTTTTATTAATATAAGTATCTAATATTTTTTACCAAACTCGGTACCAAATAAAAGGGAAGGCTTTGTTGAATATAAAAAAAATCTTTATTTCAAAATTTAAAAAAAAATTCCTTTTAAATATATATCCTTCCACATGCTTAAAAATTTTCATTAAAATTTTTTACAAATTCCAAATTGTATGATTTTATTTCTCTTTGTTAAATAATAAATAAAATAATAATAATAAATAAATAAAAAATAAGCGATTAGTTCGCAAATGTGAACCCAAATATTCGGCTCCCCTAATATATACGTACATGATTGTGGCACTTGTTGAAGATTGCCAGGCTATTAGAGCTCTTAGTAAAATATTACATTTGTACCTCAATGCTATGGTATATGAAAAATTTTAATTTTTTAATGAAAATAATACGAATATTTACGTATTTTAACACAATATATTGAAAATGAGACAATATTTTGAAAATTCCCTACATTTGCCTTAAAATAAAATATATGTCTTTTTTCCCTACGCCGTAAATTTTCCGAAAATATCCCTACAAAAAGGGAAAATTCCCTTTTATTGGCATCACTGCCCCGCATACATCTCCCGATATTGCAGTCGAGTTGCCACCTGTTGCTGTTAGAGCTGCTGTTCCACTTAGATTTGAAATAAAAGAAATCGAAAAGGCTATTCATGATTTAAACCCCAAGAAAGCCCCTGGGTTTGATAAGATCAGCAACAAAATGCTTTTAGAGCTACCCAGCATAGGAAAGGAAAATTAAACTCTTGATTTTTAATGCTATTTTACGCCTTGAATACTACCCACAAGAATGGAAAGTATCCTTAGTTACAATGATACCTAAGCCAGGGAAGGATCCTACAAAAGTTGAGTCATATAGACCTATAAGCTTATTGTCTATATATCAAAGCTGTTTGAGAAGCTGTTAGTGTCAAAATTAGCCCCAATTTTAAATGTAAATAGATGTATTCCTAACCATCAATTCGGCTTTAGAAGAGAACATAGCACTATTGAACAAACCCATCGTATAGTAAACGCCATAAGAAAAGCCTTTGAAGAAAAAAAATATTGTTCCACCCTCTTCATCGATGTTTTTCAAGCTTTTGATAAAGTCTGGCATGAAGGCTTATTACATAAATTGAAGTTAAACTTACCAGTAAACACACACAAGCTGTTAAAAAGCTACTTAGTCGGTTGACGGTTTATTATTAAAAAATGTGATTTTTTAAGTTCTCCTCAGCCAATTGACGCTGGAGTCCCTCAGGGAAGCATCATGGGCCCACTGTTATACCTTATATATACCTCAGACATGCCAACAAACAACCACACCCTTACTTCAACATTTGCTGATGATACAGCTTTTTTAAGCGTACACGAAAACTGTCATGAAGCATCCCGTTACTTGCAGGATCATATATTTGAACTGGAAAAGTGGTTAAAACAATGGAGGATAAAGGTCAATGAGCAAAAATGCGTACATATAACATTCACCTTGCGTCGGGAGTCATGTCCTCCTATTAAAATCAATAATCAATTAGTGCCCCAGCAATCGCATGTAAAATATCTCGGTATTCATCTAGATCGGCGTTTGACATGGAAATGCCATATAGAAGCAAAACTAACACAAATGAAACTAAAAGCAATTCAAATTATTGGCTTATTGGAAGAAATTCTGTTCTTAGCCTCGACTGCAAACTTCTACTTTACAACTGTATATTAAAGCCAATCTGGTGCTACGGTATTCAGCTATGGGGCACTGCCTCAAATATCGAAAAAATTCAAAGGCGCCAAAATAAACTTCTTCGAATAATCACAGTCGCTCCCTGGTATGTTAAAAACTCTAATATTCACAAGGATCTCAGTGTGCCATTAGTAAAAACTATTATTACGAAGTACGCAGCAAAATATTTAAAAAGGCTTGAGTCGCACCCAAATCCACTAGCTTGAAATATTTTAAATGACAGTGGACACTCTAGATTAAGGAGAAGAGATACTGCAGGACTCATCCGACGAGAAGACCGCTAAACATCTACATATGTGAACAGAAACCGTGAGGAGAAAAATTTTCGTCTAGCATTGGCAGGACAAAAATAAAGTATTAGTATAAGATTTGATTAATTATTGTTAGTTCATATTTAATATATGAAGATTCAATAAATAAATAATGAAAAAAAAAATTTAATTTTTTGTTGCTTTCGTTGATCGATGTCAAAAACACAAGCAACTTTTGACATTTCTCTATCTAAATAAGAAAAAAAGTAGCACAGCTGGGTTTTCAACGCCACCTGAAAAATGAATTCGCCTTGGCGTAATCTTTATTTCTAAGTCTACATTCACTCGTTTTATCTTTTGATGCTCAACACTTGTGTTTTATGGAGAGGAAAGCAAGAATAAAAGGGGTTGGTAAGGAGATGCCTGTACTCGGGCAGTACGCTTTGTATTCTCATTCGTAGGTATATGCACAACAATGGCTGCATGTAAATTTTTTTTCTTTTCTTTTTCTCTTTGGTTCGCTTTTCATGAAAGTTTTGTTGTTTTGAAGCAAAAAAAGTTGAAACCGATTGCTGCATGTGAACATAATGCCATCTTCAAAAGGGAATTGAAAAAAAGTTGAGCATCAAAAGATGAATCGCGTAAATTGAGACTATCATTCTTAAGTTTCACTTACCTTTTTAAATTCGCCTTGGTAATACCAATGCAAAGGCGAATTCAACTAATTTTATCAGGGATGATAACTGACATTTTCAAAATTGTATTTAATTCAATAGAAACTCCAAAATTATATTTTCTACTACTTTTATTTCTCGAATAACAAAAAATGTACGTACATACATTAAATTCAGTTGTACCATATATTTATATTTGAAATATTAATTTGGTTAGTAACAAAAAATATATATATATATATATATATATATATATATATATAAGTTGTTGATTAAGTTTATTTATCGAATATAAAATAATGTTAAACAATGGTTTCGGTAAGATGTAGATCATACGACTAGATAGAAGAGAAAAATGAGGAGGAAAAATAAAAAACAATAAAAATAATGCCAACAATATTGCCATATAGATATTGAAAGTAATAACAACAGTACTTATAAATGACTACTGTGTTTGTACCAAGGTACAATGTAGGTATGCAGTAGTTCAAAGGTATATGATCACCTTCTCATCCCTCTTCTTGAGGATCAATTGACAATATTGGAGACGTTGAGGTTGTGTTTTTACTCTAGATGACCTTCTTAGAACTGGAGCAGTATTAGGTTCATTTCTTACAGGTTGGGTGGAAGATGGGCCAGATTCAGTGCTTGCTGCATCACGCAAATTATTGTTATGTTGGCTTGAGTTGGACGTAGATTTGTCGAATTTCTGCGATCACAATTACCATTATCATCTTCTACTACAAACGATCGAGGATGAATTTGTTTTTTAATAATTGCTGATTGCCAGTTGCTTTGATTGTTTACGCGAGTGACCACAGTGTCACCTTCGTTAAATTGGTGAGTGAACTCTTTTGCACCACGATTAGCGTAAGTGTTCTGTTTTTCTCTTTCTGCTTTTAAAGATTTGCTAACTTTGATTTGTTCTGATGTCACTAATTTTTCTTTTGTTGTGGGCAGCATTCCTCGGACTTCATGACCGAAAAAGCGTTGAGATTCATGTAGTTTAACAGTCCCAAATAATAATCACTGTTGTCATAAGACGACTTTTTAAAATATTTTTAGCTATTTGGACTGCTTTTTCTGATAAACCATTTCCACTACTATGTAGTCTTTGTTGTTGAAATGAAATAAATCTGTAGCCTCAGTATCGAAGCCGTGATTAGGAATTTCTTTTTCACCAATTTTTACTTTTGTGTTTTTATGTTGATGGAATTGACAGGCAGCACATGTTTCTACGTATTCTAAAATATCTTGACTCATACGTGGCCAAAAAATTGATTCTCGAGCCATTCTGATACATTTAGCATAGCTAAAATGTCCATTGTATATATATCTTAAAAAACTTTGTCTTAAACTGGGAGGTACTAACACCTTTGAAGATTTAAAAATTATGCTATCATCGTTGACCGAAAGTTCTTCTCTAAAAGGCCAAATTTGTTGAATTTCAAGGGGCAAATTATCTTTAAATTTTGGCCATCCATTTTGCATAAATTTGGCAAGTATTTGAAATAACTTATCAGTTTTTGTTTGATTTTTTAAATTGTCGAATTCGTTATCAGACATTGAGAGAATCATTTGTACTTCAAAAATTTCTTCGTTTTCTTTACTAGCTTTATTCTCACAATGACGACTTAAAGGATCAGCCAAATACATTTTTCACCTGGTTAAAAGATGATAGTTGGATTATAGGTAAGTAAGCTAAGTCTGATTTTTTGTAATCGAGTAGGTGAAGAGTGTATTGGCTTTTTAAATATTGATTCCAAGGGTTTATGATCAGACTCTATTGTTAATTGCTTGCCCCAAACGTATTGATGAAATTTTTCGCAACCAAATTTAGCAGCTTATGCCTCTTTTTCCAATTGGGAATATCGAGATTGGCAATCTGTCAAAGTTTTGGAAGCATATGCCACTCGGTGACCATCTTGTAGCAATACCGCTCCCATTGCGTATGAGCTGGCATCAACATGAAGCTTAACATCTTTATTGACATCATACAATTTGAGTACTGGTGATACGCTGATAATCTCTTTTCATTTATCGAATGATTGTTGTTGAATTGAGCCCCAGTGAAACGAATTTGATTTTTCAAGCAAAGCTCGCAACGGCGCAGTAATGTGAGAAAAATTTTTGATAAATTTACTTAGATATGTGAATTTACCGAGAACTCTTTATAGTTCTTTTTGGTTTTGGGGTGGTTTAAGTCTGTTGACTGCGTCAACTTACATACCTCTGTCGTTTATAATGTGGCCCAGAAACTTTACTTGTTTACGATCAAATTCACATTTTTCCTTATTTAATTTCATACCACTTTTTTCAATAATCTCAATTACCTCTGCTGTTGTTTTGCGTAAATCTTCTAGAGTGTTTGAATGTATCAAAATATCATCAATCGCTACTTTCACATTAGACATATGGGAAAACATTTGTTGCATTTGATTTTGAAAAACTTCAGGCGCTGATGATAAACCGAACGGCAATCTTTTACAGGAATATCTTCCCCATGGCGTGGAAAAGGCAAGTATTTTTTTTGTGCGATTAGAGACTGGAATTTGCCAGAAGCCCCTTTTGCAATCTAAAATTGCAAATATTTGGCGCCCTTAAGTTGAGCTGAAATTTCTTCCAGTGTGTTCATTGGAAAATGACGGCGCTTTATGTTTTTGTTAACACTTGTAGGATCCATACAAATTCTTATTTTGTTATTTTTACGTACCACTACCATTGGCGAAACAGCTGGAGTTGGTTCGTTAGTTGGTTCAATGACATCCAATTTGACCATTTTATCAATTTCTTTTTTTACGTCATCTTTAATTTTATATGCGACGCGTCTGGCTGGGCAAATTTCGAATTTGGGATTATCAATCAGCTCGATGTCATATATAAAATTTTTTACACAACCAAGGCCGTTAAATAAGCTGTCCTTAATTTGTAGTTGCTAAACTCTCTTTATAAAGTTTAGTTTTTCACACGTATCACCACCCAGTATTGGCTTGACGTTCTCATTTACGATTTTAAAATTCATTTTGCAGGGTTTTTCTGCTATTTCACAGTTTAACAATATTTGACCCAATACCTTCAATTTGTGATTACCGAATGACACTAAGCATTTGACATTACAGGGATGTATAGTTGTCAGAACTTGAACAGCATTTATTTTATCAACAATAAATTTTGGCAACACATTACACTCAACACCAGTACCAAGTTTTTTTTTATATGCTTCTGTGCCAATCTTTAAAATTTCTGTAAATTAATAATTTTTTTGATCTGGAAGGTGTGAAACACAACCTATGAACAATTCAGGATCACTATCTTCACTTAATTCTTCACAACAAGCTACATCTCTGTTTTGATATTTGTTTTTGTTAACAATTCTTTTGCACATAGTTTCAAAAAGATTTTTCTCTTTGCATTTTTTAAAAATGGCGAAAAGCTGGACAACTGCGTATTGCATGCTTTTTTCCACAATTGCGGCAATCAAAAGTTGTTGTTTTTTCTGAAGTTTTTGGTTTTTCATATTTTTGTACGGCATTTATAATTTTTTCATTTTCGTTATGTATTTCCGCTGTTTGCTTTTGAGCCAATTCTGTAGCTTGAGCAATTCGGAGGGCCTTTAAGAGGGTTATGTCTTCTGACAATAATTTTGTACGAAGAGTATCGCTTCTTACTCCAAAAATTAGTTGATCACGGAAAAGACTATCGGTTAACTTTTCAAATTCACAGTTCTGTGCTTGGAGTCTTATCCGTGTTATGTACTCATCGATAGTTTCACCCTCATTTTGAACGATTTTATGAAATGTATACCTTTCGAACGTAATGTTTAATTTTGGTGTAAAATATCTTTAAAATTTTTCCTTAACCTGTTCCAGTTTTTCGGTTGATGTTTCTGGAAATGAATTGCAAATTTGTATTGCAGAATAGCCAATAGCTGACATGAAAGTTGCGACTTGTACATTGTTATGTAAACACCCATGAGTTAAGTTAATGTTAACATTTAAAGTACATACTGAGAAAACCAGTTTGTACAAAGTATATTTACGTATGTGCGTGCATACATACTTTCAACGCGAATTCAACTACAGGTGGTGTCGAAACGCCATCTAATTTTGACAGTTCGAGCTACTTTGTTTTGATTTATTAGTGTTTTGTTAGGAATGGTTGACATTTTGGACAGTAAACACTAACAATGTAATGCAAAAACCCCTTTGTTGTTTCTGTTGTTTTTGGATTGTTGTAGTATCGACACCACCTGTAGTTGAATTCGCCTTGCATACTTTTTACTTTTTATTATATACTTTTTATTTATGCATAACTGTATTAACATTCTGTAAATATTTGACTGACTACTAATTAAGTATTAATCTTTAAAAATATTTGTAGACGACTAAAACTTAAGCTTTGATAAAAAGTTAGTTTATTTAATTTGTTCAAGCAAAGATAATTTATTGAGATTTAGAAATAAAGAATAAAAGTACAAAAGCTTGGTTCTTCCAATAGTATGTTGCGTGAAAAATATAGGCGTGTTTCCTTTGGTTTTCTCTTCGCGTGTTCAATGACTAGTGTCAGAGATCAAAAGCACAGCGTTGTATTTTGTGCCAGTGATGACAACATTCCCCACACCGTAATCCTTTCTAAGAGGAGGATTCCCTAAATTTCAGGGCAGCTAATTTTACCACAGGACGACGTAATGACCCGTTGGCTGTAGAAACTTCTGCTGTACGTATTTGGCCATCTTTTCCGGAAAAAACTTGAGTTACTTTTCCCAATTTCCACTGCCCTCTGGGCAGGTTGGGATCCAATATAAGGACCATGTTTCCGACTTGAAGGGGTGTTGCCTTTTCCCTCCATTTTGGGCGTTGTAGTAATTGTGGCAAGTATTCGACCACCCATCGCTTCCACAGCCTATCTTTTAAGTTTTGTGCGATTCGCCACTGCTTTCGCAGACATAAATTCTCATCATCAGGGCCGGGTGTTTGTGTGGAGTTTAGCCCACCTATCAGGAAGTGATTTGGTGTCAAAGGCCCCTCAGATCCGGGATCTATAGGCAGCTGGGTTAGCGGACGGTTGTTTATAATGCATTCGGCCTCTATAATTGCGCTGCGAAACGTTTCTAGTCGTGGAGCTTCTTCCCTCAGAATTTTATATAACAACTGCTTCACACATTTGACAAGCCTTTCCCAGCAACCGCCCGCATGTGGATTGGCCGGACAATTGAAAATTTATTCAATATTATCTTTTGAAATGTTCTTTTGTATTTCATCGTAGTCGAAAAATCTATTTTCTTTCAGTATTTCCTTTTGAGCGCCAATAAAATTTGTGCCGTTGTCGCTCCGGATTCTGATGGGCACACCTCTTCTGTTTACGAAATTTCTTACACAAAGTAAAAATGCATCTGTGGACAGGTCGGCAGCAATTTCCAAATGCAATGCCCTTGTACCCAAACAGGTAAATAGGGCGATCCACCTCTTCTCCCGATTGTGACATAAAATGGACCACAATAGTCCAGTCCAACATAACTAAATGGACGCACGTAAGGGGTTAATCGATCAACTGGGAGCTGACCCATAAGCGGAGTCACAGGTTTGGCGCTGTCAAGAATACAGGACGAACATGACCTTTTCACTGATCTTAACACCGAGCGAATGTATGGCACCCAAAATTTTTGCCTTACCTCATTAATTACTGCATGATCATTTTGGTGATGATTTTTTCGATGACAATAAGCGACCAACATAAAGGTGACTGAGTGTTTATTCGGCATAATAATGGGATTTCTGGCAGTTTCTGGCAAACAGTATGCGTTGTCTATTCTGCCATTAACTCTAAGCAGCATATCATTATCCATATAAGGCGTCAACTGATAAATACTGTACGATTTCGATAGAGCGTTGCCCCTCATAATACACAATTTTTCGGCTCCAAACGCCTCCGTTTGCACCTGACGACAAATTAACTTCTCCCCTGCCTCAATTTCCCCAGCAGTAAATTCAGTGGATGTTTGCCCAATTCTTCTGGCCTTAATGTTAACAAAACGTAGAACCCAGACAGCACATCGTTTTAATTTTAAAAAGTTCGAAAAATTTTCATATTTAAAAATCGTTTCATTTACAGCATTTAACATTAAGACTACATCAACCTTTTCTTCATCTTGGCTTTGATTGGTTTTAGAAATAGGCGGATCGACTGGCCAAGAGTGTTCCTCCAACGCCAGGAAATCAGGACCTTTCAGCCACCTAGTGTTGCTGTCAAACTGTATAGGCAATTTGGCTCTTGTGGCCTCATCTGCCACATTTAAATTGGTAGGTAGCCATTTCCATTGTTCAGGTTCAGTTGTCGCCAAAATTTCAGAAATGCGACAGGCAACGAACTGCTTGTACTCTCTTTCTGGTGATCTGATCCAAAATAAAACCGTTTGTGAGTCGGACCAGAATATTGTTCTGTGAATTTTGCAATTATGGGACTCCCCTATGACAGCTTTAAGACGGCAGCCCAAAACGGCTGCTTGTAATTCAAGGCGAGGAATCGTCATTCCCCTTGTTGGTGCGCAACGAGCCTTGGCTATAACAAAGGAGGTGTGAATATTGCCGTGTTGTTTTATACGAAAATAGGCGGCAGCAGCAAAAGCGCTTGAACTCGCCTCCACAAAAATATGAAGCTGAATCTCATCAGCTACTGGCAGTAACTCAGAGTAACAGCGGGGAATAGACAGTTTTTTAACCCTATCAAATTCTCGCCACCAGGCGTTCCATTGCGTCAAAATTTGTTGAGGAATTTGATCATCCCATTGTATACACACCACCACTAGTATGGATAACAATCTTGAAGCGATGTGGTGGCTTACGTCTTGGCTGTGGTCCGTGTCTTGATCCGGGCATTTTGCCAGCATCTGGTGATTCCCGAGATGAGGGCAGTGGACTTAAAGGCCTTGGCAACGAAAGGTTATCCATCCCCTAAACCGAGGTGTTATGCGACCCGTGCCTATCGGTTGGTTTGCAGTCAGGGGTTACCGACTGTATTATCACGGAGCTTTGCTGATACCTGGGCACCTCAGCAAATAGACTACGCCCTTACCGCGTTATTGGGGGCTATGACGCGGCGGACCTCCAGATCCCCTACACTCGTGGGACCAAAATGAACTCTACTTTTATAAACAAAAATCAAAAACGGAACAAACAACAAACTGACAATGGCACGGAACGGGACATGAAAAGGACAAATGATAAGGACAACAAGACGAAGACGATCCCGTCGGTGGCTGTATCAGCCTCGACACCCAACAGCGGCGATGTACCTCTGTCTTTCGCGCCAAGTACATCAAAAGCCGCATCAGCCCTTTCCGTCAGAGCGGATAAAGTCCATGCTTCGGGTACTGCAAAGTTGGAAATGACAAAGTCGTCCAACAAAGCAGCTTCCCATATGCCTATTGTGCAAAGAGGGACGGAGATGATTACATCCTGTCCCACTTCTGCACCTCCCCCCGCCAACTCCGGCGTCATTAGGAAGACACCTCGGCATAAAAATCCTTCAAAGAGGGCATCTAACTCAAGGCGTGCTGCCTTGCGTATTATTGAGCTATTCGGCTCCAAAGATGCCAATGAGCTTTCTGCAGAACAGGAAGCTTCATTGGCATGGGCTAAGGCCCTTACTGCTGGGCTTCAAAGCGTTTCACCTCCTGCCCCTGCAAAGGCAATGCCTAAACGGCAACGTTCGGAGGAAGAAGCGACAGCCGTTAGACAGCAACCAGGGACAAAACGTCCCAAGCACGCACCAAAGTCGACTAATAGGTCCTACAGCGAGGTGGCGAAAGACCATCTTGTTAGGGCTATTATAGACAGAAGTGCTGCTGATGGATCCATCTCCCACTCTAGGTGGGACTTGGTGAAACAGCAAATGATGGGTGTCTTTTGGAAGATCCTTAGTGAGAATCCAGGAGCACCCCCGCAATGCGACGATGCTGGCTGGTACCAGGGTCGCGTTAAGCTGATGGCGTGTGTGGATGAGCGCTCTGCACTTCTGCTAAAGCTTGCCATTGGAGCGATTGGCGAAATATGGGAAGGTGCTAGGCTCGACGTGGTTTTGGTGAGTGAGATACCACGGAGACCTAGATCCATCGTCACCATCCCAGCGGAACCTTCTGCACCGGAGGAAATCTTGAAGATTATTCAGTGCTGCAACCCCCAACTTCCCACTCATAACTGGAAAGTTGTCAAGGTTTCAGCAGCTGAAGGATCCTCAAGAACGGCGATCGTTGTCCTGAATCAGGACTCCTTGAAGCCACTGAGGGAGAAACAGGGCAAGATTTACTACGGTTTTAGTACCATCTTGCTCCGTGTCTACCGAGGTGATGACAAGGGCGATCCCGCTCCGAAGGTTGTGGAGCCTACGCAGCCTGCGGACTGCACGAATGACGCTTCCGTTCATTCATGTGACAATGAAGACACCCCGTCCGTCTCTGACATGCTGGGTGACCTCTTTGAACGCATGGGTGAATTGGCTGATGAGGACGCCCTCCTGGAATCAGATCAGGAGGACGCCAATGTCACGGTCGTTAATACTGGACATGGTGAAGGTGACACAGATAAACCTTCACCACTCTAAGGCAGCATCCGCTGCACTGCTCCTCCGGGTGGTAGAGAGAGAGGAGGAGCTAATAATGATCCAAGAGCCATGGATCCACAAGGATCGGGTTTGCGGATTAAACCTCAAGGGCTATAAGCTCCTATATGCCAAAGCAACAGGTAAAATTAGATCTTGTATTTTGGCTAAAAACACGCTGGATATCTTCATTCTTTCTGATTTCAGTGATGGAGACACAACTTCAGCGGCCCTAGAGATGGGCGACATATCGACCTGGATCGTATCGGGCTATATGGCGCACGACCAGGACAATGAGCCACCTAATAGGCTTGTTCGTGGCTTGGTAGCCAAAGCCGGCTCCATGGGTACCCCGGTGGTTATCTGTGCTGACGCTAATGCGCACCACATCACGTGGGGCAGCTCCAACACCAACACTAGAGGTGAGTCGCTATTTTCTTTTATCTGTAGCAGTAATCTAGAAATAGCAAACATAGGCGCGGAACCCACGTTCATTGTAGCTAATAGGCAGGAGGTTCTTGATGTGACATTGGTCAGCTCGGAACACTCCGACTTGATAAGTAACTGGGCGGTCTCAGATGACTGTTCTTTTTCGGACCACAGGTATGTTGAGTTTCAATTGGGTCCACCCCCCTTGGGGGTGTGTACTTTTGTGAATAGGAGGAGAACGAGGTGGGACTATCAGGCTAGTCTACTCGCTGATTCTCTGGGCTCAGTCCCTGTCATTAGTGGCGTTACGGAGACTGAAATGGCAGTGGAATTCCTATCGGGGGCACTGCGACAGGCAACGGCACTGGCCTGTAGGCCAGTGGTTAGGAAGAAGGGGGGCAAGCCACCATGGTGGAGCCCTGAGATTGCACAGTCTCGCAGAGACTGTCGTAGGTTATTCAATATGGCTAAACGTCTGGGAAACTGGGCGGATTATAAGTCGGCATTGAATAGGTTCAAGAATTTGGTTAGATCGGCGAAACGGAATGCCTGGAGGAACTTCTGCAGTGGCGTGGAAGGATCCTCTGAGACAAACCGGTTGCGCAAAATAATGGCTTCTTGCCCGGCTGTCCCTAGCTACATTCAGAAAGCTGATGGTAGCTGGACTACGAATAGTCAGGAGACGCTGGAGGTGTTAATTGACACGCACTTTCCTGGCAATTCCCTTCCAACACCACGGAAGATCAACTGCTTATCAGAGCCTGGACCAGTGTCCATTTCTCTGGGCTATGATAGGCTCAATTGGGCGATAAGGAGCTTCGACTCCTTTAAGGCTCCTGGTCCGGACGGTATTATTCCGGCCGACCTTCAAAAGAACGCGGGGCTTCTGATTCCTTGGCTGTCCGCTATCTATACGGAATGTATTAGATTCTCGTACGTTCCCATCCGATGGACTAGATGTAGGGTTGTTTTCATTCCAAAGGGGGGTAAAACATCCCACACCGGACCTAAGGACTACAGGCCAATCAGCCTGTCGTCATTTCTTCTCAAGACCCTGGAAAGGGTCATTGATATTCATCTGAGGATGTCTATTCCTAGACATTGGCTCTCTTCATCGCAGCATGCCTACACCAAGGGCAAGTCTGTGGAGACGGCGCTCCACTCACTGGTCGGCTACATTGAGAAATCCCTTGAATTTCGGGAATACTCACTTGTGGCCTTTCTGGACATTGAGGGAGCTTTCAATAATGTCAAACCCAACTCCATCTTGGAGTCGATGAGAGAGGTTGGGGTTGACGATGCAATTTGTGGATTTATTGGTAATCTACTCGATAATAGGATCATTGAATCCACGATGGGTGCTACCGATGTTTGCAGATTTGTGCACAGGGGCACCCCGCAAGGTGGGGTTCTGTCCCCTCTACTGTGGAACCTGACGGTGAACACTTTGCTGTGCCGGTTCGACAGATTGGGGATAAGAACCGTCGCGTATGCGGATGACGTGGCGGTGGCGGTCGCGGGTAAACACCTGGACACACTGTCCCATTGTATGGAATCTGCATTGCGGATTCTAAGCTCTTGGAGCATTTCCTGTGGACTTGGTGTCAATCCACGGAAAACTGAGTTGGTACTCTTTACCAGGAAGTACAAGGTTGGCAACTTTAGGCTTCCTAGGCTGAACGGCACGGAGCTGAAGCTCTCGAACAGTGCCAAATATTTGGGCGTAATTCTCGATAGCAAACTATCATGGGAACTCAACGTTCAGACGAGGGTTGATAGGGCTATGGTGGCCTTATACACCTGCAAGAGATCCTTGGGCAGGAGCTGGGGCCTGGGCCCCAAGGGTGTCGAATGGATCTTTGAAGCGGTGGTAAAACCGATTCTCTTCTATGGGGTCATAGTGTGGTGGCCTGCCATGGAAAGGGGACGGTACTGCAGGATGCTTGGGAAAGTATATAGGTTGGCTGCGCTGATGATCACGGGATCACTCCGCTCGACACCGACAAAGGCACTGTTTACTATGTTAGACTGGTTGCCGATTGATATCATGGCCGAACAAAAGGCCTTGACCTCCGCTATGAGACTGGGGGCGGTGGGCCTATGGTCTTCGCGGAATTATGGTCATGCCAGGGTCACGCTTCGCGCGTCTCAGGACCTGGCGGGGCTGGACTATTGCACTCCGGAACCCTTTTTCGGTGCTTTGTTCGCGGTTCATCATGGCAACTATGATGAGCTGCTCGATAACACGCGATCTTTGGAGCCGACCCTGCGGGTCTACACCGATGGTTCCAGGATGGGCGACAGAGTGGGTGGAGGTTTCTTCATCGAGGAATTGGACATCAGGGTCTCTTTTAGGCTGCCAGATGGCAGCAGTGTGCTGCAGGCGGAAATTTCTGCCATAAGGCGGGCGGCAAACTGGCTGAGGTACTATCGTATATCGAGGGATATATGTATATTTACTGACAGCAAGGCTGCCATTGCAGCTCTGGCTGGTGTCTTTACGACATCTATGTTAACAGTGGAATGCCGGATGTCTCTAAATGAGATCGCGAAACATTCCAGTGTAACGCTGGCATGGGTACCAGGACACAGTGGGCTCCTGGGCAACCATACTGCGGACAGTCTAGCCAAACAAGGCTGTCTCTTGGACGACATGTTCGTCGACGGCCTGATTGGCACTTCAATGGCCCGCTGCAGGACTCTCATCAGACGGGAATCGTACAGAAGGGCTCAGGAGAGATGGCAGGGCGAGCATACCTGTTTGATGGCCAGGACTCTATGGCCTGGCTATGACGCGGCGAGAACGCGCGTACTACTCGGTCTCGGCAGGGATCGGATAAGGACAGTGATGTCGGTCATCACGGGTCACTGGGCGATAGGGACTCATGCTAGGAGGATGGGTCTTGCGTACAATGACTACTGCAGGAGTTGTCATGATGCGGAGGAGGAGGAGACGGTGTTTCACTTCCTCTGCCAATGCCCCGGACTGGCGGGCGCTAGGTTGAGGCATTTTGGGAGACCGGAATTGCCATGTCTGGACGATTTGTCCAATGCGGGACTGAAATCGATCTACCTGTTCTGCAGGGAATCGGGGTGGTTCGAGACTGCGGTGACCTCTGGGGAATAGTCTGGTGGATACTGGCTGACCCTTGTCACTGGCTGGGGGTATCACAAAGGGACCACTATAAGGACCCAAGTGAGTCGTCTTCGTGACGGCTACCCATTTAACCTAACCTAACCATTGTATACACAATTTCCTAGTTCGCTGTATAAGTAGCTTTGAAAAAATCGTGAAATTCGCCAAAAATCCAAATGGATCAAAAATCGCCATAACTATACCCAAAACTTCTCTTTTGGTGGGTGGACGTATGCCTTCTAATACATCAGCACAAATTTTATGGAACTTTATATGAAATTCGAAACTGTCAGAGTCCTTGTTCCAGTATAAGCCAAGAATTTTATCCGTGTTACTCTGTTTTTCCATTTTCAGTGTTGTTGGACCACCGTTCTCACCACCGTTTAGTAGACACTGTAGCTCCCCTGAGTTCGATGAGAAATTCCTTAACTTAAACCCGGTGTGACTTCAAGAGCCTCTTCAAGAGAATCAAAACTAACGACAAGGTCATCCACATACATACGATTAATAACAGTGCTGGTGCCCTTAGGCCATGTCGACTCAAATTCTCTTGCGTTGAGGTTTTTAACGTACTCCGCACAACAAGGTGAGCAGACTGATCCGAAGATCATTGACCTCATTATATAAACACAGACATCGCAACCCAATCCATTTTCGCGCCACAAAAAGCGTTGCGAGTTTTGATCATCATCCCCCTTATAAATACCTGAGAAAACATTTCCTGTATATCCCCAGCCACCGCTATTTTGCCTTGACGAAATTGAAACATGATCACTTGAAGAGATTTGGCTTGTTCAGGACCCCTTAATAATACCGAATTGAGGGACATGTTTGACGACATTGCGGCAGCATCAAATATAACCCGTAGTTTCTCCGGTTTGTGTGGATTAACTACGCCAAAATGTGGTAAATACCATACTTTACCACGCTCAAACGTTTTGACCTCTATGGTTGACAATTTGAAATATATTTTTCAATTTCATTTTTATATCTGTTAGCGTATATTGAATCTCGTTTCATTTTATTTTCTGTTTTCAGTAGACGATTCTTGGCCATTTCAAAACTTTCCGGTAGGAACACATCATCCCTTTTCCATAGTAAACCTGTTTCGTAATGACCCTCTATTTTCCGGCATGTATTTTCCAAAATATTTCTGGCACGTTTATTGTCTTCTGATTCCAGCACGAAATTCGTTGCCTTTACACTAGAGTTTTTTTATTCCCGCACTTTTTGGATTCCCGGGAAAGCGGGAAATAAAAATCAAATTCCCGGGATCCCGGGATTCCCGCCCAAAATTTATTATTTATTTCTTTACTTATTTCTCCAATGAAACTAATATTTCTTACTGACAATTACGCTTAAAATAAGTAAGTCTAGTATCCATTATGTAACAAAAATGTAAAAAAAAATAATATTAAAATTATTTTAAGATACTTAAGAGGTTATTTTTATGTCAATAGGATCATATAAATCAATATATGTATATACATTGTTAAATTCAGAGATAATTTGAATAATTAGAATGAAAATATTGTTACGAAATTAGATTTGTCTGAGAATTATTTATGGTTTTAGTTATTGTAAATTATAGTTTTATGTCATATTAGTTACTATTTTTATGAACACCACTGTTATAAATTTTCTAGCAATTGTAATTGTAGACTTTAGATTTAGATGTATAACAGTTATTTTAAAATAATTCGAACACAACATTCTAGAAAATACTTTTGAACTATAAATTCAGGCTAACTCATAAAAGTTTAGTTTAGTTTGATTGGAGACATTAAACGGTTCAGATCGCTACTTACAATTGTGGTTAAAATTTGTAAACATTGTAATTAATTTCAATAAAGTTTGTTAAGTTGAATTCGTGTGTGTATTTATTTTGAATTGCAATTAAAAGAACTCAAAGGTTTATTATAAAGGGAAAAAACCTTAACGCGTTTTATGAGTAAAAACGTAACAGTATTAAAGTCTTACATCCAATTTCATCAAGTTCAGTTAAAACTTAACTGTTACCTTAACTTCCAGCTAACAATATGTTTTCGACAGTTATAACTGGTAGTTAATTATAAGTAAACTTGGTGAAATTGGCCGTTAGTGGAATAACATTTCTGGAAGGGCGATTAGGAACTGAAAGCATAACATTACGAAGTAGGAATTCTGAAACAATTTTACCGGTTAACAAATTCAGCAGGAAGGAGAAATTGTTTTTGCTACATATATTTGAAAACATATTTTTTACAATTTTATAACCCTTAATCAGCAGTGGTGTATGAAGTTATACTAAGTTTGCCATTCCATAACGTATTTGTATTGTGAGTTCTTCGTTTATTCTAAGCTGATTTCGCCATATGGGTGTCAAATTGTTTCTTGATCTTCTAGGCTGTGAAAAGGAATTATGCACCCAAATGTGGAACTACCTCAAAAAAATTTACATAAATTTGTGGCAAAATGCACCTTTTCTCATTAAATTTCAACAAATTCGTTTTATAAGGCACCAAATTTCGTGAATATCGGTCCATAATTTACCTACGGCTCGATGTTAAGATTATTCTCGTAAATCATGTAAGTATGGCTAAAAGTGTAACGAATAATGCTTTTGTGGTGCAATTAAGCATTATGTATATACATTCATAAGACTCAAAATTACTTGAAATGCCGCATAAAAAGCATAATCTAGGATAACACTTTACTACGCCCTTAACCGCAAAACCTTATAATATTATTGTAATATTTATACTTCAGTTTGCTAAGACAAGAAATAAAATTTTGGAAGATAGGTTTATAATTTATCATAGGCCTTATAAAAGGCCCATACTCAAAAATTAGCTTAATAAGTCTTAAACTGTAGCAAATTTTAATATTGTGTTAAAATTAAGTTGGATTAAACTACTAACACAGTCTAGACACTAGTCCGACATAGATTTACTAAAGTTTGAAAAAAGATTTTCTTCAAAATTTCCCGGGAATCCCGCAATTAATTCCCGGGATAGCGGGAATTAAAAACAATTGAAAATACCGGGAATTCCCGGGACGGGAAATCCCGAAAAAAAAACTCTACTTTACACCAAAATTCTCAATTGAGAAATAGTCTTGTACTAACTGGTGAACTTCCTTTCATGAGCTACTCTCATTAATATGGCAGATTCTAGCAGTGCCATTTTGTTTTTCTAACAATGGGCAATATGCCACCCATCCAAGCTTAGTGTCGGATGCCACCGGTAAGTGAGGACCTGCCTCAACAACTTGTTCAGCCAAACCAAGTGTACAGTTGTCCAAGCCAATTAACATTGAGGGTTTTTTATTTTGATAGCTTTGTATTGGAAGATGTGATAGGTATTCAAATTTCATTTTGTCAAAACTCTGCACAGGAAGATTTAATTCCCTGACAGTCTGCAAGCTTTTTATTGCATATTTTTTATAGTTGTATCCTCATAAGTCGCTAAAAATAATGGCCAATCCTCTGGCTTTCCATCAAATTGTGGAAGATGATATAGCCTCGTTATAAAATCGTTTGACTGAATTGTTGTTGGAGGTCTTGCCGTATAAAAATTCGTTTCATTTAACGGCGATCTATAATCTACATTTGACGGCGGCGCCTGATGGTGCAAGTTTTCTGCTACTGACGGTAGCTGCTGATAATTTAACGACTGTGATTGAGTACCATTATTCGACGATGGTAACCCTTGCGCAAAACAACCCACTGGTGTCTGTATTTGCTGTATGCCTATTCTTTGTTGTGACAGTTCTCGAGAATTTCTCAAATGCGGCAATTCATTGTTGTTCGATTGAACATTATCCGAAACAATTGTTGACGAATTTATTTCTCGTGCTCGCATATACCCACTCGTCTGCGGTGGTATTTGCCGAACAACATTTGGCAAACCTTGTTGTCCATGCAATACAGGTGGCATGGGATGTAAATTAGACGGTGCAGATAGCATCTGCCGATGACACGACATATTTGACACACCCTGGAAATGTGAATTTGGCACCCGCATTCCCTGGTGCATATGTGTCGTATGTGCTGAATCCTCAACGCCATTTTGAGACGGGGAAAAATGTTGAGCCATGTTCTTTTGACGACCTGGGTCTTCCCTCAAGTCATCAATTTCAGATTTCAAAGAAGTGATTGTTGACACTAAAGATGACAAAAGTTCGGACGTAGTAACTGATTCGGCAGACGTAATCACAGGCTGTGATGACATATTTATTGTCGTAGCTGCTGCCGAATCTTTATCATTATGGTTATTAACTATTGTGTTGTCTAGGCAATCGTTATCAGACGAATTTTCATGATGCTGCTCCGAACCCTCCTGACTGGATTGTGACCTGATTCTTGGCATCTTGACGGACTGGCCCACAACTGATAACACCACAATTTGACCGCTTCCAAATGAACCAAAACTCGCGATGAACAAAGGAAAACAATGTAGACGACTAAAACGCAAGCTTTGATAAAAAGTTAGTTTATTTAATTTGTTCAAGCAAAGATAATTTATTGAGATTTAGAAATAAAGAATAAAAGTACAAAAGCTTGGTTCTTCCAATAGTATGTTGCGTGAAAAATATAGGCGTGTTTCCTTTGGTTTTCTCTTCGCGTGTTCAATGACTAGTGTCGTTATTTTGAAAATTTTTGTGTTAGGCAGAGATCAAAAGCACAGCGTTGTATTTTGTGCCAGTGATGACAACAATATTTATTCAATAAAGAACTTGTGAAGAATACACAACATTTTGGCGACGAGAAGTAGAAACAACCCAGTAAGAAATATTTAATAAACTGGATAGATTATAGTCGTGATGTCTCTTATTGGATCAATTGAGCAATTCGCATTTGGCGAAGACTTAAGCGAATATATTGAACGGGTCGAACAATTATTTATTATTAATAATGTGGAGGAAAAAAATAAAGTGGCATTGTTTTTAACGCTGGGTCCTGAAACGTACAAACGAATTAAATCTATCATACTACCGGAAAAACCCACAAGTAAAGTTCTTAAAGATTTAATTAAGTAAGTTTTGCCCCACTTTAGTCCGGAAAAAAATGTGATTGCCGAACGTTTTAAATTTTACAACTGCTCCCAAAAGTCGTGTGAACCAGTGGGCGAATACATAATTAATTTTTAGTTATTATCAGCACGCTGTGAGTTTGGCACCTTTTTAAATGAGGCGTTAAGAGACCGTTTGGTGTGCGGAGTAAACAGCAGCCAGTTGCAGACAAAATTGTTATCAACACCATCGTTGACGTGGGAATTAGCACAGTCATTCGAATTGGTGGATAAGGAGCAAAAAAGTATGCAGCCATCGTCGCCGTACAAACTAAACAAAATTAAGCCTGACTGGGGAAAATCCAAAAAATTGGAAAAATTTACGAAGTGTGCATCAAGGCATGCAAGTGGTGAATGCCCGGCCAAAGAGTGGACTTGTTTTGGATGTGGTAGAAAAGGCCATTCAGCTAAAGCTTGTTTTTCTAAGAAAGGGGATAAATCGTTCCGGAGAAATCCAAGCAAAAGTAATCAAATAAATGATGGGCCGTAGTTGGATAGATGGTTTGTTCCCAGATTGGCGAAAATTTTTCAATTCAGAGGCGGGTAAGTCGAATGATGAATTATGCGTAAAATCTCTGCCAGACCAGTATAATGGATGAAACAAAAAATAAATTTTCGTCCTTATTTGTAAATAGTTCAGCTCCCCTAAAATGTTTTTCTGCTGACGTTTTTGTAAAACCGAACTCTCACCCCAAATTTTTTAAGCCATATACAGTACCTTTGAGTTTAAAGAAATTGGTTGAGGCAGAGTTAAGTCGCATGTGCGATGAAGGTATAATTCAGTCAGTCCGTAATAGTGCGTGGGCAGCTCCAATAGTTTGCATTTTAAAAAAAGACTCCACTGTACGAATTTGTGGAAATTTTGAAAATTACCATTAACCCTATCATTGAAATGGATGTATATCCATTGCCGTTAGTTGATGCTATTCTCACAAGTTTAAGAGGTAAATCATATTTTTTTTGCATACTTGATCTTAGTAAAGCTTATTTGAAATTGTCTGTAAATAAGGCTTGTCGCAATTTGTTGACCATTAATACGCATATGGGATTATATGAATTTTGCAGATTACCATTTGGCGTATCAACTGCACCTATGATTTTTCAACGGGTCATGGACCAAATTGTTCAGGGATTAGATGATGTTGCCGTGTACTTAGACGACATTCTAGTAGCAGGTGTTAGCGAAAAAGATTGTTGTAACAAACTACATACATCAAGTGTTAAAGAGATTGCAAGATTTTAATGTGAAAATTAACTGGAACAAATATAAACTGTTAGAAAATGCTATTGAGTATTTGGGTCACACAATAAGTCCGGAGGGAATTAAACCATCAAAGTATAAAATGGATGCTATTTTAAATGCTCCAGAGCCAACAAATATAGACCAACTACAAAGCTTTTTAGGGTTGATAAATTATTATTCAAAATTTTTGCCCAACAGTTCTTCCGTTCTATCCCCTCTTAATCATTTATTACGTAAAGACGTTAAATGGTGTTGGAGTAAAGAGTGCTCCACAGCTTTCAAGGATTCAAAAAAATTTTTATGTGATAATAATTTACTAGTTCATTTTGATCCAAGCAAGCCAATAATAATAGCTTGTGACGCTTCTCCTTATGGAGTTTCAATTTCAATTTCAATTTATTTATAAAGTCTTTGGACTTACAAATTATCCTTACAGACTACTCACTTATATTAAACTTAGTAAATTAGTTTTAAACTTTTCTTTAGAAAAACTAAAATCTAATAAAACATTTTCACTTAATTTATTAAACAATAGTTGGTGCTATTCTGAGCGTAATTATTGATGATCAAGAGAGACCATGTTATATGGTTTCATCCACGTTAAGTAAAGCGGAAAAAAATTACTTACAGATTCACAGAGAAGCCCTTGCAGTAATTTTTGCAATCCGCAGATTTCATAAGTTTGTTTATGGGTATAACTTTACAGTTTATACCGATCATCAACCACTAGAAAAACGAGAAAAACTACTGGGAGACCAAAAGGCGTTAGCTAATGTAGTCTCTGTGCGTTTCCATAGATGGATCTTATTTTTATTAAATTATAACTGCAAGATAAAATATCGCCCTAGCAATAAACAGAAAAATGTCGATGCATTGTCGCGTCTTCCTCAGGAAACTGAAACAAACATTAGTAATTTAAACATAAAATTCTTTAATTTTGATCATGAAGCTCCGATTTCTTTAAAATACATTGAATTTTATTCCGAAAAAGACCCAATTATCCGCCAGGTAATGGAAGTCGTTAAAACAAATAACTGGCCAGGGGATTCAAAAGAAATTACTTTATTCAATCCATTTAAAAATGTAAAATTGTCGTTAGAAGCAAAAGGAAAGTGTTTATTTTATGCAGACAGACTGGTAATACCAACGATCTTAAGGCAAAGATTTTTATCACTGTTACATGACACTCATACAGGCGTTGTCCGTATGAAGTTACTAGCCCGTGCATCAATTTGGTGGAAATAGAAAACTATGTTTTAAATTGTCTTCCTTGACAAAAACTCAAAAATAAAACCAAAGATTGTCCTTACTTTACATGGCCGCAAACTTCTGACCCCTTTGAGCGAGTTCATGTCGATTTACTGCAGTTTAATAATGTCGATTTATTAATAGTTGTCGATGATTTTTCAAAATGGATAGATGTCCAAATAGTGTCAAAAACATTAACTATGGTCGTAATTGAAAAACTTAAAGGCTTGTTTTCTAATTTCGGGTTTTGCTACTCTTTAGTAAGCGACAACAGGCCGCAATTTCGAAGTGTTGAATTTGCATTATTTTTGAAAGCAAATGGCATAAATCAGTTATTATAAACCAATTACTTTATTATCTTATTGTAAAATTAAAAACGATGTTGAGGTAAAAGTTAGCAAGTATAAATTGAAAAAAATTACAGAACAGAAAAAATTTATAAACAACGAAAAATGTAAACACTTTGATTTGAAAAAAATTTTGTACCTTAATCCAAATCAAGGCAATATTGCCAAATGGATCGAAGGATTCATTAGAAAAAAACTAAGTAAATCAGTATATTTGATTGAGATTAACAAAAGAAGGTTTTCAGCTCATAGAAATCAAATAAAACCGTTCAAAAAAGTTATGATAGAACTGTAATAAAACAATTTTTATACTTGTTGAAATTATATTTTATTTGAGTTTAATCAGTTCGGCTGACACGCACAGTTTTGTTGGATAACAAGAATTGATTTTTACAGTAGAATTGTATTGGATTTTATACATAATAATTGCTGATCCAGCAATTTGAATTACAGTGGAAGGTATAGCGGTTTACTGGTAAATTACATTTAATCTCATATCCAATCGTTCAACATAAAGAGTGTTGACAGTATTGCTTTTGAACGATTGTGTGTTTGATCGTACCAATATAAATATTGCATTGATATACACACAAACACACGACACACAGCACACAATACTCAAGTGCTTTACTCATGTTACATTAAAACGTGCGCCTGGTTCTTGTATGTAATTTTACCGAAACTATGTGTGCAAGCATAATCGTACACAATGACACGCTACACCTCCCTTTTACGGAAGAATGTTCATATAACAGAAAGTTTTATGGACATTCTTTTACAAATATGTATTATACTGAAGTTAGGGGAAGACAATTATTTGACTTAGGTACTAATTATATTTTATGATATTTTATTGAATGAAAATAGGATTTTGCTTATGCTGTTATTCATTATTGTAATGCTTAAGTCTATTCTTATGTACTATTTGTTCTTTATTATTTTTCTTATCAACTATGGTTACATTATTTCTTAAATCTATATTTTTAATTTTATAAGGGCCTTTATATTTACAATCTAATTTGTGCCCTGCTTCATTTTTAATTAAAACTAAGTCTCCTATTCTAAAGTTTACTTCTAGCGTTGACCTATCATAATTTATTTTTTGTTTAAGTTTACACCTATCTATCATGGAGCGCGCTCTTTTATGTGCTATTTCTAACCTAAATTTAACTTCCTTAGCATAATTATCTAGATTATACAAAGGTGTTATTTCCTGAATACTACTAAACTGTTGAAACCCATTTGGAAGTCTACCAAAAACTAACTCATAGGGACAATAGTCATGAACTGAGGATGGCGTAGTATTGTAACAGTATGTAAAATACTTGAGCCATTCATCTCAATCGGTTTTGTCAACGGATATGTATGATCTTACATATTCGTTGAAAGTTCTGTGACTTCTTTCTACAGTTCCTAGAGTCTGGTGATGGTAAGCAGTTGATTTAATTTTTTTCTATCTTCAAAAGGTTACACAATTCAGTAAGTATTGAGTTTTTGTATTCTGTGCCCATGTCCGAAATGAACGTCTTCATTGGACCATAAGTAAGAATAAAATGTTCAAATATTGCTGTCGCAATTGACTTTGCGCTTTTATCTTGTATAGGTACCGTTACAAGATATTTGGTCATATCACATATTATTGTGACGGCATATTCATTTCCGAAATATGATTTTGGTAGCGGACCTATAGTATCCACAATTACCGTATCAAAAGGTTTAGTTGGTGTATTTGTCAACGTCAATGGTATTTTTGTATGTTTTGTTATTTTAGTTGTATGGCATTTTTGGCACATTTTAACGTATTTTGTAATATCTCGAGTCATATTTTCCAATAGTAATATCTTTTTATTTTATTTAGAGTTCTTGAAACACCGGAATGTCCACCCTCTGCTGGATCATCGTGGTATCGTTTCATTATCTCTGCTATTGATTTGGCATCTGTTATGTGGATCACCTCATTAAGTAGCGCTACTTTTAATAATTTTAATAGTTTATTGCCCATTTCCTTAAATTTATTAATAGAGATAAATTCGAAAATTTTCTCACTGGGTGCCACTTGTACTTTATGAATATTTAATTTACCGGCCACTTCTTCGAGCCTAGGGCAAAATTGTCCTAAGTCAAATTTCCCATTAGTAAACAATTCATCTATTTTAATACATGCTATTATAGATTTGCCACGTTTAATATAAACTTTTTGTGGGGTAATCTTTAGCTTACAAAATTTTTACAAAATGGATAGATGTCCAAATAGTGTCAAAAACATTAACTATGGTCGTAATTGAAAAACTTAAAGGCTTGTTTTCTAATTTCGGGTTTTGCTACTCTTTAGTAAGCGACAACAGGCCGCAATTTCGAAGTGTTGAATTTGCATTATTTTTGAAAGCAAATGGCATAAATCAGTTATTATAAACCAATTACTTTATTATCTTATTGTAAAATTAAAAACGATGTTGAGGTAAAAGTTAGCAAGTATAAATTGAAAAAAATTACAGAACAGAAAAAATTTATAAACAACGAAAAATGTAAACACTTTGATTTGAAAAAAATTTTGTACCTTAATCCAAATCAAGGCAATATTGCCAAATGGATCGAAGGATTCATTAGAAAAAAACTAAGTAAATCAGTATATTTGATTGAGATTAACAAAAGAAGGTTTTCAGCTCATAGAAATCAAATAAAACCGTTCAAAAAAGTTATGATAGAACTGTAATAAAACAATTTTTATACTTGTTGAAATTATATTTTATTTGAGTTTAATCAGTTCGGCTGACACGCACAGTTTTGTTGGATAACAAGAATTGATTTTTACAGTAGAATTGTATTGGATTTTATACATAATAATTGCTGATCCAGCAATTTGAATTACAGTGGAAGGTATAGCGGTTTACTGGTAAATTACATTTAATCTCATATCCAATCGTTCAACATAAAGAGTGTTGACAGTATTGCTTTTGAACGATTGTGTGTTTGATCGTACCAATATAAATATTGCATTGATATACACACAAACACACGACACACAGCACACAATACTCAAGTGCTTTACTCATGTTACATTAAAACGTGCGCCTGGTTCTTGTATGTAATTTTACCGAAACTATGTGTGCAAGCATAATCGTACACAATGACACGCTACACCTCCCTTTTACGGAAGAATGTTCATATAACAGAAAGTTTTATGGACATTCTTTTACAAATATGTATTATACTGAAGTTAGGGGAAGACAATTATTTGACTTAGGTACTAATTATATTTTATGATATTTTATTGAATGAAAATAGGATTTTGCTTATGCTGTTATTCATTATTGTAATGCTTAAGTCTATTCTTATGTACTATTTGTTCTTTATTATTTTTCTTATCAACTATGGTTACATTATTTCTTAAATCTATATTTTTAATTTTATAAGGGCCTTTATATTTACAATCTAATTTGTGCCCTGCTTCATTTTTAATTAAAACTAAGTCTCCTATTCTAAAGTTTACTTCTAGCGTTGACCTATCATAATTTATTTTTTGTTTAAGTTTACACCTATCTATCATGGAGCGCGCTCTTTTATGTGCTATTTCTAACCTAAATTTAACTTCCTTAGCATAATTATCTAGATTATACAAAGGTGTTATTTCCTGAATACTACTAAACTGTTGAAACCCATTTGGAAGTCTACCAAAAACTAACTCATAGGGACAATAGTCATGAACTGAGGATGGCGTAGTATTGTAACAGTATGTAAAATACTTGAGCCATTCATCTCAATCGGTTTTGTCAACGGATATGTATGATCTTACATATTCGTTGAAAGTTCTGTGACTTCTTTCTACAGTTCCTAGAGTCTGGTGATGGTAAGCAGTTGATTTAATTTTTTTCTATCTTCAAAAGGTTACACAATTCAGTAAGTATTGAGTTTTTGTATTCTGTGCCCATGTCCGAAATGAACGTCTTCATTGGACCATAAGTAAGAATAAAATGTTCAAATCAGTGTTTAAATTGCTTGCTTTAAAATAGCAACAGTCGCACATTTTTGCTTTGTTTACATTTTTTGCAGCAAATTAAAAAACTGTGTGTCTAAGTGTTTACTTAACTCTTTGATTACGAGTCAGCAAAAGCAAAAAAGCAAAAGCAAAACAAAGAGAGTAAATAATTTGTTTAAACTCGCTATGTGCATGTACTCTGCTAAATCTGTCAGCAAAGAAGCCACTTAAGAAAACAAATTTTCTGTTGCTGTAAGTATTAAGTTTTTGATTGTTTTTTTTTTGCTTTTGATGCGCTTAAAGTCAGCAAGTTAACTTCTTTGCTGTTGCTGTCGAATTTGTTTCGAATTTTTTTGGTATTTTGCGTTTTTTTTTTTTAATAAATAGGTACATACATACGTAAATGAAACTACACGTTTTTTTAAACTAATTTGTTTATTTTGTGTTATGTAATTATGTATATATTCTAGGAAACTAACGCCTGCAACAGCAAGCAACAGCAATGAAGTCAAAAACAGCAAAGAAGTTAATACTCGCTGAATTTAAGCACATCAATTTACAGTTAAGCCAAAGCAAAAAAAAAATAAACAAAAACTTATTACTTACAGCAACAGCAATTTTTTTTTTCAAGTGGTTGCTTGGCTGGCTTTTTAAGCTGAGAACATAAACATGGTGAGAATAAATAAATTATTTACTCTCACTTTTTCTGCGTTTGCTTTTGCTTTTTGCTTTTACTGTGTTCTTTTTCTTAAGTTAAGTTAAGCAATTACAAAAACATTAAAAATAGTCAAGCATTTTTAAACACTGGTTCAAATATTGCTGTCGCAATTGACTTTGCGCTTTTATCTTGTATAGGTACCGTTACAAGATATTTGGTCATATCACATATTATTGTGACGGCATATTCATTTCCGAAATATGATTTTGGTAGCGGACCTATAGTATCCACAATTACCGTATCAAAAGGTTTAGTTGGTGTATTTGTCAACGTCAATGGTATTTTTGTATGTTTTGTTATTTTAGTTGTATGGCATTTTTGGCACATTTTAACGTATTTTGTAATATCTCGAGTCATATTTTCCAATAGTAATATCTTTTTATTTTATTTAGAGTTCTTGAAACACCGGAATGTCCACCCTCTGCTGGATCATCGTGGTATCGTTTCATTATCTCTGCTATTGATTTGGCATCTGTTATGTGGATCACCTCATTAAGTAGCGCTACTTTTAATAATTTTAATAGTTTATTGCCCATTTCCTTAAATTTATTAATAGAGATAAATTCGAAAATTTTCTCACTGGGTGCCACTTGTACTTTATGAATATTTAATTTACCGGCCACTTCTTCGAGCCTAGGGCAAAATTGTCCTAAGTCAAATTTCCCATTAGTAAACAATTCATCTATTTTAATACATGCTATTATAGATTTGCCACGTTTAATATAAACTTTTTGTGGGGTAATCTTTAGCTTACAAAATTTTCTGACGTCAGAATTTATAATTGGTACAAATATATTGGGCTTCTCATTTTCATTATTTAAATGCCGTTTATTTAGTGTAATTGGATATTTTTCAAGTGCCTTGTTTGTCATTGCTCGAGTTGTTACTTTGTATTCATTGTTATTCTTATTAATTGTTTCTTTTAAATCATTTATTGTAATGCGTGACAAAGCGTCGGCCACATAATTATCTTTCCCCCTAAGATATTCTACAGTGAAATCGTATTCTTCCAAATCTAATCTCATTCTAGTGAGCTTTGAGCTCGGATTTTTCATGGAAAATAGGTAAGACAGCGGTCTGTGATCAGTGCGGACTAAAAAATGTTTTCCATATATATATGGTCTAAAATGCGTGATTGCCCAGTGTATCGCAGTTAACTCTTGTTCAATTGTTGATTTGTTACTCTCGCCCTTTGTAAATATTTTTGATGCGTATGCTATTGGTAGATGTTTTCCCTCATACTCTTGAGTTAGTACAGCTCCACAAGCATGCTTGCTTGCATATGTTGTAATACAAAACTCTTTTGTAAAATCGGGATATTGAAGTAATGTCGGACTCATTAATGCTTTCTTTAGATATTTAAATGCCGAGTCACAATCTTCAGTCCATTCGAACTGCACGCCTTTTTTGGACAGTCTTGTGAGATGTCTAGAATACTCTGAAAAATTTTTAATAAATCTGCGATAATAGTTGCAAAATGCTACAAATCTCTTTGCACTATATGCATCTTTTGGCTGTGGATAGTTTTTGATTACTGCATATTTACTATCATCTGGGAGTATTCCTTTATCGGTACATTTATGTCCTAAATATGTTTCTTCCTTCATGAAAAATTAACATTTTTCAGGATGTAGTTTGAGGTTGCGTTTTCGACATAATTCAAATACATTTTTTAAGTTAGAAAGCATATGTTTTTCCAAACATCCTAAAACAACTAAGTCATCCATATAAAGGAATGCTTGGTCTGGTCGCAAACCAGTAAAAGCGAGTGTCATCATTCTTTGAAAATAATTGGGTATCTAGTAAATCTATACGGTAATCTAGTAAATCTATACGATCCATTTGTTGTAGAAAATGAAGTAAGATCTCTAGAGTTTTTCTCTAATCCAATTTGGTGAAAACCGGACATTAGATCCAGACATGAAAAATACTTGGCTCTGCCGAGATGGTCTAAAATATTCTTGGTAATGGAAATTTGTCTGCTATTAATTTCTTATTTAATTGTCTATAATCTACTACGAGTCTCCATCTTTTTGTCTCAGAATTTGGTAGTGATTTCTTTGGTACTAGCAGAATTGGACTGTTGTACTCTGAATTTGATGGTTCAACTATTTCATCTTGTATTAGTTTTTTCACCTGTCTATCTATCTCCTCTTTGTGTGTATGTGGTATACGGTAGTTCTTAATGTACACCGGTTGTGAATCCTTTACTCTCAACTTTTGTTCATAGAAATTATTAATTGTTATAGTTTCTGATTCTAAACCGAAAATATCGCTGTATGATGCACAAAGCTCAGTTAATGTATTTTTAAATTGTTCTGGAAGATTATTCTGTAAAATTTTTAAAATTTCTGATTTTCTGTGCGTATTTTTGGTCGGAATTCTTTCGACAATATCATATTCAGAAAGATTTTCGGTTTTTATTTGACTTTTATTAACTGTTGTTATAGTGCTATTTGTATTTAGTAAACGAATAAATGCTTCATTAGATTTTACCAATGTATTTGCAATAAAAACTCCTGGTTCAAGTTCTTGATTTGGGATTAATATTTCATTATTGCAATTAGTAAAATTAACTTTATGTATTACTTCTGATCTGGGTGGCAAAATAATATTGTTGGTGTTGTTAGTAATTGGTATTTCTATAGGTTTTGGTATATTAAATGGTCGTAGTACTAAGTAGTCGTACTGCTGGTTGAAGTCTAATATACAATTATATTTCTTAATGAAATCCATACCAATGATTCCATCGCTTGGTATTGGGAAATCATTGTCTACTACTTGAAAATTATGTGGTATTAAATAATTTTTAAATTTTAAATCAAAAAATATACTACCTATAGATTTAATTTCACCTTGTCCTATTCCACTTAAGGTTGTGATTTTGTTAGTATTTATTTGCTTTAAATCAAAATATTTGGATTTTATGAGTGAAATGTCAGCACCTGTGTCAACTAGTAGTGTTACTGTTGTGTTATTGTTATCTATATTAATCTGAATGAAAAAACATAAGTTGAGGTTAAGATTATACACTTTATTATTTACTGTTCTAGTCTTAGGGGATGGTCGGAGTTTTCCGAACCATTTTCATTTGAGTCTGTTGCCCGTACGTAGTATCTATTCCCACGGTTATTGTCGTATCTTTGTCTGTTTCTGTAATTGTTAGCATTATTATTACTGTTGTTATTATTATTGTTATTGTTGTTTCGTGGGTAATTGTTTCTACCACGAAATCTTCTGTTGGTTCCACGATAATTGTTGAAGCTGGGTCTTTGGCCGAAATACAGAATGCCATTTTGCTGGCCAGTTGCTTCAGTGCAACTATTTACAAATTTTGTGACTGCTTCGTTCATGTCACGAAATTGTCCTGCTTCCATGATAAGTTTAACTTTATCAATGTTACAGTTTTTAGTAAGTGCTTTCACAGCTGTTTGTGTGGAATATTTGCTAGCCAGTTCAGTTGTTAATCTGGCCAGTTGCTTCAGTGCAACTATTTACAAATTTTGTGACTGCTTCGTTCATGTCACGAAATTGTCCTGCTTCCATGATAAGTTTAACTTTATCAATGTTACAGTTTTTAGTAAGTGCTTTCACAGCTGTTTGTGTGGAATATTTGCTAGCCAGTTCAGTTGTTAATCCGTCCGATATGTATGCATTTTCTAGTGATTTCGTAAGAGATTCTATTTCAGTGCAATAAGCATTAGCAGTCTTATTGCTTTGTTTAGTGTTCATTATTTTTGCAGATAGAACCTCAACAGATTCACCTTTAACAGTTATCTTTAATTTATTTATAATATATATTATGGTAGATTCACTGTCTATTAGGTTCCTAGCAGTTCCTTTAAATTTGTTGTTGTAATCAAAGATACCGCAATTTGTTCATGAGTACCTTTAATAGATTCTACTAACTGTAGTGCATCTATAAAAGATCTAAGGTTTTCTGATTTCCCGTCAAATTCTATTATCAGTTTTGAGGCTGTGCTCAGAAATTCTGCCACTGATTGAGTCATTTTTGTGAACTGTCTGAGTCTGAATTTGATTCTTCTTCCGAAATGGGATCAAGCTTTTCAGTATCCCTACAAGTTAATACAATATCTGTATTAATTTTTAATGATTCCTCTACTGAATGAGGTACTTTTTGATTAATTTTATATTTATCTAATATTCTTACTAACTGGTCTCTTAAATTCCAGTATATTTCTAATGTCTCCTTCTTATGTATTGTTGTAAATTTTTCCTTATATTTACATATTATTTCTCTGATTGCTTCTAATGAGGTTCCTATTATATTTAAATGTTTCCTTACTGTCTCTGGACGTACATAAATATTTTTATTTATACATTTATATGATCTTTTAAAATTTTCTTTTTCTGACGAAATAATTTTATCAATTAACTCCCATTGCTCCATTTATATTTTATCTAAATTATCTGCTTTACTACTATACTTTTTCTTAAGTTTCCTGTTATGCATTTGATAAATGCGAAGTATAAAATTAATTATTATTATTATTGTTATTATTAGGAGACAAATTTCTATGGTTAACAAGTTTGTTTTCCCCTCAACTATTTCTATATTATTTGCGAGATTGGCCTTGGGCCTGTCAAATTTTGTTTCTGATTTACACATATTAAAAAAATTATTAATATTTATATTATTTCATTTTTATGTACTTAAAATAATTTTAAAAAAATGTTTTTGTCAATGGCGGTTAACGCCTGCTGACCTAAAGAGTGCACTTAAATGCACTTCTTAAAAAAAATTCTATGTTATAGTATTTTGTTTAAAGTGTTGATCCATTAATTTTTCTAGTGTGTCTATCCTAGCCCACATTTTAGTGGCATCCTCCCATTTTGGTGGCGGTCTTCGGTTGACTTCCCTTAATAATAGGGCTTTTTTCTCTCTTCAGTCGGCACAGGTAACCACCTCTTCTTTTTGGTTTCCTTATTACCGATTTTTCACTATTTTTTGTTTTTTTTCTGGTGGCTTTGTCCTCGTTCGGTATTCTTCTATTGTGAGCGGCTGAGGGCCATCCTTCATTTTATTGCCTTTTGGCCAGGCGGATCCTCTTGAGTCGCAACTGACGGATCTTTTGGCTGATCTCGTCAGGATCCAATCAAAATTTATTTAGGGGTGCTTTTGAGCACATCCCTTGTTTCTGGGTGCTTTTCAAAACAAGCACAATTTTTAGCACTCCTTAAACTGGCAGGATCGTCATGTAATAAAACAATTTTTATACTTGTTGAAATTATATTTTATTTGAGTTTAATCAGTGCGGCTGACACGCACAGTTTTGTTGGATAACAAGAATTGATTTTTACAGTAGAATTGTATTGGATTTTATACATAATAATTGCTGATCCAGCAATTTGAATTACAGTGGAAGGTATAGCGGTTTACTGGTAAATTACATTTAATCTCATATCCAATCGTTCAACATAAAGAGTGTTGACAGTATTGCTTTTGAACGATTGTGTGTTTGATCGTACCAATATAAATATTGCATTGATATACACACAAACACACGACACACAGCACACAATACTCAAGTGCTTTACTCATGTTACATTAAAACGTGCGCCTGGTTCTTGTATGTAATTTTACCGAAACTATGTGTGCAAGCATAATCGTACACAATGACACGCTACAGAACTTTCAGAAAATTCCAAGTTAGATTCCGATTGTAGTGAGGGGGAAGAGTTTTTTGATGCTCAAAACTCTCCAGTAGAAGAATGTGTTTCAAAGGATGAATTACCTTTAAAGAATAGATTAAGAAAGAAAGAAAATATAAATTACATATTTTAAATACGTTATGCAAAAAAAAACTAAAAAGGGAAAGATGTGTTATGTAAACACCCATACATTATGTACTTAAGTAACATTTTTAAATGAATAATGTAAATGTTAACATTTAAAGTACATACTGAGAAAACCAGTTTGTACAAAGTATATTTACGTATGTGCGTGCATACATACTTTTTACTTTTTATTATGTACTTTTTATTTATGCATAACTGTATTAACATTCTGTAAATATTTGACTGACTACTTATTAAGTATTAATGATGAAACAGAATTGAGTCTTCAACTTCAGGCAAAAATTTTTAAGCCCATAATTAAAACGTCGACCGTAACTGCAATTTTCTCTCATTTCTTTCGTTTTCTTTTGTTCTTTTTTTTCTTTGTTTACAAAATGTATGAAATTGAACGAAAGTATGGTAGCATTGTTGGGAGAATAATTCTCTCTATGTGAGAGCATGAGAAAAAACGTCTTCAAAATAAAATTGATATTATTTCTCGACCGCATTCTCTGGCATAATTTTATGTCAAACTGTATGGAAAACAACGTTCAGCCCCAGTTCTGTTTCATCATTTAATCTTTAAAAATATTTATTCAATAAAGAACTTGTGAAGAATACACAACATACATTTTCATGCTTTCCAGTTAACCCAGCTGCTACTTCAAAATAATGATATTGCTGCTTCCATCATTTTCACTCTTTGGCCATATCTTTATCGTGTTCAATGACCAAAGGCTTCGGAGGTCTTAAAAAATTGCAGGTGTCCGCAATTTGCAGAAATTTTTGCAGTAAAATTTAGTAAATCAAAAAAACATATGTTACAAAAGGTAAACATGCAAAAGAAACAAACAAATGGTGAAGAAACTGTTTTAAAAAAGGAAAGTTGAAATAAAAATTAAACAATAACAAAAAGTTAATAAATATTAATTAACTAAACTTCTTTGTGGTGCATTTATATGGCTAAATTCCAACTTTTAAACTTTTTTGTTGTTGTTTTATTTTTCAGAGTTGTTAAAAGAATTTGTATTTGGGTACTTAGTACTTCACTTGTTTTTTAAGTAATCAATAACAAAAAATTTATTCATGTATTGAACAAATTTAGCAGGACACAAATTAGTAAAATCAAATAAAATAAAAAAATTAAAAATGTGAAAGAAAAAGGAAATAAATTGTTTGGATTTTCTTAAAATGTTCGTGTTATAAAAAATGTTTAATCGAGTACCGATAATAAAACGAGTTAAGTAGTCAAAGTGTAAATATTTTTCAAAACTTCAATTATTTGGCATCAGCTGTTGCCTTTATATTACGAATTTTTACAAATTTTGCGTTCGCGTACTTTTCTGGACAACAGCTTTTTGTGAGAGAAAAATTTTCAGTTTACTCATTTACTGCATTTTACTGTAAAAGTACTCAAACGCACCTAATGCCAACAATGTTGCCATATTGATATTGAAAGTAATAACAACAGTTCTTATAAATGACTACTGTGTTGGTACCATGGTACAATGTAGGTATGCAGTAGTTCAAAGGTATATGATCACCTTCCCAGGCGCTCCATAGCAGAATTGTGCTGACAGGTTTCACACGTATTCTTAGCCTATTTATTTTAGTTTTTGATGAGACAGCGTCGAATACACATGAAGCAGATGCTAACATATTTTCTTATATTTTTTATATTATTTTTTGGTGGGTACTTCGCCTAATAAGCATCAATACAAGCACGGTTTTAGTTGTGCCCACTTCTGTTCTAAAGTATACAATAGGCAAAGTCGACTTAAATTTTGAATATAATTATAGGCCATTGTCTTAAAAAGTAAGTTTCTTTTGCATTTGGTATCCCGCTAAAAGCCGTTATATCGCGTTTGACCGTGCTTCAAGCTAAAAAGTCTGTCTGAATGCTATATTAAAGTATTGATATACTCGTAGTTAATACTATGTACTTATATCGGGAGATTCCTCGTGAGGTTTGATTTATAATGTAAAATAAAACACATAATTTTTAAATTCTTATTATAGGTTAAAAGACAATTTTTTTAATTTAGTTTTTTTCTTTCTATCCTCTTACAACTACAATTCGTGTTGGAAGAAAACCAGCCAATTGTAGGGGAATGTAAGAAAGAAAAATTGACGGTTTATTGTTGTGTCTTTGTTGAAGCTTTGATATTGTTACATGTAAGACCTGAGTGTTTAAAATGCTTATTCACTCTATGGTCTTACTTGTATAATATGTTTAGCTTTTCTAAAGTATTTGGAAAAAGTTTCCTGACGAGCTGGCCTAAGTAACCAGCGAAATGCGCATAGAAACTAGCTTTCCCACAACAATAAATTTCAGTGTTTTAATTCAAAAATTGGGATTATTAGCACATCATTAATAAATGAATTAATTAATAAAAAATATTTCATTCCCGAAAATAAGTTTTGATAATAAATTTGCATGTGCCCGGCAAATAAAAAACTGAAATGGCAAGCTGCTTTATTTAAGCAACTTGTTTTTTTTTAATTTTGTTTTTTTCTTTCTATCCCCTTACAACTACAAATCGTGTTGGAAAAAACCCAGCCAATTGTAGGGGAATGTAAGAAAGAAAAATTGACGGTTTATTGTTGTGTCTTTGTTGAAGCTTTGATATTGTTACATGTAAGACCTGAGTGTTTAAAATGCTTATTCACTTTATGGTCTTTCTTGTATAATATTTTTAGCTTTTCTAAAGTATTTGGAAAAGTTTCCTGACGAGCTGGCCTAAAGGTGTTATGATACTTGCTATTTTTTGTATTTTTTCTATATTGGAGAACAGTGCAAATATATTTGCATAGGAAAACTGACTAAGTGTAAAGAGTTTGATTATACCATAAAAAATATTGAAATGTCAAAAAAACATACGTGTGTTATCGATAAATAATCTTAGACTGTCAAAAAAAAAAATATAAAAATTTGTAACTTAAAATTGACATTTCCAGATTAAATGTTAGCACTGCTGCTAACTTTTTTAGCTTTTGATCGAAAGTAGCGGGTTTTAACTTTTTTTTTGCGATTTATAGCTTTTTTTGACGGTTTTTGTGGGAACAAAACGTGGGCAATATTGTTTGTTTTGTTTACATATTGTATTTCTTGTTCTCTCTCGCATTTGTTGTTTCATTTAGTCAATCCTAAAAAAATCCAATACAAAAAATAGCAAGTATCATAACATCTTAAGCAACCAGCGAAATGCGCATAGAAACTAGCTTTCCCACAACAATAAATTTCAGTGTTTTCATTCAAAAATTGGGTTTATTAGCACATCATTAATAAATGAATTAATTAATAAAAAATATTTCATTCCCGAAAATAATTTTTGATAACAATTTATGCCAGTTATTGTTTGAAAATTATATCATGTAAATGTAGGCCATGACTTCGTCTGAGGTGGTCCATTCAGAAGTCAATTTTGGGCGACTCGTTCGAGCATAGCGACTGGTATCTCGCGAATAACATGAGTAATATTGGCTTCCAAAGAGTCAATCGTAGCTGGATTATTCCTGAAGACCTTAAACTTTACATATCCCCAGAGCAAATAGTCCAAAGGTGTGATGTATCGCACGATCTAGGTGCTGACCAAAATGATTTCTCAACAAGGTCATTGTTTCTCGCGCTGTATGGCTCATAGCGCCCGCCATCTTGTTGAAACTAGAGCTCACAGAGACCATGCGCTTGAATTTTAGGAAGCACATAGTCCGTTAACATGGTGCCATAACGGCACCATTTTTAAACAGATATGGACCAATGATTCTACCAGCCCATAAACCACCACAGCGTTGTTTTTAATGAATGTAGCTCTTGGTGCTCTTCGGGTTGCTTATCAGCGGGAATACGACAATTTTTTGAATGGTGTTGGCAAAAGTGGTTTCAGAAGATGGATTATGCGCACCGTAAGTTCATCGAATCGCATGAAAAATATTTATCAGAGAAAGCAGATTTTCGTAAAACAGCTGAACAATTTGGAGACGATGTTGTGGTGTCAGTCTTTCTTTGATGGCTTGCCAAACGTGATCTGTTAAAAAGCATATTGAAAATCAAACCTTACGATGAATCACCCTTTATATCCATAAAAAAACTAAAAAACTTACAAATATCAGGTATAATAAAGAACATAAAAAAAACCAAGTCCGATGGATGACGGAAATTAGTTTTGTGATAAATTTCTACATAACGTTACTATAATTTAGAAAAGGCGTATTTAACATATAATTTTTTTTTTTAATTTAAGACATAAAACTTGATAGAGAAGAATATATAAAAGAGATTATATATAGTTTTAGAACAATAAAAAATGTAGAAAAGGTCCTACAAAATTTAGGAAATGTCCTACATTTCTTTTAGTTCTAAAACTATACATAAGCTTTTTATATACTTTTTTTTATCAAGTTTAATGTGTTAAATTTAACAAAAATGATATGTTAAATACACCTTTTCTAAATTATAGTAACGTTATCTAGTAATTATTCACAAAAAAACTTGTAATTGCTTGTTGTCAAAAATAGCTGACAAGGCCAGAAATTTTTTCGGTTTCTTTGGCGCTAAACATAAACAAAAGCTTTTTACGTTTGGAATCAAAGTTTGAATTCGCCGTAGACACAGCTGATGAACGGATTACGAGTTGCACCAAGGCGAATTTGCCTTGAGTCGCACTTACCTTTTTAAATTCGCCTTTTGAATTGCCTATCGCTCAATATAAAAGTGAACAATAGACAAAGTAAAAAAAATTTATGTATGTATGAACGCCTAAGGGTTTTTTTCAGGAGAGCAATTTTAAAGATTTAAATACGTTAGGGGTGCCCCGGTAGGCTAGCTGGTAGTGATCTAGTCTATCAGTACCGGGGTTGCGGGTTCGATTCCCGCCAGAGACTCTGGTCTCCTGCATACAAGCAAATAGCTTCGCGGGATTTAGTGTAGGAATAAAAAATAAAAAAAAAAAAAAAAAAAAAAAGGCGTAATTTTTAAAAAAAAAAAAAAAAAAAAAAAAAAAAAAACGTGTATCTTTGGTGTACCATCACTGAGCGTCACAACAGCATCACAACAACAAAATAAATGATATTCATGCTAGCGAAAGCAACGACATTCTATGGCATAATTTTATGTCAAACTGTATGGAAAACATCGTTCAGTCCCAGTTCTGCGAATTTTGGTGATGAAACACTCTACGTTTGTATTCACTGATTTGTTTTTTTAATTTTCTTTTAAAATATCTCTTAGAAGAACTCATTTTAAAATAAAAAAATTACCTTTTTAATAAATATTTTTAAATAAACTTTTTTACGCACGAGCGACTTAATAACCGAAGCACACTGAAATGGCGGAAAAAACAAAAATAAAATGTTTCTTCTTTATGCATGCTTGCCATACATATTTTATTACTTAGACCCCTTTCAGACAGGCAAAGTTTACTTTGACAAAGTCTGTTGAATTCTCTTTTAAACTTTGTTTGGTGCTCAGACACACAAAGTTTAATTTGACAAATTTTTGTTTTCTCTTGTTTGAATATAATATATAAACAGCGTTGCCAGAATGATGATTTTATCATATTTTTTTTTTATTTTTTCAAACAAAAATATGATTAAAGATTTTTTTCTCAAATAATGATTTTTTATTTTTAGAAATTCTGATTTTTACTTTAATTTTGCTTAAAGAAAATACACGATTACTTAAACAGTCAATTTTTAAAACAATGAAGTTTTGCATCAGCTTGATGTGTGTTGGTGCTGCACACTTTTGAACCCAGAATCTAGAATACACAAAATTGCATCATTATTTCTGGACATAAAAATATTAAAAAAGGCATATTATAACCTATTTCCAATGTGCGAAAGAATTCCTTCTTTCGAACAACTACATTTAAAACAAAAACAAATTCTATAAACTTTGTTTTTGTTTTAAATGTATTTGTAAAGGTACGTTCAGACTGATGAAATATTTGAAAGCAAACATCAAATATTTCATTAACGTAGTCTGAACACAAAATATTTTTGAGTATCAAATAAAATAACAGCTGATTTTGAGCAAATAAAAGTATTTGCCGGCAAACAAATATTTGTCCAATGTGAACATAGTGTGAACACAAAAAATCAAATATTTTAGTAATTTTTGAGCAAACATTTATTTGATATTACAAAAAAATTGAAAGACAAATAATTTTAGCCATGTCCCAGATAGAAGCAATTTTTACTGTAAGTTTTCGGATTCTTTACAATTTTAAAGATTTTTTATAATTATTAGACTTTGCTATTGCTATTAGCAAATTTTTGCAAATTACCGCTAATTTAGAAATTTTTATAGAATTTTTGCCATTCCTTAAAGTTTAAGGCACTTTTACTAAATTTTATGGCTTGTTTGAAATATTAAAATGGTTCGCGAATTTTCGCAATTTTTGCATTTCCCCTAAATTTTGTTTTTTAACCGATTTAGCAATTTCAAATATATTTTAGGGTTTGTTTCCAAGTTTGCATTTTTTCGCGAATTTTAGCCATGTTCGCAAAAGAAGCGATTTCTTTCTGTGATTCTTTGCAGCTTTAACTATTTTTAATAATTATGAGTACTAAACTTTGGTATCATGCCGCTATTATTTAGCAATTTTTACCGAATTTTTGCTATTCCTTATAGTTTTAGGCACCTTTAATAAATTTTATGGCTTGTTTAAAATATCTAAATTTTTCGCGAATTTTCGCTATTTTTGCAACTTTTTTTTTGTTTTTTTCTTGACATTTTGTTTTTTAACCGATTTAACGACTTCAAATATATTTTAGGGTTTGTTTCCAAGTTTGCAATTTTTCGCAAATTTTAGCCATGTTTCCGTTACCCAGTGGCTTCCATTTTTTTCTTCTTCTACATTCTCCTGTTCTAACACTAAAAGAGATGCTGATCCACAGAATAAAAAAAAAAAAATTAGCTTTTGCGCTCATTTTTACCATTTGAGAAATATATTTTTATTTTTGAACACTTTCATTAAATAATTATTTGATGCAAATATTTCTTTAAGTCTGAACACATGGCAAACATGAATTAATTTATTTTATTAACACTGTTTGCCAACTGTTTCATCAAACAAAAATTGTCAAATATTTGAGCTTAGTTTGAACATTAAACAAAATATTTTATCAGAACAAATATTTTCAATAAATATTTCATTAGTCTGAACGTACCTTAAGAAGTAAATAATTCTTTAGTACATCGGAAATAGGTGAAAAGAAAAAATGTATTTTTATAAAGTTTCATATACTGACGAATTATGTTTTTATGTATTTCAATTTAAATAATAAGAAGTATGGTTTTATAAAAAATTAATAATTCTTACTATTTTGCCTTTGTTTTAAAAAATTTAAATTAAGAAAAAAAAATTTAAGATTTTCCTCTTCAAAATATGATTTCTTTCGCCATATGACAATTTTTATTCCAAAGATTCTGGTAACGCTGTATATAAATATAAAGTTGCAGCCAACTTCAGGTATAATCTACGAACAAAAAACAAAACGACTTTGCGAGTACAGCAAAGTATGTACTCCCCCGCTATACTCTTTTCCCTTCTCTTCTATAAACTCAAGACTTTGCAAAGTAAACTTTGCTTGTCTGAAAGGGGTCTTAGCAACGGTAATCGTTTTAAATCGATTACCGTGGTTTTAAATGTACGGCAACACAAAAAAATTAAGAAATGCAAATGAAAATTAGCATTTTGCATTTAAAAAATTTTTTTTTATAAATGGCATAAATAAATTATTTAAAATCAAATTTAAAAATAAGTATCAAAATACGAATTTTTGTTGTTAACAAATTTTTGTACAAAAATTCTATCAGTTTACAAGTGGTGCTCTTGTACTACATCAAGTACTAGTACTTATAAGCACTAGTATTTTTATATAAAAACTCTAACACCGTTACGACTAGTGCCTTTTCTTCTAGTAATTGTACTAGTAGCTTTTTGTCAATTAACGCCTAATCCCCTGAAGGGAATTCTTAATCGATATGTTTGGAAATGCATATGTATGTATATATCAGTGATGGAAAATTTACAAATTAAGATGGTACTGACCACCAAGCAAAAGAGTACTTTATACAACATTTTGGTACTTTTTGTAAAAAATATTTCTTATTAAAAAATATACTTAAAAAACACAAAAATTTCAAAAAATATATTAATTATAATATAAAAAATATAAAATTTTGGTAAACAAACACACAGAAGAAAATCAATGTAAAATCGTCGAAAACGAGGTTGGTTTTACAATTTTTCGGTAACAATAACTTGCTAGCAATATTTTTCCTTTAAAATAACTTTAAGTCATATAAATTTAACATTCCAGTAAAGTTAGAGCAAAATGACATTGATATTGAAATAACACTACGAATCACGTAGAATTAAAGTTCTTTCAAGTTAAACCAACTTCAATTGAATGTAGAATCAGTTTAATTTGAGTGAAACAACATTGTACAAACTACCTTTGTACATTTAAAATCAACGTTAAATTTACTATATGATTATTATGAATGAGAGCTTGAAGTACTTTAATTATCTAGTTCCGTTAAAATTTAAATTTTCATGAATTATACTCACCTCGAATAATATCGTAAATTTGACGTAAGTTGGCCGCACTGCAATTTTAATACTCGTCGCAAGTTTTCCAATTGTCAATTGTAGCGAACTTTCGTTAACTTTACGCTGGCGCAACTTGCCTTCGGGCTTGTAACCAGTAATTTTGCTATTCCTTTTTTTGCATCAGAGCGAATAACATCAACCACTACCCAGCAGTGCGGATAACTAACGCCAACCTTGCGATTCTCTGGAAATTACATTTGTTTTGTACCCAACCGTATGTACATAAGTTAAGTGAAAATTGAATTGTAATAAACCCCATATTTGAAAAAAAAATTACTAAAACTTCTTTTTTCACTTTCTAGCCTTAAAACAATCTACTATAACTACTCCGCTGAAGCAATTATAGTAATAATCTTCTTTCACACAGCTCACCGTTTAAGTCTCAGCTCTATCTGGAAGAAGATTATTTAGCGCTGGTGTCAACCCACACGCCAGTACAAACATAATTATAATTTATTTTCCTCTTGCACTTTGTTGTTTTCCCCGATGTTTACAGAAGCACTCACAATTAAAAGACACAAGCAGAAAAGGCCCGATATGTTTTCGTCATTATTCTGCTTCGAGAATTTTATGTACTTAACTAAATAATTATAACCAAAAGAAAACGGGAATTTTTCTTCTTTTTTAAAATTTTTTTAAATATAAAAATAAAAAATTCATGTTTTTCTTCTATAAGTGTTGTTGTTGTTTTGACACACAACACGTATGTAAAACAGGATTTTATAGATTCAATATTGAATAATGTTATTTTAACATTATTCATTTAAAATTAATATTCAACAATAATTCATTTAAATAAAAAACCGTACTTTAGCCGAAATTGACTGTGATTTTCAATCAACATTGCGCCTTATTGATTTGACATTGGTATTTTTTCTGTGTGCATGTATGAACATATAGTTTCTAGAATTGTATAAATCTTAATCCATTGGAAGCAGCCTCCATTATTTGCCAAGTTTCGAAGCATCTTTTAATTTTCGTTCTTCATGCCCGAACAAGAAGTTTATTACATATTTTCTAGTGGTGTTCAAAACATGTTTGTTAACTATTGGTGAGTAAAAATAGTAAATACATACTGTTAAGAGAACGTCTCTTAAATGGATACAAGATCTGAGAATTTCCTTTCAAGTACTTCAACCTGAAAGAGTTTGTTTTGTTTTGTTCTATTATTCCTTTCAAGCACATAAACCTGAAGGAATTTTGTTTTTCGTTTATGTTCCTGACAAGCACTTTAACCTGCAGGACAGTGTACCAAATAAAACACAAAAATTAGTTTCTTAAAGCACACTGATCTTATAAAGTTTTATTTACGCTAATTTTGTATATTAAAATTATGCTTACATATAAGAAATGAATAATAACATATATTTAATAGTGGCTTAATGCTAAAAAGTGCAACGACACAAAATAATAAATAGAAATAAGAATTGTCTATATAGCACAAAACTTGACCTGCTTAATAAATAAAGTTTTGCCTAGTGGTCATTGACTTATGAATTGTGTATGATGATGCATAAGCAAAATGAACTTAATTGTGAAATGCTATTATTACAAAATTAAAATAAACAAACGATAAAATTAATTTGGGTTAATGTTCAATGAACCTTATTGTGAAATAAAAATAATAAATGAAACTAAATGTATTAACATGCTCCCCCCGTTGAGTGTAACTCAAAAAAAGAATTAAATAAGTAAACAAATGGAAAAATTACTAATAAACTTTGAAGATTATGTGTCCGCGTTGTGCTGAGCTGGCATTCCTTCTCGTCTTATTGAAGCTGTGTGGATCTTTTGCTTTTTGTTATTTAGTTGTTGATGTTTGTTAAATGTGGACGGTGAATTCTGACGTGGCTTAATGTTGACGGGGTGTGGGAACTGGAGTAGCAGCCTTTTTAGAATTTTGTCTTCTTGTGAGGTAAACTAAGATGCCAAGCGTGATTATTAGAGATGATTAGCCGATGGTGATGTGATGGTAGTTGGTGTCAATTTTGTTCGGAAGCTGAAGAATTTTTTGTGTGTTCAAAGAGGTTTGTAGTTTTGTTAGATTTTAAACTTGTGATATGTATTCGTTCGTATGGATTTTATTTAGCAATGGGTTTATACGTTCTTCATGGCTTTGTTTGGTGGTTTACCAAAGATTTGTGTATGATGTTTTACTGGAGCTGGATATTACTTGCTACCCTTTTAGTGTCATGAATTTATATTTAAGGGTGCATATTGTTTCCAGTTCAAGCAAACCTGATCCTTCGAGGGTTAATTGGGTGATCTGTTGGTTGCATACCACTGTTGCTTGGGATTGAGATGGAAGGGAATATATCCATTTATTTGGATGTCGTACCGGTACCCATGATGCGGGTTCTTTAACATGCTGTACTGGGCAGTATAGCAGAGTTCTGTTGTTAAACAAATTTATTTCACAACTACATGCTGCTGAACCATAGTCATACTTTAGTTGAATCTTCGAACAGAGATATCGCTCTTTTGTGAGAAGTAAACATGAGTTGAATTCGAGATAACTGAGAGCGTAATATTGGTTGCGATCAATGTTGATGACCAGAAACGTAGAGCATGGCTGAATTGAGATTAATGTGTTATTAACCCAATTTGGTATTGGGACTATGTTGAAGACATCAAAACTATCACGTTTAATTAATGGGAATGTAATGCTAAACATAACTGTGTTTTCGGTGAGGCCTCCCTTAACCTTCATTAGCTTGTACAACTGTAGCGGGTCTTCTTGGTTAACAGGTAGGTCTAGTGCTTCAGGGAGATGGAACCTTATTTTTTCCACTTCTTTTTGCAATTGGCGTGGAGTCAGGAGTAATGGACTGATGATGCCATGGTGAGTATTGGTAAGGACATCAAGAATTGATAATTGAGTGCGCTGTAGATTATCTGCTGTAATTGTTAATTGAATGCAAAGTGAGGAAAACAATCGCTAGAGCCTGTCCTGATGGTGTTTGTCTTTGCCAGCGAGTATCATGTTATGTATTTCGGCGATTTGGAAGTCAATTTGATCAAATTTTTTTCTTTACAGCTCCTTGGGCTGTCTTCGTGATGTTGATGGTTGAGTCAATAATTGAAGTCTGATTCTTTAGGAAATTAAGTAGATGTGCTTCGTTTTCCTTGACCTTTGAAATTGTTTGTGCCATGTTCGTCGCATATTCGGAATCCAGTACACCAAATAGAGAATGGGCGATGTTCCCAACTAAATCTATTGCTGCTCTTTTTCTCATTTTCCCGGAAAGTAACATACTGTCCATGGTGAGTTCATCTTCAGTATGTTCAAAATATTTTACCAGGTTAGAAGTGTTTTTGTCCCTTCCGGAAAAATGGTTAATTTTTTATTGTGTACTTGTGCACCTACTATCAATGGAAGTAGCATAATTGCTATCATCACGGTGACTATAGTGTGATTAAGAGAGGCATGTCTTCTCTTTTTAGGAATTTCATTGTCATTGGTTTGTGACGTGGTTGGTTCTACTGAATCATCTTGGTTGTTGGTTCCACCCAATTGGCCTTCTAGAAATGCCCTTTGCTGTTTTGACGTCCGCTACCCGTGCAAAGCCATCATCTCCATAGTGTACCTTTACAATCCTTCCTAAAGGCCATTGTAAAGGTGTTGTGTTATCTTCTTTTATGATGACCATATCACCAGGTCTTATGTTATTTTTTTGTGTTTGCCACTTATGGCGATACTGCAGTTCACAAAGATACTCGCGTGACTATCTTCTCCAGAATTCCTCTTTGACATGAGTGACCAACTTCCATCTAGTCAACAGGTTGGTGTTTGGCTGTGTGTCTCCGATGTTGGCTTGTGCATTTATAGGTTCCCCGATGAGAAAATGACCCGGAGTGAGTGCCGCCAAATCATTTGAATTGTCTGACATGGGACTTATTGGGCGAGAGTTGAGAATACCTTCTATCTCTATTACCACAGTATCAAGTTCTTCGTACGTCAATGTTGCTGCTGATACACTCCTTACTAGCAGATGTTTTGCGGACTTAACCGCCGCACAGTGGCGCCATTTGAGTTTTTTCGTTGCAAAAATCATATCTTTTGAACCGAATAAGATAATTGAACAGTTTAAACAGCATATGATAGATAACTGTTCAGCCTATGAAATGAGCGTTTGGAAAGGGTGCTACGCTTTGTAGGGGCCTACTTATGGGTTATCAAAGTTAAAATTAGTAGAAAAATCAATTTTATGGTAACTAAAAAAAATTATTTTTACATTTTTAGATTGTTTTTATTTTTTTTCTTAAGGGTTTTATGTTTTAAATTATTACCCAACAAATTAAAAAAAAAAATTATTTATTTTTTTAAATTTATTTTTTCAATTTTCTGTAAAATATTCATCACAATTCGTAAGAGAAGGTATATCTAAAAGACTAACAATTTCTAAACTATAATTATTTTGTAACTCTATTCGTGACTTCACATGCCACAGGGAAGAAATAAGTGGATCGGAAGATGCTGCCAACATGTTGAAGAGGTCCTTATTTTGCCTTACCCTTGATGCTTTGAATGTGTTCTGCAATCTATATTTTTTATAAAATTTGTTAAGAGACTCCTGTGCTTCTTCAGAAAGCTCTCCAATTGGCAAAGACTGGTACTCAATTATATCTTTGCCATGCGCCAATATTTTATGGACGGTCGGGGTCAACTTCTTCTGTGGATACATTTCTGCTAAAAGAGATGCAGTTTTCGACGCATATTCTCCATATTTTGTAGAATTGACATTTTCTTTGCAGTTTAAAACATCCAAGATCGTTCCCAATCTTTTCACGATTTGATTGTCAATTCCAATGATTCTAGTTACTGCCTTATCATTTTCAAAAAATCTCCTAGAAGTGTTTCCATCGTTAGAGTTACCGTATCCGTGCTTGGGACAGTCTACTTTTAGTCCAACTTGTTTCAAAAAAACCATCCTGTATTTGCTTCTTTCTGATATTTTCCTTATCCTTTATTGATGTATTTTCATCGAAGTTTTCCTCCTCTTGTGGTAGGGTATATGCCAGTTTTAGCAAGAATTCCATACACCTTATCCTTGCGTGCAATGGTGACATTCCATATTCGTAATTCTCCTCATTTGTAGAATCGTTTAAATTACCAAAGTTCTTCTGACAAATAATAATATAAGATCGATAAAAAAAATATAAAAATAATACGAAAAAAGGGGTTTAGATAGGTTTTTGATAAATTTTTACCTCCAATATAATTCTGTCTATGATAACTAATTGAAATATATTATAATTAAGCAGAAAAAGATACTAATCTTAAACTCTTTACAACTAATTATATAAAATTGAGATGTAACATATTATATATGAAATAAATTGAATTGAATTGAAAAAAGTTCTTCTGACTCTTTTTGCAAATCGGGCATGACATTGTTGAGGTTGTTCCTGTCAGTTCGTTTACGACTTTTCCGTCAACCATGGTCAGGTGGAACTCGTAATTGCATTCAATATATTTTCCTTCTCCAATTTGCAGCTTTGTAGGCTTAATCTTGCTTATTTGTTCTTCAATGTCCTTCACCGTAGTCCTTATGAGTTCTGCCGATTCCCTTGCAAACTGAAACATTATTGGTCGGCAATAATGCACTGATGACGGACGTGGATTTTTCCAGTGTAGGGAATCATCCGATTTTAGCCGCAAAGGAACAACAGATGCCATAAACATATTTCCGTCCGATATTGTAGCGTCATCGAAAGATATCCTTTGCTTATAAACGCTTTGTCCGGATGATCCATCGCAGCCCCATTTGCTGATCAATGTCAACTTCTCAGGAAGAATTTTCACTTCCGTGAAAAACTTTGGTGTGGTTGACTTTCTAAACAGTTCAAATAATTTTAAATTGTTCAACGCCATGTTTTCAGTACTTAAATTGTTTAATGGTTTCAGTAATTGTTGCGCCAACTTTCAGGCGTAGACTAATCCAGGCATTATGCTTATTTTGCAATATATAGGCTTATGCTACCATGCCTAAAAATTTACCTGTTCCCTGCATACATATGGATTTAGGCTAAATAATGCAATTTTGATATTATGCACGTGTCCAAATAAGATTTGTGCCTACCTTAGGGACCATAAGTCAATATTGTTCCTGACCATTTGTACGCCAAAGTATTGTTTATGTGATGTACGTACCTGCTAATTTCAATGAGTAGTTTTTTTCAAACTATTAGATCAAACTACTGTCAGTCAAAACATATAAGGGATGGACGCCATACAATTTCTGCAACCATGTCTTTTTGAACTTTTTTACCTCTAGAAGCCAAACGGGCACGTACGGGCAGATAAAACCTTTTGAATTATGTAAAGAAATAATCAAAGAACAGGTTTTGCACGTATGGCAAATATAGAAAAATATAGTTTTTTTTTATTTTCCGTCAAAGTTGAAAAATAGTGAAAAAAACGGATAGTTTTTAAATAGTGATTTACCAGGAGAAACACAAAGCAAACAGTTAATTTTTTTTTTATCATTATACATTTAATAAATACATCAATCAATACAAATAAAAAATAAGGCGATTCGTTACCTATTTTTCGTGATATTACACCTGAAATCGCAACAAATTGACTAAAAATTGTGTGTTTTTTTGAAAACCGAAAGTCGGTCAACTTTGAACGGTTATATCTTCTAAACTAAAAATGTGATATTATTAAGAGTGGCATATTTGAAATCGTTGAAAAGTTTCCTATAACATGGGTTTATTCAAAACTTCGTCGGCACTCATGAAAATTTTGATTTTTGCAACCTCGCTTGCTCTACGGGCGCCACTGTGCGCCGCTTCCCATAAGCCTCCAAAGTGGGGCGCCCTTGGTGGTATGAAGTGAAATGCAATCCCTCTGGCCGTACATTCGTTATGGATTTTTGCATGAGCGGAACTTTCATACAGTGAGTCTGACAGCTCCTTAAGTTTATTTTTTGTACCAACGAAATTTGTTGCGTTGTCACAATATAGGTTTTTGCAGTGTCCTCTGCGGCTTGTAAATCGCTTTAATGAGCCTATAAAGGCTTCAGTGGTTGACTCACTTACTAATTCTAAGTGCACAGCTTTAGTAGCGAAACAGCAAAATACAGAGATGTAGGCATTGTGAGGCCTTTTTCCTCTTACTTTATAGTGAATCCAAAATGGTCCACAAAAGTCAACGCCAGAGTTGATAAATGGTCGTGCTGGTTATCAAAAATTATTTTCGGGAATGAAATATTTTATTAATTAATTCATTTATTAATGATGTGCTAATAATCCCAATTTTTGAATGAAAACACTGAAATTTATTGTTGTGGGAAAGCTAGTTTCTATGCGCATTTCGCTGGTTGCTTAGGCCAGCTCGTCAGGAAACTTTTTCCAAATACTTTAGAAAAGCTAAAAATATTATACAAGTAGGACCATAAAGTGAATAAGAATTTTAAAACACTCAGGTCTGTAATGTAACAATATCAAAGCTTCAACAAAGTCACAACAATAAACCGTAAATTTTTTCTTTCTTACATTCCCCTACAATTGGCTTGTTTTTTTCAACACGAATTGTAGTTGTAAGAGGATAGAAAGAAAAAAACAAAATTAAAAAAAACAAGTTGCTTAAATAAAGCAGCTTGCCATTTCAGTTTTTTTATTTGCCGGGCACATGCAAATTTATTATCAAAAATTATTTTCGGGAACGAAATATTTTATTAATTAATTCATTTATTAATGATGTGCTAATAATCCCAATTTTTGAATGAAAACACTGGAGTTATTCGTGCTGGTGGCAAGTTTCCCATAATTTGGTTAAGCAATTTTGGCTTTGCTCTAGTGCATTTTATGCAGTGTTGAACAGTTGATCTTACTGCCGACTTTCCTTTGACTGGCCAATACCTTTGCCGTAGGTGAGCTAAAAGTGCTTGTGGTCCACAGTGTCGATTTTGTACATGCACCATCTGCATTAGTAGTTTTGATATTGGATCATTGTATAGGATTAACATTGGGTGCCTCCCGTCGTAAGGTAACGTTGATGATTCTAAGCGTCCTCCCACTCTGATAAGGCCATTAGAGTCTAAAAATGGTGTAAGATTGTTGTATGGGCTGCTTTTGGTCACTTCCTTATGTTTCAGCAAATGCTTTAACTCGTCACTAAAGTCTGCCTGCTGCATTGCCCTAACGATAACTATGAGAGCTTGCTCCAACTCGTGGGTTGAAAACTCTAGTTCGCGCTGCTGCTTCTGTTTTCTGCTCTTATTGATGAATCTGAGGATATATCCTGTCACTCTTTGCAGTGTTCTGAAAGACCCTTTATGATTTATCTGGTAGATTAGACTTGTTGCATTTTCACCTGTGGTTGTGATGGCAGTGACTTTCTTTAGTTCCATGTTACTGTCGTCACTGATGGCTTTATGTTTTGAGAAGTTTTGTGGCCAAATTCCATTTTGTTCACAAAGAAACATGGGTCCGTAGAACCACAAGGGGTGTTCGGATAATTTTCTTGGCGAAAGACCACGTGACAGAACATCTGCGGGATTATCCTTTGATCTTACATGTCGCCATTGTTCGACAATAGATATTTCTTGTATTGCAGCTATTCGGTTAGCCACGAACGTTTGGTATGATGACGATGGCGAATGGATCCAGGCCAACACGATTTCAGAATCTGTCCATAGATATGTAGGGCTATTTTCAAGTTTTAAGTCCCGTTTAACCCTTGATGTTAACTGAGCTGCTAGCAGTGCTGCGCAGAGTTCGAGGCGGGGAAGAGTTTGGTTCTTCAAAGGTGCTACCCGATATTTCGCACGTAGTTGTCGTACTATCACTTGATTGTTCTTGATGACTGATCTGATATAAATTGCTGCACCATTCGCTTTTTCTGATGCGTCGGCAAAGGCATGAAGTTGTATATTCGATGCTATTTGTCCTGCAAACATATGTCGAGACATCTTTAGATTGTTGATATGTTTTAAATCATCGCGGAAGGTCATCCATTTTGAGCAAAGGTCTTCTGGTAGCTCATCATCCCATTTAGTTGCCACAACTGTTGAATAAAGATTTTTGCCGTGACTACAATTGGTGATAATAGCCCCAAGGGATCGAATAGTCTAGCTAGATCTGAGCAGACTGTTCGTTTAGTAATCTGATGAATTTCCCTTAAGCATACTTTAACACAGAACTGGTTAGAGGTTGGCATCCATGTTAATCCTAGGGTTTTGACCGTTTGGTTATTAGCATTAGTAAAGTCGAAATTTACTTCTTTTTGTTCTTCTGTGGTGTTTTGTAGCAACTTCTGGGGATTGGCGGTCCATTTTTGTAATTTCAGACCATGTTTGCTTAGGATGTGTTTTAATTCTGTCTGAATCATTAAAGCTGTATGCAAGCTATCATCTCCCCCGATTCCATCGGATACTTTGTTTTATTTGATTCACCAATTTTTTGTAGACATGTTGTTGCTAAGTATGGTGCGGATCGGTTTCCGTAGGTGATTGTGTTCAGCTGGTAGTATTTTATTGGCATCGTCGGTTCTTCCCTCCAGATAATTGTTTGAAATTTTCTGTCTTCTGGCTGCATGAGGAATTGCCGATACATCTTTTCGATGTCAGTTGTCAAGACAAAACGTGGTAAGCGGAAGCGAAGAAGAATTGAGAATATATCGCTTTGCACCGTGGGCCCTGTGTGCATTATATCATTCAATGATACACCGTCTGAAGTCTTAGTAGAGGCATCAAAGACTACTCGTAGCTTACATTGGTCTTGGCGTGGAATTTAGGTCAATTTGTGACATGTGGCCTAATGCTTCGTACTGTTTCATGAACTTGACATATTGTGCCTTTATTTTGGGGGCCTTCGCTAACCTTCTTTCCAGTGACATAAATCGGTTGAATGCTGTATTATGTGATTCTCCCAATGTATCAGGGTTGTTGCAGAATGGAATTTTTACCGTAAATCTTCCATTCCTATCGATTGTGTGAGTTTGTGCAAAATGATCTTTGCACTGTTTGTCTGAAGTTGATAGTCTTGTGTCGACTTGATTTAGATTTTCGAGCTCCCAAAGTTGAGCAATGGCATTTTCTAAATTTGTATCGTCTTCAGTGCACATTCCACATACTGCAGCTCTTGCCTCGTGTCCTCCTATCTTACCAGCAACGACCGAACCCAATAATGTATTTTGTAAAATCGGCAAATCGTTACCAAGTTTAACCTGTCCTATTGCCATTAGTTGATGGTAAAATTCTGCCCCTAGTAAAACGTCTATTCTATCAGGGCGGTTAAATTCTGGTTCGGCTAGCACTAGGTCTTTAGGAATTTGCCAGTGGTCAATTGTGATCGTTTGCGATGGTTGAGGCGGAATTATTTGTGGAAGAACTGCAGCCTCAAGTCTTGTATTAAAGTTGTTTATGCGTGAGTGTAAGGCTATGTTTACGCGATGCTGCACTCTAGTGTTGCGTGAGCCTATACCGCTGATGCATATTGAGGTTGGTTTTAGTGAGATTCCAAGGCGTTTAACTAACCTTTCGCTGACAAGGTTTAGCTGTGATCCGGAATCAAGAATTGCCCTACATTGTATCTCCTTGTTGTTTGATTGAACCTTGATCCTTGCTGTGCCCAGAAGGACGTAGTTAATTGTTTGAGCGTGGTTTGAAGCAGCGAGTAATGTTGCGTTTTGCTGAATTTGCGGTGTTCTGGCGACGGATGTTGTGCGTTCGTTAGAAACCATTTATTTGCTGCTGGTGCGACTTGGTTCTGATTTGTGCCTTCTAGATGCAACAGAGTATTGTGTTTTTTGTTGCACTTCATGCAATTTTTGCTAAGGCAGTATTTAGCGTTATGACCAGGTTTTAAACAGTTCACACAGCGATTTTGCTTTTGAACAAATTGAAGCCTTGATACCGGAGACTGCTGAAGAAAAGTGTTGCATGCAAGTAATGGGTGATTTCCATTTTTGCACAGAATGCAGCATTTGTTGCCTTGGCACTCGGATGTAATCGAGGTACACACTCGCGATTTGGAGTGTGGTGACTTTCCTTTTTCGGCAATGGATTCCATAGATTGGAAATGTTTTTCTAGAAATTTTAGAAATTCTTGTACGGTTGGGACTTCTCTTGGTTGAAGAAGGGATTGCTCGTACTGTAGTCGTGTGGTTTGATCCAATCTTTTCAGTAGCAAATGAAGCAACAGCGGATCCCATGATGAGGTGCCAATGTCGAGATTTCTAAGTGATAAAAGACACTCTTGGGTTTTATCATTCAGCGACTTGTAATTGTCGCTTGATGTTTTGTTTGGAGCATCGACAAGCTCCTGGATGAGTTTGCTCACCAGTAATTTTTTATTGTTGTATCGCTCTACTACAACCGACCAAGCAGCTTCAAAGTTGTCTCCTGTGGTGGTGAAATGCTTGACTAAGTTTGCTGCTTCCCCTACTAAATGTGTCTTTAAGTACCACATTTTCTGGACTGTTGGAATTGGCTGCTGAACAATTAGGGATGAGAATATGTCGTGTTCCTTCCACTGCATGTAGTCGCCTTCGAATTTAGGTATTACTATTTTGGGAATAGGCACTGTAGACACTTCTGAATGGCCATTGTTACCCTGAACTGATGAGTTATTTCTGAATCGCCCGGACCTGCTTTTCGAGCTGAATAAATCTTGACATGTCGTACCCGTGTTGAATGGCTTCACCGCATATTTCTGCTATTTGGTAATGTAGGCCTCGATATCTTGCCATCGTTTTGTTGCAGCTACGGAGTCTTCAATTGTGTAGTGGGGTTCTAATAATCTGTCTACGGCTGACATCATGGCTGCTTGCCTTCGCATGAGTCTCACCAGCTCACCAGTTGCCGCCGTGGATTCCTCAGCAGTAGTTGCCTGACATTTGTCGTCTGGGCTGTTGTTCATGAGCCGCTTCGTGGCTTCAGGAGGACCGACCTTTAGCATTGAAGATTCGAATTCTTCCTTATATTGCTGCACGATGCCCATGATTGAGCTGTAGTAATCCTTTATAAAGTAATCATGATCCAACGGGATCTTTTCAAGTAACCGAATCTGATTATCGGTTCCTTCAAAACTTGCCCACTCCTCGTCAAGCCGTCTCAATCGTTCCTGGAAGTAGCTAATTGATGTTTTCCTTGAAGCTGGGTCCTTTTTGTAATTTCGGATGATGGCTTCAATCCGCTGTCCAGTCTGTTGCTGGCTGATGACAAGCTCTTCGAACGAGGTCATGGTGTATCCTTTCTCCTTGCTAGTTCAAATTAAATGAAAATCCTGTGCCTGATACAGGATCACGTCGGGGTCACCAAAAAATGTTAAGAGAACGTCTCTTAAATGGATACAAGATCTGAGAATTTCCTTTCAAGTACTTCAACCTGAAAGAGTTTGTTTTGTTTTGTTCTATTGTTCCTTTCAAGCACATAAACCTGAAGGAATTTTGTTTTTTGTTTATGTTCCTGACAAGCACTTTAACCTGCAGGACAGTGTACCAAATAAAACACAAAAATTAGTTTCTTAAAGCACACTGATCTTATAAAGTTTTATTTACGCTAATTTATATTAAAATTATGCTTACATATAAGAAATGAATAATAACATATATTTAATAGTGGCTTAATGCCAAAAAGTGCAACGACACAAAATAATAAATAGAAATAAGAATTGTCTATATAGCACAAAACTTGACCTGCTTAATAAATAAAGTTTTGCCTAGTGGTCATTGACTTATGAATTGTGTATGATGATGCATAAGCAAAATGAACTTAATTGTGAAATGCTATTATTACAAAATTAAAATAAACAAACGATAAAATAAATTTGGGTTAATGTTCAATTAACCTTATTGGGAAATAAAAATAATAAATGAAACTAAATGTATTAACACATACTATATTATACTGTTATCAAAACCATGTAGTTGAAACGCATTGATAATGACTTTGGTGCTCGAAGAATATCAATATTTTTGCAACAAAAAACATGATCGAAGGAGAACAATAAATTGTATGTGTATCCTGCATGTTATTGGCCCGTAGAATATTTTGTCAATGTTTAAAAAAAGTCACCCTGGATTTCTTTACAAGTATAAAAAGAAGAGTACTAAAACTCACGTGGGGGTACTGTGGTATTAATGAAAAGAAAAAGTACTGAAAATAGTACCATAGTCCTATATTTTCCATCAATGGTATATATATATATTAAACATCTGCATGAAACTTAATAATGATGTTCATGAAACTTTCATTATTATTTTGTATTTGCTTCGTTTGTATTCAGTACAATGAATAACTACGAAATGAAAGCAACAAACACACGAAACTTAAGAGACGAATAAGATGCGGTGTTTTTGTTTACTTACGCAAGAGAATATGAATACAAACACTGAATAAATGTCGAATAAAATCATGGAAAAACACGTTTATTTTAAAGTCAGTATTGCCAGTTGAAAGAAATGAAAAACATTAGGAAAAATAAAAAAAAAACAAAAATAGACATGAAGAGTAAAAGCAACAAGATAAGGAAGTACATTAATATTAAAATTATAAAAATAATACAAATTTGACTTCGTTTTCAATGTAAATTAATTGTAAACAAATTTGGCTTCGTTTTCAATGTAAATTAATTGTTTTTAATGTAAATTTTTACACTTCAAAAAAATTTCATTCACAAAAGTCGTTTCATTGAACAAAGTCTTTGTGTTTGCCATATGAAACGAAATGTGTTTGCTAGTAGCGTGCATTAAGCAACAGTTTGTTCAGTGGTCTGAAGTTTGTTTGAATACGAACTTCATTGAATAAACATTTCAGTATATTTATGAATGAAGTTATTCATGCAGCCCTTTAATATATATGTATATTTCAACCAAAAAAATTCACTTAAATATACAAAAATATTTGAGAAAAAAAAACTCTGTATGTCCCCTTTCAGACAGGCAAAGTTCACTTTGACAAAATCTGTTGAATTCTCTTTCAAACTTTGTTTGGTGCTCAGACACACAAAGTTTAATTTGACAAATTTTTGTTTTCTCTTGTTTGAATATAATATATAAACAGCGTTGCCAGAATGATGATTTTATCATATTTTGGATAATTTTTTAAACAAAAATATGATTAAAGATTTTTTTCTCAAATGATGATTTTTTATTTTTAGAAATTCTGATTTTTACTTTAATTTTGCGGCAAAAGTGCACTTTACGGGGCGTACGAAAAAAAAAAAAAAAAAAAGTTGGACCCCCTCTGGAATAAAAAAAGAAAAAAACCAAAATTAAAATTTAAGGGGGCTGAGGCCCCTGGGACCCCATGGATCAAAAAAAGCGGCCCGCCCACTTAGTGGTATGTGTGGGTACTCAAATTAAAGGTAATTGTGTAAAAAATACGAAATTAATAAAATTTTGGTCGAGCGGGACTTCTGGGTCCCTCTGGGGGTAAAAAAATTGCTCCTCCCACCCTTATAACTATGTGTGGGTACTCGAATGAAAGGTATTTTGCTTACGATTGTAAATATTTTGTTTTTATTTTGCTTTTTTAATGTTATATCTATGCGCTAAAATTTTTAAATGAGTTTTATTATTTTTTTTTTAACTAAAGCTTTTTTGTATAGCCGGCCTTCGGCCGGGCGCAAGGATTTTCTCCTCTATGGTGTAACAAAGACCGGCTTCGCTAACTAAAGCTTTTCTGTATAGCCGGCCTTCGGCCGGGCGCAAGGATTTTCTCCTCTATGGTAAAACAAAGACCGGCTTCGCTTACTAAAGCTTCTCTGCATAGCCGGCCTTCGGCCGGGCAAAAGGATTTTCTCCTCTATGGTATAACAAAGACCGGCTTCGCTAACTAAAACTTCTCTGCATACCTATAAAAGATACATAAATTAACCTAGAGAGGAAAATATTAAACGAATACAAAAACAAAATACATATTTGCAATCGTGAGCAAATTACCTTTAATTTGAGTACCCACACAGATATACATAAGTGTTATGGGGGGACACTTTTTTTGCCCCAGAGGGCTCTAGAAATGCCGCCCACCCAAAATTTTATTATTTTCGTTTTTGTTGCACAATTACCTTTAATTTGAGTACCCACACATACCATTCAGTGGGCGGGGCGGTTTTTTGGACCCAGAGGTCCCCACGGGCCTCAGCCCCCTTAAATATTAATTTTGGTATTTTTTTTTTTTAATTCAGGATCGGGTGGCATATTTTTTATATTTTTTTTTCGTACGCCCCGTAAAGTGCACTTCAGCCAATTTTGCTTATACAAAATACACGATTATTTAAACAGTCACTTTTTAAAGAAATGAAGTTTTGCATCAGATTCATGCGCATTGGTGCTATACACTTTTGTACCCAGTATCTAGAATACACAAAATTGCATCATTATTTCTGGACATAAAAAATATTAAAAAAGGCATATTATAACCTATTTCCAATTGGCCTAAACTGGGGAATTAACCCGAGGAATGTATACTGGCTATACGAATGTGTCATTAAACCCATTCTCTTCTACGGGGCAGCTGTTTGGTGGCCGGCGCTCAAGGCGAAGAGTCATCAATCCAGGTTTGAACGTACAATGAGAATGGTGGCGATAGCGGTAACAGGTGCCATTAGAACAACCCCCTCTAAGGCATTGTTTACGATTCTAAACTGGTTACCACCAGACATTTTGGCGAAAAGGTTAGCTGCGAACGCGGCGGTAAGACTAAGGGTCACCGGAGCATGGAGAGATTATAATATCGGACATGCTAACATTCTGAATGATATTAATTGGCACATGGATGTTGATTATGTCACACCCGAGCCAATCTTTGATCCTGGCTTCACGGTAAGCATTGTGGATAACGTGGTCCACTATGATGACCTGCAAATCCCCGCGAATACGATTCGAATCTTCACGGACGGGTCTAAAACACTGTATGGTGTCGGTTCTGGCATATACTCCGAGCAGCTAAACTGGAGCATTCCTATAAGGCTGCCGGACCACTGCAGTGTAATCCAGGCCGAGATAATGGCCATCCACACAGCCGCGAAACGCATCCGGTACGGTGAAATATCTGGAAGGGATATTCACATTATTACCGATAGCAAGGCGGCCATAAGATCCCTGGAGAATGTGTTCATCACATCGAGAATTGTCCGAGAATGCCGGATGTCTCTGGAGGAGATAGCGAGACATTCACTGGTCACCCTTAATTGGGTCCCCGGACACGGGGACATACATGGGAACTGCATGGCGGATTCGTTGGCGCATGCAGGTACCACCTTGAATCGGGACGGTTCCACATATGTAGGTGCTTCACTCCCAAGGTGTAAGCAACTTATAGCGCATAAGTTTCATCTTATCGCCAGTCAGAGGTGGCACGATGAAACCACCTGTGGGGAAACCAGGAAAATCTGGCCCATCATAGATGAAAAAAGGACACGGCGGGCATTACAGCTGTCCAGACATCATCTAAGAAACCTAACTGCGGTTATAACTGGCCACTGGCCAATTGGGAGGCACGCCCAGAGGCTGGGGCTCCCTTATAACGACTTGTGCAGAAGTTGCGGCGATGAGGAGGAGGAAGAGTCAACGGAACATCTTCTCTGTAACTGCCCGGCTTTCGGAGACTTAACACTCAAAATGTTTGGTCGAAGAACCCTTGGGGACAAAACTTGTCTCTCTGATGTTGACGTAAATAGGATCCACTCCTTTATTGAATCGACCGGTTGGCTGCATGGGAATACTAGCAGCCAGATGTCATAGGACCCATGGGAGACGGCGTGACATGGTCACACAACGGGAACTAAGCAATGGACCCACGTGAGCTGTGCTTGATCACGACTGCCAATGGAACCTAACCTAACCTAACCTATTTCCAATGTGCGAAAGAATTCCTTCTTTCTAACTACTACATTTAGAACAAAAACAAATTCGAAAAACTTTGTTTTTGTTTTAAATGTATTTGTACGAAGTAAATAATTCTTTCGCACATCGGAAATAGCCAGTTAGAATATTGATAAAAAAAATATTTGTGAAAAGAAAAAATGTATTTTAATAAAGTTTCATATACTGACGAATTATGTTTTTATGTATTTGAATTTAAATAATAAGAAGTATGTTTTTATAAAAAATTAATAATTCTTACTATTTTGCCCATGTTTTAAAAAATTTAAATTAAGAAAAAAAATTTAAGATTTTCCTCTTTAAAATATGATTTCTTTCGCCATATGACAATTTTCATTCCAATGATTATGGTAACGCTGTATATAAATATAAAGTTGCAGCCAACTTCAGGTATAATCTACGAACGAAAAACAAAACGAATTTGTGAGTACAGCAAAGTATGTACTCCCCCGCTATGCTCTTTTCCCTTCTCTTCTATAAACTCAAGACTTTGCAAAGTAAACTTTGCTTGTCTGAAAGGCGTCTATGTTCGAACGGTGTTGTGTCCTAAATAAAAGTCCATCAAAATATTAATATGAACATGAAAAGTTTATTTGAAAATATTGCAAATTAAAATTTGTTATTAACATCGAAATATTTGTGTAAAAATTATGTTTAATAAAGATTCACATACATATGTATGTATTGATGCTAAAACATACCATTTTTGACAAAGAAATTAATACATTAAAACGCACATCTGTAACACTGCAGCCACACGATCTAGTTTTTCTTGGTAGTATTTAACATATACAGCAAGGCGAATTCATTTATCAGGTGGCGTTGAAAGCACAGCTGTGCTACTTTTTTTTTACTTAGAGAGAGAAATGTCAAAATTTGCTTGTGTTGTTGACATATCGATCAACGAAAGCAACAAAAAAATACATTGCTGTGTTTTTACTTGTTGTAGTATCGACACCACCGTATACATGAATTCGCCTTGACATACAGTTTGTCTAGATTTGAAAATATTGGAAGCTGTGACGTAGGCTGCCCGCAATTTTGAAAACGAAAAATGTTCTCATCAAATTTGTAATCATCATGAAATCATGAAAGAGAATTTTAAAGGCAAGTTCGCAAGTTCGGTAAAAATGTGTGAGTGTATTAAAACTTGTTAGACAAAACTTGATCGTGTAACCCTAAAGTAAATTAAACTTATGCCCAATTTTCAGGATAGTATTTAAATCTATATTATGTTAATTTTCATAAAAACTTAAATCGTATTTAATTACAGATTGATTTTTTGAGTTTTATATGAAAAGTCTTATTTAATTAAGATAAAAGTATGGTAGCACTACTAAATACAAAAAAAAATCATAAAAAAAGTGTAGTTACTTACAAGGTGGTCTCAAAAAACAGCTGGTTGTTATTACTTTGTCTGTTGTTTTTGTATTGTTGTGATATTGAGGCCACCTTGCTAAGTTAATCCCATAGAAACTTAAGTTGAAGTTAAATGTACCACATCGGTGACTTAAGTTTCATTTAAGTGTTTAGTGAAGAAGAGAATTTTGTATTTAAAACGATTTTAAACATACAGTGAACTCGCGATAACGTGAACTAATTTTTACCAAGGCGGTTCACGTTTTCGAGTTTGTTCACGTTATCGAATGCCAAATTTAAAAAAAATAACAACTCTAACTATTCAAAAATAAATAGATAAACAAGTATTTTAAAACAAATATTTTATTCATTTTTAATAACAAAAAATATATTTACAAATATGCAATAATTCAGTTCACTTTGCATATGATAAATAAAAAATTAATTTCTTATGAATATCACAAAAAAATACACATAAAATTAACAAAAACTAATGGGGACATTTTTTTGTTTGAAGAATGTTTATGAGGAAAAAAAATTTTATAGGAAAAAGTCGGTCATCTTTTTTTTGATAAGTTTTTTTGTTCGACCATCTTTAACAAATTTTTTCCATTTTCGGAAGCTCAGAAGAACGAAATGTTTTACTCTTTCCGGTACCATAAAGAGTATTATTTACCCGATTTGTTATTTCCTATTTTTTTCTTTTTAATGGAACAAACTGTTGAATTAGCAACACTATATTTTCTTGCCAAGCCACTGACACTATAACCTTTTTGCAATAGTTCAAGAATATTTACTTTATCTTTCAAAGATAACACTTTCGGGGTTTTAATGACATTTTTCACTTTCACTAATAAAAATTTTTAATAACTTTCCACTTTTACGTAGCGATGTCAGAAAACAACTAACAGGTCAGCGTATACATAAAATTAAGAAAAACAAACGCTGTAACATAAACCAATAAGTGAACTCAATTGGGGGATTTCCCAATTAAAAAAAAACATTTTAAACAGCAAACAAAAATGTGTTCACGTTTTAGAGCTACCAGTTTGTTCACGTTTTAGAATAGTCTGTGTAAAAATAAATTTGTTCACGTTTCTGAGACGTTCACACTTTCGACTGTTCACGTTTTCGCGAGTTCACTGTAAATGTGTTTTAATGTCAATCCTGAAAATTGGCCATTAGTCACACCAATTAAGAAATTTCACGGCACAGCTGCTGTCATCGGCGGCTTTAATTGAGCCGTCTAAGCCGTGTAAGTCGGCGGCGGCGCGGCTTGGAGAAATCAAGCGGCGGCGTTCTCTGGTAACTACCTAACGGCAAAACCAATGCCTGCAAGCGTTACCACTGATACAACAAAGACAATCTTAGCAGGGAATGATACCATAAACTCAAACATAGACACAATGGAAAACAAACAAGAAAAAAGTTGTCAAAAATCACAAGTGCAAGTTGATATGGACAGGTATATAACAGTGCTTAAGCGGGGTCCCAGCCCTACCTCTTCAGCTGTAGCCTCGGCCTCGAAAGTTCCATCTTTTGATAGAATAAATTCACAAAATCGTTTTGCAATTCTGGAGGATGAATCTTCTGAAGCACCTAACGTCATAAAAACGTCAAAGCCACCCCCGATATATCTTAGAGAGCAAAACTCAAGTGAGCTAATAAAAAGTTTGATCTCGGTGATAGGTGAAAATTCGTTTTACGTTGCTGCAATCAAGCGTGGTAATATAAACGAAACAAAAATACCATTTACAGTTTAAAATACATCCTGTACAGAAAAATCACAATAGAAGAGCCGCACAAAAGAAATGGGCCTGTTCAGTGTTTAAACTGCCAAGAATTTGGTCATACAAGGGCATACTGCTATTTACCCCCTGTTTGCGTCGTGTGTGGAGAATTACATGGTACCGTCCAGTGCGATAAGTCAAAAAATCACCCTAATTTAAAAAAATGTAGCAACTGTGGTGGTAATCACACTGCCAACTATAGAGGATGCCTGGTATATTCCATTGTCAAGCGTTCTGTTGGACAGAAACTTAATCCCCCTCAAACGCAGGCAACTAATAAAGCAAACACGTACATTATCCAGATACCGCAGCCAAATAATAACAGAACCTCGTACGCTAATGTCTTAAAATCTAATCCTATGCCACTGCAATGTGATTCACCAAATAATGACGAAATTCCCATTTCTGATTTAACTCGGCTAGAAAAAACCATGGAAACATTAGTGCAAACAGTTAACAATTTTACTAACACAATGGGTAACATGATGCAAGAAATGTTAAGAATGCAATCGATGTTATTGCAAGCTGTACTAAACAAGCCATTAACTTCTTAAAAATTTTCTTTTTGAGCGCAAACGGCATCCGCCAACATAAAAATGAACTAGAATACATCCTTAAAAATAAACAAATTGATGTTATGATGGTTTCTGAAACTCATCTGACCTCAAGAAATACATTTGAAATCAATTGTTATATATTATATGATACCAAGGACCCTCGAGGTAGAGCTTGTGTGGAGGTTCTGCCATTTTGATAAAAAACCGAGAAAAACACTACTTAATGTGTGATCATCGTGAAGATTATCTCCAAGCAACGAACATTTGCATTGAGGAATTAAATCAAAACCTAGTAGTTTCATCAATATATTCCCCACCTAGATTTTCTATATCAGAAAGACAATATAATAAATATTTCAAATCATTAGGACCCTGTTTCCTGGCTGCTGGCGATTACAACGCTAAACACACTTTCTGGGGGTCACAACTTATTACACCTAAGGGTCGTGTTTTGTTTAACACAATTTGTAAAATGGATCTAAATGTGGTCGCGAGCGGACAACCAACATATTGGACTACTGATCAGCAAAAAGTTACAGATGACATAGATTTTGTAGTGCTTAAAAACATCTCCGCAGAAACGATTTATGTTGAAGCTTCCTTAGAATTATCTTCTGATCACAAACCTACAATTCTTACTATAACAAACCCTAATAGAATTGTAGCTCCGTCTGGTTACTTAGTGACAAACAAATCGGTTAAAATATAAAAAATATCTCAGTACCCACTGCACTGAAAATATTTCGCTTAGTGCGCCGGAGAATGTGAATCTTTCTATTATAAATTTTGATAGTTATCTTAAACTACCTGTTCAACATTCTAGCATAACCCTCAAAAAATCAAAAATAGTAAAATATATTCTACAGATGTCGAGCGTCTCTTGACTGAAAAAGAGAGCTCGAAGAGAGTGGCACTTGCATAGATCCCCTCAACTTAATAATTTACTAAAAGAGTGCACAAAACGGCTAAGAAAGTTACTGCAGTCCCAAAAAACAGCATCCTTTGAAAAATATCTTAAAGAACTTGATGCAACTCCTCAATCATACTATTCATTATGGCGTGCCGCTAGAAATCTTAAAACACCAGTTATCACTAAACCACCATTAAGAAACTTAAATGGAAGTTGGGCACGAAATGGTATAGAAAACGGAAATCTTTTTGTGAATCATTTGAAACCCGTATTTACCCCTCATAAAACTCTCGATATGGCGGTCGAGTTACTACCTCTTGCTGTTAGAGTAGCTGTTTGGCTAATATTTGAGATAAAATAAATCGAAAAGGCTATTCATGACTTAAACCCCAAGAAAGCCCCTGGTTTTAATAAAATAAGTAACAAAATGCTTTTGTAGCTACCGAGCTTAGCAAAGAAAATTATTCTCTTGATTTTAATGCTTTTTTACGCCTTGAATACTACCCTTAGGAATGGAAAGTATCCTTAGTTACCATGATAGATAAACTAGGAAAGGATCCCACAAAAGTTAAGTCATATAGACCTATAAGCATAGTATAAAACTAGTATGCCGACTCTTTGACAGGTACATAACTCAATTGTCAGTGGAACCTAATTTATGTTTGTATTAGTAAGATTTTTTTTAAATGTATTGGTGTATAAAACTATTTCCACCACTAAACACAGTTGCATAAAATCGTATAGAATGTGGCAACAAAATTTTTTCCAAAATAAAATTTTATTAGTTCAATAAATTTTCAATTTATTAAATGCTGGCTGCATTTATAAACTTTTAAAAACAATGTTTGCAAAACTTTTATTCTGCAATATCGGAAAATATTTAAATAATTTATGATTTCAAATATTATTTTCATACCACAAAATGCTACTCTGCTGGCTTTAATAATATTAACAACAGAAAAAAATTAATGTCAAATAAATTTATTTAAAAATTTTTAGTTTGTGAAAAATAAAAACATTTTGCAAAAGCAAATGATCAAAATGTATTAAAAAAAATTATTAATTATGTGTTTATGTCATAAAATTAAACATAAAGTGTTTTATTGTAAAAATTTTAAATTGAAAAATTTCAAATTTTGTTTTGTTTTTGTTGTTTTAATGTGTGTTGAATTCACACAGAACCTATATGTGTGAGGGGTGAACTAAAAAATTGAGAACACTCTCTCGAGTTGTCATACTAGTTCTATACTATGCCTATAAGCTTATTGTCTAATATATCAAAGCTGTTTAAGCTGTTAGTGTCAAAATTAGCCCCAATTTTAAATGTAAATAGATGTATTCCTAACCACCAATTCGGCTTTAAAAGAGAACATAGCACAATTGAAATAAGAAAAGCCTTTGAAGAAAAAAAATATTGTTCCGCCCTCTTCATCGATGTTTCTCAAGCATTTGATAATGTATGCCATGAAGGCTTATTACATAAATTGAAGCTTAACTTACAAGTAAACACACACAAGCTGTTAGAAAGCTACTTAGTCGGTCGAAAGTTTATTACTAAAGAAGGTGCTTTTTTAAGTTCTCCTCAGCCAATTGACGCTGAAGTCCCTCAGGGAAGCATCAGGGGCCCACTGTTATACTTAATATATACCTCAGACATGCCAACAAACAACCACACTCTAACTTCAACATTTGCTGACGATACAGCTTTTTTAAGCGTACACGAAAACTGTCATGAAGCATCTCGTTGCTTGCAGGATCATATATTTGAACTGGAAAAGTGGTTAAAACAATGGAGAATAAAGGTCAATGAGCAAAAATGCGTACATATAACATTCACCTTGTGTCGGGAGTCTTGTCCCCCTATTAAAATCAATAATCTATTAGTGCCTCAACAATCGCATGGAAAATATCTCGCAATTCATCTAGATCGGCGTTAAACATGGAAATGTCATATAAAAGCAAAACTAACACAAATGAAACTAAAAGCAATTCAAATTTATTGGCTTATTAGAAGAAATTCTGTTCTTAGCCTTGATTGCAAACTTCTACTTTACAACTCTATATTATAGCCAATCTGGTGTTACGGTATTTATCTATTGGGCACTGCCTCGGCCTCAAATATCGAAAAATTCAAAGGCGCCAAAATAACTTTCTTCGAATAATAACAGTTGCCTGGTATGTTAAAAACGAAAATATTTATATAACAGCGGAGAAGGGATACTGCAGACATAAGTGAACAGAAACCGTGAGGAGAAAAATTTTCGTCTGGCATTGGCAGCACAAAAATAAAGTATTAGTATAAGATTTGATTAATTATTGTTAGTTCATATTTAATATATGAAGATTCAATTAATAAATAATGAAAGAAACAAAAAATTTTATGGTTGATGTTGATTTTGAATAAAACACAAATTATTTAGGAAATTATTTTTATTTCTTTTTATTATGATAATCAGAGAAGACAAAAAAAAGCAAAAAACAAAGTGTTTACAGCAAAAAAAATATATAAAAAAAGCACAAAAATTTAGAAAAAAAAGCAGCAAAAAAAGCATTTTTATTTTTTTAATATATACGTTTAAATATAAAAAATTACAGTTATTCTATTTCTTCAGACTCGTGAAAACAGTTACAATAACCAACCATGTGGGCTTTTATATTTGTAAACGTCATTTTTCTTCGTCTTTCTGTTAAAAGTGAATTGTATAAGGAAAAACTTCTTTCCAGGTCGACGGATGTTGTTGGAGCAAATTTATATTTCAAAATTTAATTTCGTCATCAGGTTTAGCACCAGTTTGAAGAATGTTGTTTATTTGTAAAATTTGTTTGAACCCCGGATTTCTTTGAAATACATACTGCATTAAATTTCCTCATATATATTTTTTCATGTAGATTCTCGTACATTTGACACAATATTTACTCTTTCGTGAATAGCTAACCCAACTGTTTGTAGCTTTTTTTATAGAAGACACAATAATTGAAAAATTGTTTTTGATAAACGCAAGCTGGGAACTTAATCCGGGCAAGTTATATATTTCCTTGGCGTGCGCGATCGAATTTGAGTCTTCACTTTTCAGTTAAGAAATAACAGCCTTTACTTTATCAAGGTATTCTGCATAATGCATTGTGGCTTCTATCCAAGTACCCCAACGTGTAGGGCATGAGAACGGTGGAAGAGCCAAATTGGGATTCATTTGTAAAAATAACTGCTTTCTACGAGGAGCCTATGGAAATTAAAATTTTAGTTTGTATGTGTGTAAATACGAGTTATTGAAAAATTAACTTAACAAAAACGGATTTGGTACAAGATATTAATTTATTTACATGCTGAAACTCTAAGCGCTGCATCATTTACCATTAGCAATATTTTGTCGTATTGAATGCCTAGATTAAATTAAAAAAAAACATAAAAAAAAAAAATTATGAATCAAATATTCACTTACCATCAGGCCATAAAATTTGTAATGAATCGTTGAAGAAAGATGCAATAGAAGCCCCATTTGCATTTTCGAGAACACCCATGTCCAATAAAAAAGGTTTATTTCCAACATCGTCATTTAAAATACCAAATATAAAGTTGGCCACATATATTTGTTCACTGTCTGTTGTTTCATCAACAGAAATCCATATATATTTACCTTTAGCCTTTTCACGCATTTTTCCCAAAGCTTCCGTATACATTTGAGGTATGTATTTACCTCGAATAGAACTTTCGCTTGGAACTGAGAAATTGGCGTACTTTTGAAAGATGTTTTTGAAACTGGGATGGCTTATTTTTTTTACTGGTATAAACAGGAAATTCCGTTATAAGGTTTTGTGGACGATTTTCTTGGCAAGCAGCTAATTTGTGTTTTTTGTACTAAAATGTTACTCCACATTGCACTTCTTTTCGCTATTAATTTTACTCGAACACACATTACAAAAAAGCCAATCTTTTTCAACTTTAAAAACTTCAGGATACAATTTAACCATTTTTAGCAAAAATAACATATTTGACTTTTCTTTCGGCATTTTTTTTTTTATTATTTTTTCGTTCACAACGGCCGGTTTACTTATTTTGTTTTAAACTCAAATAAGTAACATGGCTGTTTTTTTGGGATGGTAAGCCCCCATTCAGACTCGGCAAGTTACTTGCGCAAGTCTCTTGCGCAACTAGTGACTTGTAGATGTCAGGGGTAAGGTCGCGGTAGGGGGAAAATCATTGAGTACAGACTTTGTTGTACTCGGCAAGTTACTTGCGCAACTAACTTGCCGAGTCTGAAAGGGGGCTAAGTTTATTAATTTTAGTTGTAAAAACGTTGAGTCCACAACTAACATATTTTTGTTTTAACCCAGAAAAAAGTTGTCAATTATTTTTTTTTCTCATGTTTTCTCAAAAAAATATTTTTTACGTAAAATTTATGTTAAAAAAGCTATTTTAGAGCAAAAACATAGGAAAAAAGCAAAATAAGCACCATAATAACAAAAACAGCAAAAAAAGCAAAAATGGGCAAAAACAGCAAAAAAGCAAATTGGTCTTCTCTGATGATAATATTGGTATGGTTCAATCATGTATGAAGCAAAATATCGGTCAAATGGCCGCCGTGACTTCGGCGGCACACCCCCATTAGATGGTCCAAATTTTCGATGACGCTGAGGCATAATTGAGGTTCTATGCCATTAATGTGCTCATCCTTTAGCTCTTGAATTGTTGTTGGCTTGTCGACGTACACCTTTTCTTTAAAATAGCGCCAAAGAAACAAGTCCAACGGTGTCAAATCAAATGATCGTGGCGGCTAATTGACATCGCCACCACATGAGATAGCATGGCCATTAAATTTGTCGAGCAAAAGAGCCATTGTTTCGTTAGCTGTGTGGCGAGTGGCACCGTCCTGTTTAAACCACAAATCGTCCACATCCATATCTTCCAATTCGGGCCATAAGAAGTTCGTTATCATCTCACGGTAGCGAACACCATTCACAGTAACTGCCTGACTGACCTAATTTTGGAAAAAAAATACGGCCCGATGATGCTACCAGCCTATGAACCGCACCAAACAGTCACTCTTTGTGGGTGCAATGGTTTTTCGACAATCACTCTTGGATTATCATTCGCCCAAATGCGGCAATTCTGCTTATTGACGAATCCACTGAGGTGAAAATGTGCCTCATCACTGAAGATGATTTTCACGATATGCTTGAACGCCCAATTTCATAATAAGCCTGAATAACTTTAACTCGTTGCTCATTTGTGTATCTTACCATGGTTTAAACTGAGTTAGTCTGAAATTAAGAAATCCATTTTAAAGTCAACATCAAACAGTTTGCATTATTACTGCCGTATTCATAAAAAAATAAATTGGATATGAAATCTATTTTAAGGAAAATTTGTATGGAAATTTGTTTTTAAAATACGTTTGAAATCTATTTTATTTTTTATGAATACGGCAGTTAAATTTTAAGTTATCTTTAGAAATAAAGAATTCTTTGCAAGGATTCATTTTTCAGGGAACATCAAAATTTGGTCTTATTAAGGTTCACTTGGCTACATAATTTGTTGTACAAACTTTGACAGCACTGACAATACATCCGCAGAATCCCCGTTTTAAGTCCGAAATTTTTTGCCAAAAAGTTGTTCAATTTACTTCATTTCCTTCTAAATCTTCTTAAAAAATGTAAATATCTAAATTCAGAGTCTAAAATTTGTTTTTCTTTTTCAGCTAGGGAACTCTTTCAAAATTTCCATAAAAGAAATATTTTCATTTTTCATAATTTTGTTAGGGTTATCATATTTAAAGACAAAAATGCAGTAAATGGGAACACAAATTGAGAGCGTAAAGTGACAGTTCTTGATTGAGTACTTTCAAATTTTTACTGCAGAAATTTTTGCAGTAAAATTTAGTAAATCAAAAAAACATATGTTACAAAAGGTAAACAAGCAAAAGAAACAAACAAAAAGGCTACAAATTGTGAACATTGTTTTAAAAAAGGAAAGTTGAAATGAAAATTAAACAATAACAAAAAGTTAATAAATATTAATTAATTAAGCTTCTTTGTGGTGCATTTATATGGCTCAATTCCAACTTTTAAACTTTTTTTGTTGTTGTTTTATTTTTTTAGAGTTGTCAAAAGTATTTGTATTTGGGTACTTAGTACTTCACTTATTTTTTAAGAAATCAATAGCAAAAAATGTATTCATGTATTTTTGAACAAATTTAGCCGGACACAAATTAGTAAAATCATATAAAAAAAAATGAAAATGTGAAAGAAAAATGAAATAAATTGTTTGGATTTTCTTAAAATGTTCGTGTTATAAAAAGAAAAGTGTCCGCCATCCAACGTTTTTTTTTTATTTAATCGAGTACTGATAGGAAAACGAGTTAAGTAGTCAAAAGTTTAAAAATTTTTCAACACTTCAATTATTTGCCATCAGCTGTTGCCTTTATTTTACGAATTTTTATAAATTTTGCGTTCGCGTACTTTCCTGGACAACAGCTTTCTGTGAGAGAAAATTTTTCAGTTCACTCATTTACTGCATTTTGGCAGGCCTGTTTACAAAGTAGTCGGCGGCTAACTTTGAGCCGATATTTAGTCCCAATCAAGGCGAATTCAAGTACAGGTGGTGTCGAAACGCCATCGAATGTTGACACTTCGAGCCAATTTGCTTTGATTTGTTAAGGCAGGTATTCACTATCCTATATAATCGTACGATTCATTCATTCAACAAGAAAGAGACAAAAAGCGTTTTTTGGTAGTGGAGCAATATGTAAAAACAGACCTCTACAATCAACACAAATTGCGGGATCAAAACAAAAGTAACAAAACACAAACCAAGTTCAACAAACGTTTTATTTTGTCAAAAAAAAATGTATTTAGTAATATTGTTTTGTTTTATAATGTTATTTACTTAAACTATTATTTACTAGCGTTGTAATAAACTTAAAAATTTAATTTTAACAACAGTTTTGAAAATAAATGTCAACTAAATAAATTTGTGTTCATTGCATTGCGGCATAAAAGATGCGGGATAAAAGAGAAATGAAAAAAGGGCAGCTTTCTAAGAAAGATACAAAAAATCTTCCGTCTCGTGATATATCTGTGCTTTCATGTCCCAATTAGTAGGTCCGCTCGAAACGCCTGCTGATTTTTTGTAGAGTTGTGTATTTATCGTGCAATTGTTTTTGTAGCAATTGTTTTTGACATCTTGTCCATTTTTTACACAAGCAAATACATGGGTTTTGACATCTTTAACATAATTTACGCAAACACAATGCGTGTTGTTTTTTCTATTGTTGCATTGTTTTAGTTTTGCGCAGACCTATTAATTGGTCCATGGTTTCTTTCTTCGTCCTTTTCGCTGTTGACGGAGATGAACATTTTACAGGCATTGATACTTTAAATTACATTGGTGTGAGAAAAATTATATGAAGCAACAACATGAAAAATTGCGAACAGTGAAAGAGGAATACAAAAAATGTCTAGTACAGACAGCCATGTACTACACTTGCTACCTATTTAACCCCTTGCCCTCAAACTTCGTCTATCTGCCTTCCACTTTGTACATTGTAAAAGGGACTTAGCTAGAAAATTGTCGGCGGCGGCGAGTAAAAAAATTTACCGGCAGTTAACTAAGCCGGCTATTAGCCGCTTCGGCGCAGGTCTCCACATGAGATTATTTTTTTAATAAGTTGTTAACAATAATAGAATAACAAACAGCATGGAGATAAGTAGTAATAGTGAGGAAAAGACTGAATGCGATAACATAACAGCGCTAGAGTTGCAAAAATTGAAGCGAGTTTTGTACTTTAGCGATGGAGTCATGGAAGAACTTTCAGAGAGTGATGAAGAATATGTTGGACCTGACACAACTGATAGAAGATTGGACGTTGATATTAATATGGTAAGTGATTGCAATTGTTTTTATATTAAAATTTAACTAAGCTATAATACGACTGTTTTAAAGAAAACTCTACCTTTAGGACCACGAATCAAGTATCAAGCATACCAAATTGGCAGCCGATTTTTAAATGGTGTTGATTATATAGGTGAAGGACTAGCAACCTTTTTTGGAATAACTACACCAAAATATATGAGTGAATCTGACATTGAGGAAGCAAAAAAAGGCGATGCGCAATCGTATAATTTGGACGACTTTACTCAGAACAATGACAATTGGCAACATAACAACAACATAAACACGTCAAATATAGTAATTACAAGGTATCCACGAAATTCTGTAAATACTATTCCATAAATAAATGATATAATTTATTTTTAGCTTAAAAATAAATTGTCAAATGAATCGGCGCATGGTGAAATTACTAGTAATTTTACCATGTATCAGCGTACTAACCGCATATTATAAATAGTATTTGCCGTATTCATAAAAAATAAAATAGATTTCAAACGTATTTTAAAACTAAATTTCCATACACATATTTCTTAAAACAGATTTCATATCCATTTTAGTTTTTTATGTATACGGCAGTATGTACCTATGTACATATCGCACTGCTTCCTCTAAAGAGCGTCAACTCAAAGTTTACAAACTTTCAGTAGAGACAAAAAACTGTTTTCTCTTTATATGTTATCTTTTATCACTAAGGGGGAAATAATTGCATTTTGAAAAATACTAGAAAAAATTATGTAAGATTTTTACAGTACATCGATTTCTTGCAAAAAGTGAAAATATAAAAATTTTGAGTTGACCCTCTTTAGAGGAAGCAGTGCGATATGTATGTATATTCGTGGTTGGCGAATTTAAAATAAGCCTGCGACTGTGGTAATAGATTAAAAGAAATAAGTTCACGTTTTCTTTAATCTATTACTAAACAGTCGCATGGTTGCGAAATTTGTGCATTGTTTTTATTTGTGAAGACTTGTTAACGCAATTGTTTTTAGTGATCCTTTGCAATACTGAGTTTATTAAATTACCTATACGAATTATAGTTTCACTTCTTAACTTTTTGTGTTAAGTTTGGACAACGATAACCAAACAAATAATAATTGCCATTTCATTCATGAGCGAGCGTGAAAATTTCAAAATTTTTCTGCAAATTCATCCTCATGAGGGTGAGGAAAAAAATATTTTGAATTTCCTCACTCATGAAAAGTGAGCAAAAAAATTGATATATGAATTTTTCAGATATGAAAAATTTGAAAAAATTCACGTTAAAATTCTTCACAAGGAAAAAATGCGATTTCCCTAACCATTTCCAGCGGGAAAATCAAGTAGTAAAGAAGCCTTATAGCAGGCCTTTTTGCAGACATAAGATCTCCCAGCCGTATTCCAACTTTATTACCAATTAACAAGGTGTATCATTGGAGACCAACACCTTGCACTTTTGCATATGTTTTAAACACTTCTGGAAGGGCTTCTAAAAATATTTAAGAATAAGGCTTTATCGAAGATTAATTGTTGTGGCCAGAGTTGTCAGATTGATTTTGAACTTTTTCGCCAAATTCAATGTCAATAATATATGTATTTTTAGAATAATTAAAGATATTTTTTTATAAATTCCCAAAAAAAAAAAAAAAAAAAAAAAAAAAAAAAAAACTTCCGTATCGCTAAAACCCGCCAAAAATTCAAAAAAAGTCGCCATGTTATAGTTTGTTTAATTTTTATTTAGAAAAAAGCAAAAACGATTAGTGAACACAAAAAAGGTGCAATTTTTAAAGTATTTTATATCAGTCTAATTAAAGCAACAAAAAAAGAATTTTTGTGGTAAGTATAAAACAAATATTGGATATACAGTACATTTGTATGTAGTTGCAGTTATATTATACATATATCTAAAACGCTATATACTTCACCGAGAAGACTCCCTTTTGTCTTTGGTTTTGGTATACATTGTGATGTTACAAAAGAAATGCAACATGTACTATTAACATTCATTCGAAGGCGAGTTTTAGTGGAGTTCAATATTTCAACACAGGCATTACTAGTTGTAATAACCAGCATATAAAGAACAGCCAACTCAAAAATGGTACGTAGCTGCCGTATCCTTGTAGCTATAAATTGTTGGCCTAAACTGATTAAAATTAGATTGAATATGATCATTAAAATTCTCTTTTAACAAACGGTATTTTTTCATTGTGTTTCAATAACATCCAAATGTACGTTAGGATTCATAAAAATCTTAAAATATCTTTAACTACAACGAATTTTATCTGTGATATGTCGCATTTTACAATGAAAAAAATTTTATTAACTTTAATTATATTCATATTTTAAAAAATTCTACTTATTAATTCTTTCAAGAAAATCTCGAAGATTTTTCGTTGTCTTCATCAGCCATTTAAACATAATTTAGTTTTAAATACTGGTCATACATATGAATATATCACATTTCATACATTGAAATACTAGGATAAAAAAAAATATTTCTTCGTATTGAATTTAACAAATTTCAAAACTAATTCGTGGCTCATCAAAAATAGCCAACAAAATCGCCAACTATTTTATAAATCGCCAAATCGAAAATTAGATCGCTAAACCAGTTAAACCGGCACATCTGACAGCCCTGGTTGTGGCTTACCTAACGTTTACATTTGCCAGTACTGGCAAGACAGTAAAAAAATACATATTAGTTGCCAAAAACACTACATAAAAAAAAACACATTTAAAAAAATGTCTAACGTGAATGTCGCAGTGCAAGTTCTAGCTAAACGTGTTTTATATGAACTTAACAAATTAAAAATAGCATTTATCAACTATTTTTTGTGAACATAGATAACCCTTAAGTAAAACATGCAAAACCAAAGCATAATTTATTAATTTTCTTTTAATTGTTGATTTTATTTTTACTTTTGCGAACAAAACTTCAAAATACTGTCAGCAAATGTCAAATAACTGTCCATTTTACTGTCTGCAAAATTTGCAAGACAGTAGAAAAGACAGTTGGAAAAGTGTACAGGTATTAGTGAAAAAGTTTGCATTTATTACAACTGTTTTGCCAGTACTGGCACATGTAAACATCGAGTAATAATAGGAAGTGACCCTACAAGAAATGCATAACCAAAACTAAAAAAATAAAAAAATTTACTAACACACTTGCAACAATTTTACATTCGTTGCTCCACTCTAACACATATGTTAGAGTGGAACAAATAACACAACCCAAATAATGCCAATTTTTTAATATAATTTTTTCACACGCGTGGCCTGTCGATTCTTGTAAAAAAATTGAATTGTTTAAATTTAAGTTCTGTGGTTTAAATTAAATATTACAAACGTTATTTGCCATGTTAAGTTAAAAAATTAATTTGCTTATCTCCTTTGCAACTACGTTGCATATTAAAGTAAAGGAGGGCGTACTGATGGCAGCTCCAGAAAACGTGGTGGTAAATTTTCTGGAAATAACAGGTCATGAACGAAACAGTCGTCTTAAAAGAAGTGGTCTTCCAACAGGTAGCGGTCATTCGGGTTTTTGCTTTGGCCGGGATACTCGTTAAAGATTTGGTGGTGATAATAAAGTAGCAAATTATACCAAATTTTTAAAATCCTGATGACTTTTCAAGTATGTATGCATGTATGTATTCGGCTTTTTAGTCACAAGTTTTTAACAAAATAATATTTCTTTATATGATCTACGAGAAATTAATTGGTAATGAGTACGTTTACCTCCATTACAAAAGAACTTTTATAAATAAGATCCCAAAACGAAATCCAGACCCATGTGAGAAAGGAACGTTATAGAGCAACCAAGGAAATGACGTTACGTGGTCCCGCACCCACACCTATTATATACTTTAATGAAACCTGCTTGATTATATTTTTTTAATAAAAACTATTTTAAAACTAAAATAAAACAAAAACATTATTGTATAAAGGTTAGTACTAACCAATTTTTACGCTATGAATAACTAGTTAGTGCTAACCGCTATTTACGTTATGACTAACTAGTTAGTGTTAACCATTATTTACGCGATTACTAACTAATATAAAGCATAGTAGTAAGCAGTACAGATATATGTTCCGTAGTCGAGTGGAATTAATTAGTTAAAACTTCCGGTCTTCTTGCAGGGGAGTAAATTGATAACTAAACTTGGAACACGTTCCAACATAACTACTAATAAAACAATTGTGACAGGCCTTATCTTAGAATAGAAAAATTTGAATTTGTAAAATATTTAATAAAAACCTTTCTAAAAGAGCTTTTCAAAGAAGGCAGAGTGGAATAAGTAAAAGTTAATTGTAAACCTTCTTAAAGGCCTAAAAAGTGAATCGCTTGCAATTTTCCCCGCTGGGAAGCACGGTTAGCCTGCGTATTTTTTTTTTTTTTATTTTTTGTAAAAATATTTGCTGACTGGTGAACCAAAATGTATATGTTGAACAGAGAACGGCACTCATCTTAAATGCAGAATATTGTAACATCAAATTTCATAAGATTACATGAGAAGCAAAAAACGTTGTAAAATGGAAATTATATGAGATATTAGAGTTATATTAACTGCCGTATACATAAAAAACTAAAATGGATATGAAATCTGTTTTAAGAAAAATTTTTATGGAAATTTAGTTTTAAAATACGTTTGAAATCTTTTTTATTTTTTATGAATACGGCAGTAAATATTTAGAATAAAAATGCGAGAACCGATTTATTTTTATAAAAAAATATTATTTTTATTGTTATTTATTTAGTTATGTGTGTTACGTTATTTTAATTTGTAATTCTCTGAAACAAAACGACGTATCATCAACGAAAGTATGATAGTATTAAGGTAAACAATCATTTAAAATATTAACTAATTAATGCCCCAATTGTCGTTCTTAACTTAACGCAGCTTGGTTGACTAAGAGTCGACCCAACTTTCACACAACCAAACAGTTTTTTACACGGTGTTTACATTTGCCAGTACTGGCAATACAGTTGCAATACATGCAAACTTTTTCACTAATACATGTACACTTTTCCAACTGCCTTGTCTACCGTCTAGCAAATTTTGCTGACAGTAAAATGGATTTGACATTGCTGACAGTAATTTGAAGTTTTGTTCGCTAAAGTAAAAAAAAAATCAACAATTAAAAGAATTAATAAATTATGCTTTGGTTTTGTATGTTTTACTTAACTGTCTTAACTACTGTCTGGACGCCTACGTCACGAAGACAGCAAGTAGTGTTTTTGGCAACTAATATGTATTTGCTTACTGTCTTGCCAGTACTGTCAAATGTAAACGTACTGTTAGTATTGGGAAACACAACTGTTTTTAGTTATTGTTATGGAGTTGCCAACTTAAAATATATAGTTTGACAGAAAAGCAGATAAATTAACACTGCGGCCACACGATCAACTTTTTGTTGATAGTCTTTTACATATACTGTTTGTCAAAATTTACATTAATTGAAAGCTGTGACGTAGGCTGCACGCAATTTTTAAGCAATTTACTTTCAAGATGTCATCAAGAAAACAATTTATACTGACAAACGAAAAATTAGCTCACTACACTTCTAATCAGCTGTTAAATTGAGCGTAAAATTGCCAAACAAATGGATAGTTAAAATTGAGAGCAATCTCGTGATCAATTTAAAAAGTGTGAGTGTGTTAGTGAAAAAAATGAGAGTGAGAGCAAATTGAAAGGAATTGAAAGACAAAAATTGATCGTGTGGCCTCCAAGTAAAGTAAAACGCTGTGTCAATTCACTAAAATTAAATAATTTACTGTGAGTCAGTGATGCCAAATGTGGCACAATTGTGCCATTTTTGGCACTTTTGAATGATTGATGACCCTGGGGAAATCTATTTTGGCCCTTTCAGGATAAAAATTAACTACCTTAAATCGTTCTATAGATTTTACAATGTTATTTTTACACTGTTTCGAACACTACATTTATTCACGAAATTGTTTTGATTCTTCAGGGCCAAATAAACCAAACAAGCGGTTTGATCTGTTTGATATAAAAAGACATATAAAACATGTTTGTGTAACATCAACGTTTATTGTAGATATCTTGAAGACGTCGCACACTGGTTCATATTTTGAGAAGGCGGCCAAAACTATTTTTTTTATGTTCTCCGATTTTGAAATTTTTTTATTCATGTGAAAGTAAATACTAGTGAACCTCGGGAGCCAAAAAATTTCAACCCTATTTCAACTATTTCATTGAGAACAGGGTGGTCCCAAATGGACTTTCTCAGTATTTGGTTATAGTTTTGAATTTCTGAGTAAACTTTTGAAGTTGAAATGCTCATAACTTTTTTGTTTTTCAAGATTTTTTGACAGAATAAGTTTTGTGTATTAGTTTATCTTATTAGCTATACGTGGTTTAAAGCATTAAACCTGTAGAACTATTTAATTTTCTTTTTTTTTATGTCAAAATTTCCCGGAAATTTCCTATTTTATAGAACATAAGTCCTGCCCGTCAAAACGCGTCAAAAAAAATCTCATACTCTCTTGTAGTCCAGAATCTAACCTACATTTCTATACCCCATTGTACACACATCTGTAGCTCGTTTCTGTATTTCTCGCATCGCAAAATTTCCCGCATGAAACAAGTGAATAATGACAAAAACAGTGCAATATGAAACAAAAAATGGTTTTTCTCACATAAATGTTTCTGTAGCTTTACTTTGCGAGAACTATCTGTCATTTAAATAATTTTCCAGCAATTATTGGAAGGATGTGAGAAAAAGTGTTTCTATATCAATATTTTGCCAAAAGTTTCTCACAAGAACTGTCAAAATAAGTAATATTTAAAATTGATGCGAGAAAAATAAAATTTCAAAAAATGGAGAACAAATTATGTATGTATGTACACAAGAATGTGTATTATTTTTTTTTTATTTGAAGAGAAAGAATTTAAATGATGAAAATAAATAAAACACAATTGTTATACTTTTTATTTTAATTTTGTTAAGCCCTTCTTTGTTTTCGTTTTATGCAGGGCTGCCAGATAAATTTGTGAAAAAAATCGTTAATTTCCTAAGAAAAAATAAAAAAAATAGCCTATTTTGTTTTAAAAAATCGGACAATTAAAAATTAATTTTGACAAATTTTGTTCGATTTTTATTAAAACATAATCCAAAAAAAAAAAAAAAAAAAAAAATATTTCAAGATATAAAGTTCATGGGTAAAATACATATTTTATACATACATACTTAAGCTTGAGTTCTACTTAATTTAATCCGATAACAATTTAAAATTTGAGATTGTTTTTTTCCTAAAAAAATCACTTTAAAGCGTGACAAAATGTCATATTGAACTAAAACTAACACTTTTGGCAAAAAAGGCAATAATTTTTATATGAAAAATGTTTTGTTTTGATCACATAAACAAATGTATTAAATAATCTAAGGAAATAAAAATTAAACAGTTTTCCTTCGAAATTTTGATTTTGCCGCTAAATTTTTTAAGCTGCCTTGTTTTTAAAGATATCGTTTTTCTGTGGTGCCGAATATACAAACATATTAAACTATTTAAAATTATTTTATTTCGAAGACTGAATAATATCGTCACTAAAAAAATCAGCCAAAATGACGATATATCATAAAATCTGGCAGCGCTATTTTTATTATATCTATTTCTTTCTTTGACGTTTCGCTAGCATTTGACACTTAATTACTGGAAGTATTCCAGTTAAAACAGAATCTGTGTTGTCTGTTCTCGCATTCAAATACAGAAACACTTTTTTCTCACAAATCGAGAAACGATGGAATTTTTTGTTTCACCCTTTATGTGAGAAATTTTGCAATGCGAGAAATACAGAAACGAGCTACTGGATGCGATCTTGCGCACTACAGCAATTTCTGTGACCCAAGGTAAGATATTCGGTTCAAAAAATAAGTCCTGCAAGGAAACATTACTGTAATTAAAGAAGGTGAATCTTAAAGAATTTTCGACAAATAAAGCAGTTCAGGCCACATAAATTATCTAGCACGTCAGGTTATCAATTAATTTGGAGAAGGTAAAGGTATTGCCATTGTTATGAACTTATTGTGGGTGAACGGATGCTGCAAAACGAATAGGCGACATAAATAGACTAACACGTTAGATTTCTGAGTAAGTTAAAAGGTTATATATTTGTTCCTTTTACTCCTACAAGGAGCATAGGGCCGCAAGTTAAAAGGTTAAACATTAGTTAATAGCCGCAACATAAACTACATAGTTTAATTACCTGAAAATTGCAACTTAATTTAAAAAAATGGAAGAGCAGTTATATTTTACGTGAAAATTTCCTACATGTTACCTGTTAATTTATTGCCAGTTTGTTATCCTTTTAAAAAGTGTGAAAACAGGGGTTTTTTTATGTTTCAAAGAAATGGTAATAAAAGATTAAATTTGTATTTAAAAAAGGGTTTTTATGTTTCCAAGAAGTGGTAACAAAAGATCATTAAAAAAAACTTCTATCAAGAGTATAAAAATGCATGCATTCATAATTTTACCTTCATTATTGTTTAAACAATGGCTAAGTTCAGTTATAAAGTTCTCGCAGATATATATTTTCAACAGCAAGATGAAAAAGATTTTGTGTTACACATAATGAATAATCCATTCTTTAAATTATGCAACGAAGAAGAAATCAAAATTCATAAGATAAAAATTAAAAATTTTTCATTTACATTAAGGAAACGGTACCTTAAATGTTCTAGAAACAAGAAAACGTTTTACTTACGCAACGAAAAATGGCTAACAAATGATCTGATTTTTAAGAAGCTGTCAATAACCGCTAAGGAAACTGGAAAAGTGGGTCGGTCCGCAAAACAAATTGACAATTGCAGTGAAAGATCACGAAGACGCAAGCTTGCAAATATCAATGAAGAAATTTCTCATAGTATGATAAAGGATTCATTTCTGCATCAAATTCAACCACCGCAAAATAAGAAAACAAAAATTGCAATAATTGAAAAAATTGTGGAAGCGAGCCCTAAACGCACAAAGAGGATTTTAAAAAGTATGCCTACACCAACTGAAAAAATGAAATTTACTCCAGAAGAAGCATTTGCACTATTTTTGGATTTAAAACTGACAAAAAGTCAGTATACAGAACTGCGAAAGCGAACCAATGAAAAAAATTGTGGAATCTTTCCAGCATATCGAGATTTAGTTTCTGTCAAAAAAGAGTGCTTACCTTCACAAACGGCTATTAGTGTAACTACAAGTTCAGCAGAAGTAAAATTGCAGGCTCTTCTCGAACACACTGCAGAACGATTATTAAATACACTTGATGCTGACTGTTTAAAAAAACTTAAAAATTGCAGCATCCCTTTATTTTCTAAATGGGGATGTGATGGAAGCTCTGGTCAGAAACAATACAAGCAATGTAATTCAGAAAACTCATCTGATGCTAACTTATTCATGGTATCTTTCGTACCATTACGTTTAAGAAAAACTTATATTGGCTTAGAGCCGTCAACCAGTAGAGTTACAGAAATGGATATATGGAAAAATGAAATTCCCTCTTCAACAAAGTATTGCAGACCAATAAAGTTTGTTTACAAAAAGGAAACTAAAGATGTAATAACTGAAGAAGTTCGAAAAATAAAAGATCAAATTAAAGAACTTCAACCGGCAATATTTAAATTTGATGACCAATGCATTGAAATTAATTTTCAAATGTTCCTTACAATGATCGATGGAAAAGTTGCACAAGCATTAACCGAAACAAAGTCTTCGTCAAGCTGTACCATATGCCAAAAGACATCAAGTCAATTAAGCCAACCCCCATCCCAGGACAATAGTTTCAATGAAGCATACGAATTTGGAATGTCCCCTCTTCATACCAGAATTCGTTTCATGGAGCATATTCTTAAATTGGGTTATGATTTGGAATTTGGCCCGTTAGGTGAAACAGTGAGAAAAAACAAAGAAAATGTGGAAAAAGGAAGCAAAGAAAAAAACAAATTCAAGAAAAATACCTTTACCTAGGCCTTATAATTGATCAGCCAAAACAAGGAGAAGGAAATTCAAATGATGGAAACACTGCAAGGAGATTCTTTTCCGATCCAGAAACTGCAGCATCTATCACAAGAGTACATTTTGAATTAATAAAACGATTCCAGATCATTTTACAAGTTATATCATGTAACAAAAAATATTCTTGGAGACATATGCCAACCACAGTTCATAGAATGTTATACCATGGGAAACAAATAGTTCAACACAATATCCTACCAATTGGAGATATATCTGAAGAAGCGCAAGAAAAAAGGAACAAAGACTACAGATTCTTCCGCGAGCATAATACAAGAAAAATGTCCAGATGTTTTACTATAAAGATCTTATTACTTTTTTTAATATATTGTTTAATTTAAAATTGTTTATAGATTATAATTTGTTTTTTATTTAAGTATATATTTGTATTAATATATAAAAATAAAATACACATACATCTCAAACCAAAAACAAAAGTTGAATTACCTAAAATGTTATCGATAGCCAAGAATGCTATTTGGGCAATTTTTAAAATATTCCTTTTCAGTTTTATCCTTATAACTCGTCTCGTCCCAAAAAAAGCCAACCTTTGGCCCCTGTGAATATTGGGACTAAAAAATTTACAGGGGCCAAATATTGGCATTTTCTGACAGGATCTAAGTTCGACAATAAAAAATAAGTATCAGTTGTAAAATACAAGAGAAATAATGATAAATTATAAAAAAATTCATATTTGAAATATTCAACTTTTACACCGAAACTCAACAAAAAACTGAAAATGCATTTTGAACTCCCTATAACTTTTTATAGCGCAAATTAAAGCCTAATATCGCACCTATCGAGCAAAAAAAAAAAAATCGCATAAAAAAATACCGATCCAGTCAAAAGTTATGGAATTTTGGCCGCCTTCTCGTAAAATTTCCCACTGTGCGTCGGACTGTTTTGATGGCTGGGTTAAAATGAAACAAAAATGGACAACAATGCTTTTAAGCAATGTGAATTTTTGATTTTGTTCTTAATAAAATAAAACACTATTACTATACTATATATTACTAGGTTTTACTATTGGTTTTATTTAAATATACAGCCAGCAAAATAGCCCGACGTCTTCCAGATACAAATATAATAATCAAATATATAAAATAATTTTTTGGCCCTTTTAAATCAGGAATGTCAGCGTCATACACAATTGTGTAAGCAAAACTCACATGTACGCTTACGCTCTTTTATTTTGCGAGCGTAAAATATAATTGTTTACTGCAAAACACTCTCATTCAGCGGGAAATATGGCACGGCCTGTTTTGAGGCCTCTAAACAGAAATAATATATTTATTATTTATTATCTTTGTTTCTGTTTTGTTTTATTTCTGTCTTTAACATTGTACAATGATTTAAAAAAAAACAAATTGCTTGTGGTTTTTGTACGAGGTGTACTTGTTGTAGTATCAAGAATAACTGTGATGAGTTCGCCTTGATGTTGTGTTTATTGAGCTTCTGTAAACTTCAAATTTTAATTTTATTAAGTAGTCTTGTAGACAGCGATAACCAGCATGCAAGCGGATAAGTTTATTAAAAAAAAGATAAATGATGCCATATAAAAAATATTTTATGATAACAAATGCATTTAATGATTTTCAATGTCTCTTATGATTTATATTAGTATATTTTTATAGGCTAGTAAAATCTTCTCTTTTTATAATGGTGGTTAATAATTATAGAATATTTTTAAACTTAATGGGGTAATTATTTGCATTAGTATGTGCAAATGAATTTTCATTGTTGGCATTCGCAAAGGTATGTTGAGCACAAAATTAAAAATATTGGAAAGAATTGTATAAGGTTGTAAAAAGATATTGTCAAGTGCTCAATTTTTCCAAAAAATAAGCAAAGTTTCTGCGAAATACAGGTTCCAAATTAAATTTATTTAAATAATAACTAATTGTGTCTGTCCATAACTCAACACTTTTCGATAATTGTATTATTATTAATTGCTCTAAAGTCTTCATAGCAAAATATGTAATAGGCCTCGCAACCGCAGATTTCTACCGCTGGGAATGTAAGAGACAAGAGTAATCGCACCAACACAATCATAATTGACACCACTGTTTTAAATCGTCAATTTGGCCCAAAACATAAAAACTCAAAATGCATCAGTGCTATGATACTTAGCACTATTGCAGTATAATACCCCATTAGTTAAAAAATTTGTTTGCAAATTATATTATTTACAAATTAAAGATTATTATTAATTATTAAATAATTTGAGATATTCTCATCGTTTACTTTATGACCGTCTTGTTTATTAACAAACACCAAAGAAATACATTTGGACCAAATAAAATGGCCATAGTATAGAAAATGAGAATATCTAACAATTTTGCCAGTTTGTTTCTTAGTTTTAAAAAAATTAACAACGTTATAGGTTCTCATTCACAAAGAAACCTCAACCTATAATTTTATGTTTCTAATATCAAATATAGCAAATTAAAAAGGTACCACTTGTAGAACGAAAAAGTAAAAAAAAGACATTTAATTTCCCGCATTTCACCATTTTTTATTTTTTTACTCGATCGATTTAGCGAGAGACCAGCATCCGGTTCAAATTTCAACCTTATAACTCACGGCGTTAAGGCTGTGCGAAGATGAATCTGTCAGTCAGTCCGTAAAGTTGAAATGTTATATACCTACTTATATATGTACATATGTAGGTTATACATAGATTGTTGAATTAAATATTTTGTTTTGCCTTATAAATACTTTTATTGTTAACAAAGGGCTTTTTTATGGAAAACACGAATACTTCTTTCCCCTCCTAAATAAAAAAATCCCAATTCATGATTCATTTTATTCAACATAAACACATATAAATTAATAAAATTACATTATTTTTACAGTAATGTATAAAATTTTACCAAGTCTTAGAATATTTAATGGGTACTCAAATATTCCTGTATATTCGTCATTTCTTTAACTTGCAAATTTTGGCTGGCAAAGTGTTCATTTACTTTTTAGTATTTTTGAGAGCAATTTCTTTAAATTCCTACTTACTCTCTCTTTGCAAGTTTCTGCTAGTAAAGTAAATGAACACACCTTATATGAATATTCAATAAATAAGGGTACGTTCGTAAATGCATAAAAACTGTGCACCACTGCTGCAGTGATGTAAAATTTTATTGATGATGCGTGATCACCAGTTGCAGTTGTGATGCTGATGCTTTTTTACTACGAGCTAAATTTCAAAAGTTTCATAAACGAACATAAAAAATAATAAAAATGTTATCAACAATAGTGATGACAAATTTTATTGAATATATTGAAACAAAATGGGACAGTTTTCTTATAAATAACAAGAAAAAGCATTAAAAGAGAAAAATAAAACGATTTTATTTATATCAAAGGTTATTGCATCAGAAAATTAGCTGATGCAATAATGGCAAAAATTTGCTGCAGATCTGCGGCATCACTGCATAAAAAACGTTTGACCTATGAGAGTGATGCCAAGTTTCTTACAAGTGATGCTATTACGAACATTAAACTTTACGGATGCGCAAGTGATGCGCAACAACTGCATTTACGAACGTACCCTAAACAATGCAAAAAAAATATACCCTTAAGTCATACAAAGACAAAACGGTTCAAACATGGAGATTAAACTTTAGGAGATTTTTAACTATATTCACACTTAAAAATCATATACATTGAATAATTTTTCTCCCTCAATTTTTCCGTATTCACGTATTTCCGATCATGAAAAAATTTAATTCAAAGGAGAATAACGTGAAAAAATTCCCGATATCCTGAAAAATTTTTTCCCTCGTAATTTATTCACTTTTTCCTTTGAATTTCTCACTTTATTTTTGCTGGGAAACAAAACATTTACATACATACATATGTAAGTAATTCTTCTCATAATTCGAATATTTAAGTTTACAAAATTAAGTTTAAGATCAATATCTGTTAAAAAGGCACAAACTTTTATGTATGTATGTATGTATATTGTTCAACAAAGTGCGAAACAAAAGGTCATTCGCCTGAGGATTTGTGAAGCTTTCCAAAGACGTAGTGGCAGAATTTATGAAATTAATTGACTATATAAAAGTGCAATAATATAATGTTGCAATCAAACTATCACTTCAATACAATATATTTATTTTTTTATATTTGAACTGACAGATTTTTCAAAATTTAAAAAAGTATCGGATCATTTTGACACAAGTTTGCACTGTTTTGTCTTCGTGTGACTTAAGGGTATATTTTTCTCCAGTTTCATAAGAATCGGCACAAAAATATACAATATTTCGCTATCTTTCCCATAGATTTTCCAAATATGCCATAATATGAGTTTTGACCTTCATGATTTTATTATTTATGTTTTCCGGTTTTACCTTCAGAGTATATTTAAAATGATCTGGACTACAATATTACAATATTCTTCACTAATAACGTTGATCTTCATTAGAAAAATTAAACAAAAACACTAAATTTCACACAAAAATTTTTAAAGTCATTAAATAAACAAACAGTTTAAAAAATCGCTAATATACTTTAAAAAAAGATAATTATCTAATTATTTTTTTAATTTCATTTTCATTTGCTCTAAAAAAATATGTATGAGAAATTATTAAAAATTCACCCAATCTAACCGAAGAATAAGCTGTTTATACAACTTTCGTGAACTAGAACGCTTTTCGGTAACGTTTGGATTCCGCGGAGTCCTAATTTTAAGTACATACGGTACTATAACTATTTCATTTTTCAAATATTAAAAATTCCACTTTATTTTACATAATTTTATAAATTTATATTATTTCACACGCAATTAGCACCGATCACATGGCAATTTAAATACAAACTAAGCTCTTTTACGCATTTTCCTTTTGTAGTATTCACTATTAAACAGCAAATCGTTGCAAAGAAGTCAATATAGTATGGGAATTATTCAGTTGTGCTATTGTTGTAATTATATAACTGTTACAATTATCTGAACAACTCATTAAAGTGACGAAAAAGTATAATTTGAGAACTCATAATTCGATTCTAACGTATTTTGTTCTTGTTAAATTCCAAAAATCTACTGTTTAACTATCAAATGTGACGAAGTAGTTAAAATTCGTATTGCTTGGAGGGAGTAAGGAAAGTGGTCGCATTTGCCAAAATATGGCCAAAAAATGAGTTTTTTTTTTACCGAAAATCGCAGGTATTGACATAATTTTTTCATATTTTTATTTTCTAATATATCCTCCGTTAAACAAATAAGTTTTGGTTTTGGTTTTGGTAATACGGTATCCTGCGAAGACAAAAACTCATATACAAGTAAATACGGGTATGTTTTAAGTAAAAATTAGCTCTTATGCAAATATTTCTCAAGATATGTTTATTTTATTCTTACATTTCTGGTTCAAGTGGACTGAGACACGTTAATGGCTTCGAAAAATTTAATTAACTTTAAAGATTTTTAACCAAATTTTTTCTTTTATATATCAGTAGAGCGATAATTTCGTTCACTTTTCGATTCTTTTACATTTAATTGCGAAGTAATTCCCTTATCGTTTTTTGCAAATTTAAAATACGCCTGTTACTGTTTAGTAATAGATTAAAGGAAATAAGTTAAAGATCTCTTTAATATATAACCAAACAGTCGCAGACGTATTTTAAATTCGCCAACCACGATAAGGGTGATTATGTAATGCCAACCTTTTTACAAAAACTGAAAAAAACTCATTTTTTACCTTGCAAATGCACCTTCAAACTTCAGAGGCGATGCGCCACGCCTTCCTGATATGAGATCAGCCTAATTTTTTCGAAACATGGTTTTTTGGTGGGAAGAACATTTTTAGGTTGAGTTACGATACACTTTTGCAAATATGAGAAGTAAGGCGCACCCTAATACATACATGTTTTTTTAAACCTTACCTTCGCATTTTACTGTGGGAAAATGTTAATAATGTATAAAAAACTTCCAAAATCATCCGATATTTTTCATAAGAAAAAAAATTTATAACGCCAAATATATAATATGATAATATTTATGTTATCAAACACTTGATAAGGCGGTGTAAGTAACAAACAATTGCTGGGCCAAAAGCTCTCTGGTTATGTTACACTGCCATTTTCTATAAATCGAATTCGGGGAAAATTCAAAGAGTTTTTCTGTTCAACTATTTGAAAAAAGGAGGTAGATTTTTCGGCTTAAAGATTTGTTCTAGTATAATACACAAAGTATGGAGTATAATAAGGGAATATTTTAAATTTTTAAAATATAAAAATTGTTTGGTTTCATTGCCACTTGATTCCTTTTTCTAGAACATGACCAATATTAAAAAATATTATTTCGGTCTACGGATATAATATGTATTTCAATAATTAATTAAGAAATTATGTATTATACCATTTACAGAATTGTTTCATCACCGTAAGGGTGCAGGACATTTGTGTTATTGGGAACATGTTGCGTTGTTTGGTTCATTATCAAATGCGGATGTAGATGGGCAACTTTACTTCGGCCGGATGAATAATTAGGCATTTGATTAATTGAAATTGTATTAGAAAATATTGTTTTTGTACGTGGAGGCGATTTTTTAGGTCCTCGTACCGTTTGGTAAGATGTAGTACTGTAGGCTTTATTCGACCCTCGAGAGTTTATATATCGACTGTTTTCAATAAATTTATGCTGGACAGATACTGCTTGTATATTTAATTGTGATGCTTTTATAGGCGGAGCTGATAATTTATGTTTATATATTAAAGCTATTTTTGGTCCCAAAATACTTGTGGAGCAGATAATGCCTAGCATAAGTTCCATAAAAGCTCTAGTCAAAAAAGGCCAAATCGGCGTTTGACTATAGGGTGATTCATTTAGCCACACGTCTATGTTTGCAAACTCGTATATAACAGCTAGAAGCAATAAACCGTAAGGTATGCAATAAATAAATAAAAAGATACCAGATATACTGCATTTTGTCTGCAACAGCAATTGCAACGATGTTGAGTTTGTGTTGCGTAAAATATCCTTGTTGCGTCGATATACCAAAAACCCGGATGCTAAATTCATAGAACCAAATATCCAATAACAAAACAACGGGGTAGCTACTAAAATCTGTAATCCCTTGTCGGACTGGTTACCAACATAGCACGCACCTAAAAAAAATAAAATTAATTAAAAACTATTGTGCTGAAATCCATTATTTACCTAACAACTCATCAGCATCTACAAGCCGTGCAACTACAACAGCCGCTGTTTGGAAAGCTGGTAATCCCCATGCTAAAAATCTTGCTAAGTTATTGCTTGTAATGCTGTTTTCCATCTTATTTGATCGAGATATTTTCGAAGCGCCGTTATTAGCATTGGAAGTTGAATAAACGTTTGTACTAAGAGGTATTTGGCCAAATTCGTCCGGGCTGACACGTCGCACATCTCTATGCCATCCTAAACATAAAATTGACCACCTGCATGAATAAGAATTAAAACACCACCAAAATATATTATGATGAAAGTAGATTTAGTTAAGAACTAGTTGTATTTATTAGTCATCTTGTATTTATTGGTTACCTTATTAGTTTTAATTATTTTATTAGTTATGCGTAATTCTAGTGTTAAAATCACTGTGCAGAATCTTATAGTACAAATATGCAATGTTAAAATATGCGTACGGAATATTCTAGTAGAAATATGTATAAATAGCCGTTAAATTAAATTAACAGTTTCAATATCAGTTTTTTTCTCTTTATTTATTAATCTTTATATCGTCAGCTCATTACTGGTTTGACCTACCGACCAATTTAAAAACAAAATTGAGTAAAGTATGGAGTATATATATTTTAAATACCCCCTTTCTGAATCCAAAACCAGTTTCATGAAAATGTTTATAGTTTCTGAGATATTTATTTGCTCCATATCAACTATTTTAAAGTTTTTTGAGTATTGGTTTGCTCTACACGTCACTCTTTGGCGATTGCAGCAAATATCTCATACAAAAAACGTTAAAAATAAATTGTACTCTTGCCTTGCTCCGTTGCGGCAAGAACAAAGTATTAGTTGAAGCGAAAGCAAAGCAATATCATTTCACTATTGCTTTGCTTATTTGCCGTCAGAAAAAAGTAGTTAAAGCAAAAGCAAAATAAAACGACAACAACTCAATACACATCAGTAGGTATACGTATGCAGCACAAAATACTACCTTTTAAAAATAAAATTAGAAGAGTGGCGTATGCGACACAAATCAATAATTTCCCCTATCATTTTTAATAAAATACTATTAACTTCGTCAAAACATATGCCGAAAGCTGTGGCGAAAATACAAAGAAATTATATCCGGCATATTTTCAGAAAACTTCACGTTAACCTTCATTGTTTTTTTCCGCCACAACGACAACGACAAAATGAGTAAAAGGCAACAATTATACTAAAACCAAAGGCAAATATGCGATGAAGTTGCGGTCATTCTCGTGAAATTGGAGAGCGGGACAGTGCGAACTGCTTCAATCGCTCAACTCAAAATGCGGTTAATTAAATTTGAAGATGAATTTAGAAGCAATAACCAAAAGCTTCTAAAGATGGGAGAGTCTTCTGAAGACTACTTCATAAACAACTATTATGAAAAGGTCATGGAAATGTTCAAGCGCACAATGGCAAAATTGGCAATACAAGGAGAGGAAAAAGAGCCTGAAAAAAGTATGTCATACGTCACGCAAGAACAGTTTGTTCAAATGAAGACAATGTTGGCTCAACATTTTGAACAAATGTTGCTAATGCTTAATGCTCAAAAAGAGCAGAAAAACTCAAATAAAGAGTTTGTAAGTTCTCTACAAGAACCAAAAAACTACATTGGACAAAGAAAAGATTCTGGTCCTGAAAAAGTCTTGCAACTAAATGCAAGAGAGGAAGCTGCATTAAACATGCTCATACGATTTCGTAGAAGAATACAAAAATTGGAGGAATGGTTGTTAGAAGAGAATGCAGAAGACATTTTGCTCTTAGAACATAAAAAAAGATCGATTAAAGAAGTCATGGTGGATATAAAAAACATTAATAATGACCTTATAACCAAACACTCCCTGGAAGAAGACATAGATGAGGAGCTGGAGATTATAGAAAAACGGTATGAAGAGGCAGTGCAAAATATCAGAGCTACGAAAAGAAGAGAACGTGGTGGCATTAGAAGCAGTGAAAGTACCATATTTTAATGGCGACATTGAAGTATGGTCTTCTTTTTATAATATGTTCAATAAATTTGTACATATGACTAAACTTCCGGCAGTAGAGAAATTGCTAAGACTAAAAACTCACGTAAAGGGAGAAGCATTAAAAATTATCCAAAATCTTCCCATTACTGACAGTAATTATGAAGCTGCATGGGAGATTTTAAATCAAAGGTTTGGCAATAGAAGGATATTATTTACAAAATTGGTGGACAAAATACTAGATCAACCAAATATTAATATTAATTCAGCAAACAACTTAAGAAATTTGCTGAACGTTACAAACGAAAGCATTCAAGCGCTTAAGGCAATGAATGTTTCCTTAATAGATGCCGACCCAATACTTGCTCGAATTGTCATAAGAAAATTGAACAAAGAGGGGCTTGTATTATATGAACAAACCACCAAAAAATCGAAATAAATACAAAATTTAAAAGATGTGATGACTTTTATAGAACTACAATGTGAAGCATTAGAGGCATCATCAAGCAAAAAGTACAACTCCGGAGATAATAACAAAAAGCATCAAAATCGAGCAACGATGATGTCAACGGAAAATGGCTACTGCAACTATTGCAAAAAGAGTGGCCATAAGCTGTGAAACTGTAAAAAGTTTTTGGCCTTAGCAGTAGAAGAAAAAAATTCTTGGGTTCGAGAGGCTAAAATATGTAATATGTGTTTAAATCACAGAATGGACAAGAGGTGTTTCCAAAAAATAAATTGTGATCAATGTGGAAAAATGCATCATTCCATATTACATATTAATTATGGACAGACAACGAAAAAGGAAACAGCCAAGTCCATGAATACAAATTCTCCAGCAAACGTGTTGCTTGCCACTGCACAAGTAAAGGTAAAGTCAGCACATGGTGAATACATTTTATTGAAAGCGTTAATTGACTATGGTTCCCAAGTGACAACTCTGTCAGAAGAAGCTTCACAAATGTTAGCCCTGCCACGTAATAAATGTAAGACTGCAATTCAGGGGCTGGGAGGAGTAGTAGTTGGTGTATCAACAAATAAAACCAAAATAACTTTAAAACCCAGATTTACAAGTAACAAATTTGTGGAAACTGATGCGCTTATATTACCCCAGCTAACTGGAGCACAGCCAAACCACTCATTTAAATTTAATATCAATGAGTGGAATAATTTTATATTAGCCGATCCAGCATTGAATAAATCCGATCGCATAGATGTTGTTATTGGCATGGGCATTATAACCAAGGTAGTTGAAGAAGGCCTATTTAAGAAAAGAGGAATCTTAGCACAATCCACAATCTTTGGATGGGTTTTATCCGGTGTTATAAACAAAAAAAGGAAAGCAAATAAAGTATTGGCAGCTGTAACAAACTTGGAACGATTCTGGGAGCTGGAAGAGTTACCATTAAACTTCAACCACAATGACGAAGATGAAGCTTGTCTAGACATCTTTAATGAAACTACAAAAATTGATGCAGATAACAGAATAGAAGTTAATCTGCCCATTAGAAAGGAAGATCGTGAGCTTGGCGATTCTAGAAAACAAGCTGTAACTAGACTGCTCTGTCTTGAAAGAAAATTAGAAGTAAATCCTAAATTAAGAGAAGACTACAACAACTTTTTGAAGAAGTTTTTGCAGTTGGGTCATATGAAGCTAGATGCATCTGCAAAAAGATCAAATGGTAGAAGCTTAAACGATATAATGCTTACAGGACCTAGGTTGCAACATGATATTTTTGATATTCTGACTAAGATGTACCGACAAATAAGAATTACCCAAAAACATCTGTTATATCAGCACATATTATGGAGAGAATGTAAAGAAAACCATCAAAGAGTATAAACTCACAACGGTTACCTACGGAACTGCATCCGACCCGTTTTTTAGCTGTGAGAGCTTTATTGTATATAGCTGATAATTGTCAAAGCGAAGAATTAAAAGATATAATAAAAGAAGATTTTTACATGGATGATCTAATGACAGGAGCAGATTCAGTTGAAAAATGCAGAAATATTCAGCATGGGGTACGTTATCACCTTGCCAAGTATGGATTTAATTTAAGAAAATGGGTATCTAATAACTTGGATATACTTAACGACATAAGCAGCTCCAGTGACAACAAAATTATTCAAATAAGAGAAGATGAATCAATTAAAATGCTAGGGTTACAATGGGATCCAGTGAAGGACAGCTTCCGCTTCAACATAAATTTTTCCGAAAGCAGCAACATAACAAAAAGATATGCACTAGCAGAAGTGTCAAAAATTTTCGATCCTCTAGGATGGTTATCTCCAGTGACTGTTGTTGCTTAATTATTTATTCAAAAACAATGGCTTTTGCATTAAAGGGGATGAAGAACTACATGATGATTCAAAGAAAGAATGGTTGCAGTTTACAGAGGACCTTCCAGATTTGCAAAGAATACGAATAACAAGATGGTTACGGACCAAAGAAAATTTTAATTTTGAGCTGCATGGTTTTGTAGACGCATCCGAGAGGGCATATGCTGCAGTTATTTATCTAAAAATTAATGAATCAGTAACACTTTTAGCAGCTAAGACAAAGGTGAATCCTATAAAAAATAGAAAAAGTCTACCGAAACTCGAGGTATGTGCAGCGAACCTCCTGGCAAAACGTATATATAAGGTGTCAAATACAATAAAAAGACAGTATTTGTTATATGCTTGGAGCGATTCGACAATTACATTAGCATGGATAGCAAATAACAAAAATAAAGATAAATTTGTAAGAAACCGTGTAGCTGAAATAATAAATACAATTCCTAATGCAAAATGTAATTATGTATGCAGCAAAGAAAATCCTGCAGATGTGGCATCACGAGGTATAAGTGCACATAAGCTAATTTCACAATCGTTGTGGTGGAATGGTCCAACGTGGTTACAGTTATCATCTGAGAGCTGGCCCAAAAGAGGTGAAGGAGTTAAATCTGCATTTGCTACTACCATAGTAACGAAATCTACGCTGTTAGAAGAATTAAATAATAAATATTCCAGCTTTTCTAAGCTTCAACGAGTAGTGGCATATATTTTTAGATTCATGAATAAAATGCGTAGAACACAGCAATTTTTACAATATTTATCTGCAAACGAGCTATTAATATCGGAGAAGAGAATACTACGCTGCCAACAAGAAGCTGAGAGTAAAGAAGATATAATCGACTTAAAAAAATATGGTACGGTGAACAAAAGCAGCAAAGTAGCTAATTTGTTTCCCTTTATAGATAAAGATGGGTTACATTGTAGGTTGCAAAATTCAAATTTGCCATATGATCAACAGCATCCTATAATTTTGAGGAAATCGTTTTTGACAACGTTGCTGATTGAAAAGGCGCATTAAGTAACATTTCATGGTGGTGCTCGTTTAGTTGAAGCTACATTAAAAAGCAAATATTGGATCATAGATATGAAGAATTCGATTAGGAAATATATTAGAGGCTGTTCAAAATGTATTCGGTACAACCAAGAAAATTCAAAGCAATTAATGGGCATGCCTGAACCAAGGGTAACAATATCCGCTCCATTTCGACATGTCGGTGTAGATTACGCTGGGCCAATTCATTTAAAGTGTTCAAAAGGAAGAGCACAAAAAACGTTTAAGTCGTATATAGCAGTTTTTGTGTGCATGACAACAAAAACGATTCGCCTTGAAGCGGTAAGTGATTTAACATCGGAAGCATTCCTAGCAGCGTTAAAGAGTTTCTTTGGAAGAAGAGGTCTTAGTTCAGATATTTATTCTGATAATGGGACAAATTTTGTTGGTGCAGACAGAAGAATAGATAACGATTTTAAAGAAGCAGTTCGGAATAACAAAACAATAATTCCAATACTTGTCTCACAAAAAATTCGCTGGCATTTTATTCCCCCGTCAGCTCCTCACTTTGGAGGAATTTGGGAAGCTGGTGTCAAGTCAGTTACATTTAATTTAAAACGAACTATTGGCGAAGGAAATGAGTACTTTACTTACACAACTCGAAGCAGTCTTAAACTCAAGACCTCTAGTTGGAATGCATAATAATGATGTCACTCAAATAGATGTGGTAACACCAGGACATTTTCTAATTGGAAGGCAGTTAAATGACTGCCCTGATCATATTGAAGAATCATATGTAAGTTCATTAAATAGGTGGAAGTTGATCCAAAAACTAAGGAAAGACTTTTGGAATAGATGGAAGAATGAATATCTTACCACTTTGCAACAGCGAAATAAATGGAAAATTCCCTACGAGAATATAAAAGTAGGTACTATCGTTCTGATAAAGGATGAAAATAGTCACCCAGCTAGTTGGCCGCTTGCTAGAATTAGTGAAACACATTGTGGCAAAGATGGAAAAGTAAGAGTAGTTACATTGAGACTTCAAAATAGCACATTAAAGAGGCCTATTAACAAACTGTGCCCATTAGTTACCAAAGATGTAATAGAAGACAATTTACCTCCAGTAAGAAGCTGCTTAACAGAGTTCAAAAAACCAGACAAGAAGAAGAAGATGAATGTTATTACAATTTAATTTTTATTATTAATGTTGATAAAACCAGCAAAAGCACTCCCAATTCACGAGAACAAGGCGGCCTCAATAGAAGAACTTTCATCAAATAAGGCTATCGACCTTAATAATGTTGGACAGTTAAATACAGTAAACTCGAAATGGAATCTAATAATATACTACGATTTAACATTATATTTAAAAGAAATTGAAAAGATAGGAAAAATTACAGAACAGCTACAAGGCGAGTGTCCCAAATTAAACACATATAAAGAAAAAATAAAAGTGGAGTTTTCCACACCAATACCAATGCGCGCCCGGCAAAATGTTCAGAACTGAACATGTTAACAAATTAAGTAGTCAAAAGTGTAAACATTTTTCAACACTTCAATTATTTGTCATCATTTTACAAATTTTGCGTTCGCGTACTTTTTTGGACAACAGCTTTTTGTGAGAGCAAATTTTTAAGTTTACTCATTTACTGCATTTTACTGTAAAAGTTCTCAAACGCACCTATTTTTACGAACACATTAACTTTTTACGTCACGTTTATTTAAAATAATCTGGTATGTTTGTTAGGATTGTATTCTTCCAAGTCGTCCTTCATCAATATCCTCAAAAAGACTGTTATAAAGCCTTTTGTGTTAAATAATAAATTACTTGTCTTCTACATCCTAAGAATAATAGCATTTTTTGTAAAGTGCTGGAATATAAATTGTTTAGCTTTATTTTGTGTTAATCCTTTTACGCTTTATTAAATCATAATAGTATTTTTTTTTTAGGATAATTGCTTCTTTGGACAACACTTTCGTTCACTAAATACGGGGGCTGCTATCAATACTACTCTTTATTGAAAAACTCTTTCATTCTTCTTATTCACATTTTTCAGAAATTAACAAATTAAAATTTACTTCTTGCTCCGTGTATAGCGGTGTAAGTATGTGCTACAGAAGTTTTTTTTTTAATAATTTAATAATAATTCCTTATATGGAGACAAATATGCATATATGTATATTAGTCAAATTTTTGTTTACAAAACTTGTTTATTGTAAAGAAAAATTCAATTGAGAAAATTCATTATAAGGAGATCAAAATACTCGTTATTTATAATGGAAAAGTTGGCTTTTTAAAATCCATTTATAGGTAATTTTTTAGTTTAATCCACTTCAAATTAGAAATAATAAACTATTAATAATATGTCATAATAATATCTCTAATAATATAACATCTCTACGTTCTTAAATGCAGTACTGCCTGCGCTGAATCCGAAAATCAAACTTGTTTCACCATGTCAACGCAAACCTAATGATGCTTCATATTAATTGTGTGATTATCATTTTGGAAATCGAAAACGCGAAATGCAAGAATTTAAAAGCGGCTTTTTTTAATAAGATATTTGTAGTAAAATATATACAAAAAATGCAATACAAGTACTTCTCTATTAAACAGAATTCTATAAGAAAATTATAAAAAATTGGATTAATAGTTGTTGTGGTCGCGGTTTTTAAAAAAAAAGAATATAATAATAATAAAAATTCTGCGGTGTGTTTTTCGGTTTTCCAGGTTGTTGGCTGTGCTTGCATGCTGGCGTTTAACCCGGCTCGAGCTCGCCGTCTTGGGGTGGAGTTCTTGCCAACCAACCAGCCTCGGTACCACTGAACAACAAACAAAAATCATGACAGCCTTTTAGAGGATGAACAAATATAAAAATAAAGGAACCCGAAGTGAACCGGTGAGTAAAAACAAAAATTACAGTCAAAGCTCCAGATACTTACTGTAACCTTCTCTCATTTCCACAGATATGTTGATTGGTGGATGTTTTACCAATCATGGCTGCCCTCCCTATTGGAATCCCTCCCGATTCCACCATGAAAACTCAACGCCCAGATCCTAGAGTTTTCCCTAACCATACCTACTTTTAATCTTTAACCACCTCCTATTGTATAATTTTAAATTCAATTAGCCACTCATGTTTCTTTTAAAATAAAAAAAAATTTTAGTTTTTCAATTTTAAATTCATATTTCACAAGCTTTATTAGTCAAAACAATTCAAAAATATTTAACAATTTGCAAAAGAAAATGGCTGAAAACTGCTATTGTAAATAAACCTCTTAATTAAACAAAATACAAATTAATCTAAATGTTTCAATTGGAAATTATTGGAAAATATAATTCGTAAGATTTACAGAATAATTAAAAAGGAACAATTTAAATAGATTTACATAAAAAGTTTAAATTACAATTAAATGGCATTTTCCCAAATCTTTTTCTCCTTCCCCTTATACTCCTTGACTCTCTCGTGAAGTGGTTTTAAAGGCCTAATTTTTGGTCTTTCAACCGGCACTTCACCCCTTTCGGTGTTAACTAAAATTTCTGTTGGCCCTTTCTGTTCGGCGTTGTTAGGCAAATCGGTAGCTGAGTCTAGGTTTGAGTTGAACGAGTCTCCCCAGCGTGAGATTGGTTCAACGGCAAGTTTCCCTGGCATTTCGGGCACTTGGGAGTAACGACATTATCACGACCACACCTAAAGCAGAAGATTCTACGTGTTGGCGACGGACAATCCATAAAGCTGTGTCCGACCTGCTTACAATTCCAGCAGGTAAAACGGCTACTCGCACTCAATTTCTGGGCTCAACACAGGTGCTTCTTCCTCAAAGGCCAATTCGTGCACTTGTTGCGTTGCGTAGGGACGCGTTGGGAACGGCTGTCTATGGCTTGACAATAAATTTTCTGCCCTTTTTGCCCGTTGACAGAACTCGTTTAAGCCATATATTTTTAGCGAAAATAGCAGCTTTAAGAGTGACGGTTTCAAGTTGGACCTCATGATTTCAATCAGGTCTCTTTCAGAATACGGCGACCTTTGCTGATTCCTCAGTTTTATAACGGCGTTGTAAAAATCTTCGAAAGATTCTTGCGGTAATTGCCTACGATCCATTATTTTCTTTTGCAACTGAAATTCGCTCTCGTAGCGCCTGTACTGCGTTAAAAACTCTCGCTCTAGATCCTCCCAGGTCTGGATGGGTACCAATTTGCGCACGTTCCAGTACCAGTCTAAGGCTTGACCTTCTAACAGTAGGTGAAAACTGCGGCGGATATCATTAAACGAGTAGTTATAGTCTTCCCTTAAGACATCGACTCTAAAAATAAAATCTTCCGCACTCATCGACTTAGCGGTACCGTCAAATTTAATGCCCCATTTCGACAAATCGACTTTACGCTGGGACGCCTAACCATAATCTGGCGGCATACTTGGTGCTGGAGACGAATGAACCACACACGAAGGTGCTTGAGGGTGAGCTATAAAAACAGGTGCTGGCTGTGGAACGAAGGTGTGCTGTGGCACGCTAGCAGCATACGCTGGTGTCCGGTAATGACTACAAAGCTGAGGTATATTCTGTTGAGGCACATTGCTCTGAGGTTGAGGTTGCTGCACATGGTTTAAAAACGAATTTTGCTGTGCCCTAGGTGGTTGCATCTCTGAGAAGTGGGGCACTGCATTTAAACCTGCCACGTTCTGTTGCGGCACAGCCCCCGTAAATCCTGTAGGATTTACTTGGCTGGCAGAAAAACGAGTAACGGCTCGTGCCATCTCTTGTTGCATTTGGGCTTGCATCAATTGAATTTTCCTCGAGAATTCCTCCTGGATTTGACGTACTCTATCACCGCTCATAATTATATTATCTTCCGTCGGATGGATGGTTTGAGCAGCTGCTATGCTCTGGCGGAATTCTTGGTGCACATTCCTGGCAGTGAGGCTGCTGTACTCTGGCGAAATTATTGTGCTGTTGGTCACATGGGACTCATTGGACAAACCGGTGCAATCATGTGCCAACGACATAAACTGTTGCACAGCTCAGTTGAGTTGTAATTTCTTAATTTTTGTATTATGGTTTACAACTTTGCTATATTGCGGCGAACAAAAAAAATCAAAAAATTACAACTCATCACAACCAGTTGTTTTAATTACAACTCAACTGGGTTGAGTTGTAAACCGTAATAGGGGCCTAACGTTGTAAGGGGGTCTTGTTATGTTGCTGTTGTGTGATTTTCGAAAGCTCTCCGAGTTATTCTATAGTTGTTGTTTTTGGTTTTGTTGGTGATTTTTATGGATGTTGGTTAATACATGTACCCGAGGTGGTACCTACATTATTAGTGGAAATTTAATTGCATTTTTGCAGCTTGGTCGGCATATTCATTTCCTGGGATATTAATATGTCCGCGGATCCATATTACGATAACTTTGTTAGATAATACAAAATTTTTTATCATATATTTCCTTATTTCGCCATCGTTCTTCAATGATTTTATTGAACTGAGACTGTCAGAGCATATTATTGTCGTTTGTTGTTTTTGTGCTGCAAAGCATACAACGAATCTTATGGCAGCTAATTTAGCAGCGAAAATTCCAGAATGATCAGGGAGTATAGATTGATGAACGGTGATGAAATTATTATTTTCTTGTTGAACATAGGCATATGACGTATTACCATTTGAGAACGACCCGTCAGTGAAAATTGTTATATTTGCATTATATTTTTCCTTTTCGCTTAGGAAAAGTTGTTGGAAAATTTCTGAGTTCAGACCATCTTTTTTAACATGTTTAATGTGGTATTAACAACTAGATTGTTCTCAGATGCGAGACAAGTTGTATCTTCACGGGTTGGCAGAGGTATTTGGATATCTTTTGCATATTTCATTATATTTTGTAGACCGCACGGATAAGGCATGTTGAAACTATCTGGTATTTGACAAAAATACGCATGGAGTCCGAGGTCAGAATTGATTAATGCTTTCGAAAGCATTTTGATGGATTGTTTTTTAAAATGAAGTCAAACTGATTAATTTTCGCTTCTACAACTAAAGCGGCAATCCGAGTTGCCTGAAGAATACCTGTAGCTGTGCGATAGCATCTGTTTATCGCGGCGTTAATTTTTTTTATATTAGTTTGTGTTGTCCAGCCATACATAGTTATACCATGTTGAATTGTTCCCTCTACTAGAGCACGGCAAATTGAAATACCTGTTTCCATATGTGGACCTTTCCGTTTTGTGCATATTATTTTCAATAGATTGTTGGTTTTTTTTAACTTGTAAATAATATTTTGTACGTGAGAGTTCCAAAGAAGATTTGTTGAAAATGTGATTCCAAGTAATCTCATTTTATTTTTTATTGGGACTGGGAATTCTCTTATACATATGGGTGATAAGTTGCACTTGTATTTCCTGCAAGCATGAAGGGCCTCGCATTTATTTATTGGGATCACCGCACCTACATCATTGGTCCAACTGTTTATGACCGCGTCACAATTATTTAGGTTTGTAGTAATGTCATCATACGAACCAGAGGCAATTACAAAGATGTTATCCGCATAGATTGATATGTGGTCAATACCATGGACTTGTTTTAATTTTTTTAATAACGAATTGATGTATGCTGTGTAAAAAACCACCGAAAGCGGGGAGCCTTGTGGCACTCCATTATCCATCCTACATGGATTGGAAAGAAACCCCTTTACTCTTACCGTGAGTTTTCTATGCGATAGAAATGATTTTATTAGTTTTAAGATGCTTTTGGGTATACCCCATTTATATAGTTCTTCTATTAATGCAAAGTTAACAACTTTATCGAAGGATTTTTCCAAGTCTTCCGATAGAATTGTAGAGTAATTTTCCTCCCTCGTGTTTTTTTTATTTGAGTCTCTATTTGATGACATAGTGTAAAATCACCTCTATTTGGCAAATATGCATGCTGTTCGTTTGCAATGTTTGTTTTACAGTGTTTCCACAATCTTTGCGCCAGAATTCTATCGAGTACCTTGGATAAAACTAGTAGCAATGATATTGGCCTATAACCTTCCGTGCTGTTTGGATTTTTACCTGGTTTTTGTATTGGGGACAAGATAGCATGCTTCCACGAATGTGGATAAATTCCTTCAATGAGGATTGTTGTGTAGAGTTTACATAGTCTAAGTTTGAAAGTGATTGACGAATTCTTTATCATAGGATATGTAATTTTACCCAATCCCGGTGTCGTCCCTTTACATTTTTTAAAGCATTTTGAAGATCTACTACTGTTATTAAATTACTCATACTATTTATTTGATTAGGTTGGTCTGCCAATAAATCAATGTTGAGTTGATTCTTTTAATTATCATATGGTTAAATGAATTATCTGATCCGATTGCACTCCATGTTTTTGCAAATGCATCACCAATTTGCCGGGGATGGAGAAGAATTTCATTTTTTACATATATTGATGGAAAACTTATGGATCTACAACATGTTATTTTTTTTACCTTATTCCACAAAGTTCTTGATTCTGCAAATGGGTTGATAGAATTTAGGAAGTTTGTCCAAGTGTTGCGTTTCGCTTTTTTGCATGCTCTTATTACTTGTGCGCATAGTTTTCTATAGTTTATGGTATCCAGTAAATTATTCCCTCTTCAGAAGCGTTTCCAAGCAGTGTTTTTTTGTTTAATAAGCTGTGCAATATCTGTATTAAACCAAATAGGACTGTTGTTTCTCCCGTTTTTTGGTGCATGAGTTACTGGCATTGCTTTGTTCGCAGCTGTTCTTATTATTTTTACTAGTGTGGCAGATTCTTTGTTGATATTTTCAGTGATTGATTTTGAGTTGGATAATTCGGTGGTTTTCCGTGAGAAAGCCACCCAATCGGCAAATTTTTCATTAAATTTGATTACATGTTGTTGGTGATTGTTGTCGTTGCTATTTTGCATAATTATGGGGAAATGGTTGCTCGTTTTATGATTGAAGCATTGCCAAGTAAGAGATGTTGCCAGTTCACTAGTGGGCATTGAGACTTCAATAGCTGTTAGTGTATTTCTTGTGCTCAGCAGAGTAGGAGATCCGTCATTTAAAAAGGTAACATTACGTTCGTTTGCAAAATATTCCCAAAGTTGACCGGGTCTGGACGTTTATTGAGAACCCCATAGGGTGTTTTGTGTGTTGAGATTGCCACAAGCCAGATGATGATCAGTGTTAATGTTAGGTATAGCATCCAATAAATCTTTGTTTATAGAAATTTCCGACTCTTTGTATATGTTGGTTATATGTACATCTTTAGTGCCTCGAATGGTGATTGTTTGGTAAAGAAGAGTCCCTTTCGATGTTAGGTGTTGTGTAACATTGATAGAATTCTTAATAAGTATCGCTATTCCAGATTTGGCATAGCTATACTCTTTATTATGATGAAAAATTTTGTAATTTGGTATGTGAAGAAATTGTTTATTTGTTTCTATTATGTGGGTTTCTTGTAGGATTATAATATTTGGTTTGTGTTTGCTGATTAAAATTTCCAGGGCAAATTTATTGTTAAGGAAACCTTGAATATTCCATTGAATAATGGATAAATTCAGACCTACATATATTCATATTTAAATTTTTAGGTTAATAAAAAGGAAACTTTTTGGATGTTTTTTTTTTGTTGTGTTATTTCTTTCCTTGCCCATTATTATTGGTGTCGCCTTTGATTTGACTTTTAATATCATAGTAGATGGAACGTGAGTATGGAGTAAATGTTGCTCCAGGAAACTCATTATTTCCTGTGTTATGACGTTTTGGTGTCTCGAAGCTTGGTTCGGTTACGCTGTCAGTTTCCATAATGTAGTATGTTTCTTCAAGTGGATGTTTGTTGGTTGTTGTTTGTTTTTGCAGTTGGTTGATTGTAATAGTATTTGAAGTTAATGTATTTGTTGTTGGCGTTGTATTTGTTGTGATGTTTGGTTTGTTTGGTTGTGTGATACACTTATTGTGATTTTTTCTTTTTCAGTTTCTTTAGGAGATGTTTTGTTGTCTTGAGTATCTTTTGGTTGTTTTATGTTTTCGATTTCTTTTTCTGTTGTTGTGTTATTTATTTTTTAGTGACATTGGCAAAGGTCGGTTTAGGATTGTTTTTTGAAAATATTTGATGTGCTTCAGGATTCGTGTTGTAAATTTTCCAAGTTTCTCTTATGGTGCACCGTCTATTGATTTTAATTTTTAAAACAGCTTTATGTTTCATAAATGAAGGGCATGTGTTATCGTAAGAGGTATGCCATTCAACATTACAGTTGACACAGAATTTCCTTTCACAGTTGCTGTGTGAGACTAGCTCACCGCATTCTTTGCAAATTTCTACATTTCTGCAGCGGTTTTTTGTATGTCCTAGTTTTTGGCAGGTTTTACACCTCATAGGGCTAGGTATATATTCATTAATTTTGACTCTTTCCCATTCGAGTTTTATATACTCTGGACGCCTTATAAGGTCGAACGTTATAATTACCGCACCTGTTGCTTCAAGTTTGTCTTTATCGCCCTTTTTCATAATTTTTTTAACTTCTACAACCTTTTGATTTTTTAAGCCTTCAAGAATTTCTTCTTCGGAAAGTTCGATGGTTTTTCTTGAGAACATTTTTCCTTGTATATAGTTAAACTTTTGTGAAATGTTATAGTTACTGGTATAGTGTCAATATAGTTTGCTTTTGGATGTTTTTTTTTTGTTGTGTTATTTCTTTCCTTGCCCATTATTATTGGTGTCGCCTTTGATTTGACTTTTAATATCATAGTAGATGGAACGTGAGTATGGAGTAAATGTTGCTCCAGGAAACTCATTATTTCCTGTGTTATGACGTTTTGGTGTCTCGAAGCTTGGTTCGGTTACGCTGTCAGTTTCCATAATGTAGTATGTTTCTTCAAGTGGATGTTTGTTGGTTGTTGTTTGTTTTTGCAGTTGGTTGATTGTAATAGTATTTGAAGTTAATGTATTTGTTGTTGGCGTTGTATTTGTTGTGATGTTTGGTTTGTTTGGTTGTGTGATACACTTATTGTGATTTTTTCTTTTTCAGTTTCTTTAGGAGATGTTTTGTTGTCTTGAGTATCTTTTGGTTGTTTTATGTTTTCGATTTCTTTTTCTGTTGTTGTGTTATTTATTTTTTAGTGACATTGGCAAAGGTCGGTTTAGGATTGTTTTTTGAAAATATTTGATGTGCTTCAGGATTCGTGTTGTAAATTTTCCAAGTTTCTCTTATGGTGCACCGTCTATTGATTTTAATTTTTAAAACAGCTTTATGTTTCATAAATGAAGGGCATGTGTTATCGTAAGAGGTATGCCATTCAACATTACAGTTGACACAGAATTTCCTTTCACAGTTGCTGTGTGAGACTAGCTCACCGCATTCTTTGCAAATTTCTACATTTCTGCAGCGGTTTTTTGTATGTCCTAGTTTTTGGCAGGTTTTACACCTCATAGGGCTAGGTATATATTCATTAATTTTGACTCTTTCCCATTCGAGTTTTATATACTCTGGACGCCTTATAAGGTCGAACGTTATAATTACCGCACCTGTTGCTTCAAGTTTGTCTTTATCGCCCTTTTTCATAATTTTTTTAACTTCTACAACCTTTTGATTTTTTAAGCCTTCAAGAATTTCTTCTTCGGAAAGTTCGATGGTTTTTCTTGAGAACATTTTTCCTTGTATATAGTTAAACTTTTGTGAAATGTTATAGTTACTGGTATAGTGTCAATATAGTTTGCTTTTATGAATTTCTGGGCTATTTTTAGGTTATGTGTTTTAATCATGAGATCTCCTGATCTTAATTCAACAACATCGGTGTAGTCTTTAATTTTAATAAAATTTGTATTTTAAAGTTTTGTTTTATACAAATTTGATTTATTTTACAAAACACTGGATAATTACTTTTTAAACTTATTTATTTTTAAAAATTTTAAAGCTTAAATCCGTTTAATATTTTTTATACTTTTTTCTATATCTTCTCTTTAGCGCGTACGTTTAGTGTCTGACTTGTAAAATTGCTTTTATATCTCAATTAATTTCCGTTTTACAACGTATTTTTCTTCTAATTAAAACTGTGATGTTATATTATTCTGCATTTAAGATGACGTTATGTGCAGTTCTTTTAGTTTTTTTTAATAATATTTGCCTACAAAAAATTCAACAAACACTTTGGCTCGTTGCCTTAAACAAAAACAAAATACACACAAAGGCATTTCGTGCTGTGGTCATGCAAACTGTCGAGCAACAACAACATTACTGGTGGGGAGCGTTACGAAAATTTTTTGTTTCCTCATTCTTCATGACTGAAGAAAGGCAAAAATTTATTTTTCCTCACGCTCATAAATGAATTGGCGAAAAATTCATTCATGGTTGTGAAAAAAATTACACGTTTTAAATTCCTCATTCATGAAAAAATTCATTAATGGTTAAATATAAGCGATCATACATGAATTTTTCTGAAGTGTGCTTTTAAATCATATAAATTGATTAATGGTGTTATAAGTTGATAGTTAAAGTTTATTTCTTTTTTTTCTTTTAAATAAAATTCATATGAATAATAATAATTACTATTGCTATTTGTTCATTGTTTTAATATTCTTTTGATAGCTTAGAGTATGTGTAATCGCTATTATTTTTATTTTAAATTTTTTTCTTACCTAATTTTTGTTTAAAGTCATTTTTGAGGAATTGCGTTCTTACTTTGAATAAGCCCTCGCAAGAAATTTTTATTTTTTCTATTAAAATGGAGTTACCTAAGCAAATATAAAATAAAAACAACAAACAAGTTTTAAAATCGCTACGTTTGGTGAGAAATTACAACATATGGTCGCCATTGGCAATGTGTTTAAAGAAAAAAGTATAGCATAAACACTATAAAGTATTGCTGTTTATAGAAGGGAAGGGAAAAGAGAATAGCGGGGCAGTACATTCCATGATATTGCGAGACTCGTTTCATGAAGACAATTTTTAATTTTTGTGTAATTTCAAACTATTAATGTCATTTCAAACTGAAACGTCAATACAAAAAGAAGTTAATAAAAGAAATTTGTTTTTTAAATATGCACAAAGAAAGCAAAAAGACTAATTTACTAAAATTATTTCAAGAATTTATTGTTTGTGATTTTATTTTTCATTGAAAATGGCGGTAAACATTAAACAAATTTATTTGTGTTAATATGTTCAGTTATTTTTTATGCCTAAAATAACACTTAAATACATGTGTACAAACATGTGTAAAAAACAAAAAATATATGCCTCATTTGGTAGGTCATAATGACAGGTAAAAATACTGCTTTAGCTGTCTTAGTACATAATTTAAATTTAGTAAAAATTAACTGAAAAAGCCTTTGAATATATTTTTTGTAGTTTGTATTTGTTTTTACTTTAACAACAAGAGAAAAGTTAATTAATTTATAATGAATTTCTCCGTTATAAAATTAACATTAAAAATAACCGTAAAACTACTTTATTTAAAATGGAATGGTCCGTTTTGTAATTACATTTTAGTTTTTTAAACTTAATATTCTTTTGAATTTGTCTACATAATATTTTGAGTTTAATATCACATGAGTATGCAATACTTGTTTCTTTTAACACACATTCAATCGACTGTTTAGTAAAGACCAAAAGGAAAAGACAAGTGAACGACTGAACGAAAGCGAAAACTGTTCAAAAGACAAACTGACCCAAAAGACCAAGTGACCTGAAATGAACGATTGAGTGAAATGAACAAACTCGTTCACTGTTTCGAATTGAACGATAATGACCGGTCGCCGAAACGAACGATTAATACCAAGCCTAAAGGAAAATTAAAAATTGTTCTTATTAACCAGTTACATAAAAAATTGTAAAAGTAATTGAATTATAAATACTAATCGGTACTTGCTGTACAACAGGGCTGTTTAAGAATCAGGGCGCCACATACATATGAATATGTTTTTCCCACTGGATAAAATTGTTTGCATTATTAGAGTTATTCAAACGAATTTAATCGAGCAAAATTAAAGTTTAAAAATCGAATAATTCCTTACTCGAACAAAACCAAAAGTCAAATAATTCGATACTTTACTACAACAGCACAAGATTTTAATAAAAACAAAATATCAGACCATAAAAAAATAATGTTAACCAGTGGTTTAATAGCGAACTACGGGTAATAAAAGAAGAAAAAATAGTTTAAGACCAAATTGCAAAATTTGAAAATAATCTCGAAGCATGGAATAATTACAAATCAATAAGATAAATTTCTTAACAAAGTAAAAACAGAAAACGAGAAATATAAATACATAAAAAAATAAATAATGTAAAAGATCAAAAACACATGTAGAGGGATATCAAAGATCTAATTATAACGAAAAATCAAAACGTGATAAAATCTGCGATAGTTAATAACGTAGGTTATAAGTGTATAATTTGCATTGTACACACTCATATTTTTTCAGTAAATTTGTATCTTGAATTTTTAGTAATTAATTTAGTTATTTTATTAAAACATTGAATTTTGAATATTGAACTTTTATTAATTAAATTTATTGAATTTGAATTGTTGAATTTATTAATTGAAGTGGTAAAGGTTGAAGTAAAATTTCTTTAAGTGTACTATTTAGTACTCCCTAAAATTAAGATGTCAAACTGATCAAAACTTCGGTTTGGATAAAAGATCGAGGTTGAATAAGTTTGAAATCTAATTTTGTTGTTCACTTCTCTTTTGGCACTTCAATTTGTCTGTTGACTCGCTCTTTGATACATACTCTTTTTTACTTCTTTTGTGTAATTTTATTGTATTAAAACACATGAATTTAAAATTTAAATACCCAACATCTTCACATTTCTCTGGAGATCACCTACACACAAAGGCTAAGCTTACGTACTTCCCATACCATAAGACTGAAAAAAAAATTCTAGCCCTTAATTTCTTTCGTTGTCTTCCCAAAAATCAAATAATTATACTTGCTCTTCTGAGTACTTATAATTAACCTTGTGAAAAGATTTCTCCATTTTTTTCCACTATAAGAAAGAGAAGCCTTCAACACAAAATTAAATATTTAGGCCCCAAAAGGCAAACGTATTCAATAAAGAAAGATTCAAAATCAGTGCAATAAGAATTTTAGAATAAAGTAAAAGAAATAAAAATCAATCGTCACAGTTGCTTTGAACTGTCAACATCATACAAAAGTGATCGCATCGTTTTTGCTCTTTTTTTCTTTTAAAAACAAAAAACAATAACAAATTGTTCTGTTCTATTTAAACTAACGGAATCAACCAAAATCGAAAAAACAAAATAAAAAAAAAAACCATATTTGAACATGTTTGTCGCACATCGGAAAAAATTATGAATAAACCACCTGACGTTACAATAAAAAAGCTTAAGTTTTGATTTTCCTTTCGATTAGTCGAGTAGGTAGTGATAAGACCCTTTCAAATGTCTCCACATTTCTAATTAAATCAGTGATCGATTCTGTCTGTGACGGCGAAGTGTCCGAATGCAAAAAATTACGTAATGGCACTTTGCTTATTAAAACCAAAAACTCCATTCAAGCTAATAAACTTATTAAGTTGACGGCTATTAATGCAGATATCAAGGTTGAAGTTACTGAACACAAATTGAACTATTCAAAATGGGTAATTTATTCAGTCGATCTATTTGATATTCCGGAAGACGAAATCCAATCGAAATTAGCACGCCAAAAAGTGACCGAGGTTAAAAAAATGTTGCGAATGGAAAACAAAAACCTAAAAGAAACTGGTCTTTTAGTACTGACTTTCTCGGCTCGACCAGAATACATTTACTTAGGTTATCAAAAAATTTATATCTGTCCATACATTCCTTCACCAATGAGATGTAACAACCGCCTTCATTACGGGCATGTTCAGAAAACTTGTCAAAATCAAAAAATATGCTACTCCTGTGGCAACATGAGCCATATTACTCCCGACAGAAAATTGCATTACTGAGTACAAACAAACTGCTAAGGATAAAAATTGCCCAATCTTTCTAAAACATAAGGAAATTCAAGCTATCAGAGTCCTTGAAAAAACTGGCCTTGGAAACGCTGAACGAATTTACAATAAAAGGCAATCAACCAAAAATACTTATTTTTCAATGGTTACCAGCTTCAACAGTACAACGCCTGGTCGTTCTAAACTGGTTAGCTATGATGATCCCATTCTGAAGTCTTCGGGAAACTCTACAAATACAAAAACTACTTCTTAACCTGCTGTAACTAAAACTGTTATCAACAAGAACCCACAAAAAAATACTTGCACCAGCATTCAACCACCATCCATTATTCTGGATCATATTGATCAATCTCCTACTCTTTAAGATCGTGGGGATCAACCAAAATACTTCCTAGAAATACATCCAACCGGCTAAAGGCACAATTAAAAACTAAACTAAAAACCACAAGTTAACTCAATCTTAAGAATAATTTAAATAATGATAAAATTGATATCAGCGACGATGAGAACATGATGCGAGAGTGATTGTATTGTTTTGGTCCGCCCCCGCGGTCCCCGCGACTGCCGCCGGCTACTTCCACGGAGTTCTTTTTTGTCAAACTCTATGGGGCTACTTCTTCGTTAGTCTCTGGGGTGGCCTAGGGGATGCGATCATTGCATACAGTTTATCTTGTTAGTTCTCTTACATACATCGATTTTCTTTTTTACTACTATACTATTCTTTTTTCTCTTTTCTGTAATTATTGTTAAGTCTATTTACATTTTAAATTTCATCCAACATGAGCATTCCCATAATTCAATAGAACATCAAAGGATATAGGAACAACTATAATGAACTTCAGTTACTTATAAAAAAATATAATCCAAAAGTAATATCACTCCAAGAAACGCACTTGCAGTCCCTGTCATGTCATCCAATACCACTAAACTACAAAGTGTTTTTCAAAAATTCTGCAACCCATTCATATGGTGGAGTTGCCCTTTTAATGCACAACTCACTTCAATACTCCCTCCATACCCTACCTAATGACATTGATGCTGTCGGTGCTACTATTCAAGCCAAAAAAAAAATTAACAATCATTAATACATACATTCCTCCTTCATCTAATTTCAATTTAACAACATTAAAAAATATGTTTGACCTATTCGACAATAATGTCCTTATAACAGGGGATTTTAGCAGTTGGCACTCCCTATGGGGGTCTGCCTCAAATAACGCCAGGGGTAACACCTTAACCGATTATATCATCCAATCAAATTTTGTAGTTCTTTGAGAGACGCATCAGTCTCTCGCACACATAGATTTATCATTTGGTTCTCCCTACTTAAAAATACAATCTAATTGGAAAACAGAAGATGACCTTCATGGAAGCGATCATTTCCCCATAATCATTAAACTTTTCATTTCACCTCAAGCCAACTGTTCTAAACCTAGACCAAAATTTATCACAAGTAAAGCAGATTGGGAAAAGTTCAAAGAGCTCTCATTAAAATTTGACGAAAATCGTCCTATTAGCAATAACGTTAATCAAGAAGCTGCAAATATTTTAAAAATCATACTTCAAAGCGCTAACAACTCCATTCCACAAATAAATCCTTCCATTAAAAAAAACGGTTGCTTGGTGGAACAATCGTCTTAATGAACTAAAAAAAAGAAAAAAACAGTTTATGGCGCATATTAAAACGAAATATTAACACAGTTTATCTCGTTAACTTTAAAAGGGCAGTAGCCAAATTTAAAAGAGAATTAAAAATTGCTAAAAGCACGTCAATTTCAACCTTTACTTCAGAAATTAATCCAGAAACCCCAACCAATAAAATATGGTCAAATATCAGAACTTTCTGTGCATCAACCTACCTCAAACAATTCATACCCTTCACTCAGTTTAGAACCCAAATCAATCTCTATCTCACAAACAATCTTTAGCTGAAGAATTCGGACAATACTGGTCCCCGGAATCAAATGACCAGAATTTTTCAAACGAATTCAGATCAAATAAATTTTCTGTATTGGATAACAGTACTGCACCTAACCTCACCGAAGAGGCTATTGCAATTGAGGAAAATATTACTATCACTGAGTTGGAATTTGCTCTAGCCAAATTGAGAGGTAAAACTCCCGGTGTAGATAGAATTTCATACCCTATGATAAAAAACCAAAATGATAAAACAAAACACAGACTTAGTCATCTCTACAACCTAATTTTATCTAGCTACATTCCTCATTTTTACAAGACCAGTACCATTTCTCCCATTCCGAAACCTAACTTAGACAAAACTCAAATAAAATCTTACAGATCTATCTCTTTGAATCTATGTACCTCTAAACTTCTGGATAAAATAATAGCAAACCGCCTTTGGTGGTACCACCACCTGGATAACTATCTTGCCGCGATGTGGTGGCTTAAATGCCGGCGGTAGTGTATGTCTTGGAACTTGTTTCGGTACAGTCTAACCGGAACAAGTTCGAAGGCATAAGCTTTAAAGCCAGCATGACCAAGGGTTATCCATCCCATATCCCATCCTCTTTACCTATAATCCTACCTACTTCTCCCTTTGATTCCCTACATCCCCCACTTTTAAGGTCAAGGTGGTTGATAGCAGTGCCGAGGACCTGAATGGCTAGTTAGTGGTAAAAGAAACTGGTCGTGAACAGCTTCCCTCTGACGCCGATGGCAAGGGTCAGTTGTAATTCTAGCCTAGTCCGCGTACGCCGTCACTGCGCGCGATGGTCGCTTTGTTTACGTGCTTACTCGTGGGACCAAAAACTGGATAATTTAAATTTTAAAGAAAGAAATGAAGAAGTTGGCGCAGGGAATGTCTCTGTCAGCTCAGCAGGTTCGGGGTCAGATTTGGACTCCGACTTGCTGGGTATTCACAGAGATATTCTGCTGCAGGAGAGTCAGTTAATGACAGAACTGACAGTCATGACGGACAGGATAGACTCGCCAATCGGATCTCCGTCTCGTACAGGGGCATCGGAAAGACTCGGTGACCTAACTCTGGGCTCTGATGATGAGCACGAAATAACTCTGATTTCGGCTCATGATGAGGGCCATAGGGCTGGGCCATCGACTTCCGGAGTCACACTCGGGTTGGAGAGTGGATTGGCGAGTGTATCAAAACTCGTTGTTCGGCAAGATGCGACAGAACAGGTCACGTCAGATAGCCGAACGAGCTACGATAAAGCCAAGAGTGGTGTGAGAGCCTCCTTAGCCTTTCTGGAAAAGATAGCTAAGAAAGACTTGTCACTGCACGATGGGCGGGATAGGCATCTGCTGAGGAAGCACCGAAAGAACGTTGCTAGATTCGAACGAATCCACGGCTCTGTCGGTGCCATCCTAGGGCTTCCCTATCCTGCGGGATACACAACAAGGGCTGCTGTGGATACAAATGTTGTCAGTAAAGACAGCAAATCCCCAGCACCCCCTGTTGTTGAATCCTCGGATAAAGCAGAAGATAAGGAAAAGGAGGGTAAAGGTTCAACGACTGGCCCTCTTAATCGTGACAGTTTGGTCGCAGTTAAGGGAGCTAGGCCTGAGAACGTTTTACCCACTACTAGTCGCGCGATGAGGGCTGGAAATGTCTTGGTAATTTCCGATAGTCACTCCCAAAAAGGAGTCACTAAAGGAAGGGTTGCTGGGACAGACCAGTCAACATCTGCAGGGAAATCGGGTGATCACCGACTGAGCTCTGCTAAGGGCCCCAAAAAGGGGGTAGTTAAGCGAGTGAGGTCTGGTGATGACCAGAAATCCCCTGCGGCTAAGAGGACTGGTCAGACTGTGGTCAGTTCTCTTAAAGATCCCCATAAGGAGATCAATAAGAGGACTGACTCCAGAAAGGACCAACCATCCACTTCAAAGAAACTAAAGGAGTCGTCGAGTAAGGACGGTATTCTAGCGGCTGTCATTGATCGTAAGGATCCCGATGGAAGGATCAGTGTCGAGAGATGGCAGGTGCTAGAGAACAAACTACTCGACGAAATCTTTAGTGCCAAAGGAAGGCCGGACGAAGTATCGTTCAAAGGGGCTGACTGGACAAGAGGTGTCAAAACTGTCAGTTGCGGCAATCAGAAAACCTTTGAGTTTTTAAAGGCTGCAATTGGTAAGTGTGGCAGCTCCTGTCCTGAAGCTAGTCTGGACGTTATACTAGCGTCTGAGTTGCCATTAAGGCCGGTAGTCACGGTATGGATACCTCCACCTATAAAACCGGTGGAGGTCATACTGGGGATACTGGCCAACCAGAACAAGGGGCTCAATACAAGCCAGTGGAAGTTGGTAGCTTCACTGGGTTGTAAAGAGAACCAGGGAAGAGACTTCAGGTTCGCAGTGGACCGGGAGTCTCTTAAAAAGCTTGATTCGATAGGAGGGGTTGCAATATTCGGGTTAGGGTCTATCAAATTTAGGTTTCCTAAAAATGATAGACCCTAAGAGGTTGAAAGTGGTGCAGATAAACCTGCACCACTGTGAAGCAGCCTCAACCGAATTAGTAACCCACCTCATCGACAACAACGTGGACGTGGCCTTAATCCAAGAGCCCTGGATTAATAAAAACCGGGTAGTTGGATTAGGGGTCACGGGGTATACATTGTTCGTACCCCACACAGATGAGAAGGTACGAACTTGTATCTTGGCGAGAACTGAGTTTAAATTTATGTTTTCTCATTCTTATAGTAATGGAGACCTCACGGTTGTGACAGGAGAAGCCAAGGACAGAAGGGTCCTGGCATTAGCATCGGTATACTTGCCGTACGAGGCTACCGATCCACCTGGTGAAAAAGTGCGAGAGTTGGTGGAGTACTCAGGCATAACTGGCTCGAGACTGGTACTAGGGTGTGACGCCAATGCACACCATACCCAATGGGGAAGTGCCGACATCAACAAAAGAGGTGAGTCTATGTTTGATTTTATTATTGCCAGCAATCTTTATATCTGTAACAGAGGGAATACACCTACGTTCAGAACTAGGGATAGAGAGGCAGTGATAGACATGACATTGACGAACTGTAGGGAATTAGTGGAGGATTGGAGGGTGGACCTGGGGTTTTCCTTCTCTGACCATAGTCGCCTGTCCTTTAATCTAATGTTTGAGAGGTCGAAAAGGTGTCCGTATAGGAATCCGAGAAGGACGGATTGGGATTACTTTTCGAGATTGGTGCAAAGTAACCTTAGAGTTACACGCGACTGGGGGTCGACTTCGACCGGTGTAGAGGAACTGGTGGGCACCTTTACGGGGGTACTGACTAGTAGTTATGAGCGTTCCTGTCCTTTGAACTTTCCGGGCAAGCGCACACAACCAAGATGGTGGACAGACGAGTTGAGGACTCAAAGGTCCACTGTCAGAAGGTTGTTTAATAGAGCGAAGTATACGCGTAGGGAAGAAGATTGGAGTAACTTCAGATTGAGTTACAATAGATATAAAGGAGACATTAGGAGGGCGAAAAGGGACTCGTGGGTCAAGTTTAGCGAGTCAGTGGAATCTGTAAATGAGATGTCCAGGTTCAGGAGAATTTTATCCAAGGACCCTGTAGTCCCTGGATTTATTCAGAGACCGGACAACTCATGGACGGAATCTAGCTCTGAATCTCTTTGTCTGCTAATGGAAACTCACTTTCCGGGATGTGTGGATCCTGGGACGGGGGAACAGATTGAATGTGGTAACCCCTTCTCTGGGTCAGAATCGGGCGGTGAGGAGAGGGAGACGGTGGGGGACATGATCACCTTGGAAAAAGTAACATGGGCGGTTAATACCTTTGGGTCTTACAAATCGGCAGGACCAGACGGTATCTTTCCGGCGATGTTACAGAATATCGGGAGATCATCACTCCTGCTGTTGGTGGAACTGTTTAGGGTCTGTGTGCTGAACGGGTACATTCCTAAAGGGTGGAGGGAGGTCAGGGTGGTTTTCATACCCAAGGCGGGAAGAACCGGTCACTCTAAACCCAAGGATTTTAGACCAATCAGCTTATCGTCTTTTCTTTTGAAGACGTTGGAAAGACTGATTGATCTACATCTGAGGACGAAGATTGACGCCGGCATCATCAGCGGCGCTCAACACGCCTATCTTAAGGGTAGATCTGTTGAGAGTGCGCTTCATGATGTGGTGGGTTATGTAGAGCGGGGATTGCGAAACAAGGAATACACCTTGGCGGCATTCCTGGATATAGAGGGCGCTTTTAATAATTTGAAGATAGAGGCTATCAGGCAGGCATTGGTGGATCTAGGCGTTCCTCTGTTCCTGGTCGAATGGATAACTCTGATGCTCAGCAGCAGAGTTATTCACTCGGACTGGGGAAACGAGCGCTTAAAGAAACTGGTGACTAGGGGAACCCCACAGGGGGGAGTTCTCTCTCCCTTATTATGGCTCTTAGCTGTCAACGTCGTTCTGGGACTTTTTGACAGATTGGGTCGGAAAGTTGTGGCCTACGCGGATGATGTAGTGATATTGGTATCGGGCAAGTTTCTGCCGACAATAAGCGAAGTCATGCAAGGGGCGCTGGGCGAACTGTCAGCATGGGCGAGTGATAAGGGTTTGGGAGTCAATCCGGAGAAGACCGAGTTGGTTCTTTTTACTAGGAGGTACAGGGTAGAGAATTTTAGGCTGCCGGTACTAGGAGGAGTAGAGCTTAGACTATCTGATAGCGCTAAGTATCTAGGAGTTTTTCTGGACAGCAAGCTGTCGTGGGGAAGGAATACTCAGGAGAGACTTAAGAGAGGCCTCAATGCCTACTATGCTTGCAGATCATCGATAGGTAAGAGTTGGGGACTCCGGCCGTCAGTAGTGGGATGGCTGTACACTTCGGTGGTTAGACCCATTCTTACATATGGATGCTGTGTTTGGTGGGAGTCATTGAGAGTGGCTTGTCGAAGGAACCTTCTGTCTAAGGCTCAGAGGTGTGCTTCAATCGGCATGACAGGTGCCATGAGAAGTACACCTCAAGCGGCACTGGATGTCATTCTACATCTTCTGCCCATTGAGCAGTATGTTATGGGAATGGCAGCCAGAAGCATTCTTAGACTGAGGGAACTAGGATTGATTAGGGATTTCACGCAGGGTCACTCACGGATCTTGAGTGAGATCGAAGCTGGAGGTTACTGCCTGGGATCACCCGGCTCCACGGATTTCGTGGGCACCAGGGTGGATTTCGGACGGTTGCCGGAGGTGGTAACGCCTTCTAGGGAGAGATGGTCAGGTAGGAGCAGATTATTTAATGGATTTGCTATTTTCACTGACGGCTCGAAGATGAGAGGCACGGGTGCGGGGGTCTACATTGAGGATCTGGATATCAGAATGTCATATAGGCTTCCGGACGACTGCAGTGTTTTTCAGGCGGAAGTTCTGGGGGTCTTGAGGGCCGTGGAACTGATGAGGGACAACATTGATAGGGGCTCGGAGGTCACTATATATGTCGACAGCCAGGCGGCCCTTATGGCCGTAAGGGGCTGTTACGTGAAATCCAAGCTAGTTGACGGTTGCAGGAGGGCTCTGGAGGGAGCCTTAGGAGAGTATATGTTGAGATTGTGCTGGGTGCCTGGTCACTGCAACATAAGCGGCAACGAGATTGCTGATGAGTTGGCGAGACAGGGCTCAGAGATGGAGGTTCCTAATCACATAGAGGCAATTAGGCCTCCAATAGGATTCTACTTTGGGAAGATTAGGGAATGGATTCTGGGCGCGACCAATAGGGCCTGGGGGAACCGAACGGACTGCCGGGTATCACGGACGATGTGGCCGGTGCTCAGGAAGTCCGACTCGGAGTTGTTGCTGGGCAGAAGCAGGGTCTGCGTGAGGACCATAATAGGAATCATCACGGGTCATTGCATGATAGGCAGGATGGCGATGAGGTTAGGATCCGACGTGTCGGATATGTGCGGGTTGTGTGAGGACCCGGAGGAGCTGGAGACGGTTGAGCACATTTTGTGCCACTGTCCCAGGCTACAGGGCAGCAGGCTGAGGTGGCTGGGCAGCAGATTCCTAGGCGAATTAGGGGACGTCCCGGGCTGTGGGCTCGAGAGTCTGATAGGATTCGTAATGGGGATGGCCTGGCTGCGCAGCAGGAGACTGGGAGCTAGCCGCACATAGGGCGGATTGGTGTTGTGTTGAGTGAGGCTTTTCTCTCGGGTTTGGTCAGAACTTCCTTTTCTCATCTATTCTTATCTGTTCTTATCTTTTCTGATTCTTTTGCTGTTTCTCTTCACCTTCTTTTTTCAGCTTCTTAACTATAAACAAGGCATCACAATGGACCGTATTGGTCTCTGGGTGAGGGTGTGAAGGAGACTTCACACCAGCCTTTCTACCTACCTACCTACCTGCCTTTGGTGGTATGTTACCACTAACAATATTCTTTGCGTACAACCGCTAGGGTTTAGGAAAGATAAATCCGTAACAGATTTTACTAGTTTCACTTTCACATAAAAACCATGTCTCAATTGCATCATTAGACTTTTCAAAAGCTTTTGACAGGATATATTGCTAACTTTCTTTCAAATAGGCAAATCAGAATAAAGATCAGCAATCAATATTCAAAATTATACCCATTACACAATGAGATCCCACAAGGGTCGCCACTCTTGGTATTATTATTCCTTATCTCCTACAACAAACTAAGCGAACATATTATAAAAACCCTTTCAAAAGAAAAAAATCAAACTATTAATATTGAACCACTGATAAACCATATAAAAAACTGGTGTAATTACTCAGGTGCGGAACTATCCTTATCTAAATGTACACTTGCATACATATTTGCAGAAAAAGATCTTGTCAACCAAACGTATCCTCTGGCTAATTTACAATAAAAAATACTACCTCTTTAAAAATCTTAGGTCTAATATTGAATTCGAAATACAATTGGAACGACCACATTCTTCACATTACAAACGATTTAACCCGCAGACTTAACATAATAAAATTCCTATCAAACAATATCTGCTATTAAAGCCCTGCTATTATCGAAAATCCATTATGGTATTTATTTGTATGGTTGGACACCTAAATCTTCTCTGCAAAAGGTCAAAACTGTTATTAATTCTTCCCTCAGAATTTCTCTAAAAGCGTTTCGGACCACACCAGTCCACAATATGCTTTTTGAATCGGGTTTCATACCACTTGAAACAAGTAGAGATATTTACACCTTTAAGCTTTTACGTAATATTCTCAACAGTTCAGACTCAGCTATTTACAAAATAACACTACAACTTTCTAAAAAAAATAACTCAAACAAAATCCAATCTACTCTTAGCAGAATTAACAAATTCCCAATAATGCCTAACAACAGAAATATTGCTTCATCTCGGCCACCATGGTATTTACATTCGAACTGTTTCATAACCTCGTTAAGCCAATACCCTAAAAATACTACTCCGCCAAATATTTATAGAAAATGCTTTCAGGAAATTATCAACGTGTATACAAACTACAAGTTGTTATATACAGATGGCTCGAAAAACGATCAAAACCTCTCATATAGCATAACGACTGAAAACACCATTATTAAACCTTCCATACTTCCTTCTTATTCCACAGTCTTTTCTGCGGAAATAAAAGCAATATTTGAAACAATAAAACATATAAAAAGGCTAACTAGTAACAATATTATCTGCACTAACTCACTCTCGGCCATCCATGCCATAAAGAACATCCACAACAATGACTTTTATGCCACGAACATAAGAAACGCGTTAATAAACAACTGTTCCAGAATCTTATTAATATGGGTTCCTGGACACTGCTTAATTCCGGGCAATGAATTTGCGGATTCTGCCGCAAAAACGGCACTTCGATCCCCTCTTTACCTGTCTAATAACATTAACACTAACGACATACTCGGCTATATACGTAATTCACTGATCCAACAATCGAACTTATGGTTAAAAACATCGGATTGGTATAGAGAAATTAATAGAAGAAAAATAAATATTAGACTATCTTAACTTTAACACAAATAAGGCTAGTAACACTCAAAATTATGCTAAATTCATCAGACTCATGCTAGGTCATACTTCAATTACAAAAAAACACCTAATGGAGCCTAACTCATCGGATCAATGTCCATATTGTAATACTTGTACCATTTCCATCATACATATTTTATCATATTGCACGAAATTTTCAGCTATGAGATACCACATCTTTCAATCGAACCCAATACAATACCTTTCCAATCCCTCACCAACTAACATCAAAATTATCCTACAATTTTTAAAAACAACTAAAATATACAAAGACATATAAAAAAAACTTTATTTTTCAATTGTATATGTATATCGCCTAAGTGTTAATTTTTGTAAATAATAATCAGATTTATCATAGTTTTATAAATTATTCTGTAACATACATATATAGCTGAAGGCTTCAGTAGCCATTGCTCTAATTAATTTATCCTAATGTTTTTATGATAACTGATAAATAAAATAAAAATAAATACAAAAGAAATAAAAAAGCCAGGCTTTGTTATAATGGATATTTGTAACCAAAAAAAAAATAAATTATTTGTTATAATGGCTATTTGTAACAAAAAATTTTTTTGGTTGAAGTAATGGTTATGTATAACAAAAAAAAAATATTTTTCAGTTTAATTGGTTACCTATAAAATATACCTTTGTAACAATAATGGTTAAAAAACCCGAATTTCACGTAACCCTTAACGATTATTTTTGGTCCCATGTAAATTTTGTTAAAAATAATAATAATGTATAACATTTTATTTATAAAATAAATGTGAAATTTTAAAGTATTTTCAAGCTGTCTCAATGGATAGCTTCTTCAGGGAAAACGCAAGCTATTTTATAAAACGCTATTTTGCCAAACAAGTTTTAAAATCGACACATTTGGCAAGAAATCGCCACATCAATATATCCAATTGAATTTGTTAACATTTTAATAAATGTAGTCGTATTTATGAATATTAATTTTTTTAAATATTAATTGTTATTATAATCTTATTAGCGGTAGTTACAAGGCTAAATTTCTACTTCAAATATGTACTAGTTAACAACTTTCAAAGTTTTTTTTTTTAATTTTTTGTTCAATTTAAAATTTTTTGATACAGCAAATACGAGATCTTAATAACAATAAAAATTAGGCCGTCGGCCTTAGATGCTGAGTGATGTATGTAAGTGAAATTTATTGTAATTTTGAATGTAATTAATTTTTAAATAAATAAACAAAAAAAAAAAAAAAATTTAAAATTACCATGCACAAGCAGCCATTCCAAAATAATATCTTAGTATGAATACAGATGCACACCAGGCATTGGAAAGCCCATCAACCAGTATTAAAGATACATTGGGTAGCTGGGGATCAAATCCACAAGATGTTGCTGTTCTTCCTATTATAAAACGAACAGTCCAACCAATAGCTACCATTGTATGTGACCACATTAATGATGAAAAAACCTGTCTTTGACTGAATTTCTGTAATTTAGAAGTTTGCGAGTCAGAAAATAATAAACAAACTATCGCCAGAAATGCCAAGCCCACAGCTGCATATGTCCAAGTGTGTGTCCACAACTCAGCGCTGTGTTTTTCATTTGGTCCGAAAAGAATGTTAGCTTCGCACAGCGGTGCACAACGGGCCGAACGGTATAGTTTAACATACAACTTAGATTGACCAGGACATTCAAAGGCATTGAAAATTGTTTGGGGTTGTAATGGCGTATTTACTGCTGGGTGGGCCGAGTACATTTCGTTGTTAGCAGCAGGTTCTTGCAGCTCACCTGGACCTTCCATGCACATTGTTTCGTGATTGTTTTCCTTTGGAAATCTACTGCAGTCCAATGCTGGCGGCCACGGATAACCAAAACCTTGTAAAACTGGATGACATCGGGAACGCACGCTTTCGCATAGAGTTCGACATGGTCCTATTGGAACTGGTACTTTTGGTGTACACATAGGAACATAAGTCGCACACAAAAACAACTTAAGTTGTGAACTACACACGTACTCAATAAGAGGAGAAAATGTTTGTAATGTGTATTCCGCTTCACTCTGCATTTCATTATTAACTAGGTTTGGCATTGAAGTCTCATTATACCCAATATTTCGACACATTTCAATTCGTATTGGTTCACATTGGCGTAAAACAAATTCTCCCATACATATTTTGGGCATCGTCATTAAATACCAGCATAATTTTATTACACCAAATTTTAATTTATCCATTATTCGCTTTATAAAAATACTATGTACATACATATGTGGAATTATTGTTTAAATACAGTAACATGTACTCCTGTACTTTGGTTTAAGTGTATGCACAACTTAGGAAAGTACGTTCACACTCCATCACAATTATACTGTAGAAGATGATTTTTGTCTCGTTGTTGTCTTGTTAAATATAATGGTAGTACCTGGCCATTACATTAATGTATAAATTTATACATACATCTTCTTTATAACCAATCTGCAATCTAGTCTTGTTATACATACATACATGCGTACACATGTATTTGTTACATATTCTTTTTTGTTGTTGCCTATAGTTTTTCTTCAAGTCGATCAAATTGTCGCAAGTAAAGAAATGTTGTATTTCAACTTCTAAACACGAGCAAAACAAGTATCAAAAAACAGAATTAAACTGGTCGATGATGGTTTACTCTTGCAAGCGGACACCAAACCAAATTAATAATTTAAATGGTCATAGCGATGTGCTCATACATACAAAAAAACGCACTTTGTATTAAAAATTAGTAGATATTAAAAAATTCGTTCGAATTAAAATTGAATATTCACATTAATATACATATGCATATGATATTTATATTAAAGTATATTTAATTTAGAAATATATAATAAAGTCCTCTTTACCATTCAATATGGTAATTTATTCTAAATCATAAACAATGAATTCTAAATTATTTATACTGTTTTACGTTAACTTGCGACGCTAAAGAATTCGTAAAGGGTACTTTATCCTTCAACACAGACACACCACGTTTGTTTACAATTTCAGATATTTTTATATTATTTATAGCCAAAGCGAATTCACGTGCCTGAACTAAACATACCGAACGCGCGAGAAGAAAACAAACTTTTGGTTTTTTGGCAAACTTTTTCACAGTTGATAAAAAAGTAGTACTTAGTAACACGTGCGTTTTGTTTTGCATGTATATTAATATACATGCATATAGTTTTGCGCTAATAAAATAAAAACGGATAAGCGTGCACATATCTCGTTAGTGCCAATCGATAGAGCGTAAAAATCTGAACCGATATCGATATAGCTTATTTTCTAAAAGACTTGGGGAGAAAAGAAATAGTGCAGCAAACTTTTTTAATTTTCCACATATGTACACATAACTCCGAAGCGATTCCGCGTGCACATATCTAGCTGTTGTCAATCGATAGAGAATAAAAATCTGAACCGACGCCGATATAGCTTATTTTCTAAAAGACTTGGGGGAAAAAGTTATAGCGCAGCAAACTTTGCATTTTCCATATATGTACATATATAAATTTAGTTTTTCACTAATAACTCCGAATATATCTAGCTAGTGTCAATCGATAGAGCATAAAAATCTGAACCGATATCGATATAACCGATTTTTGAAAAGACTTGGGGGAAAAAGTTATAGCGTTGGAAGTATTTTTAATTACATATACATGTTTATATATGTCCGTCCAATAAACTTTGTAAACAAAAAATATCCATTCTAATGTGAGCTAAGGCCATGATGGATTTTTCTCCCATTCAAATGAAAAAAAACAAAAAAGGGTTTATCTCCCTATTGAATGAGAGAAATATTAGAAAACGGCTTTATCTCTCATTTCAGTTCCGGAGACACTAAAGTTCAGTATTGAAATATGGCTTCGCATACTAAAGTTTTTCTGCGTGGCGGCCTGTGGCCGCGCTTAGGGGTTTTTTCCTCCAGTAGGACGCGGCAGGTGGCTTCGCTGAATAAAGTTTTCCTGCGTAGGTCACAAGAATAAAAATATGTTTTCCAATGATAACTAAGGATTTTTCCTTTCACAAAATGTTTGCAGCTGTAATTCCTGGAGCCTAGAAATTTTGGATTTTTTTAAATCATTAATTTCATAGATAGTAGTAGGGAAATGGGGAGGCAGCAAAAATTCTGCCTCCCCGTTCCATATCCCACAGAGGGAGCATTTTGCTTTTTATTTAAAGCAGCAAAATTCTGCCTACCCATTAGTTTTTTTCCCATATACCACAGAGGGAGCATTTTGCTTTTTATTTAAAGCAGCAAAAATTCTGCCTACCCATTAGTTTTTTTCCCAATGTATTTTTCCATAAGGAGGAGTTTTGAATATAAATAAAATAAAGAAGTTTTTGAGTAGTTTTAAATATAAAAAAGAGTAATATTAAGTTGATCATATTTATATTTTCTTCAATGAAGAGAAATTTAAAAAATTCTGTAATATGTTTAAATGTATTATTTGAGTATTTTAAAATAAGAAAGAGTAATATTTAATATAGTTTAAATATTCAACATATGTAAGTATATAAATAAACTCAATTTGTACTCTAACCTTAGCAAGTATGCCATTAATATAAAAACGCTAAGGGAGTCTATTCCACATCATTATCCTAATTGCCACTTTAAAGGAAACTTAATAAAAATGGTAAGTAATTCCTATATAATAATATTATATTTAATTATTTATTTTTATTATTTTTTTCTTGTTTGTTTTAGATGTATAAAAAAATTGTAAATATTGCCCGAGTATATTAGAATCGATTATATACCTTTAAACCAATCTTTGAAAATTGTGAATTTTGAATGGAAGCAAACACAATATGGTCTTAAAGTCATTGCCAATTTAGATGACAATAAATGGTTTTATCTCCCCCATAGAATGATGAAATTTTTAAACAAGGAGGATCCATACTTAACTCAGATGAATGATAAAGTTTGGACAATTATTTACAAGGGGCGTCAATTACCAAATGGACCTGCAATATTTGATTTAAGTTATACCTAAACTCTGAAAAAAATCCTTACAATAAAGAAAATTATAATAAGTCAAAAACAAGATTTTTTTTCTATTTTTATTACTTTTTATTTTAAAAATAATTTTAGTTTTTTTACATTCTTTTATTAAAATTGTATATTCAATAAACACGAATCATCCTCCTCCATAAATTGTTTTACAATCAATTCAACCGCAGGAATCTCCTTGATAATATCTGCGGGATGTTGTTGCTCCCTCTTTTCCTTGATCGCTGGGGGGACTTTATAAAATTTAGATTTGGATGCACTAAAATTATGCACCCGCACAAAGTGCCTTTTTTTATTGAATTTGTTGGCAAAAGTTATATCTTTACAAAATTCGCAACTTAGTTTCTGATGTTCCATTTTTAATTAAATAAAAAATTAAAAAATCTTTTGAAAATACCTCGTAAAACATATATTTATTTAAGATCGCCACGTTTGGGGAGAAATTACTACGTATGGCAGCCCAGATTGTACTATGAATTTCTTAAAACAGTGTGGTAAGTCGCCACTGGCAATGTGTTAAAGGAAAAACGTATAGCATACCAAGAATGATAAAATAAAGATTACGACATGCGCATGATTTCCCGTTATGTGACGTAGAAGGGCCATTCTAAGGGTTACCAAGAATATTTCATGTGTTAGATATAAAATTTCTTGCGAAAAAATGTTTGTTTTATGTGATAGTTGGTAACCTTGTAATTGAAATCACATTGACAGTTCTAAAAAAATATTACAAAAAAAAAAAACAACAACAAATATAAACATGAAGTGTGCAGTGGGCAAATGTAAGCAAAGCAGCAGTAAAAAAACAAGTGAGAAAAAAATTAAATTTTGGATATTTTTAATGGAAGTAATATATTTTTTGCTATAGATGTATCGTTTTACAAATTTCCAAAAGATGCAGGACAAAGAAAGCTTTGGGTTATGTTTTGCAATCGATGCAAACATAGATGATAAAAATGATAGAATTAGTGCCTTACATTTCAAAGAGGAGGATTTTGAAAGAAATTTGATATTTGAAATGGGTAAGTCAACATACATTTAATTGTTGCAGTTCACTGCTTCATAATTATGAATAGGATTTCGGCGTGCACCAAAGTTGAAACCGGGAGCAGTTCCGACCATTGGCAGCAGTATTGAAAATGAAATTCCAACTCAATTTGAAATTCAAAATGAAATTGTAAATGAAATTGAAATTTCAAATGAAATTGCAAATAAAATTGAAATTTCAAATGAAATTGAAATTCCAAATAAAGTTTTAAACACTCCAAAGACGACTGACATTAAGGAAGATAGTCGAGAACAGTACATAAATACTTTGAAAAGTAAAATGTATGTATGTTTTAAAAAAAGTGAAGAAATACTTATTTAAAATCTTTTCTAGCGATGCATTGCGCCAGGAGAATGGTATCCTTAAAACTGCACAAAGTCAATCTGCGATTACAATAAAAAATTTGTCTCGTAAAGTTCAGAGCTTAAATTTTGCAAACTTAAATTACGAAAAAGCATTGAGAAGTTTATTTACTAAAGGCCAAATAAAAAAACTTAAAAACGGCGATAAAAACAAAACTTTACTGAAGCAGATATTGCTCAATCAATCACTTTATATTCCACAAGTGCCAAGGCTTATAAGTTTTTAAGGAAAAAACATTTCCCACTTCCTTCAGTGAGAACATTACAAAGATGGTCACAAAAATTAGATATGTCAACAGGTATTTTGGACCCTGTTGTAAAAATTTTATCTGCGGCAACCAAATGTCTGAAACTGAAAAACTGTGTGTATTAAGTTTTGACGAAATGAAAGCAAAAAAAAGTACTGTTACGACAAGCAAACAGATTCTATGCTTGCACCAGCCAATTATATCCAGGTAGCTTTATTGAGAGGTGAGTTATTTACAAAAACTTTTTTTTGTTAATTGTTTGTCTATTTGATAATAGGTTTGATTGGAAATTGGAAGCAACCAATATATTATGATTATGACTGCCAAATGTCAAAAACACTTTTATTTAATATATTGAAGACAATGAAGCAGAGTGGCTTTACAATTGTGGCAATTGTATGCGATTTAGGTGGTGGGAATAGAAAACTTTACAATGAACTTGAAGTTGATTTTAATAAGCCTTGGTACGTTTAATAAAAATACGCATCTATCTGCTTTTTACTATTGTATTTTTAAATTTCCAGGTTTTTGTTTGACGACATAAAAATATTTGTTTTCAATGATGTTCCACATCTAATCAAACTGTTGAGAAATCATTTTATCGATAGTGGATTCATCATTGATAACAAAGAAGTTAAAAAAGATATCATTTTGAATCTTCTGTCTCTCCAATCAAATGATTTAAAGATCACACATAAAATATCAGCACACAATTTAAGTGTGGTTGGTGCTGAGAGGCAAAAGGTTAAACTGGCTACCAAACTTTTCTCACACACAATTGCACAATCTTTAACGCGAGCTGCAAGTTTAGGACATTTGACAAATCAAAATTGGAGCGAATGTCATCAATTGTTCAAACTAGTAATTACTTTTTTTTTTAATAATAGCAAAATTATTTTTGTGATTTTCTTTTACTAGACCAACGACTGGTTTGATGTCATGAATTCAAGGGTGCCGAGACAAAATAAAATAGAGCGATTCCACGCATATGGTCTGGCACCAGAAATACAAAATGGTATCTTAAATAATATGACGAAAATGATGTCAGAAATTCGTGTGATCGGCAGAAATACACTGTTACCATTTCAAAAAGTTATAATATTATATAACATGTTTAAAAATCTTTGCCTAAAATCTAAAACACTTATTTCACAGGCATCATTCAATCAAATAACGCTTTACAAATGTTACATATCGAACTAAAAAATCGATATAATATTGACTACATATTAACGTATCGCTTAATCAGGATGTTCTGGAAATTTTTTTTGGAATAATTAGATCTAAAGGCGGACTTCACGATCATCCCGATCTTCAGGAATTTAAATATAGACTACGGTCATATATTCTAGGCTACAACGAAGACATTTTAAGTACTGAAGCAAATGTCGTAGTCGACAATACGCCTGATTTAGATAAAACTAATTTTTTAACAGGTAAACCTCAACATACAATTTTAAATAACACATTGTTTAGTTTTTCTTGTGGTTTCTTCAGGTGCTATACTTAAGCGTGTTAATAATAGTATCCAAGAAGATGTAGTTGAAACCGAAAATAATGAAACCGACTTAGAAAACCTGCAGTATGACGGATTGGAGTGTTTGGCCGGATATATTTGCAACAGATTAAAAAACGAAACCCTTAATCTTGCAGTTAATCCTCTAGAGGAATCGAACTACTCCTGGGTTAACCATCTAAGTGAAGGTGGGCTAAGTAAGCCATCAACTGCTTTAATGAAAACACTAAAATCATGTGATGCAATATTTTTAAAACTAAATGGTGAAAAATTGTTGCCTGCAACCGGATATTTGCAAAAACATTTATTGGAAGCAAAGGACATTGAAGCCAATGATCAGGTGAAAAAACTTTTTTTTAGATGCAGAATGTATTTTAGAATGAGATTACTTAATGTCGAAATTGCCCAAAATATTACCAAAAGAAAAAGGAAAATGAATAAAATAACAACATAAAGAAAAATGGTCTTTAATTGTTTTGTCTTTTATTGTTACATAGATAATTTTTATTAAATGGAATAAATATACATAAAAAATATAAATAAAAAATATATATAAAAAGAAAAATTCATTTTTAACTACAAAATAATTTGAAGAGAAAAATTATAAATTGTCCCACTGTTGTGTTTACTCATAAACATTACAGTTCGACAGCTGCAAATTATTAGCCAATAGAAACACAGAATGTGTGACGTCACAGGGCCAACATGCGCAGAACATTTTAAAATTTTAAGCTTGTTGGCGTAATCTTTATTTAATCATTCTTGTAGCATACACACTTATAGTATTGTTGTTTCTTTTCAATCAAATGAACGAAAAAACTGCGTATTTGGTTTCTGCTTATTGTTTTCTATTCTTGTTTACACTCTAAAAAGTTTTACAGTAACTTAATGTGATTTATTAAAATCGTTTTCCGTAATTAATGAAATTTTTTTTATTTTATAATTAAACTGTTTCTGCATATTGTTCCAAAAACAAACTACAAAAATTATTAAGGGTTTTCATGATATCGCTTAAAATTGCTATTTGTGCAAATAGGCAAACTTGTGAGACTCGTTTCATTAAGACCCTTTTTAATTTTTGTGTCATTTTAAATAATTAATGTCATTTACAACTGAAACGTCAATACAAAAATCAATTAAAAGAAAACAAATATAAAAATAAAAGCTAAAATTTGTGAATACAAAGTGACATTTGTTTTTTAAACATGCATAAATAAAGCAGAACGACTCATTTTCTTAAATTACTGCAAGAATTTATTGTTTGTGATATTATTAACACTTGAATTTTTCATTGAAAACGGCGGTTAATATTAAACAAATTTATTTGTATAAATGCACAACTGAACAGAGCAATTGTTGAACAAATTTACGGAGTTTGTGTAAACGAATTCTCATACAATTTTTGGCAGTTCATTTGAGAGGGCGTAACAATGCACAGTTTGCGAGACTTTTAGTGATATCATGAAAACCCTTAAAAAGGAAAAAATATTTGGCTCATTTGGTAGGTCATAATGACAGGTAAAAACACTGCTTTAGCTGTCTTAGTACGTAAATTAAATTAAGTTAAAATTAACTGAAAAGCCTTTGAATATATTTTTTGTAGTTTGTATTTTTTTTTATTGTTAATAAAGAGAAAAGTTTATTCATTTTTAATTAATATCTCCGTTATACAATTAACATAAAAAATTTACCTTACAATTCCTTTGTTTAAAATTATCCGTTTTCTAATTACATTTTCAGTTTTCTAAACTTAATACCTATTCTTCTGAATTTATTTACATAATGTTTTGAGTGCAATCTCACATGTTGTTTCTTTTAACACATTCAATCGATTGTTTAGTAAAGAGGACAAGACAAGTGAACAACTGAACGAAAGCGACAAATGATTCAAAAGACAAACTGACCCAAAAAGACAAAGTGACCTGAAATGAACGATTGAACGAAAAGAACGAGCTCGTTCACTGATTCGAATTGAACGATAATGACCGGTCACTTAAACGAACGATTAAGCCCAAGACTAGTTCAGATAAACTATCGATAATTGTTATCAAAATTGAAGATGATAGCACATGTTTCAAAATGAAACTGCCTGTTTCGCTCTCAAAATTTAGTATGGCAAAACATGTTGTTTCAATCATGTTTGGGGCCCGAAACAGGAATGGGAGAGCGACACACGAATAATGCTGCCCGTGTGAACATGGTATTATATATATATATATATATATATATATATATATATATATATATATATATATATATATATGTATATATATATATATATATATATATATATATATATATATATATACATATATATATATATATATATATATATTTACATATGTATATATTATACGGGAACAATTTTTTTGTATTTGATTTTTAAGTATCTAATCGTCCAACGATTTTAATGAAATATATATATCGGTTTAAAGGTATTTTTGTGTAGATATGCACAGTATAATTTTTTTCTAAATTTTTAGTGTTCAAAACGTGTTTTAAATTGGCTTGCAAAGACACACTCATGTTTATGAAAATTTTCATAAAATGATAGATTCTATTCGATCAGAGTTGCATTAACTTGTAAAGTAGCTGAGTCATTTGAGCTTGTATCTTTTTTGTGGGATGGTGGGGCATGATAGTAGATTTTGCAGACATCTTTTTATGTCTTATAATTCCGTCCGATTTTCGTGAGAATGAATCGTACGATTGTGTAGGATAGTGAATCCCGGCCTTAAAGACCGCAGAGCTTTGCAACTGCAACATCTTTAGATGAAACTGCGTATTGTTAGGATTACCACCAGATGCTCTATTCTCGGGCAATTTTTTGCGAATGCAGGCTTTTCATTCAATCCAAACCATTTTTCAAGCAGAAGGATATTTTTCTAGAGGAACTATGAAAGTTAGTTCTCTTGTTTTCATAGCTGATCACGCACCGCCCTATCACCCTTATAAAATCCTTTAGCTAATCCAAGGTCTTTATCATGATCCTTAGCAACCAACACCTCTTCTTGTTTCGAATTTTTGCGCTTCTCCCTTAAAAACAGAAAGAAACTCACCATAAATAAATTAACGAATACAATTTTATTAATTTACTCACTTATTATTATTTTCGCAAAAAATATATAAAAAAAGCTAGAAAAAATAATATTTTCCCAAAAAGTATTTTCTGTCACGCGGCTGTTTTCTTTCGATTTGAAATTACTTTTTTTGTAGCGAAAATAATTTGTAGAACATAAAAATTTCTCAAACTGGAAATCAAATTTTACTTTTTATTTAACTTAAGCAATTTTATGAACACAAACTGAGTGGAATTTTCACATTCATTTCATTTGACGAATGTAGAACATAGGCTATATCTGTGGTTTTAATGGGTAACCGCGTATGTCTTAAGATCAAATTTTTCAGGAGAGCCAAAAATCCGTTCTAGATCTAATTATGAGCTAGGTATTAAACTTATTGAAATTTTTCTTTAACAGTCATGTGCATATAGGTCATACAAAGTTTTTATAAAAATTTCGGACAAATATCCTTTAAATCTTTGATCCCAGCGAAGGCAAAAAAAAAAACAAAGTGGTCCGAAGACCCAAATTGTGTGCAGAAAAAACAACTTATGACAAAACAGGTGGCTCTCAATGAACATAACTGTTGGTAATGCAAGTACCCAAGGAGATTTGGGTTGTTATTGTCTAAAAATTGTTCGCCAATATTTTGAAGTTTTTGTTGAAAGATTCTTTGGGTATTAAATTGTACCTACCCAATAAGCAATTTTGCTGGAATTCCAGTATAAATCAATTGTAATTCCAGTCCTGTTTTCCATTTTCAAGCCTTGAATTATACTTGAATTACACCGTAAATCAATAGCATACTCCAGCAAAATGGGTACTGGAAATCCAGTCGAACATAACAATGTAAATAAAGTGTAATTCAAGCCTTGAATTACAGTCAAATTCCAGCCTCAAACACATAATAATTAAACTTGAATTCAAGTATTGAAATCAAGTTTTAATCAAACCTATAAAGCCAATATAAATCAAGCCTACAATTCCAATGGAAATGAAACCTATAAAACCAATATAAATCAAGCCTACAATTCCAATGGAAATCAAATTAAAAAATTGAATATTGAATAAAGAAAAAAATTGTGTATGAAATTATTCATCATCTTAAAGAGCTTGGTGGCTTATTCACAATTTTTATTTTTTTTAATAATCACAATTTTAAAAATATTTTTTCACAAATATTTTTTTTGATAGCTTAAGCAATACAAAAGTTAAAAAGATAATTTCAAACATTTTTGTATGAACTGGAATTCGACTTGAAAATTGGGCATAAATTAAAGCTGAATTCCAGCTATTTTTAAAGCACTTGAATTTCTAAAATTTGAGTGCTTATTGGGTACATAAAACAATTTAAATTTATTTTATTTATCTAAAAAATGCCTCAGAAAAATAAAACAGTAAAAAGAGAATTCTACAACTATTTTTTTTTAATTCTTATTTAAATTATTGATTAACGGACACAAATTCATAAAATATAAAAACTAAAAAGTTAATTCAATTAAAATTTTGTTTAAATAATAAACAATATTTAAACTATAGTTTTACTCTTCGTCTAAGTCAGTAACATCATATATGTTATTTGGAACTCTTCGTTAGCTCGAAGATTTGTATAAAAATTGTGGAATATATCTGGAGTTAATGGTAATAAGCTAACTAAGTCTTTCTTTTTTCCCGAAGAAATAAGAACCGTAGATTTATTTATTATATTAGGTTCGAAGTTTTTGATATTTTCAATTGATATTTTCTTATTTTTTAACATATTTATTTTAAAAGTGATGCTGTTATATTCGTTTCTATATTCGATTTGATAAAATAAACCTTTTTTATATATAATATTTCGAATATTTTTCCACAGAACTTTTTCGCCTTCTTCACTTTTTGTAGCTTTCTGAAAAATACTTTTGAACAGCAACGCAAAATCAAAAAAATCTGTGTTTTTCATTTCTATTACTGTGAATTTATTGGATTTGCTACCACAAGACTTTATTTGTTTAATCCAATCATAGGGATGAAATATTTCTAACATATTATTCTTCTTTTTCTAAATGTGTGTGACCAGGTTCCAAATATGTTTGTTCAATTATTTATACATTAACTCCACTTTAATTAATGAGAACATAAAGCATCGCACTTACATTATTATTTTTATTTTGCCCCGAACATGTATCTGAATAAATTACTACGTGTTGTTTTAAATTAATATTCATATAGAAAAATTTCCATTGACACGATGCTATTTCGTTAGCTTCTCTTCCACTTACTGTTTCATCCCAAACAAAACAATACGTTTTATTTCTTGAACAGCTTCTTATTGTGAAGTAAAATGTCCACAGAGAGCTCTTGTAAACAGCTATAGAAGAATTTAAGTATGGTGTTGGTAGGTAGGCATTTTTGAAAATCCATACATAAGACTGTTTTTGTTGCATCTGACTTGTAAAATTTTTTTTTGGCGTATGCCACTTCCGATGTATCTTGATGTTTATCTCGTTCTTGAATAAGCTGATTTTTACTCTCATCTGATTTTGCATATTTTATCGAAACTGAGAGTTGGTCACATTAAGAGCATGTATCCAAACTCGGTATTTTAAACTTCAGTTTTTGAGTTTTGAAGATTCTTCTATATTTGGCGAAAAAAGCGCAGTTTTTGTTGTTTTCTCTATACAGTTCATACATTTTTTACAAGTTTAAGTTTTGCGCTAGATATTAATAATTTGTGAGATCTCTTGAATAATGAGATTCATAAGCGGGAAAGGACTTAATATGTGAAACTATATCATTTTGTGTAATGTGATAATTTGCCTCTTTGCTCTTCAAAACTTCTTTTTTGAACAATTTTCGGTCTCTTAATACACATCAAGAAAGCATTTTATACAAACATATACTTTAGAATCTCCGAAAACAATATTATATTTGAAAAAGTTTTTACGAAGATCTTGGTTAGAATTTAAATTTTTCTTTTATTGTTTTAAAGAGTGCTCAATGCATCTAGACATGTAGCTAATGCGAGAATAAGGTAGCTACCTAAGTCCCAATATTCCTTAAATAGAAACAAACGATCTTCATTGCATATTTTTTCTCCGCATTGCAATCTACAAAACGATAGTGCCTTGCTCTGGCGCTCAGGTATAACTTTTCCATTTGTTACTGAAATATACGCCTTTCCCGCATTCCGTTTATGCTTACTGTCTGACCACTTTTCTTTATTGATGTTCCAGAAGCCTCACAGATCAAATTTTTGAGGGTTGAAGTATCGGTTCCTTCAAAGCCAATTATTAAAAAAAGAATAACGAGCATAAATACATTAATTTGTGTATAATAAGCTTTGTTACTTTTTTTAATTTTGTAATTCAGATGCTTGAATTTTAATACTACCATCCTCATTTTGGAATTGTACAGAACTTTCACTTATTTCGAAATCTGCCTGAACTATTCGTTTTTTTTGGTGAAGATTTGGGAAATAAATTTTGATATTACAATGTTACATTGTAGGTACATACATTTCAAAAGACTTTTACATGCTATTAATATGGTCATTTATTTCATTTTCTTTTTAAGAATTTTTCCATTTTTCACTAATTTTCGAATTACCCATTATATTTTCTATATATTTATTAAAAGATTTTACACAAAACTATAGATTTATTATTAAATTATATTTTTTGCCATATGCTCAAACGATCTTTTTTATTTTTTAATATAATGACATAAACTACAACGAAGACTTACCAAAAGACTACTATCACGTTTATTTTTCAATCCAAAACATCGTAACGGCACTGAGAAATGAGAAAAAACTCCGTATATACAACAGCAGAGAGCAAAAGATGAAAAAAGCATACAATTAATTATAATTTCTTCTTAACTTAAAAACAAACAAAAAACAAGTTAAAGTGCTATATTCGGCTGTGCCGAATCTTTGATACTATCTACCGACAGGAGTGGGCTCTATATGATATATATATATATATATATATATATATATATATACCATGTTCACACAGGCAGCATTATTCGTGTTTCGCTCTCCCATTCCCAAACATCGCGCCCAAACATGATTGAAACAACATGTTTTGTCATACTAAATTTTGAGAGCGAAACAGGCAGTTTCATTTTGAAACATGCTGCGAAACAGGAAACATGTGCTATCATCTTCAATTTTGATAACAATTATCGATAGTTTATCTGAACTAGTCTTGGGCTTAATCGTTCGTTTAAGTGACCGGTCATTATCGTTCAATTCGAATCAGTGAACGAGCTCGTTCTTTTCGTTCAATCGTTCATTTCAGGTCACTTTGTCTTTTTGGGTCAGTTTGTCTTTTGAATCATTTGTCGCTTTCGTTCAGTTGTTCACTTGTCTTGTCCACTTTACTAAACAATCGATTGAATGTGTTAAAAGAAACAACATGTGAGATTGCACTCAAAACATTATGTAAATAAATTCAGAAGAATAGGTATTAAGTTTAGAAAACTGAAAATGTAATTAGAAAACGGATAATTTTAAATAAAGGAATTGTAAGGTAAATTTTTTATGTTAATTTTATAACGGAGATATTAATTAAAAATGAATAAACTTTTCTCTTTATTAACAATAAAAAAAATACAAACTACAAAAAATATATTCAAAGGCTTTTCAGTTCATTTTAACTTAATTTAAATTACGTACTAAGACAGCTAAAGCAGTGTTTTTACCTGTCATTATGACCTACCAAATGAGCCAAATATTTTTTCCTTTTTAAGGGTTTTCATGATCACTAAAAGTCTCGCAAACTGTGCATTGTTACGCCCTCTCAAATGAACTGCCAAAAATTGTATGAGAATTCGTTTACACAAACTCCGTAAATTTGTTCAACAATTGCTCTGTTCAGTTGTGCATTTATACAAATAAATTTGTTTAATATTAACCGCCGTTTTCAATGAAAAATTCAAGTGTTAATAATATCACAAACAATAAATTCTTGCAGTAATTTAAGGAAATGAGTCGTTCTGCTTTATTTATGCATGTTTAAAAAACAAATGTCACTTTGTATTCACAAATTTTAGCTTTTATTTTTATATTTGTTTTCTTTTAATTGATTTTTGTATTGACGTTTCAGTTGTAAATGACATTAATTATTTAAAATGACACAAAAATTAAAAAGGGTCTTAATGAAACGAGTCTCGCAAGTTTGCCTATTTGCACAAATAGCAATTTTAAGCGATATCATGAAACCCCTTATTAATTTTTGTAGTTTGTTTTTGGAACAATATGCAGAAACAGTTTAATTATAAAATAAAAAAAATTTCATTGATTACGGAAAACGATTTTAATAAATCACATTAAGTTACTGTAAAACTTTTTAGAGTGTAAACAAGAATAGAAAACAATAAGCAGAAACCAAGGCGAATTCATTCCAGGTAATCTCGGTAGTACAACAAGTACAACTCGTACAAAAACCACAAGCAATTTGTTTTTGTAAAATCATTGTACAATGTCAAAAACCGAAACAAATCAAAACAGAAACAAAGATAATAAACAAAATTTTGACATCCAACAATTATAAAGCTAAAGAAAAAAAGTTACCAGCAGGGCTTTTAGGATCACCTGTAATGAATTCGCCTTGGCAGAAACCAAATACGCAGTTTTTTCGTTCATTTGATTGAAAAGAAACAACAATACTATAAGTTTGTATGCTATACGTTTTTCCTTTAACACATTGCCAGTGGCGACTTACCACACTGTTTTAGCTGCCATACGTAGTAATTTCTCGCCAAACGTGGCGATCCTAAAACTTGTTTATATATTATACTAGCTTAACCCGGTGCGCTTCGCTACACTGGTAAAAAAAATAAATAAGAAAAAAATTGCAGTATTTTTTTAATGTGTAATTTATTTATTTTTGCTCCCCCTGCACCTACCCCCTTTTTTTTTTTTGTTTTGAAAGTTGTCCTGTAAAGGTTGATAACTTTTGTGTTCAGATATATGGTATTTAATATTTCTTTATATGAGGGGTACTGCTCCTCCTCTGTCTACCCCGCCCATTTCTATATTGAAATTAATAGTTTACCATAGTAGTAGCTGTAACCACGTTTGAAGACTCTTCCTTTAATAGTTCTTCTGTTGAGCGATACTTAATTTATGCATCCTATGGAAGGTATTTCCCCCCTTGCGCCTACCCGCTTTATATTTATTTTCAAAAGTATAGTATACCATAAGAGAGACTTCCGCAAAGTTTGAACATTCTCACTATAAAAGTTCTTAAGATATGCGATATTAACCATTGGCGTCCTATGGTGGGTACCACTTCCCCCGCTGCTATTATATTTCAATTTGGGGGCTCTGAAGATCCTACTACCAAAAGTTCAACAAAATGCGTGCAGCGGCTCTTAATTATATTTCTATCTATGAGGGGTACTGCTCCTCCCCTGTCAACCCCGCCCATTTTTATATTGAAATTTATATTTTACTATAATAGTAGCTTTAACCACGTTTGAAGACTGTCCCTTTGATAGTTCTTCAGTTGAGCGATATTTAATATATGCATCCTATGGGAGGTATTTCCCCCCCTGCGCCTACCGCTTTATTTTTATTCTCAATAGAGTAGTATACCATAAGAGTGACTTCTACAAAGTTTGAACATTCTCACTATAACAGTTCTTAAGATATGCTATATTAAACATTGGCGTCCTATGGGGGGAACCACTTCCCCCGCTACTATTTTATATAAATTTTGGGGCTTAGAAGATCCTACTACAAAAAGTTCAGCAAAATGCGTGCAGCGGCTCTTAAGATATGCGATAATTAATATTGGCATCCTATGGGGGGTACCAATTCCCCTGCCCCTATCGAAAAAATAAGTAGCCTATTTTATTTTTAGGGGCTCACGTGATGTTGCTGTAAAAATTTCAGGAAAATCGGTTCAGTAGTTTCGGAGTCTATAAAGCGACAAACAAACATACAAACAAACATACAAACATAATTCATTTTTATATATATAAGATAGATGCTTAGGTAACTCCATTTTAATAGAAAGAACAAAAAATTGTTGCGAGGGCTTAATTAAAGTAAGAGCGCAATTCTTCAAATTTAAACAAAAACAAGTAAGAGGGCTATATTCGGCTATGCCGAATCTTATATACCCTTCACCATGGTGCGATAAGAACAAAAGGATATTTATATAAATATACATACATATGTAATATATCTGTGGCATTAAATAATAATGGCTTAAGTCGAAATTTCTTGCTTTGAGATGTTAAGGGTTTTGTCTAAAATAAATTGTTTGGTTTTTATATAAAATTATTAGCCACAGAAAAGAAATGCGCATTTATATAGTACAAAACTCTAAATTTTATAAAAAAAAGAGCGTTTTTTAAAGCATATAAAAGTAAAAAAATAGCAACAAATGATATATTTTTTATTTAATTAAAAATAATTTATAAATACCAAGAGAAAAAAAAAAATTAATCGAATGGGATTTGAACCCGCCAACACCCAGAAGTTTACTTGTGACATAACTGCTAGACCACTCGACCACTGGTACGCATGCGAAATTAACGAACCTTTTTAAAAAACACGCCTTTATTAAAATGCGCTAAAAAGAAAAAATAAATAAGCTTTAACTATCAACTTATAACATCATTAATAAATTTATATGATATAAAAGCTTGTCGCTTGTCTTTACACAATTTATTTGATTTAAAAGCTTGTCGCGAGATTTAAGTACTAGTATTTACTTCGTTTGAAAATGTTATTAGTTCAAATCAATCACATCAAGTTATATAATTTACTTGTTTTTCTACACAAGTAAATCTCGCGACAAGCTTTTATATCATATAAATTGTGTAATCCGTTATAAGTTGATAGTAAAAGTTTAAAGTAAAATTTTCTTTTTTTCTTTTTAGAGCATTTAAATAAAAGCGTCTTTTTTAAAAAAGGTTCCGTACTATTCATTTATATTTTTCTTTTAAGCGCATTTCAATAAAAGCTTGTTTTTTAAAAAGCGATTATGTACTTTTAATATAAGTATATTAAAACTAGCATTCGTATTCTTATGAGTCCTTTCATTTGATACCCATATTGAAGGCAAGCATTAAAAACTTTTTCGACTTATTCTCAGCAAGACCTCCCATTTGATACTCATATTGTAGGAATGCATTAAAAATAATTAGTTAGGGGACGCAAATGAAACAACTTAATTATATATAAAAAAAAGTAAATATTTGGATTTCAGTAATTTGGTCATAACTTGGGCATTTTTCAACCGATTTGATAGATTTATATACCGACGTCTTTGGGAAGAAATTTACCATTTACATTGGTAATAAAACTTGGACTCGAAAAGGTCTACGGTTCCCGAAAATAGGTATTTTTCTTAAAAAAAATTATATTTTGGTAATAACTTTTTTGTATCTGAAACGATTTTTCCGAGTTCTTGAGCAAATATGTTCTACTAAAAATTTTCGATCTTTTGATATATTAGACGTGTCCATAGGTCATATAACAGCTCTAAAATTTTAGTTTTTATAAAAATTTTGATTGTTTTTAGCCCATTTTTTGTGTATTTTGCTAATAACTTAACCATTTCTTAGCCGATTTGATAGATTTATATACCCACGTCTTTAAGAAGAAATTTACCATTTACTTAGATTATAAAAGTTGGACTCGGGAAGATCTATTGTTCCCGAAAATGGGTATGTTTCAAAAAAAAAATTTTATTTTGGGGATTACTTTTCCATTTTTGGGAAAAAACTTTCGGGGTTGTCGGGAAATATATTCTGCTAAAAATTTCTGAAATTCTGGTATCTAAAACGTGTTCATATGTCATACTAGAGCCCTAAACTTTTACATTTTGAGTATTTTCAATAATGTCTTTGTACGGGAGGTACCACGCCCACTTTTCCAATCCCGCCCATTTTTTTAGATAGTTTGTGTATTGGCAAGCAAGATGTTTGTACCAAATTTCAAAGCCGTAGCTCTTGCCGTTCTCGAGATATGCAGAAAAAAGAATTTAAAAAACAACAACAACATGGGATTTATGGGAAAAATTAGAGGTAGTCGTGGTTGTTTGCTCATATCTCAGCCATTTATGGACCGATCTTCCTGAATTTCAATAGCAAACAAATCCGGACTATATGTGACATAAATGTATAACAACCTAGCCTTCATCATATCTGGGGTCTTCGGAAAACCCATTTCAACGGACAGACAGACGGACAGTCGGACAACCGGATTTGAACTTCCCTTCTCATAAGAAGCCAGAATATATATACTTTATATGGGCTTAGATCAATATTGTAGAAATTACAAACGTACGGACAAAGTTATATATACCCTTTTACCTTCGGTGAAGGGTATAATAATAAGAGAAAACATTTTCAAATTTATGCGGCATTTTAAGAACAAAATACTTTAAAAAACAAAAAAATAATAGCAATTGCACAATTTTCAAATCAAAATAATATTAAAAAAATGAACAATTAGCAATAGTTATTATTATTATTCATGTGTTATATGTATTATATTTTAAAAGATGTGATAATATAAGTTTTATTTTTTGCTTTTATTTTATAAGAACTAAAAACCCTTTTTAAAAAACACGCTTTTATTAAAATGCGCTAAAAAGAAAAATGAAATAAGCTTTAACTATCAACTTATAACATCATTAATAAATTTATATGATATAAAAGCTTGTCGCTTGTCTTTACACAATTTATTTGATTTAAAAGCTTGTCGCGAGATTTAAGTACTAGTATTTACTTCGTTTGAAAATGTTATTAGTTCAAATCAATCACATCAAGTTATATAATTTACTTGTTTTTCTACACAAGTAAATCTCGCGACAAGCTTTTATATCATATAAATTGTGTAATCCGTTATAAGTTGATAGTAAAAGTTTAAAGTAAAATTTTCTTTTTTTCTTTTTAGAGCATTTAAATAAAAGCGTCTTTTTTAAAAAAGGTTCCGTACTATTCATTTATATTTTTCTTTTAAGCGCATTTCAATAAAAGCTTGTTTTTTAAAAAGCGATTATGTACTTTTAATATAAGTATATTAAAACTAGCATTCGTATTCTTATGAGTCCTTTCATTTGATACCCATATTGAAGGCAAGCATTAAAAACTTTTTCGACTTATTCTCAGCAAGACCTCCCATTTGATACTCATATTGTAGGAATGCATTAAAAATAATTAGTTAGGGGACGCAAATGAAACAACTTAATTATATATAAAAAAAAGTAAATATTTGGATTTCAGTAATTTGGTCATAACTTGGGCATTTTTCAACCGATTTGATAGATTTATATACCGACGTCTTTGGGAAGAAATTTACCATTTACATTGGTAATAAAACTTGGACTCGAAAAGGTCTACGGTTCCCGAAAATAGGTATTTTTCTTAAAAAAAATTATATTTTGGTAATAACTTTTTTGTATCTGAAACGATTTTTCCGAGTTCTTGAGCAAATATGTTCTACTAAAAATTTTCGATCTTTTGATATATTAGACGTGTCCATAGGTCATATAACAGCTCTAAAATTTTAGTTTTTATAAAAATTTTGATGGTTTTTAGCCCATTTTTTGTGTATTTTGCTAATAACTTAACCATTTCTTAGCCGATTTGATAGATTTATATACCCACGTCTTTAAGAAGAAATTTACCATTTACTTAGATTATAAAAGTTGGACTCGGGAAGATCTATTGTTCCCGAAAATGGGTATGTTTCAAAAAAAAAATTTTATTTTGGGGATTACTTTTCCATTTTTGGGAAAAAACTTTCGGGGTTGTCGGGAAATATATTCTGCTAAAAATTTCTGAAATTCTGGTATCTAAAACGTGTTCATATGTCATACTAGAGCCCTAAAATTTTACATTTTGAGAATTTTCAATAATGTCTTTGTACGGGAGGTACCAAATTTCAAAGCCGTAGCTCTTGCCGTTCTCGAGATATGCAGAAAAAAGAATTTAAAAAACAACAACAACATGGGATTTATGGGAAAAATTAGAGGTAGTCGTGGTTTTTTGCTCATATCTCAGCCATTTATGGACCGATCTTCCTGAATTTCAATAGCAAACAAATCCGGACTATATGTGACATAAATGTATAACAACCTAGCCTTCATCATATCTGGGGTCTTCGGAAATCCCATTTCAACGGACAGACAGACGGACAGACGGACAACCGGATTTGATCTTCCCTTCTCATAAGAAGCCAGAATATATATACTTTATATGGGCTTAGATCAATATTGTAGAAATTACAAACGTACGGACAAAGTTATATATACCCTTTTACCTTCGGTGAAGGGTATAATAATAAGAGAAAACATTTTCAAATTTAAGCGGCATTTTAAGAACAAATTACTTTAAAAAACAAAAAAATAATAGCAATTGCACAATTTTCAAATCAAAATAATATTAAAAAAATGAACAAATAGCAATAGTTATTATTATTATTCATGTGTTATATGTATTATATTTTAAAAGATGTGATAATATAAGTTTTATTTTTTGCTTTTATTTTATAAGAACTAAAAAACCTTTTTAAAAAACACGCTTTTATTAAAATGCGCTAAAAAGAAAAAAGAAATAAGCTTTAACTATCAACTTATAACATCATTAATAAATTTATATGATATAAAAGCTTGTCGCTTGTCTTTACACAATTTATTTGATTTAAAAGCTTGTCGCGAGATTTAAGTACTAGTATTTACTTCGTTTGAAAATGTTATTAGTTCAAATCAATCACATCAAGTTATATAATTTACTTGTTTTTCTACACAAGTAAATCTCGCGACAAGCTTTTATATCATATAAATTGTGTAATCCGTTATAAGTTGATAGTAAAAGTTTAAAGTAAAATTTTCTTTTTTTCTTTTTAGAGCATTTAAATAAAAGCGTCTTTTTTAAAAAAGGTTCCGTACTATTCATTTATATTTTTCTTTTAAGCGCATTTCAATAAAAGCTTGTTTTTTAAAAAGCGATTATGTACTTTTAATATAAGTATATTAAAACTAGCATTCGTATTCTTATGAGTCCTTTCATTTGATACCCATATTGAAGGCAAGCATTAAAAACTTTTTCGACTTATTCTCAGCAAGACCTCCCATTTGATACTCATATTGTAGGAATGCATTAAAAATAATTAGTTAGGGGACGCAAATGAAACAACTTAATTATATATAAAAAAAAGTAAATATTTGGATTTCAGTAATTTGGTCATAACTTGGGCATTTTTCAACCGATTTGATAGATTTATATACCGACGTCTTTGGGAAGAAATTTACCATTTACATTGGTAATAAAACTTGGACTCGAAAAGGTCTACGGTTCCCGAAAATAGGTATTTTCTTAAAAAAAATTATATTTTGGTAATAACTTTTTTGTATCTGAAACGATTTTTCCGAGTTCTTGAGCAAATATGTTCTACTAAAAATTTTCGATCTTTTGATATATTAGACGTGTCCATAGGTCATATAACAGCTCTAAAATTTTAGTTTTTATAAAAATTTTGATGGTTTTTAGCCCATTTTTTGTGTATTTTGCTAATAACTTAACCATTTCTTAGCCGATTTGATAGATTTATATACCCACGTCTTTAAGAAGAAATTTACCATTTACTTAGATTATAAAAGTTGGACTCGGGAAGATCTATTGTTCCCGAAAATGGGTATGTTTCAAAAAAAAAATTTTATTTTGGGGATTACTTTTCCATTTTTGGGAAAAAACTTTCGGGGTTGTCGGGAAATATATTCTGCTAAAAATTTCTGAAATTCTGGTATCTAAAACGTGTTCATATGTCATACTAGAGCCCTAAAATTTTACATTTTGAGTATTTTCAATAATGTCTTTGTACGGGAGGTACCACGCCCACTTTTCCAATCCCGCCCATTTTTTTAGATAGTTTGTGTATTGGCAAGCAAGATGTTTGTACCAAATTTCAAAGCCGTAGCTCTTGCCGTTCTCGAGATATGCAGAAAAAAGAATTTAAAAAACAACAACAACATGGGATTTATGGGAAAAATTAGAGGTAGTCGTGGTTTTTTGCTCATATCTCAGCCATTTATGGACCGATCTTCCTGAATTTCAATAGCAAACAAATCCGGACTATATGTGACATAAATGTATAACAACGTAGCCTTCATCATATCTGGGGTCTTCGGAAAACCCATTTCAACGGACAGACAGACGGACAGACGGACAACCGGATTTGAACTTCCCTTCTCATAAGAAGCCAGAATATATATACTTTATATGGGCTTAGATCAATATTGTAGAAATTACAAACGTACGGACAAAGTTATATATACCCTTTTACCTTCGGTGAAGGGTATAATAATAAGAGAAAACATTTTCAAATTTATGCGGCATTTTAAGAACAAAATACTTTAAAAAACAAAAAAATAATAGCAATTGCACAATTTTCAAATCAAAATAATATTAAAAAAATGAACAAATAGCAATAGTTATTATTATTATTCATGTGTTATATGTATTATATTTTAAAAGATGTGATAATATAAGTTTTATTTTTTGCTTTTATTTTATAAGAACTAAAAAACCTTTTTAAAAAACACGCTTTTATTAAAATGCGCTAAAAAGAAAAAAGAAATAAGCTTTAACTATCAACTTATAACATCATTAATAAATTTATATGATATAAAAGCTTGTCGCTTGTCTTTACACAATTTATTTGATTTAAAAGCTTGTCGCGAGATTTAAGTACTAGTATTTACTTCGTTTGAAAATGTTATTAGTTCAAATCAATCACATCAAGTTATATAATTTACTTGTTTTTCTACACAAGTAAATCTCGCGACAAGCTTTTATATCATATAAATTGTGTAATCCGTTATAAGTTGATAGTAAAAGTTTAAAGTAAAATTTTCTTTTTTTCTTTTTAGAGCATTTAAATAAAAGCGTCTTTTTTAAAAAAGGTTCCGTACTATTCATTTATATTTTTCTTTTAAGCGCATTTCAATAAAAGCTTGTTTTTTAAAAAGCGATTATGTACTTTTAATATAAGTATATTAAAACTAGCATTCGTATTCTTATGAGTCCTTTCATTTGATACCCATATTGAAGGCAAGCATTAAAAACTTTTTCGACTTATTCTCAGCAAGACCTCCCATTTGATACTCATATTGTAGGAATGCATTAAAAATAATTAGTTAGGGGACGCAAATGAAACAACTTAATTATATATAAAAAAAAGTAAATATTTGGATTTCAGTAATTTGGTCATAACTTGGGCATTTTTCAACCGATTTGATAGATTTATATACCGTCGTCTTTGGGAAGAAATTTACCATTTACATTGGTAATAAAACTTGGACTCGAAAAGGTCTACGGTTCCCGAAAACAGGTATTTTTCTTAAAAAAAATTATATTTTGGTAATAACTTTTTTGTATCTGAACCGATTTTTCCGAGTTCTTGAGCAAATATGTTCTACTAAAAATTTTCGATCTTTTGATATATTAGACGTGTCCATAGGTCATATAACAGCTCTAAAATTTTAGTTTTTATAAAAATTTTGATGGTTTTTAGCCCATTTTTTGTGTATTTTGCTAATAACTTAACCATTTCTTAGCCGATTTGATAGATTTATATACCCACGTCTTTAAGAAGAAATTTACCATTTACTTAGATTATAAAAGTTGGACTCGGGAAGATCTATTGTTCCCGAAAATGGGTATGTTTCAAAAAAAAAATTTTATTTTGGGGATTACTTTTCCATTTTTGGGAAAAAACTTTCGGGGTTGTCGGGAAATATATTCTGCTAAAAATTTCTGAAATTCTGGTATTTAAAACGTGTTCATATGTCATACTAGAGCCCTAAAATTTTACATTTTGAGTATTTTCAATAATGTCTTTGTACGGGAGGTACCACGCCCACTTTTCCAATCCCGCCCATTTTTTTAGAGAGTTTGTGTATTGGCAAGCAAGATGTTTGTACCAAATTTCAAAGCCGTAGCTCTTGCCGTTCTCGAGATATGCAGAAAAAAGAATTTAAAAAACAACAACAACATGGGATTTATGGGAAAAATTAGAGGTAGTCGTGGTTTTTTGCTCATATCTCAGCCATTTATGGACCGATCTTCCTGAATTTCAATAGCAAACAAATCCGGACTATATGTGACATAAATGTATAACAACCTAGCCTTCATCATATCTGGGGTCTTCGGAAAACCCATTTCAACGGACAGACAGAAGGACAGACGGACAACCGGATTTGAACTTCCCTTCTCATAAGAAGCCAGAATATATATACTTTATATGGGCTTAGATCAATATTGTAGAAATTACAAACGTACGGACAAAGTTATATATACCCTTTTACCTTCGGTGAAGGGTATAATAATAAGAGAAAACATTTTCAAATTTATGCGGCATTTTAAGAACAAAATACTTTAAAAAACAAAAAAATAATAGCAATTGCACAATTTTCAAATCAAAATAATATTAAAAAAATGAACAAATAGCAATAGTTATTATTATTATTCATGTGTTATATGTATTATATTTTAAAAGATGTGATAATATAAGTTTTATTTTTTGCTTTTATTTTATAAGAACTAAAAACCCTTTTTAAAAAACACGCTTTTATTAAAATGCGCTAAAAAGAAATAAGCTTTAACTATCAACTTATAACATCATTAATAAATTTATATGATATAAAAGCTTGTCGCTTGTCTTTACACAATTTATTTGATTTAAAAGCTTGTCGCGAGATTTAAGTACTAGTATTTACTTCGTTTGAAAATGTTATTAGTTCAAATCAATCACATCAAGTTATATAATTTACTTGTTTTTCTACACAAGTAAATCTCGCGACAAGCTTTTATATCATATAAATTGTGTAATCCGTTATAAGTTGATAGTAAAAGTTTAAAGTAAAATTTTCTTTTTTTCTTTTTAGAGCATTTAAATAAAAGCGTCTTTTTTAAAAAAGGTTCCGTACTATTCATTTATATTTTTCTTTTAAGCGCATTTCAATAAAAGCTTGTTTTTTAAAAAGCGATTATGTACTTTTAATATAAGTATATTAAAACTAGCATTCGTATTCTTATGAGTCCTTTCATTTGATACCCATATTGAAGGCAAGCATTAAAAACTTTTTCGACTTATTCTCAGCAAGACCTCCCATTTGATACTCATATTGTAGGAATGCATTAAAAATAATTAGTTAGGGGACGCAAATGAAACAACTTAATTATATATAAAAAAAAGTAAATATTTGGATTTCAGTAATTTGGTCATAACTTGGGCATTTTTCAACCGATTTGATAGATTTATATACCGACGTCTTTGGGAAGAAATTTACCATTTACATTGGTAATAAAACTTGGACTCGAAAAGGTCTACGGTTCCCGAAAATAGGTATTTTTCTTAAAAAAAATTATATTTTGGTAATAACTTTTTTGTATCTGAAACGATTTTTCGATCTTTTGATATATTAGACGTGTCCATAGGTCATATAACAGCTCTAAAATTTTAGTTTTTATAAAAATTTTGATGGTTTTTAGCCCATTTTTTGTGTATTTTGCTAATAACTTAACCATTTCTTAGCCGATTTGATAGATTTATATACCCACGTCTTTAAGAAGAAATTTACCATTTACTTAGATTATAAAAGTTGGACTCGGGAAGATCTATTGTTCCCGAAAATGGGTATGTTTCAAAAAAAAAATTTTATTTTGGGGATTACTTTTCCATTTTTGGGAAAAAACTTTCGGGGTTGTCGGGAAATATATTCTGCTAAAAATTTCTGAAATTCTGGTATCTAAAACGTGTTCATATGTCATACTAGAGCCCTAAAATTTTACATTTTGAGTATTTTCAATAATGTCTTTGTACGGGAGGTACCACGCCCACTTTTCCAATCCCGCCCATTTTTTTAGATAGTTTGTGTATTGGCAAGCAAGATGTTTGTACCAAATTTCAAAGCCGTAGCTCTTGCCGTTCTCGAGATATGCAGAAAAAAGAATTTAAAAAACAACAACAACATGGGATTTATGGGAAAAATTAGAGGTAGTCGTGGTTTTTTGCTCATATCTCAGCCATTTATGGACCGATCTTCCTGAATTTCAATAGCAAACAAATCCGGACTATATGTGACATAAATGTATAACAACGTAGCCTTCATCATATCTGGGGTCTTCGGAAAACCCATTTCAACGGACAGACAGACGGACAGACGGACAACCGGATTTGAACTTCCCTTCTCATAAGAAGCCAGAATATATATACTTTATATGGGCTTAGATCAATATTGTAGAAATTACAAACGTACGGACAAAGTTATATATACCCTTTTACCTTCGGTGAAGGGTATAATAATAAGAGAAAACATTTTCAAATTTATGCGGCATTTTAAGAACAAAATACTTTAAAAAACAAAAAAATAATAGCAATTGCACAATTTTCAAATCAAAATAATATTAAAAAAATGAACAAATAGCAATAGTTATTATTATTATTCATGTGTTATATGTATTATATTTTAAAAGATGTGATAATATAAGTTTTATTTTTTGCTTTTATTTTATAAGAACTAAAAAACCTTTTTAAAAAACACGCTTTTATTAAAATGCGCTAAAAAGAAAAAAGAAATAAGCTTTAACTATCAACTTATAACATCATTAATAAATTTATATGATATAAAAGCTTGTCGCTTGTCTTTACACAATTTATTTGATTTAAAAGCTTGTCGCGAGATTTAAGTACTAGTATTTACTTCGTTTGAAAATGTTATTAGTTCAAATCAATCACATCAAGTTATATAATTTACTTGTTTTTCTACACAAGTAAATCTCGCGACAAGCTTTTATATCATATAAATTGTGTAATCCGTTATAAGTTGATAGTAAAAGTTTAAAGTAAAATTTTCTTTTTTTCTTTTTAGAGCATTTAAATAAAAGCGTCTTTTTTAAAAAAGGTTCCGTACTATTCATTTATATTTTTCTTTTAAGCGCATTTCAATAAAAGCTTGTTTTTTAAAAAGCGATTATGTACTTTTAATATAAGTATATTAAAACTAGCATTCGTATTCTTATGAGTCCTTTCATTTGATACCCATATTGAAGGCAAGCATTAAAAACTTTTTCGACTTATTCTCAGCAAGACCTCCCATTTGATACTCATATTGTAGGAATGCATTAAAAATAATTAGTTAGGGGACGCAAATGAAACAACTTAATTATATATAAAAAAAAGTAAATATTTGGATTTCAGTAATTTGGTCATAACTTGGGCATTTTTCAACCGATTTGATAGATTTATATACCGACGTCTTTGGGAAGAAATTTACCATTTACATTGGTAATAAAACTTGGACTCGAAAAGGTCTACGGTTCCCGAAAACAGGTATTTTTCTTAAAAAAAATTATATTTTGGTAATAACTTTTTTGTATCTGAACCGATTTTTCCGAGTTCTTGAGCAAATATGTTCTACTAAAAATTTTCGATCTTTTGATATATTAGACGTGTCCATAGGTCATATAACAGCTCTAAAATTTTAGTTTTTATAAAAATTTTGATGGTTTTTAGCCCATTTTTTGTGTATTTTGCTAATAACTTAACCATTTCTTAGCCGATTTGATAGATTTATATACCCACGTCTTTAAGAAGAAATTTACCATTTACTTAGATTATAAAAGTTGGACTCGGGAAGATCTATTGTTCCCGAAAATGGGTATGTTTCAAAAAAAAAATTTTATTTTGGGGATTACTTTTCCATTTTTGGGAAAAAACTTTCGGGGTTGTCGGGAAATATATTCTGCTAAAAATTTCTGAAATTCTGGTATTTAAAACGTGTTCATATGTCATACTAGAGCCCTAAAATTTTACATTTTGAGTATTTTCAATAATGTCTTTGTACGGGAGGTACCACGCCCACTTTTCCAATCCCGCCCATTTTTTTAGAGAGTTTGTGTATTGGCAAGCAAGATGTTTGTACCAAATTTCAAAGCCGTAGCTCTTGCCGTTCTCGAGATATGCAGAAAAAAGAATTTAAAAAACAACAACAACATGGGATTTATGGGAAAAATTAGAGGTAGTCGTGGTTTTTTGCTCATATCTCAGCCATTTATGGACCGATCTTCCTGAATTTCAATAGCAAACAAATCCGGACTATATGTGACATAAATGTATAACAACCTAGCCTTCATCATATCTGGGGTCTTCGGAAAACCCATTTCAACGGACAGACAGAAGGACAGACGGACAACCGGATTTGAACTTCCCTTCTCATAAGAAGCCAGAATATATATACTTTATATGGGCTTAGATCAATATTGTAGAAATTACAAACGTACGGACAAAGTTATATATACCCTTTTACCTTCGGTGAAGGGTATAATAATAAGAGAAAACATTTTCAAATTTATGCGGCATTTTAAGAACAAAATACTTTAAAAAACAAAAAAATAATAGCAATTGCACAATTTTCAAATCAAAATAATATTAAAAAAATGAACAAATAGCAATAGTTATTATTATTATTCATGTGTTATATGTATTATATTTTAAAAGATGTGATAATATAAGTTTTATTTTTTGCTTTTATTTTATAAGAACTAAAAACCCTTTTTAAAAAACACGCTTTTATTAAAATGCGCTAAAAAGAAATAAGCTTTAACTATCAACTTATAACATCATTAATAAATTTATATGATATAAAAGCTTGTCGCTTGTCTTTACACAATTTATTTGATTTAAAAGCTTGTCGCGAGATTTAAGTACTAGTATTTACTTCGTTTGAAAATGTTATTAGTTCAAATCAATCACATCAAGTTATATAATTTACTTGTTTTTCTACACAAGTAAATCTCGCGACAAGCTTTTATATCATATAAATTGTGTAATCCGTTATAAGTTGATAGTAAAAGTTTAAAGTAAAATTTTCTTTTTTTCTTTTTAGAGCATTTAAATAAAAGCGTCTTTTTTAAAAAAGGTTCCGTACTATTCATTTATATTTTTCTTTTAAGCGCATTTCAATAAAAGCTTGTTTTTTAAAAAGCGATTATGTACTTTTAATATAAGTATATTAAAACTAGCATTCGTATTCTTATGAGTCCTTTCATTTGATACCCATATTGAAGGCAAGCATTAAAAACTTTTTCGACTTATTCTCAGCAAGACCTCCCATTTGATACTCATATTGTAGGAATGCATTAAAAATAATTAGTTAGGGGACGCAAATGAAACAACTTAATTATATATAAAAAAAAGTAAATATTTGGATTTCAGTAATTTGGTCATAACTTGGGCATTTTTCAACCGATTTGATAGATTTATATACCGACGTCTTTGGGAAGAAATTTACCATTTACATTGGTAATAAAACTTGGACTCGAAAAGGTCTACGGTTCCCGAAAATAGGTATTTTTCTTAAAAAAAATTATATTTTGGTAATAACTTTTTTGTATCTGAAACGATTTTTCGATCTTTTGATATATTAGACGTGTCCATAGGTCATATAACAGCTCTAAAATTTTAGTTTTTATAAAAATTTTGATGGTTTTTAGCCCATTTTTTGTGTATTTTGCTAATAACTTAACCATTTCTTAGCCGATTTGATAGATTTATATACCCACGTCTTTAAGAAGAAATTTACCATTTACTTAGATTATAAAAGTTGGACTCGGGAAGATCTATTGTTCCCGAAAATGGGTATGTTTCAAAAAAAAAATTTTATTTTGGGGATTACTTTTCCATTTTTGGGAAAAAACTTTCGGGGTTGTCGGGAAATATATTCTGCTAAAAATTTCTGAAATTCTGGTATCTAAAACGTGTTCATATGTCATACTAGAGCCCTAAAATTTTACATTTTGAGTATTTTCAATAATGTCTTTGTACGGGAGGTACCACGCCCACTTTTCCAATCCCGCCCATTTTTTTAGATAGTTTGTGTATTGGCAAGCAAGATGTTTGTACCAAATTTCAAAGCCGTAGCTCTTGCCGTTCTCGAGATATGCAGAAAAAAGAATTTAAAAAACAACAACAACATGGGATTTATGGGAAAAATTAGAGGTAGTCGTGGTTTTTTGCTCATATCTCAGCCATTTATGGACCGATCTTCCTGAATTTCAATAGCAAACAAATCCGGACTATATGTGACATAAATGTATAACAACCTAGCCTTCATCATATCTGGGGTCTTCGGAAAACCCATTTCAACGGACAGACAGACGGACAGACGGACAACCGGATTTGAACTTCCCTTCTCATAAGAAGCCAGAATATATATACTTTATATGGGCTTAGATCAATATTGTAGAAATTACAAACGTACGGACAACGTTATATATACCCTTTTACCTTCGGTGAAGGGTATAATAATAAGAGAAAACATTTTCAAATTTATGCGGCATTTTAAGAACAAAATACTTTAAAAAACAAAAAAATAATAGCAATTGCACAATTTTCAAATCAAAATAATATTAAAAAAATGAACAAATAGCAATAGTTATTATTATTATTCATGTGTTATATGTATTATATTTTAAAAGATGTGATAATATAAGTTTTATTTTTTGCTTTTATTTTATAAGAACTAAAAAACCTTTTTAAAAAACAAGCTTTTATTAAAATGCGCTAAAAAGAAAAAAGAAATAAGCTTTAACTATCAACTTATAACATCATTAATAAATTTATATGATATAAAAGCTTGTCGCTTGTCTTTACACAATTTATTTGATTTAAAAGCTTGTCGCGAGATTTAAGTACTAGTATTTACTTCGTTTGAAAATGTTATTAGTTCAAATCAATCACATCAAGTTATATAATTTACTTGTTTTTCTACACAAGTAAATCTCGCGACAAGCTTTTATATCATTTAAATTGTGTAATCCGTTATAAGTTGATAGTAAAAGTTTAAAGTAAAATTTTCTTTTTTTCTTTTTAGAGCATTTAAATAAAAGCGTCTTTTTTAAAAAAGGTTCCGTACTATTCATTTATATTTTTCTTTTAAGCGCATTTCAATAAAAGCTTGTTTTTTAAAAAGCGATTATGTACTTTTAATATAAGTATATTAAAACTAGCATTCGTATTCTTATGAGTCCTTTCATTTGATACCCATATTGAAGGCAAGCATTAAAAACTTTTTCGACTTATTCTCAGCAAGACCTCCCATTTGATACTCATATTGTAGGAATGCATTAAAAATAATTAGTTAGGGGACGCAAATGAAACAACTTAATTATATATAAAAAAAAGTAAATATTTGGATTTCAGTAATTTGGTCATAACTTGGGCATTTTTCAACCGATTTGATAGATTTATATACCGACGTCTTTGGGAAGAAATTTACCATTTACATTGGTAATAAAACTTGGACTCGAAAAGGTCTACGGTTCCCGAAAACAGGTATTTTTCTTAAAAAAAATTATATTTTGGTAATAACTTTTTTGTATCTGAACCGATTTTTCCGAGTTCTTGAGCAAATATGTTCTACTAAAAATTTTCGATCTTTTGATATATTAGACGTGTCCATAGGTCATATAACAGCTCTAAAATTTTAGTTTTTATAAAAATTTTGATGGTTTTTAGCCCATTTCTTGTGTATTTTGCTAATAACTTAACCATTTCTTAACCGATTTGATAGATTTATATACCCACGTCTTTAAGAAGAAATTTACCATTTACTTAGATTATAAAAGTTGGACTCGGGAAGATCTATTGTTCCCGAAAATGGGTATGTTTCAAAAAAAAAATTTTATTTTGGGGATTACTTTTCCATTTTTGGGAAAAAACTTTCGGGGTTGTCGGGAAATATATTCTGCTAAAAATTTCTGAAATTCTGGTATCTAAAACGTGTTCATATGTCATACTAGAGCCCTAAAATTTTACATTTTGAGTATTTTCAATAATGTCTTTGTACGGGAGGTACCAAGCCCACTTTTCCAATCCCGCCCATTTTTTTGAGAGAGTTTGTGTATTGGCAAGCAAGATGTTTGTACCAAATTTCAAAGCCGTAGCTCTTGCCGTTCTCGAGATATGCAGAAAAAAGAATTTAAAAAACAACAACAACATGGGATTTATGGGAAAAATTAGAGGTAGTCGTGGTTTTTTGCTCATATCTCAGCCATTTATGGACCGATCTTCCTGAATTTCAATAGCAAACAAATCCGGACTATATGTGACATAAATGTATAACAACCTAGCCTTCATCATATCTGGGGTCTTCGGAAAACCCATTTCAACGGACAGACAGAAGGACAGACGGACAGACGGACAACCGGATTTGAACTTCCCTTCTCATAAGAAGCCAGAATATATATACTTTATATGGGCTTAGATCAATATTGTAGAAATTACAAACGTACGGACAAAGTTATATATACCCTTTTACCTTCGGTGAAGGGTATAATAATAAGAGAAAACATTTTCAAATTTATGCGGCATTTTAAGAACAAAATACTTTAAAAAACAAAAAAATAATAGCAATTGCACAATTTTCAAATCAAAATAATATTAAAAAAATGAACAAATAGCAATAGTTATTATTATTATTCATGTGTTATATGTATTATATTTTAAAAGATGTGATAATATAAGTTTTATTTTTTGCTTTTATTTTATAAGAACTAAAAAACCTTTTTAAAAAACAAGCTTTTATTAAAATGCGCTAAAAAGAAAAAAGAAATAAGCTTTAACTATCAACTTATAACATCATTAATAAATTTATATGATATAAAAGCTTGTCGCTTGTCTTTACACAATTTATTTGATTTAAAAGCTTGTCGCGAGATTTAAGTACTAGTATTTACTTCGTTTGAAAATGTTATTAGTTCAAATCAATCACATCAAGTTATATAATTTACTTGTTTTTCTACACAAGTAAATCTCGCGACAAGCTTTTATATCATATAAATTGTGTAATCCGTTATAAGTTGATAGTAAAAGTTTAAAGTAAAATTTTCTTTTTTTCTTTTTAGAGCATTTAAATAAAAGCGTCTTTTTTAAAAAAGGTTCCGTACTATTCATTTATATTTTTCTTTTAAGCGCATTTCAATAAAAGCTTGTTTTTTAAAAAGCGATTATGTACTTTTAATATAAGTATATTAAAACTAGCATTCGTATTCTTATGAGTCCTTTCATTTGATACCCATATTGAAGGCAAGCATTAAAAACTTTTTCGACTTATTCTCAGCAAGACCTCCCATTTGATACTCATATTGTAGGAATGCATTAAAAATAATTAGTTAGGGGACGCAAATGAAACAACTTAATTATATATAAAAAAAAGTAAATATTTGGATTTCAGTAATTTGGTCATAACTTGGGCATTTTTCAACCGATTTGATAGATTTATATACCGACGTCTTTGGGAAGAAATTTACCATTTACATTGGTAATAAAACTTGGACTCGAAAAGGTCTACGGTTCCCGAAAACAGGTATTTTTCTTAAAAAAAATTATATTTTGGTAATAACTTTTTTGTATCTGAACCGATTTTTCCGAGTTCTTGAGCAAATATGTTCTACTAAAAATTTTCGATCTTTTGATATATTAGACGTGTCCATAGGTCATATAACAGCTCTAAAATTTTAGTTTTTATAAAAATTTTGATGGTTTTTAGCCCATTTTTTGTGTATTTTGCTAATAACTTAACCATTTCTTAACCGATTTGATAGATTTATATACCCACGTCTTTAAGAAGAAATTTACCATTTACTTAGATTATAAAAGTTGGACTCGGGAAGATCTATTGTTCCCGAAAATGGGTATGTTTCAAAAAAAAAATTTTATTTTGGGGATTACTTTTCCATTTTTGGGAAAAAACTTTCGGGGTTGTCGGGAAATATATTCTGCTAAAAATTTCTGAAATTCTGGTATCTAAAACGTGTTCATATGTCATACTAGAGCCCTAAAATTTTACATTTTGAGTATTTTCAATAATGTCTTTGTACGGGAGGTACCAAGCCCACTTTTCCAATCCCGCCCATTTTTTTGAGAGAGTTTGTGTATTGGCAAGCAAGATGTTTGTACCAAATTTCAAAGCCGTAGCTCTTGCCGTTCTCGAGATATGCAGAAAAAAGAATTTAAAAAACAACAACAACATGGGATTTATGGGAAAAATTAGAGGTAGTCGTGGTTTTTTGCTCATATCTCAGCCATTTATGGACCGATCTTCCTGAATTTCAATAGCAAACAAATCCGGACTATATGTGACATAAATGTATAACAACCTAGCCTTCATCATATCTGGGGTCTTCGGAAAACCCATTTCAACGGACAGACAGAAGGACAGACGGACAGACGGACAACCGGATTTGAACTTCCCTTCTCATAAGAAGCCAGAATATATATACTTTATATGGGCTTAGATCAATATTGTAGAAATTACAAACGTACGGACAACGTTATATATACCCTTTTACCTTCGGTGAAGGGTATAATAATAAGAGAAAACATTTTCAAATTTATGCGGCATTTTAAGAACAAAATACTTTAAAAAACAAAAAAATAATAGCAATTGCACAATTTTCAAATCAAAATAATATTAAAAAAATGAACAAATAGCAATAGTTATTATTATTATTCATGTGTTATATGTATTATATTTTAAAAGATGTGATAATATAAGTTTTATTTTTTGCTTTTATTTTATAAGAACTAAAAACCCTTTTTAAAAAACACGCTTTTATTAAAATGCGCTAAAAAGAAAAATGAAATAAGCTTTAACTATCAACTTATAACATCATTAATAAATTTATATGATATAAAAGCTTGTCGCTTGTCTTTACACAATTTATTTGATTTAAAAGCTTGTCGCGAGATTTAAGTACTAGTATTTACTTCGTTTGAAAATGTTATTAGTTCAAATCAATCACATCAAGTTATATGATTTACTTGTTTTTCTACACAAGTAAATCTCGCGACAAGCTTTTATATCATATAAATTGTGTAATCCGTTATAAGTTGATAGTAAAAGTTTAAAGTAAAATTTTCTTTTTTTCTTTTTAGAGCATTTAAATAAAAGCGTCTTTTTTAAAAAAGGTTCCTTACTATTCATTTATATTTTTCTTTTAAGCGCATTTCAATAAAAGCTTGTTTTTTAAAAAGCGATTATGTACTTTTAATATAAGTATATTAAAACTAGCATTCGTATTCTTATGAGTCCTTTCATTTGATACCCATATTGAAGGCAAGCATTAAAAACTTTTTCGACTTATTCTCAGCAAGACCTCCCATTTGATACTCATATTGTAGGAATGCATTAAAAATAATTAGTCTGCCATCTTTAGTGTCTTATCATGTTAGATTTAGAATAACGTTACACAGTTAACCATGCATCGCCATCTTAACTGAACGTGTTTAAAAATGTCAGCTCAATCGGTTCGAGGTATCGGCTTTAAAATTGAGTTGCAAGATTTCACCGAACAAACATACATTGCAAGTTTAATTAAAGCTTTTAAAATACGTACATAAGTAGTTTCTTATAAACAATTTTTTTTATATTTTAAGAATCTTATTCATAAACGAATGTAATGTATACATTAAAAGTGTTTTTTCTATACTAATGTCGTGCATTAAAACTTTACTAAGATTTTAAAAACAAAGTTAATATCGAACTTGGTTATTTATTTATAGCAGAGTTCCAAATATTCACTCACTATTCACTCATGGGTAGGAATAAAAAATTTTATACACTGTTGTGTGCTGTTTTATTCGTGCTTAAAAACACAAAAAAAATTTTGCTTTATTCGTTCTTGTATAAAAGTATTTTCATTATTTTTCGTTTCTACAAACCACATGAGATAATAATAGAGATTTATTTTTTCTTACATTTGTACATGAGAGAATTTTTTTTTTTAACTGCTTTTGCTCATCTTGCATTCTTATACATACTTCCAAACATACACTTGCTATTCACATCATAATCTCTGTTGTGTTTTGCTTTATTCGTGTTTAAAAACACAAAAAATCTCTTGCTTTATTTGTTCTTATATTTGTATTGTTTTTTGTTTCCATGATACAAAGACACCAAAATAGCTCATTCAGCTTTTAAAAATGAAATGTAGAAACACAAGTAAACAAACATGTGTATAATGTGCTGATGTGACTTAATATTAAACAGTTAAATTTTGTAAATAATAAAAAACATACGCAATGCGTAATCTATGTTTATATCATTCTTGTGTTGTTTCTACAAAAAACATGAGATAAGACAAATTATTTATTATAAATGTTTGAATTTTACTATTCATACATAAATATTTATGAACGTTGAACAAAAAAAAAATTTTCAACAATTAGTGGCACGATTAGTTTTTTTTATGTCTTTTTTTTTGAAATGCAAATTTAGAGAAAAAAATTTTTTTAAGTGAAAATACTGCTCATAAAAAAAAACAAAAAAATAGGTATGATTTATTTTATATTTTTTTTTATTAAAGTTTTAAAAAAACATAACACAACACTTTTAAAATAAGTAATTCATTGAAAATTTGTACTGTTGTTATATTTACAATTGTTCAAAATAAAGTTGCAAGTGTTTTTATTTTCTTAATGTATGAAAAAACCACGAATAAACGACGCTTAAAAAAACATTTTTATCATGTACAAATCAAGGCTACAAATACTATTAAACAAGAACAAATGAAGCAAGCGATATTTTGTGTTTTTAAACACGAATAAAGCAAAATACAACAGAGAGGAACTCTTTTTATTATAAACATAAATGACAGCAACGATTAGCCTCTCATATTTTAGTTTTTACAAATTTGTACTTTTCTTTATTCACATACGTGCATATGTACAAACTGGAAAATAAAAAACAAAACTATTCATGTGCTTAAAAATAAAAAAAATTCTTAGCTATTCATTTTACAGTGTGAGAATAAAACAAAAAATTTTGCAAGCATTATTCATGACAATTTATCATGAATGTTGGAATTTTAGAATTCATGTATGAATATTTCTGAACCCTGATTTATAGGTCTTATTTATTACCTTAGTCGGAAAAAGTGCTAAGTCCATTTTTTCAAATTATCCAGGAGAGACAAAAAACTGTTTAATTTTTTATTTAGTAGACTTTTTAAAATCTGTTAATGCAGTTCTTTTCTTTAGTCCATCCTCTTAAATTGCCAGTAGTCGTGGGATTTTAAAATAAATCATTTGCGGACTTATAGGCTTTTTTGGACTTAGCACAATTGTTCTTTGAAATTTCATTATTTTAGTAGGGACTAAAGGGCATATTTTCCTTAAATATGTTTTCTTTAATTTCTGGTATTTAATATAAGGAATTGCTCCTCATGAAGCATAATTCGTTACAGCGGTGTTCGCTGTAACTAAAAAGGCTCAATAAAACTATAAAAAAAGTAAATGTATTTGGTATTTACAAGAATGTAGTTATTTTATTGGTGTTGATAAACAAAAAATGTATTGGTTAACAATAAATAAGAATAAGAACTATTAATTTAAAGAAAAAGAAATAAATAATTATAAAAAGGTATATTTTTGCGATATAGGGTACATCCAATTGCTTAAAATTATACGATTATGTTGAATTCAATAGTGTATTTATTTTAAGCGGAAGCTTCTTATGTTAAAAAAAACCTAGATGATGGAGATCATCATAAGAACGGTGATGGTCCTTGGGTAAATTCAGTTTTTAAAATTGCAGGTCTTCATATTTTCTTGCCGTTACTTTCCTTCTTTCGTTATAGAGTGGTTCCAAACTCGAAAAATAAATAGGTTTTATTAGCCATGTCACACAGTACAATTCCGTTCGGAAACGGAATTCATTGAGCTTTTTTAGAATTCATTTGCGGAATGAAACCATATTTGTTTTCATGAACTGAATGGGAGTTTTCTGTACATTAAAGGCAAAAAAACTATCAAAATTTACTTTCTATTAATAAACAAATATATTTTCTTCAATTCCGAACGGAATCATTCCAAACGGAATTGTAGTCTATGACATGGCTGTATATTTTTATTTATTTTCTGTGGTAAATTTTTCCACTTTTCGCTGAAACGAAGTTTATACTTTGTTTCACAATTTTTACCTCGTCCAGGCGAATAAATAATACAATACAAGAAATAGTCACCTTCGGTGTCAAAAAACTGTATAATTATGGTATTTTGCAATATTTTATATTTTTTAAAATTCACAAAATTCGACTGAAGACAGTAAATATTTAAGATTGTTTGTGTGGTTATAAAAAGGACGAAAAAGATATTGAAAATAACCAAAATTCTCAATGCATGCAAAAGCATTTAAAACTGTAATCACTTTCATATAACGAATTATATGAAATGCAAAGTAGATATTAAATATTGTAGATATTGCCAAATTGCTGTAATTCGTTATAATCCAACTTGAAAAGAAAAGACTTTATTAAAAAAAAAATTTGTTCCTTTCAACTGGACTTGGCATATTTTCTTACTTTTTAAAAAATTTTTTTTTTTTGGACTTAGCATATCTGCCTACCACTGCATTCAAGCAAGAAAAAACAAAATAATGGTATTATTTTTGCTTGTAAATTATGCATTTTGAATTATACTAGCTACATCAAAATCTCAATTTCGACGAAAAGTGGACTTAGCACTTTTTCCGACTAAGGTAACGATTTATAAAATTTTCTGCTCAAATGAAAAATTAGCATTTGGCGGGTTTTATATTAAGAACAACTGGCAACGCTCATGTAAATTGTAGAAAAATTGTGAAAAGCAGCCAAGGCTGTCAGATTTATTTTGATGTTTTTTTTGCCAAATTCAATGTCAATAATCGCCAAGGCCTTTTTTGCGTTTTTGACAACATAAAATTTATTTTAAAAAATTTTTCCCATGTTTTCTATAAATCCTAAAAAAAAAAATATTTCTTCTGAATCGCTAAAATTCTCCAAAAATGGGACAAAGTCGCCTTGATATATATTTTTTTGAATAAAAGTTAAATCATTGGTGAACATACAACAGATACAATAGTTAACAATAATCTAATTAAAGCAGCACAACGGTTTTTTGTGTTTAGTATTAAACAAATATTCGATATATATCTAAAATGCTATACACCATCAAGGCAATTCTTACTGTTTTTTTAACAATGTATATTCAAAATATCGTGTGAAGGTACAAAAAGTGCTATTTATATTCATATAATTTATAACTCGGTAACAACGTGTCAAGAAGTTCGTATTGCACTCCATTTTGAAGGGGAGTTTTAGTAGAGTAAATTATTAAAAAGAACTATTTCAACACAGACATTAGCAGTTGGAATTAAATGCATATAAAGACGGTCAAAGCAAGTTCTTTAAAATGGTACGTACCGGATTTATCTTTATAGCTAAAAACTTTATGCAAAACCTGATTTATATTAGATGGAATATCATCATTGATATAATCTTTCTAAATAACAAACGGTAAATTTGTCCAACAGTCTCAAAACAAGTTTATAGCTTATCAAATAGGCAACAAAATCGCCATATATTTTATAAGCCGCCAATAATCGCCATATCGCCAAATCGAAAATTAGGTCGCCAAGAAACTTGACAACCCTGATTGTATTATGAAAATGGGTAAGGCAATGTGGCAATGAGTAAAAGAAATAAGTATATTATAATTGCATAACTTATACATCACAAAAGTATTGTTGTTTCTTTTCAACCAGTTGTCTGGTAAACAAGTGACCGACTGATTCAAAAGACCTAAGTGAACGATGAAACTGACCGGCCGGTCAACGTTCATCTGACTGATCCGTTCAATTGATCCAGTTCGTTCATGACCGACACAACTCTTTATCATAATAAAATTTGGTATATCACAGTTTCATAAGACGAAAAATGGCAGTGTCAAATTTCATGAAGATCGTTCCATAATTTACCCTAGGTCCCATATAAACCCTATTCTCGGAAAACAGTTTATTGTGCCTAAAACCCAATAAAGCCCACTTTGGGAAAATAATTAAATTCGAGTAAAACCTTAACACATTTAGATATTTCGGTAAAATTTCTTCCAACTTAGATTTATATGCCCAGAAAAAATGAAATTCACTGTTAACGCTAAAACTAATTACGATGTTGTATTTAAAGTTATTTTAATTTATTTTTTGTAATACCAGTAATCAGTCTTCAGAATTTTGAGATGATTGGTCCATTATTTACCATATGTTCAATACAAATTACCCTTCTAAAAATCAGTTTATTTAGAAAAAAAAAAAAAAAATATATATATATATGTATTTACAATATAGAGCCCACTCCTGTCGGGTGAGGGTATCAAAGATTCGGCACAGCCGAATATAGCACTCTAACTTGTTTCATTTTTTTGCACCATCTTTTATGCCGAAATACAATGAACACAAAGTTGTTTATTTGGATTTATTTGCAAAACTGTTGTAAAAATTAATTTCTAAGTTTACCGCAACACTAGTAAATAATATTTAGGTAAGTACATAACATTATAAAACAAAACGATATTACTAAATAAATTTTTTTGCACAAAATAAAACGTTTGTTGAACTAATGCTTTGTTAAACGTGGTTTGTGTTTCGTTAATTTTGTTTTGATCACGCAATTTGTATTGATTGTAGCGGACTGTTATAACACATTGCCACTTCACTACCAAAAATCGGTTATTCTCTTTCTTCGATAAATTTGGTACATATATGTTTTGTAATCTGTGATCAATAGCAATAATGTAAAAATAATCATTGCGGATCTATTGCACTGTAAACTTTAAAATAGTTTTAAACAAGGTGAATTTATATCAGGAAACGAAACGCTATCTGATTTTGACAGATCAAACCAATTTGTTAGTGTTTTGTTAGGAATGGTTGACATTTCGAACCGTAAACACTAACAATACAATGCAAAAAACCTATGTTGTTTCTGTTGTTTTTGGATTGTTGTTGTTCGGATACCGCCTGTAGTTGAATTCGCCATTTTTATAAATATAACAATTGTTCCCAATTTTGCATCTCTGACGTTATTTTGTACTAAAAACACGTTGTGGTGAGTTTTATTTAATTTAAACTCACCGCTGAAGAAGCTGGTTTCCTGCGGAGGTTTATGCCTTTGATTGATGAGGTTTATGTCCATAGTGCAGTCACAAATTACTCAAATATTAACAAGATAAAAACCTACCTTTCCATTATTTGGATTAAAACCATATCCGCCTTGAAGTTAGACTACAAGACAGCGTTGCCATTTGTCAAGTTTTCCTTTTTTTTGCAAGTTTTTTGAGATGTAAAAAAGTTTTAAATTTATATAAAGTTTTTTCAAGTTTTTATAAATTAATGAAAGTTTTTTATAAATACATAATATAAAATTTTCAGTATATTGGATGAAAATATGAATTGTTTTTTGTGCAATTAAGCCATCTGCCTATATATTTTCTCTGACCTCTATAATTGCAACAGTGTTTACTCCTTCCTACCTAAAATATCCCAACTATATATTTAAGGTGCTGAAGTATTTTTTAACACTAGATTCATATACGTTACCTGGAGGTGATAATAGACTTTATAGTTTATTCTTTTAAGTTTTATGTTGAACTTTGTAAAGTTGTTTTAATGATGACTTTCTAAAACATGTTAAAGTTTTAGCACCTTTATGGGTTTTAATAAGTATTTCCTTGTAAACTAATTTATTGGATAAAAAGAAAAAAATTATTTTTATTTACTTTTTTCTATATTTTTAAACAAAATGAATTCCCAATATATTTTTTTGTGTTTTTTATTTACTTTTTAAACAAAATGAATTCCATATAAGCTTTTGTGTTTTCTTTAAAAATTTTGGCATTTTTGTAAAAACACGTTTTTTCTTGAAAAAAAAAAAGTTTTTTTCAGATATAAGAAGTTTTTTTTATGAAATATATATGGCACCCAAGGCGAATTCATTTACCAGGTGGTGTTGAAAGCACAGCTGTGCTACTTTTTTTTTCTTACTTAGAGAGAGAAATGTCAAAAGTTGCTTGTGTTTTTGACATATCGATCAACGAAAGCAACAAAAAACTACATTGTTGTGTTTTTGGTGTTGTTACTTGTTGTAGTATCGACACCACCGTATACATGAATTCGCCTTGATGCCACCGCTGCTACAAGAAATGAAAAATCAACACTAAAAAAAAACATTTTTTTACTAACCCACTTGCAACAATATTACTTTAATTAATGAGTTAGTGAAATAGAGACATAATGTGTTACAGAGTCAGGAAAAAATCAGATGTACACAAGGTTTCGGTCACTTTTTTCATTTTGCTCTTAATAAACTAATATAGACTATAACTAATATATCGGCAAGCAGTACCGGCTATTTTACTAGTAAACCGGTAATCTTTTTGTAGGGTAATTTACACTATCATACAAGTCATACGTATAATGAGTTTTGTTGCGGCTGTCAAAAAATCGAATTTAACATTTCAGTTTGTGTTCACATTATACTCATGAATATGTTCTTGTTAAAATTTAACCCTAATTAAATGAAAAGTGTTATTGTTTTCAAAAAATTAAAAAAAGATGAAGTCGTATGGGAAGCCATAGCACTCACACTTTTAGATATTACTTGAGTTTTAGACATATCGTCAGCTCATTACTGGTTTGACCTACCGACCATTTTTAAAAAAAATGAGTTAGGTATGAGGAATATATTTTTTGAATACCCTCTTTCTAAATCAAAAACCTGTTTCGCGAAAATTTTTATGGTTTCTGAGATATAAAGCATTAATTTTGCTGCATATCAACTGTTTCAATATCTTTTAAGTACTGTTTTGCTCTACAAGCCATTGTTTGGCGATTGCAGCAAATTCTTCATACAAAAACGTACAAGATATATTTTACTGTTGCTTTGCTGCATAGACCTACAAGCACAAAATATAATAATAAGAACATAAGCAAAAGCAAAATAAAATGACAACAAGAAAATAAATTTGGGAAAAATAATTTTATAAAATAATAACACCTCGTGTTAATAAATAGTAAAAATTTATAAAAAAAAAATATAAAAATGGAATCTTCTTCACCAGCTCCTACACTTCCAGATGAAATTAAGTAAGTATTATTTAAATTTTTACCATATTAAGATATTTGTTTAAATTTTTAATGCTTTTAGAATGATTTATGAATACTTTGAGGATGATGAAAATTGGACCGATTCTTACCTATATGACACATCTTTAACTCAAAAGCTACCGTTTAAATGTGCGTCAAACCCTCCACAAAGGGAAAACAATAACAGGTACATACTTGAATATTATTTTGTTTTATTTGAAAATAAAAGTTCATTACTTATATACATTCATATGTTATTCAGAATCCTTCCTTCGTCATCAAAGAAAAGGCAAACAAACCCTGAACTGTGGGAACGTAACGTAAGAAAACGGCTTCGAGAATCTGGACAAGCTTACGTTTCTATAAATAAGAAAGAATCTCCAGCAAAAACTCCTCAAAATAAAAATCGAATTAACTCAACCGCAATCAAAATGTTTATTAAACAAAATAATATTGATACCGTAATACAAAAGTTTTCAGAACCAGGACATTCTTTAATTCAAGAAGTGGACTGTGTTCATGGTGTTATTGACCGGTACTTAAAGAATATTGAAATTCATAGTCCTCTTCATTTACTAAATATGCTTAAAACAATGCCAAATAATAAAACAAAATTAAAAGTTATGGAAATACTTCCGGAAGATTTTCGCACATACTCGTTGGTAGCAAATAAAATGGACTTTCGACAAGTCCCTTTTGCTAAAATTAAAGTACTTCTATACAGTAAAAATAATGATTTATGTATACATTATAAAACTTAGACGAGAGGAAAAATATAAAAATGCAATTTTGGTTAAGTCTGCATCAAAAAATTGTTTGAAAACTCCTGAGAATTTGTTGACGCACGTTTTGAAAATATCGAAACCATCAATTATTTCCAGCGATAAAAAGAGAGACATAAAAGACTTGCTTATATTTCTTCCACATGTTGATAAAAGTTATTATAAAAATTTACTGAATATTTAGTTTTAAATTTTAAGTGTTTTTTCTTGATTCTATTTTACTTTTGTATTATTTAAATTGTTTACTTTGTGGCTTTTTATGTACCTTTTCATAACAGTAGAACTGCTTTTTCTGTTTTTGTAAAATAAAACCAAATAAAAAAAAAATTTCATTAATGTTGACTTTTTATTAGATTGTAAATATAGAAACATTCATTTCAACAATAAGTTACTCAATACACAGCAATAAGTATACGTATGCAGCACAAAAAGCCATTTTTTTAATTTTTTTTTAGAAAAGTGGCGTATGCGGCACAAAACAATCTTTTTCATTTTCAAAAAAATACTTTTAAATTCTAACTTTATTCATGAAAGTGAGCAAAAATTTACATTTTTCTTCATAACATATACCGGAAGCAGTGGTAAAACTATAAAAAAATTCTATCGGGTACATTTTGAGAAATCTTCATGCAAATCTTCTTTGTCGTTTTTCTCCACTCCGACTTTTTGGCATATGCGCCAAACCAATTCTGAGCTGACGATATATTAATACAAAGTAAAATAGTGTAAACTAGCCTATAAGGTAATTTACTATAGGGTATTTTACACTATGATACAAGTCTTACATATTTCATAATACATATGTATGTATGTTCTTTATAAGATATAAATCTAATCGGTTTTTTTGCGACTGTCAAAAAATTTAATTTAACATTACAGTTTTTATCACAGATTACACAAAGATATGTAAAAAGTGACATGTGAAAAAGGCCCAAATCAGTTGCGAGGGCAGCTTTCGATGAAAGAGACAAAAAGCGTTTTTTGGTAGTAAATTGGCAATGTGTAAAAACAGGCCGCTACAATCAACACAAATTGAGTGATCAAAACAAAAATAACAAAACACAAGCCACGTTTAACAAAAGCCTTAGTTCAACAAACGTTTTATTTTGTGCAAAAAAATATATTTAGTAATATTGTTTTGTTTCATAATGTTATTTACTTACTTTAATATTATTTACTAATGTTTGGATAAAATTAAGAGTTAATTTTTACAACAGTTTGGAAATAAATCTCAACTAAATAAATTTGTGTTCATTGTGTTGCAGCATAAAAGATGGTTCAAAGAGAAATGAAAAAGGGCAGCTTTCTAAGAAAGAGACAATGGGCACGTTCATAAGGCGTAACTGTTGTGTAACCGTTTATTGTTTGTCTTAGAAACGCATAGTTGAGCACTTCCGCTCAACACAACAGTTGGGTATTTGAGGCCATTTATTCCATCATAAAATTTTTTAGCTACCTAAAGTCAACATGTTGTGCTCAACCTCAACCTTTATTTTTTTCAATTGTTTATGTTTATCAGCTGTTAATTTTGCATTATACTCATAATGCCGTTTCTAAGACGAAAATGTTCGGCTCAACGGTTGTCAACAGTTTTCTAGCAGTTGAGCTCAACAGCTACGTCTTATGAACGTAGCCAATCTTTCGTCTCATGACGTATCTGTGTGTAATCTGTGGTTTTTATTCACACTATCACTGATGCCAACTTTTTTAGAGCTAAAAGCACTTTAAAATTTAAAAAAGCACTATTTTAAGCAAAAAAAAAAAAAAAAGCGTAAAAGAGCACTGAGCCATTTTTTTTTCAATTTAATCGTTAATGGAACGCAAAACAAGTTACCAAATATTAAAAAAATGGCGACGGTGTGGTTGGAGGACCATTTCCTTATGATGATCCACATTAACTTTAATGTGGATCATCATAAGTTGAATTTGAATTGAGTCAACAGTTTTTAAGTAATATTTGGATTTCTTGTATGTTTCATTGGAAAATATATCACTGCAGACACTAAGTGGTAGAGTGTAATCATTACAGCATGAATTATGTCGACGAAGTTCATATTTAATGTGAGGAATATAGTTCAAGGATAATCCGTTTCTAATTTTGGATTTACTTTTGTTCATCGAACTAAATTTTCTTTCAACTTCCGCGTTAGAATATGGCAAAAATACAAAATTGGACAAACCTAAGAGTAGATTTTGTCCTATTGAGTCTTTAAAATCGTAAAGTTCTATCCAAAAAGATCTGTTCATTCTTGATTTTTCCATTTACAATTCGTAATATTTTCCCAAGAATTTTTTTTTTTAATAAAATGTGTAACGAAAACATTTACATCGTTCTAATTGCGATTAAAAACCTTTGTCGTGAGCTTACTTAAATAATGTTTTTACACTTAACAAAATTACTACAGCATAATTATTTAAAGATATTGTAGAAAAAACTAAAAATTGTAAAAAGCAATAAAGGCACTAACTTAAAATTTAAAATGCACCAAGTTAGTGCTTTTTCTTAAGCTGGGATCAAACGATTGCCGCAATGCACCAATTTTCACACTTTTTAATACCCCGATCGTGTGACTGCACAATCAAATGCCTCATGTACCAATCGAGGGCAATATTGTGCTTACTTTTACCAATAAAATGCAACCCTGGTGCGGCAATCGTGTGACTACTTGATATGCAACCGCGCGTCAATAAAAATGACAAAAATGTACCAATATTTATTTGATTCTTGTGCGGCAAATAATTATTGGTACAAAAAGTAATAAATTTACTTTTGTGTGTTTCTTTTAGTAGGAATAAATTAAATTTATCAAAAATAAAAATTCGGAATTTAGCAAGTCATTTATAAATAAATTAATTATAAATTTTGTATTCCCGAATTTTTTTTTTAAATTAGCGCAATAGCTGTTAAGTACAATATAAAAGAATAAACACAGGAAAACGGAGCAAAATGTATTGAAATTCGTTAAAGCAAATTTATTTTTGAATATTAATATTCTCTTTTTCTTTATATATTTAAAATAGAATTTTACTTTGTTTAATTTTTGGGATTTCATATATTTTACTTAAAAAATTTTAAATAAAACTATTCAACAAAAATTTGTTTGAATATATGATACAATTTTCCTTTTTTAATGAACAAGCCAACTAGAACTTCCAAACAAATAAAAAAGCTACCACAACAGCTGTTTTCGTAGTTGACACAAGTAAGAACAATCGTGTGATTATGATGCGGCAATTATTGTACACATTTCGCTTTGTACCAACTAGCGGCAATTAAATTTGTATAAAACAGGGCAATCGTGTGATTTTAGAATATTTTATTGGGGCAATTTCATTATTGAGCGTCAATAAAGCACAATCAAAATAGTGTCATATTGGTGCATTTGCGGCAATCGTGTGATCCCAGCCTTAGTTTGGCACTAAAGATACAATTTTGGCGTTTCGAGGCATCAAAAGGCGCCATAAATAATGCCAACAGCACTAAGCTGGCATCACTTTACACCATCACACATGAGTTATAATTTCATTTGCTCTTGTTAAAATACAACCCTGATCAAATTAAAATTATTATTGCTTAAGGCTAGATTACACTATCTCACAAGCCTTACGTATTCCATAATACTTTGTGAGATGGAAATCTAATGAGTTTTGTTGTGACTGTCAAAAAATCTAATGTAACATTACAGTTTGTAGTCACACTATCACACATGAACATGCTTTTGTTAAAATTCAACCCTGATCCAATGAAAAGTATTAGCGTTTAGAAATTTTTCAAAAAACGATTAAGTCGTATGGGATGTCAAACTTTTTTCGTAATACTTGTGACACATTGCATTCACACTATCACACTTTGTCATATTACTTGAGTTTTTGACATGTATTAATACAAAGTATAATAGTGTAATCTAGCCTTTAAGGCTAGTTTACACGGTAATACAATGTATTACGACTTTGTGGAATCAAAATATTATGAAATTCTCTCCGTGTTTAAAATAAAAAATAAAAATCTGTTGGTAAGTATTTTTCATGTTTACACGGATGGTTTAAGTAAAATAAAGGCAAAGTGTGTTAATAGCAAAAAAGGAAATGGTTGCAGTTTTACAATATTTAAAAAAACAACATTAACATTTCCTGAGTTGATTCTGCTTGTTTTGGTAATTTTATAAAAATGTTACCACATTCAATATACACTGTTAAAATGCGACTCTGGTGTGATGAGAATACATAAGTTTCTAAAATGGTTTAGAAAATGAACATTTACCGACCGATTGTCATATTTTTATCCGTATTCTCTTTTACTCAATTCATTTTGCTTTTACATGATACGATTTTTCTCAGTTTACATCATTTTTTGACATGTCGTAACACTTTGTATTACCGTTTAAACTAGCCTTTAGATAAATTAAAAAGAAAAAATTAAGGCAATTCGTAATGCTGCTCTGGGCGGGGACGTAACTTGCGATCGTTGTCATTATTTTTTTTATGGCAACGATCTATTTATTTTATGTCTGCTTTTCGTCCGTTTTTCACATCATTGATTATATTGTGCTAGTTGAAAAAATAGACAAGCCGGGCAACTGGCGTTTTAACCTAATTCGGGTACGCTGAATCTAGTAGTGCGAATCGTTTCATAACTTAGCTCTTCTTTTCGAGATATACCGTTATTTCGAAAAGGAGGAGGTGCGTAAATCAAAAACGGTTTGGTTAATTGACCAAACTGAAAAAGCTGGAAGTGATGTTAGAAATAAATGATGGAGGTGAAAAATAAACTGGGGCTGAATAAGCAGGGGCCAAATTTAAGAATTTTATTAAGCCGCCATATTTGTATGTTTGAAATTCTTAAATTTGGTCCCTGCAGCGCGTAGGATGCTCCTAGATGGGTCAAATGTATGACCAACCCCAATTTATTTTTCATCTCTATCATTTTTTTCTAACATACCTACCACCTATCTCCATTCCTTAAGAGGGCTCCCATACAACATTTTCAATACAGACTAGAAAAATATTGAAGAAAAAGCCCGATAACTACCAAGGAATCGACCCCTTTTCTTGTTTTAAGATTAACCGTTTTGTTTGGCGGATACCATGTTGAAATAAGTGGGAGACGACGGGATTTGTGGTACAGTTGTATCAAATTTGGTACAATCGAAACTTTATTGGTACACTAATCCTTTTTTAGTATAATTGAAAAAAATACCCACAAATTTTTATCGTTTCTTTGAAGTGAATTAACTCACTTTTCTTTTCAACGATAAAATTTTTTATCAAAAGTTATTTTCGGGAATACAAAATGTATTATAAATAAGATTTATCTATAACGTGTTAAATTCACAATTTTTATTTTTGATAAAAACACTAGTTTCTATGCGCATTTCACTGGTTGCTTAGGCCAGATTGCCAGGAAACTTTTTCCAATGACTTAAGAAAAGCTAAAAATATTATACAAATAACACTATAAAGTGAATAAGAATTTTAAACACTCAGGTCTCACTTGTAACAATATCAAAGCTTCAACAAAGCCACAACAACAAACAGTGAGTTTATCTTGTCTTACATTCTCCTACAATTGGCTGGTTTTTCTTCCAACTCGAATTGTAGTTGTAATAGGGTAAAAAAAGAAAACAAAATTAAAAAAACAAATTGCTTTATAAAGCAACCTGCGATTTCAGTTTTTTTTTTAACCGAGTACACAACATTTTTAATTACTTATGTATCTCCAGCCCAGAACCAAAAATTATATTATTATTAATTGATGTTCATGATGTTATACTAACATATTAAGTACATACATACCTAAGCATATGTACTCGCATCCTTGTAGGAAGCCTGACATCAAGAGTCTCCAAATCGCCACTTTATCGATTGTTTTGGAGACATTTTTCTTCTTCTTTATTTTGTACAACAAAAGTGAAACCAACATGTTAAGTGAGAAAATTTATACCATTCACGATATTGTTGATCTTAAAAATATTCAACCACAGTCACTGTTTAAAAAAAAAAGAAAAGATTTCCATAGTTTATAAAGCTTGTGATAGGCGCCAATAAACAATTAGATTTCGACAAATATGAGCTTCATATTGATTTAGATACCGCAGTTTTTTGGAGAAAGGGTTTGGGAACAAGGGAAGAACACTCCTTAAAATTTGTCTGTGAATACTGTATTGTATCAAATGTTCGGAATAGAACAATGCATTAATTCTCTGAAGGATTTCTGTCTCTATTCTGTCTTTCACTGGATCATCATTCTGGCCACAGAATATTACAGAGCAGGGTTGCAAAATGAAAACATCAAAATTGTTTCAACAACCTTATAAATTTTTACTTTTTCGACTCTAATTGTACTGAAAATTTTTTTTTCTTATTTTGAATAAAAGCAACAAAAACCCTAAACATAATCGGCCATATTCCCGTTGGCGTTGTCGTTTAAAAACGACACAAAAACGACAATTTGGCATCACCGTTGGCGTTATCGACACTTATCGGAATTCAAACGGCATTCTCTAATTTGAAACGAAAATAAAAACGACAAAGGAACATTTATTTTTTGTCGTCACCATTTTAAGCGTCGAAATTAAAACGATTGTGATTAAAAGAAAAGAAAAATGAAGATAACTTCGTTGAAGCAGTTTGAAATTTTAGTTGCTGAAATGGAAAAGGAACCTGCTTATGCTAAGGGTTTTCGGAAGGGCATAAAACCATTAAATTTCGAAAGCTTTTGGAGAAAAATTTCAGAAAAATTGAATCCGCTAGGACCTCCAGTGCGTGACGGTGATGGTTGGCACAAAGTAAGTAAGAATAAAAAAACAGCAATGATTAATTACAATTTTGGTAACAAAATTGTTTAATACAATTCAAAGGTGTGGAAGGACTTGAAATTCAAAGTGAAAAATAAGCTGGTAAACAACAAAGCTGAAGCTAAAGCAACAGGAGGAGGAGTTTATAAGCAGGTTCCGTTGTCTCCATTGGAAGAAGCTGTTGCTAATTTATTAGAATTTGATAAACAAGTGAACCCGGCCGGTGATGAATTAGGATTCGGAGAAGAAGTACAGTTTGCGGCGTACCCAATCGAAAACGAAACTCCCAATACTACTTCGGAAAATTTAGTTATGACATCATCCGAAACAAACCTCAATCATGATTTGCCTACTGCTTCAACAAGGGTACAGTCCACATCCAATTCCAAGACTGCTGAAAAGGAACGGGTGACATTATTAAGGATGCAAACCGAAGTGCTACAAGAGCGATGCAGTCACTCCAAATCTATCAAGGGATATTTAAAAGATATCTCTATTTATCAGAAGAAGAGACTGCAAATAGAAGAGGAACGACTTAAAATATATAAAAGAAAAACAGAAAAAGAAGAAAAGCTACTGGAACTTGATGCCTCCATAAAGAAGAAGAAACTAGAATTATTGGAAAGACAATTAAATCCTAATAATTAATTTACTTTTATTGAGATTTTTTTTTATTTATATTTTTGTTTGAAATACATACATATGATAATTTAAAAAATTTTACTTAAGCTAAATTAAACTGTTACAAAAAAGAGTTTTTAATGGAATCTCTTATACTGGTAGCTTCGGTAGAATCAGCCCTTTCATTTTCATTACTCATAGCATTCGTTTCCCTTTCCTCTGAAGGAATTTGTGCATCACTATCGGGAAACGATGTATTGTATTCAACACAAATATTGTGGAGAGCTGCGCAGGCGTTGCCGATTTGTGTAATTTTTTGAGAATCATAGTGCAACTCACGTGCGCCAAGCAGGCACCGAAATCGCGATTTGAGCACTCCTATCACCCTTTCAATAATATTTCTCGCCTTTGCATACACCGAGTTGTAATGACTTTCTGCACTATGTTCATCCGCTGATCGCTAGGGCGTCATCAAAAATGGTTCCAGCGGGTAACCAGCATTCCCCTAAAAACTTAACTGTAATACTGATTTTACTTTATTTGAAATTACATACCGAGAACCCACGAATTGCGTTCACCAGCATCATATTTTTCCCGTAGAAACCTTCTAACACGGCTGGTGTTCCAAATTAAGGAATCATGAGCAGAGCCTGAATGTCTGGCATCTATATATCTTATACGCATCTTATGGTCACAGATCTATTTATAAATATGTAATAAAGAAAATAAGTTAGTAACTCAATTTTTGCTAGTATTTTAACTAACAGCTTTTACTTACTATCATTGCATTTATGCTGAAGAAACCTTTCCTATTGTAATATAAATGTTGAGAACTCTTGTTAGGCCCTACCATTTTAAAGTGCGTCCCGTCTACACAGCCTATGATTCCAGGAAAACCAGTTCGCTCATAAAAAAATCTCTTGCATTCTGTTATTTCATCATCCGACATTTCAAATTTCACCCAAGTTTTACAAATCGTGGTACTCATCGCATCCAAAACTTCAGACAAAATTTTACTATTCGTAGGTTGAGCTAGCGATAAGTTGAAGTCATTTCCAACGCTTAGCTGATATGACCCTTGTGCAAAGAATCTTAAAGCGGTTGCCAATTTTATTGTTGGTGTTATTGCTGACTTACGCATATTGCATTTAAGTTTTGGACGGATTTCTTCCAACACATATTTGAAGGCAGTTTTGTTGAGCCTAAATGTATCCACAAACCTGAAAATATACATAATTACGTATATTTATATATAAAAATGTTGCAATTAAAATAAATTTTCTTACACAGAATCAGGAATTGAGAAGATGTCAACTTGCTGTCGCAACATCCTTCGATGTGTATTCATATTAATTATTTCTTCATCTTCACTTGAACTTGAAAAATAAAATTCAGTGCTCGACATTTTTTTGTTTTGTCAAATAAAATTTTTAAATTAAAGGAAAAAACTTTCAAATTTTGAGAAACTATAAACAATAATAAAGTAAAATTTGGTAATGGTGCTGCCAAATTTTTTATTTGTTTTCGATAACTCCTCGTCTCCGTTTCGATATACTTCAAGAATGCCAACTTAAAAACGAAGCGACGATAAAAACGACAACGACATAGAAACAACAATAAGGACGACAACGCCAACGGGAATATGGCCGAATATAAAATTGTATATAAAAATTTATTTTTGTAATAGTTAAATTACCATTTCTATATAAATATTCATTTATAAATACTCTAAAAGTATGTATATGTATCTCTAAAACACTACACAACGAAATAGGTACATATGAAAACGTAAAATAAGTTACATAAAAAGTCTATCGATATGTTCATGAGAACAAATTGTTTTGATAACAAATCATTTGTTATTTTAAAACCCAAACAACAAGAATTCGACGAACTTAACACATATTTTGCCTGTATAAGACCGGAAACAGTAGGCAGATTTTCATTCGTTGGTTTTAATATTTTGGAAAGAAAAATCTTATAATGCGTGCAATTCATTTTTCATTTCCGAAACTTGAGCCTAAAAGTTGCATATATGTACTTTGATTTTTTAATATGGCTATATCTGCCAGGGATCTAAACTGTATATTAACTGAGTCAAAATTTCTTTATCATAATCTACTTTTACTCTCAGCACCTCGCAAAATTTTAAAAATTATTTTTGGCAATTTCCTTGAAATTATTCACCACATCACGTTCAACATTATTTGTGGAAATATAAATTTCTACTTCTGTTCCACAGTATATTTCTTCAAAAGGAGGATGATTTTCCTTAAGGTTTATATTTGATATTTCATATTATAGAAAGAGAAATTAAATTTTTTTAAGGGGGATTCGAAAAACCTGATACAGATGAATCGTAATTTAGAATTTTTAAATTCAGCCTCAAAAAAGTAAAAGCTAAAGCAAATAATAATCTAGATGTTTCCGCTGTTCCAATATTTTAAAATAACATGGACGTCAGTACCAAAAAATTCTTGAAAATGTATAGTATTCTCTTAGACTAGAACTATATCTAAAGGGGAAATTTATTTCCCAATAAGTTTGTCAATATCGTCGACAATCGAAAGGAAATTAAAAATATGTCATAAATTTTGACTGTACACCTTTTGCAGAGCCTGTCAATACAGCTCAATTATCAGTCTTTATACCAACCATGTTATTTATAGGAAATTTATTGTTTTAGAGTCAAGTTTTTGAAGACACTGCAGTCAGAGCTTTGCTCATCAAGTACAATATAATAGTACAAAACTCAGTTATATTATTTATGCATATTAAGGGGACCAGTAAAATTTGATACAATTATTTAGGTCTTTTGCCTATTTATTATGAATTTGAGAGTCAGTCAATTGAAAAAATTAGGTGAATGTGATAAATGAATCACAAAGAAATTATAGCAAAGATGAGTTGTCACTGTAAATCAAGCAAAACGATGAACTAGGAAAATTCCGTACAAACATACATAAATTGTACCAAATTAGTAATTAGTAAGAAAAGTACAACTGTACTAAATTTTGTAACTTGTTACACAAAGGTGTAAAAAGGGATGTGTGAAAATAAACAAAAGCATTAGTTCAATAAACGCTTTGTTTAGCAAAAAGCGCTAAATAAAAAACTTAATGAAATGTTAAAAAACCAATTTTATTAATTATTCTGGTCGACCAAAAAATCGGGTTTAAATAAAAGTACATATCGTTACCTAAAACGCAAAAGGCCCTAACTAACCAAAAATTAAAATTCGACTTTTTCATTGATTCTGATGTATTGCATAAATACAAATGTCCACCACAAATTTTGGAATCTTTCGACCAAAATTAGCGATTTTATCAACAAAAAACAAAAAGCCCTATCTACAAAATATTATACGATAAACGCTAATAGACATAACTAACAGTTTGCATTATATGCAACATTGTTATTTGTCAAAAGCACTGGTAGGTTTTACACGAAATATAGAAGACAAATTTATTATAAACAGTTTAAAGCAATTTATCAATTTACCATTCTAAATACTTTTTTTCTTCTCCTGTAAAATTTTCAGAATGTTAGATAGGGCCTTTTGCATTTTATGTAACGATATATAAAATGTAAATTCAAATTTGTTTTCAGCTTTGTATCATGTCTAGTTTTTTATGAACTTACATATATTTCGCTCAAAGTAAGCCAATAATGCTTATACATTTTATCATAACTTAAGAACCATTTGTGAAGTTTTTATTATATGGGGCATTATTTGTGAAGCGGCCAACCCAATTTTTTTGTTGGAAATTCCTTTATATTTGGCATAACTATAGCGCCCTATGTTCCAGTGGGAGTTAAAGGAACAGATATATATATATATATATATATATATATAGTTCTAGTAGATATGAATAAGCATGCGAAATATTTTTTTTCTATGATGTTTATTTGTTGAGTTACGGGGTGATAAAGTGTTTCGAACCTAAAATTAATCAAACAAAAACAAATTTTAAGTGATTCTTATAGAAAATCGATTGATCTTTAAATAAAAAACAATTACTTTGAAAAAAACAAATTTTTTTTTATCTGCAAAACCGGAAATGACCCACTTACATAACATTTTTCTAACTTAGTTCTAATTTTTTTTTAGCCGAAATTAGTCTATATCGTCCTTATTATATTCTAAAATTTTTATTGTGGGACATCTATTAGTTTAAAAGTTATGCAAATTTCTTTACATTCGTACATGTGGTTATTGCAATTTAGTACCCTGAAAGACAGGAAAGAACGAGTTTAAATTTTAATTTTTCTCAAACTTATTTTTGGGAATTCAAAATTTATAATTAATAAGATTTTTTTGACGTGCTAAATTCCAAATTTTTGTTTTTGATAAATACACTGAAATTTATTGTTGAGGGAAAGCTACTTTCTATGCGCATTTCACTGGTTGCTTAGGCCAGATCATCAGGAAGCCTTTTTTTCTAACTTCGACCTTATTTTTTAATTTTCTTTTTAGCGAAATAAGCCTGATGGGTACTTATTATACTCTAAAACTTTTATTATGTGCTCTTCATAAGTTTAAAAGTTATGCAAATTTTTGAATACGCCTAACACATCAAAACCTGAAATGACCCATTTAAATTTAATTTTTTAATACATTTTATTAACTTTTAAATCTATTACTAGCTACACTACACAAACAGGTAATACAAAATATAATATGCATGTTCACTTAAAGTAATAAAAAATATGAGTGCAACTTTTATAATTTTGAGTGCTTGACGAAATGTTTTTTTAAATCATATGCACGTAGATAACATAAATAATTATAAATATGGGTTTTCAATAGGTTAGAATTAAGATTCTCTTATCTGGTATTTAATGATGTTTTTTAAAAAACATATCAGTTCTATTTAACTAATTCAGCGTGTTGTACTGATTGGAAAATTATAATGGATACATTTACGGCCAATTACACCAAGTTCAGTTAAAACAAACTAGTACTTTAACTTCCAGTTAACAATATGTTTTTGACAGTTGTAACTGATAGTTAATTATAACTGAACTTGGTGAAAATGGCCGTTAGTAACAAATGTTTCAATCCTTTTGGCTTAATAAATCATGGAATGAAGAAAAAAACAAGGAAAATTTCTCAATATTTAGCTCAGAAGTGGGACTATACAAAACAAAGATATGTATTTGATCTCTGCAGGAAACGACTTTTAGCTGAAAATCCTTCACGAACTAAGAAAGTAACTGTGGATCGCAGTGAAAGTTTTAAAACACCAAGTGCAAGTTCGACAAGAAGCGAATACACATCTATAATTAACGAAGATCCAGCGATCCAAGAAATTTTAAAACAATTAAAGGTGAAATTTGGTGACCCTTCTACTTCTATGAAGACCTAGTATCATGGTCTTCATAGCACCTAAGTCATGGAGTGAAAATAAGCTGGCTAAAGAACATCAAGGCGACAAGCGAGAAAAGCAAAGGCACTTGTAGATGAGTTCGGTATCATGTCGTCTTCTTACCCACGAGGTGGGCGTAAATTAGCTATTGAAACAGAAAGTTTAGTTAAATGCTTTTATCTATGAAAAGACAATAGCAGAATGATGCCCGGTATGAAAGATTTTATATCTGTTAAGTCGGACGATGGGAGAAGAATGCTTGTACAAAAACAGCTTCTGAAGTGCAACATTAATGAACTTTATCCGCAGTTCAAAGAGGAATATCCGAACGTTAAAATTGGCGTATCAAAGTTTTTAAATTTAAGACCCAAACAATGCATTCTCGCTGACGCCCCTAGAGCACACTTGGTATGGTTTGTATTAAACATTAAAAAGTTAAATTTATGTTGAATGGTTGAAATATTTCCTAACAACAGGAACTGCCATAGAACCTGTATGTTATATTGATTGCCTTCGCATAATGATGTGCCCTGCAAATTCACCTCCTAATGAATGCTGTAAGTCTTGTCCTGGCTTGAATGCAATTCGCGATCATCTGAAAATTATATTCGTAAACAATCATGTGACAGAAGTTTAATTTGAAAGTTGGCTTATCACAGAACGGCTCACATTATCTACTCAGGTATTACCCTCTGATGACTTTGTAGATACCTTCTGTGATGCCTTGGATATATTAAAACCTCATGCTTATATTGCAGAAGAACAGGCGCTTTGTTAAAAAAAAAACTCAAGGAGAGTATCGGAGAAGGTGAAAAATCCTACAGTGTGATTTTGCAGAAAACAATAGTTTCGTAGTTAAAGATTCTGCCCAATCTCTTTATTGGAACAACGACACTTCGGTTTTTTATAGTGAAGTAAAACATGGAAGCATTGATATAAAGCTGGAATCACACGATTGCCACAAATGCACCAATATGACACAATTTTGATTGTGCTTCATTGACGCACAATAATGAAATTGCGCCAATAAAATATTCTGAAATCACACGATTGCCCTGTTTTATACAAATTTAATTGCCGCTAGTTGGTACAAAGCGAAATGTGTACAATAATTGCCGCATCATAATCACACGATTGTTCTTACTTGTGTCAACTACGAAAACAGCTGTTGTGGTAGCTTTTTTATTTGTTTGGAAGTTCTAGTTGGCTTGTTCATTAAAAAAGGAAAATTGTATCATATATTCAAACAAATTTTTGTTGAATAGTTTTATTTAAAATTTTTTAAGTAAAATATATGAAATTCCAAAAATTAAACAAAGTAAAATTCTAATTTATATATATAAAGAAATAGAGAATATTTATATTCAAATATAAATTCGCTTTAAAGAATTTCAATACATTTTGCTCCGTTTTCCTGTATATATTCTTTTATATTATCCTGAACAGCTATTGCACTAAATTCCCAATTGTTATTATTGATAAATTTAATTTTTATTTTTAATTTATTCCTACTAAAAGAAAAACACAAAGTAAATTTATTAAAAAAAGGTAAATGTTAGCGCGTATTGTGTTGTTTAATTGCCGCACAAGAACCCAATAAATATTGGTAAATTTTTGTCACTTTTATTGACGCGATGTTGCATATCAAGTAGTCACACGATTGCTGCACCAGGGTTGCATTTTATTGGTAAAAGTAAGCACAATATTTCCCTCGATTGGTACATTAGGCATTTGATTGTGCAGTCACACGATTGGGGTATTAAAAAGTGTGAAAATTGGTGCATTGCAGCAATCGTGTGATCCCAGCTTAATACTTCACAAGCATCTATTGGAAAAATCTACACAGAAAAAAACACTCGGAATAAATTAATCTTTTTATACTTAGTTTTAGTACGAGTCGTACTAAAAAATTGAAGTTAAAGTTGGTACAGTTGTACTTCTTTTTGGTACATTTTGACCTTGTAAAGTACCGAGGTACTACCGTGACTCATTTGATACAATTTAAAAATTTGTCATGGTTCCCCCTTTTTGAATTTTTAGTATAGCAAACAAGTTATTGAGACCTTTTCATTGCATTTATGTTGTACAGCAACACGTTAATGTAATGGGCGCTTAAATATGCGACTAGTATTGTGGTGTATAGAGCTCTTAGTCCCCGTTTACAGTGTGACAAGTGAAAGGCAGACAGACGAAGTTTGTTTGTAAAGGGCCGACGCTGTATGTGCGACACACTTTACTTTTTTCCTCTCTCGCCTACAAATTTCTTCTGTCAGCCTCTCACTTGCCACATTGTAATAGGGGACTTATGGTACCCACAGAGGAGGCAACATGAGTGAAAACCTGAAATTTATTGCGGAACAAAAGTGGCTTTATATATTTCTACAAATAATATCAATATTGATATTGTTAATGAAATTAAAGAAAATGCAAAACAATTTGATATAACATTTTGCGAAGTTTTGAGAACCAAAAACTTTAATAACAAAGTCTTAATGTGGTTTAATAACTTTACTCCTGAAAATGTTATTTCAGGTAAAACAAATTGTACCTCTTCTAGTAAATATGTTTCCGAATGAAATTGCAAATTTTGATACCATCAATAGTCAATTTAGAGCTTTATAGTACGTTTCCACTTACATGTTTTGGGCCACAAAACCACTTTTGCTGTAAAACAAGTGTTTTGATACTTGTTTTCCCATACATTTTTCATGTTCGAAAAACCCAATCAAAAACTAGTTTTGCTCCAAAACATATCGAAAATTTTTGAAAATCACGAATACAACTCTGAGTTATCCATTATTGATGATTGACAAATTCGAAAGAGTGACATATTTACATATTTAAGGTTAATGCAACTTTCCAGCTGATTTTTTATATTGCAACGTAAAATAATTAAATAATATAATAAAAAGGTAGTAAATGATGTGCTTTTATATACGTACAATTTCGTACATATGTATATGAATATCATATGAAAACAAGTTGTTTTACTCATAGTGGAAACATAGTATTAGCTGATGTCGAGCAACTGCAGTCGTTAAAAACTGAAAACATTTGCAGTTTTTGGTCGGTAGTATCTTATTTACAAAAAGAGCTGAATGTCCATATGTTTCCTGACATTTATAGAGTTGTTGCTGGAATTTTATGCATTCCACATTCGTCTGCAAATCTGGAAAGAGTTTTCTTTTCAAAATATAATAAAAACTAGGGAAAGAAACAGTGCCAACATTATCAATTCTCATACAAACAAGGGATTGGTTAAGATCAACAAATTCATGCTTCTATGATGTAAATTCCAAATAGTTTATTAACTAAATAAATAAGTGCCTGATTTTGATCTCATATATTTATAAGACTTTTATGTACCTTATTTTATTCATACGTAATGTATGTTAATGTTAAGTTTTTTTTCTTTTTGTGTACAATTGAATTTTTATCAGTGTTGCCACTTTGTGGGTAATTACCCGAATTTGGTGTAATTTTTACTCTCGTGGGTAGAGCGTGGGTAATTTCTTTGAGGTGTAGATCAGGTATAATTTGAAATTCTTTCAATTTAAAACAAATAATATAACGATTTGATTTTAGTGATAAAATTTAAACCATTAAGGATATCGTTGATCTAAAAAAGTATATTCAACCAAAGTCAGTGTTTATTAAAAAAAAGATTTCCGCCTGATGGAAAATTGGATTTCGATTAATATGAGCTTGAAAGTTATTTAAAACCCGAAGTTTATTGGAAAATTAAAGTACATATTTTATACTAAAAAAACTCCTGGAGAAATATATGTTTCCAATATTACAAAAAGTAAAACATTTTGTGTTTGCTTTTACATTTAAGATGCTTAAGTTGAGAAATATTTATCTCTAGATAAATGGAAGAAGATTTTATATATTAAGTTTTTGTTTAATTTTTATTAATGTGTTTGAGATTTTTAATGTTATTTTTGTTAAATTATTTTGAATAACTATATGAATCTTAGAAGCATGACTAATATTGATCTTATTGCAGTGAAAATGGTATTATGAGTTTATGCTGCTGCATGAAACACATACAAATATTTGTTGAAGTATAGCATTCGACTTAGAATCAGTATCTGAGTCGTCCGTCCTTTTGGTCCATGTAGACCTTCTGCGCAAAGTACAGAACTCAACTGTTAAGATAATTGAATGAAATTTGTTCCATAAGTTTTTTTTTCTAACTTGTTCTTTCTCGTAAGTTTTCTTATAATTACACGTTGATTTGGTATCATGTGTGATATCATTTAAATTGGGTAATTTTGGTCCAAAAGTACATTTTTTTCGAAGCTGGTACAAAATTTTAAACCCCATTCAACATCCCTGGTACAAATAACACTAAAACGTACTCACTACAATCCTAAATGGGATAACTTTCTAAAATCAATCCCGGAATTTCTTAAAATAAGTAATTCTTAAACCAAGTACAAAAAAGATTGAAATTTTCGTTGGTATTGCCACTCTGAGAGTAAAATTACAAAATGAGCGTTTTAATCTCATATAACTAATCAAAATTTGTTGTAGCCACAACAGAACAAGAACAAACCCCATTATTTTGATGTTTAAATCTTAATAAATTTTACTTTTTAAGCTTTAAAAAGTAAAATGGAAAGCAAGAGTTCTCATTAAGTTTATATTCTTAGTTAAATATGTAAATTAAGTTTTTAAAGAAAAAATCATATTGGGCATGATGGTGGTGTTTTATAATTGGAACTTTGTAAGGTGTGAAACGGGTAAGTACATCAATCATAATAATATTCTTCTAATTTCAGTTTTGGCTTATTTCAAGTACGAATTCGGGAATTAATCAACTTTATAACATTTGAATCAAGCACATTTTGAGATTGATTCAATCTCAGTTTTACTTAAATCAATCTCATTTTCGGATTATTTTAAGACCGAGTTCGGGATTAAATCAACTTTATAATTCTTAAATCAAACGCATTTTGAGATTGATTCAATCTCAGTTTTACTTAAATCAATTTCATTTTCGGATTATTCTAAGTACGAATCCGGGATTGAATATGGATAAGTTGAGTATTTCGCGATTGAATAATCCGTACTTGAATCAATATTTCTGTATATTTTGAGATTGACTCAATCTCAGTTTTACTTAAATCAATTTCATTTTCGGATTATTTTAAGTACGAATCCGGGATTGAATATGGATAAGTTGAGTATTTCCCGATTGAATAATCCGTACTTGAATCAATATTTCTGTACTTGATTCAAGAAAATCTGTACTCACCGTACTATTGATACCGCTTCGGACTGAAAAGTAATATATCGAAAGAAATATATATGTATAGCTGATGGGGCCCCACAACATTTTAAAAATAAATTCGGTTTTGCCAATCTATTTTATTACAAACATGCTTTTAATACGGATGCGGAGATACACTATCACGCAACTTCTTACGGATAGGGGCCATGCGACGATATTGGAGGAAACTTCAAGTGTTTAGCGAAGCGCATCAGTCTGCAGTTACCTGCAAGTTAAGCAATAATTTCTCCAATACAATTATATTACTGGGCAAAATCTTCTCTAAAAAAAATGCAATTTACTACTACTCCAATAAGGATAAGAATTAGGTCGAAGTTAAAAAAAAGATTTCCTGATGATCTGGCCTAAGCAACCAGTGAAATGCGCATATAAACTAGCTTTCCCTCAACAATAAATTTCAGTGTATTTATCAAAAACAAAAATTTGGAATCAAAAAAATCTTATTAATAATAAATTTTGTATTCCTAAAAATATGTTTGAGAAATATTAAAATTTAAACTCGTTCTTTCCTGTCTTTTACGGTACAAATTGCAATAACCACATGTACGAATGTAAAGAAATTTGCATAACTTTTAAACTAATAGATGTCCCACAATAAAACTTTTACAATATAATAAGGACACTATAGGCTAATTTCGGTAAAAAAAAAAATAAATAAATTAGGACTAAGTTAGAAAAATTTTGATTTAAATTGGTCATTTCCGGTTTTGCAGATGAAAATTTTTTTTTTAAACATTTTGTTTGTCGTGCTTAATTCTCTTTGTTTAATAATTGATAAAAAAATACTGAAAATTATTGTTGGAGGATAAGCTATTTATATGCGCATTTCACTGGTTGCTTAGGCCAGATGATCAGGAAACGTTCTCCTAAATCATTTTAGAAAAGCCAAATCTATCAGCAAACAAGACTACAGAGGGAATGAGAATTACCTACAAACACTCAAAAAGTCTTTTTTGCAACTATATCAAAGCTTAAACAAAATACCAAACAATAAATCAGTGATGAGTTTTTTTCTTACATTCCCCACTACAATTATTTGTAATTCTCCCAACATTAATTGTAGTTGTAAGTGGGTAAAGAAAAAAAAAAACATATTAAAAACAAAAACAAAGTGCTTTTATTGTTTTCGCAAGAAATCAAAATAAAAACAATTTGCCAATTATCTAAAAAAGGGAATTAAGCACAACAAACAAAATCTTTTAATAAATAATAGTATTCCCACAAACAACTTTGATAATAAAATTTTTTTTTCAAATTAGTTTTGTTTATTTAAAGAACAATCGATTTTCTATAAGAAATACTTAAAATTTTTTTTTTGTTTGATAAATTTTTGGTTAAAAAATAATTAAGAATAAACATTTTTTTGAAAACGTCAATACTTTACCACCCCGTAACTCGACAAATAAACATCATAGAAAAAAATATTTCGCACGCTTATTCATATCTACTAGAACTACAGTTATGCCAAATATAAAAAAATTCAAACAAATTTTTTTTTATTGGGTTGTCTGCTCCACAAATAATGCCCCATATAGAAAATAATTAGGAATAAAATTTACTTTGTCATCCAAATAATATTTTTCTTATTTACAAAATTATCTTTTTCAGAATTTTTTTTTTAAGAATTCATAAAAAAATTATAAGGACGGACAACAATTTTACATTTTTATCGTTTATCAGAAATACAGGTATATTTATTATACTTACTGTATATATATTACAAATACAGTAAGTCATGAAAATCAGTAAACAAAATGTTAACTATATGTGATTGAATCAAACTGTGAACAGATTTGGATTCAGCACGCTAAATTCAATTAAAATCACATAATAAAGTTCTCTCCCCGACTTTTTTTTGTGTTTTGCCGACCAGTGTTATTAAAACATTATCATTTTTACAAAGCTTCTTCTGATATTTCAGGCAAAGTAAAATAATATTATATCAAATATTAAGTATAATAATATCAAAAAATATTTATTATACAAAGAAACACTTAAACACAATTCGAAAATTCTAGAAACATTAGTTTTATTTATGAAAAAGCAAGAAAATGTTTTGTTTAACTTTCTTAAATAAAACAATTACAAACAATAACACATATTTTTAGTTTTTCGTTGGACATTTGCTTCATAGCACAAAAAGATGAGGCTCTGTGCTCCCTATAACGTCTAAGGGAGCCAATACGTGTGAATGCAGACTAAAGGCCCAACCATAATATGCATAGCCTTGCTTAACCTACTGTCAAAAATTTACAAAAAGTCTCTCAAATGTATTTAAAAAAACAAAAACAAAATAAAAAAACATTTGATTCCGTACGGAATGTGCGATCAGTTTCGCACTTTGCTTAAGCAGATGACAATTTCATAAAACTTAACAAAACGTCTTCTTAAGTTCAATATGGTTTGCCACATATGATTTACATGTATTCGCACATTTGCTGAAGCCAACTTAAGCACATTATGGTTGGGCCTTAACAAACACTCAAAAAGTCTTAGTCGCAATTTACACTATGGACATTTCTTGTCGGACAGACGAAGTTTGTTGGTAAGGGGGCGACAATGCACGCTTACTCTTTTCCTTTCTCGTCAACAAACTTCGACTGTCTGGCAAGAAATGTCCATAGTATAAATTGCGACTTATTTGCAGCCAGAGCTGCCAATTTAGCTCTTTGGCGCTAGACCTAGCGCTTTTTAACTGCCGAAAAGGCGCATATTTTCCTAAGCGCTTTTTTATAGAGTTCTTAATTAGCGCGTTTCTTTAACATTTTTCAAAATTATAGATACCCAACTTTTTTGTATTTTTATTTGCATATATTAAAATCAAGGCACGTTAAAGCCCTTATGACACTACATTTTTTATTCATTGAATTGATGGAAAGAAATAGTAAATGTTGGAAAGAGCAAACTATAAAACTATAAAAAAGCTTGAAATGTCAATTTTAAGTTGAACAATTTTACATTGTTTTTGACATAACTTCATTTTTTATCGATAACTTTAGTAAAATTTTTACAGTTTGCTATTTATCTTAATACAGCTGAACTCTTTGCACTTGGTAAATTTTTCTATTACATTATATTTGCACTGTTCACCAAAACTAGAACAATGCATTAAAAATGTAGTGTCATAAGGCTTTAAGCAAAAATTTGTTACCGGCTTTCAAATAATTTTGTTATAAAGTACACTGAAATGTTTACTATATAATTACTAGGGCTTCAAATCGGGAAATCCAGATCGCGAAAATCTCGGGATTTGAGGGATTAAGCAAATCCTGCATCTCGGGAATTCTGTCTTATATTCCCGGGATTTTCGGGGTCCCGATTTTTTATATTATTATTATTTTTACATTTTTTTTCAATAATTTCCATAAAGAATTTTCTTACGTACATTTGTTAACAAAAGAAAGTTTTTGATACACCCTGTTGTTAAAAACTAAACAAAATTAATTGCAATTCAATTTGTTAATGAAAGAAAGTGTTTTGTGTACAAAATATCCATTAAATAAGTTTAAACGATGTTTATATAATTAAAATATAAGTTTTGTAAAACACAAATCAAAAAATCCGACAAAAGGATCGTCAGATTGCATTCTTTAATATTCTGAAGAAGTATTTTGAAATAATGAGATGTATTCTGCTCAACTTAGTCACAGATTACACACAGAAATGTCACGAGACGGAAGATTTTTTGTCTCTTTTTTAGAAAGCTGCCCTTCTTTCATTTATCTTTGAACCATATTTTATGCCGCATACAATGAACACAAATTTATTAAGTTGAGATGTATTTGCCAAACTGTTGTAAAAATTAAATTTTAATCTTGTGGCAACACTAGTAAATAATATTAATAACAGGGTTCAGAAATATTCATACATGAATTCTAAAATTCCAACATTCATGATAAATTGCCATGAATAATGCTTGCAAAATTTTTTGTTTTATTCTCACACTGTAAAATGAATAGCTAAGAATTTTTTTTATTTTTAAGCACATGAATAGTTTTGTTTTTTATTTTCCAGTTTGTACATATGCACGTATGTGAATAAAGAAAAGTACAAAATTGTAAAAACTAAAATATGAGACGCTAATCGTTGCTGTCATTTATGTTTATAATAACAAGAGTTCCTCTCTGTTGTGTTTTGCTTTATTCGTGTTTAAAAACACAAAATATCGCTTGCTTCATTTGTTCTTGTTTAATAGTATTTGTAGCCTTGATTTGTACATGATAAAAATGTTTTTTTAAGCGTCGTTTATTCGTGGTTTTTTCATACATTAAGAAAATAAAAACACTTGCAACTTTATTTTGAACAATTGTAAATATAACAACAGTACAAATTTTCAATGAATTACTTATTTTAAAAGTGTTGTGGTATGTTTTTTTTTAAAACTTTAATAAAAAAAAAATGTAAAATAAATCATACCTATTTTTTTGTTTTTTTTTTATGAGCAGTATTTTCACTTAAAAATTTTTTTCTCTAAATTTGCATTTCAAAAAAAAAAGACATAAAAAAAACTAATCGTGCCACTAATTGTTGAAAATTTTTTTTTTTTCAACGTTCATAAATATTTATGTATGAATAGTAAAATTCAAACATTTATAATAAATAATTTGTCTTATCTCATGTTTTTTGTAGAAACAACACAAGAATGATATAGGTACATAAACACAGATTACGCATTGCGCATGTTTTTTATTATTTACAAAATTTAACTGTTAAATATTAAGTCACATCAGCACATTATACACATGTTTGTTTACTTGTGTTTCTACATTTCATTTTTAAAAGCTGAATGAGCTATTTTGGTGTCTTTGTATCATGGAAACAAAAAACAATACAAATATAAGAACAAATAAAGCAAGAGATTTTTTGTGTTTTTAACAGTGATGCCAACTTAGTGCTTTTGGCACTATTTATGGTGCTTTTTGATGCCTCGAAACACCAAAATTTGTTCTTTAGTGCCAAACTAAGTAAAAGCACTAACTTGGTGCTTTTTCAATTTTACGTTAGTGCCTTTAGTGCTTTTTAAAATTTATAGCTTTTTCCTACAATTTTATTAAATTAATTATGGAGTAACAATTTTGTTAACTGAAAAACATTCTTTTATATGCCAACTGTTTATTAGGTAAGCTCACTACAAAGGCATCGCCCAGACTTGCAGTTTTTGTTGCAGCAATTTTTGAGTTTATTGGTGAGAGAGGTGAGAAGATTGGGTAGAAGTACTCAGTTTCATGTACTCTGCAATCCTGCTTTGTTTTGTAAATCTCACATCGATTGTTAATAAAAACGATGTAATTGTTTTCTTTACATATTTTATTAAAGAATTTGCTTGGAAAATATTAAGAATTGTAAATGGAAAAATTAACAACGAACAGATCTTTTTGGATAGAAGTCAACGATTTTAAAGATTCAATAGGACAAAAGCCATTTTTAGATTTGTCTAATTTTGTATTAAGAGTTTTGAGCTTGTCATACTCTAACGCGGAAGTAAATTCAAAATTCGAAACAGATTATCCTTGAACTCTATTAACTCAATTCCTCACATTAAATTTGAACTTCATCGCCATAAGTCATGCTGTAATGATTACACTCTATCACTTAGTACGAAAATGGTGCTCCGACAACGCCGTCGCCATTTTTTTTCAAATATTTGTTAAATTATTTTGTGTTCAATTATCGATTAAATTTAAAAAAAATGGCTTAGTGCTTTTTAACGCTTTTTTTTGCTTGAAATAGTGCCTTTTAGTGCTTTTTTACTTTTTAAAGTGCTTTTTGCTCCAAAAAAGTTGGCATCACTGGTTTTTAAACACGAATAAAGCAAAACACAACAGAGATTATGATGTGAATAGCAAGTGTATGTTTGGAAGTATGTATAAGAATGCAAGATGAGCAAAAGCAGTTAAAAAAAAAAATTCTCTCATGTACAAATGTAAGAAAAAATAAATCTCTATTATTATCTCATGTGTTTTGTAGAAACGAATAATAATGAAAATACTTTTATACAAGAACGAATAAAGCAAAATTTTTTTTGTGTTTTTAAGCACGAATAAAACAGCACACAACAGTGTATAAAATTTTTTATTCCTACCCATGAGTGAATAGTGAGTGAATATTTGGAACTCTGGTAAATAACATTATAAAACAAAACAATATTACTAAATACATTGCACAAAATAAAACGGTTTGTGTTTTGTTATTTTTGTTTTGATCACGCAAATTGTGTTGATTGTAGAGCAGAGTGTCCAAATTAGGGGTTTTCCCCCCAGATTTAGGGGATTTTATTTCACTTAGTGGGAATTAAGAGCGTACAAATTCTAAGGTGGAAAAATTGGGCGACATAAATTAATATTTAGGGGTTTTTTTTTATAATACAATAACTAAGTAATACTATGTATATTTTACAGTTTGCTTTTGGTTGAGCAGAAATAGTTTCTGAAAAGATAAAGGGTGAAGTATTCATGGATATATACGTGTCACTACTTTGATCTAACGCCTAATATGCTCAAACTTTTTAATTCCGATAATATGTACAAAGTTAACGAAAATGATTTGGCAACACTGGATACTTTTAAGAGACTATTCCAATATTTAAAAAGAAGCAGATTTCTAAAATAGAGTTATTTTGTTTGATATATGCATATACATTAGGGTAATGATTTATTTTTAATTTTTTTGCAAATATTAAATCGGACATGCCATAGCCAAAATGTCCATAAAAAATGAGTTGAAATTTAGTCTATATAAAAAAAAAATTAACTATGTATTAATTTTAACATTGTCACAATTTTAAACGGCTAAAGTATATTTTTTTCCTTTCCTTTTTTTGCCTTATGATATCGTAGCATTTTTAAAAAATGTAACTGAAACTTTTTGTATTTTGTTTTTAGATTTAACAGAAGAGCTAACAATTTTTACATTTGCACCTTCAAAACTCCGCTAATGTAGCAAAAAAAAACATATTTAGAAATTGCATTAAGTGCGGAAATTTTTTCTGCCAAAATGACCAGCAAACTCATACATTTCTTGTAAAAAAATGAGTAATTACCCAAATTTTAAACTGCTTAGAAATTGTTTTTTAAGATATTTTATTAAATAAAAATATTCAAGAAACTTTAAAATATTTTTGGGGCAATTTCAATAAAATGTTAAACATTTTGCGACTTTTGCTTTATTTAGGCATTGATATTAGGACGAAAAAAATAAAATGCGACTGAGTCAAGTTAGACTAATTGAAATGAAATTATGATATAAACTTTTACATTTTGAGGAATTTTTTCAAAATACCAAACTTATGAATTTGGTATCTGGTGGGTGGACTAAATGTTGTCCTGTACCCATGTTCTGTAACTTTGGTGAGAACTTCTCGCATTGAAAACATGTGAAACATAATATTCCATCGTTTCTCGAAAAGTGAGAAAAAAGTGTGTCTGTAACTCATGTCGAAAACTATCAAAAGAAATTACGTCGTTACATTATAAATGTCATAATATTTCACTCGAAGCCGATATGAATTTGCAGATGTTGAGAACTCCAGTCAAATATATCGTTGACGGCGACCAAAATATACTAAACATGAAAATTTTTCAATGACGGCGGCGAAAAAACAGCCGTCGGCTATACCAAAATGTGTAAAGTGCGACTTTAATGTTTGTTGATTACAAAATTGCTTTGAAAACATTCGTTTATTTTTCAAAAATATCAAAAGCAAAATAATTAAACAATGACAAATCTGGCCAAGAACAAAATACTTATCTCTTCCGCGTTCATATTAATTGCATTTTGCATTTTTAATATATTTTTTAGTGTTAAATTTTTATCTCACCCCGTTTCTATGCGTGAGTTTATTTAACAGTTTAAAGCGGAAACTTTCTCACAAAAATTTTATGGACACACTTTTTCAGTATATTGGCGAGTAATTTCCTTTCGTGACAGCTATTACTCGCCAAAAATGTTACAGACGCAGTTAAGTGAGAAAAACAGCTGTTTGTTTCAATTCATGGCATTTTTGTTTCATTCCTGACATTTCAATCGAAAAGTTTCTCGACGCGGAAGTTACAGAACATGGGCGCTGATCAATGTGGTTGCGCGTTCAAAAGAAACTAGGGGTTACCGAAAAATGTTAAATTGACGGTTGTGTTATTAGTGGAAACTTAGATCAAACACACTGACACTAATTTGTTTTTGTTTTAGATTCTCTTCAAGCAGAGTGATGGGTCAATAATAAAAAATGCAATTACTTGTTTGTATTTGATCTTACTAACAATAATTTTAAATTTTATTGAGGTATTTATACTCAATTAATAACTAAAAATATGTTGAGTTGACAAACTGGTCAAAATGCTAAATTGTCCAATTAAACTAATAACAATTAAAGCAATGAACTTTAGGTATAATACTGATTCAGCAAAGAACAAAATAATAAATAAAAATAACTTTAAAGCAGGGTTTCGAACAACTGCTAATAGCAGTCAAAATTAGCTAAAAATTTCATTTATTTTCAGTAACATGCTGAAAAAAAAGAACTGTATTTTATTTTCCTCCACACTCATGCATTAAACACATTCGAGACAGCAGGCAACACGAAGGCACGACTACAAATGCTGCAGGTTGCAATTGTAGTCGCGTAATCAGCTACTGAATTATTTTGTAGACGACAGCTACAATTGAAAAAATATAAACAGCTGTGTTTTTTATTATGTATTTACATTTCAGTGGTGCCACTATCATTTTTAATTTTTATAAATTTAACAACATGCATAATTGCAGACTTAATTTAAGCCTACAAAAATATAAATACTTATTAATGATAAAGTTTTTACGTAAAAACAAATGAATTTATTAAAAAACATTGAAAATATTTTAATTTTATTGTTTTTGGAACTCATAAAGAATATCATCTTCATGGCAGGTTAATTAAAAAATCCTAATATACAGAATAATCGCGAAAAAGTAAACTGAAATGTTCTAAGGGTTGTTAACTTTTTCGTCTTATTTATTAACTTTTCTAAATTGTAAAAAAATGCAATAATAAACATATGTACCTATATATTTTTTCAATGACTTAGTTTTCATCAGTACAAAAAAGAAACTTAGATCTAATTTGTACCGGCTACAATTTATAATTAATAATTATACAATCAGTCATGTATTATGTGTTAGGTGCTACATATGACGTTTGTCAGAAAATTAGTTCTTCAAAAATTTTCAGATAGCGAATTCTGGGTATTTTCTAAACATTTGCCAGCCATCCATTACTGACATTATTGTCTTTTCAGGTTGCAGTTACACGAACTCGCGCTTAGCTATTGATATTGAAATTAGAACAGTGATTGCGCAATTACGTTTTCGATGCTTCAAGAAAACATTTGTACAAACTTGCTTTAAGATCGGCATATTTTGGTCTATGTAATGTTTTCCTGTGTGCTTTTTCCTATGTATTCTTCAAAGCCTCGAACATTTTGTGACGTTTCGTTTTTATTTTTGAGATGGCAACTTCAGATATACAATAATACAACGCCGATAGTTTTTCTTTTATGTATTTCTCAATTTTGTTTAAACTCCCAACTTTCAGCTTAAAATTTAATCTAGTTTGTTATCGTTTGTACACTTTTACTAATACGATCTGAAAAGTTAACTTAGAGTTAACGTTTAGAGCGGCACAGAAGCGCTAAAATTTGTATAACTTGACCGCAAGATTACTGTATCGCGATTCTACTGTAATTTTTTGGTTCAACGCAAGTTTATGAATTATAGGTCGTAAAGGTTTCAGAGCACTTAATCAATAGTATAGGAAGAAAAATATAATCTGAATTTTTAAAGTATTGGTATCATAATAAAGTCTTTCGAAACACATTTCATATGATGTATTAAATATACCGATTTATTAACCCCTTAAGAGGATTTATCTTAAAATTTTGTCGATATGTATAATAATATTTCCTCAAATATAATATGTTATAGAGAACACCCCAAGTTTTTGTATGCTATATTTTTAGAAACTGCATCATATAAAATCTTAAAGTTATTAGGGTTAAAAAAAATTTTATTTTGGAAAACTTCACAATTTATTTATAAGTTTGAGTTAAAATATATAGTGGTAATAGTTTATGCACTTGTTACATATTGAAATATAGTAATATGTAAATATTTGAAAAGTGTTCCGGAAGGCTGAAAACCCGCAATACAGAAAAACTTTATTAATGAAAGTCCTAATAACTTTGGTAACATTGTATATTATTGTTAAATAATTATTATTATATCGACATAATTTGAAGATAAAGCAAATTAATAAAAAAGACAGTCAAGAAGTATGAGCATTTGAAATGGGCTATTAATGGGTTAATAAATCGGTGTGCCTTAGGCCCTAATCATGTACAACGCAGCGTTCCACCACAGAACTAACGCAACGCCAAAGAATAACATTGAAAGCACAAACAATGTCATAAATATTTTGTAATTTTGTTGTTGCTTTCTACAGAAATTCACATTGCGTCTTAAAATTTCAAACGCTCCATTGTTTGTTTCGTTGAAAATTTTAAAACGGTACATGAATTTCTGTTGAAAGCAACAACAAAATTACAAAATATTTATGACATTGTTTGTGCTTTCAATGTTATTGTTTGGCGTTGCGCTGCGTTGTACATGATTAGGGCCTTAAACACCATGTGAAAATCACTTTCAATTTTTCAATGATACCCATACTGCTAAAACTAAGAGCGTTGGCGAGACAAACATCTTCCTATATAACTTCTTTTAAGGATACTAAAAAAAAAATAATAATATAGTAGATTTGGTGGTGAGCCGCGCTTATATTATTGTTTCAATCCGGTTCTTTGCTGTTTAACTTTTAAACACACAGACTGCTGAACTTGCGACTGAAAACCAGAAGCTGCTGTGTTTACAGTTGACGTAAACTCTTTTTTTACTATTTAATTAGGCTTAAGTTCATTAAATTTAATTTTCATTAAATTATTTTTATAAAGAAAGGAATTTTTACAACATGGAAGATTAATTAAAATTGTTATTGATAATTTTCATTCTTGACTGACCTGGGATTCGAAGCCAGGCTGGCTGGCGTGTGATTCGAACCCAGGCGGCTGGTTACCCTGACATGTTTCGACCTCAACCACTAGGTCTTCTCAAAGGGATTTGCCGTCTTACACTCGCAGCCATCGATGACTGCTGACGTCAGTAGTCAAACATCAATCCTTAAACCAAATTGTATTTTAACCTTTGGTAGATCGAAATTTGCTTATTGAATGATTATCCATTTTTAATTGATCTCACATGTTTTTCCTTTACTTCTGATTTTTCCGTACTTTTGTCAAGAATTCTTCTTGAAGTCCAAAGTACATTTTTTTGTTTATCATGTTTTTTGTCTTTCTTTTTTCTTGTTGACATTTTTCAGCACAACTTGAAGGACAAATGAACACATAGAGCTTGTGCCTTAGCTTTAACAATCATTAGTATTGTGGTTATTTTGTTGAACTATTCATGGTTTTTAATCCAAATTTTTACTATTTAATTAGGCTTAAGTTCATTAAATTTAATTTTCATTAAATTATTTTTATGAAGAAAGGAATTTTTACAACATGGAAGATTAATTAAAATTGTTATTGATAATTTTCATTCTTGACTGACCTGGGATTCGAAGCCAGGCTGGCTGGCGTGTGATTCGAACCCAGGCGGCTGGTTACCCTGACATGTTTCGACCTCAACCACTAGGTCTTCTCAAAGGGATTTGCCGTCTTACACTCGCAGCCATCGATGACTGCTGACGTCAGTAGTCAAACATCAATCCTTAAACCAAATTGTATTTTAACCTTTGGTAGATCGAAATTTGCTTATTGAATGATTATCCATTTTTAATTGATCTCACATGTTTTTCCTTTACTTCTGTTTTTTCCGTACTTTTGTCAAGAATTCTTCTTGAAGTCCAAAGTACATTTTTTTGTTTATCACAATACTAATGACTCTTTTTTTTAGTTTACTAAACAACGTAGCTAGAAACTGGCAGTTCGACTATACAGTAACGTAAACACAAACTGGTTTGTTGAATGAATGGAGTAATGTTAAGTTGAAAACACATTTGTTTTGTTGTTTAAATCAAATAATAGAAAGGAGAAAAACAATTATTTATAGAATGAAACAAATAATTTGTAATATTTCGAATGCCAATTACAATACATACTTTTTATTTAAAAATATTAATTTTTGTTTTATAAATTTTATGTAAAATTAAAACATTTTTTTTTTAACTTGATAATAATTCAGTGAAAATCTCAACCATTAAAACACATTAAAGATAATAGAAAATAAGATTTTCTATAGTAAAAATAGTAAATATAAAAATTTTTCCTGTTACTTTAAAATATAATATTTTTCTACTAAATTTTTTTTTAACGTTTATTAATTGAACAATATTAAATTGTACAAACTTAAACTATAATAAACACTAGTAAGCAATATTAATTTTTACACATTTATTAAAAAGTCTCAAAAACAAGGTCGCGAGTATTATTATTAGAATGGATTAGATTTTGATTTTCAGAAATAGGTTTTGATTTTGAACTTCAAATGATGAAGATAAATAATTTATTTAATTTAAGAATGTTATGAACAAATTGTTTAAAAACATTAGATTTATATGGCAATTGTTAAAAACTATGGTCGAAAAGTAAAAAAGCCAAAAACAGATTATTCATCTAGCCACCCATTTTTTTTCGGTTTTAGAACATTGTAAACTACGAACTACTGTATTGGAGAATACTTGTGTCGTAACGTACATTATAATTATTTGTTTCATTGCAATTTACCGCTTTTATACTGGCCCGTCTATAATTCTGATATAAGACTATTATGCCATTTTTATTTTGTACAACCCCTATACTATCGCGGTACATATACAAATGCATCAGTTTGAAAAAATCCTTTTTGCAATGTCCTATCTATATACATATATAAAATTGTAAAGCCTCTAGTACACGGAATGTAAAAAGCCACATGCGCATGTGGTTCTGACGTAATTTAGACGTCAATGCAAAGCCACAATAAGCATTGCGTGTTGTGTGATGACGTCAACATTACGTCAGAACCACATGCGCATGTGGATTTTTACATGCCGTGTACTAGAGGCTTAACGTTACTGACTGACTCACTGACTGATTCATCATCGCACAGCCTAAACGCCTGAAGCTAAAAACTTGAAATTTGGACCAGGGGTTGGTCTCTCCCCAAATCGATCCACTAAGACGGGATTTTTAGATATTCGAATGTTTAGGGGGTAAAAAAGGGCAAGTTAATGCTTTTCGTTGTTCTTTAGAATAATAAGCGGACAGGTTTCTGGTACTTTTTGGAAATGCAGCCCTTTAACAGAGTAAACGGGTAAAATCAGTATTTTGGTACTTTTTGTCACCCCATCTATCTTTTAAACTAATAAACATAGAAATAAGGGTTATATCACATTTGAAACTTATCTAAAAAAATCCAAATATGAATTTGGCACTTTTTCGAAATTCGGACGTTTAAGGGGTAAAAGGCGTAACTATTTTTGGTACTTTTTTTATAAAACATTTTTTTTATTTATTGACATAAACGTATTAAATTATGCGCTCCCACTACAATATTGAAATTTTTCGTGCTTCAATGGGGATAAAAAAAAGTACCAAAAAGGGGAAATACGGAGTAAACGGGTAAAATCTGTATTTTGGTACTTTTTTGTCACCCCATCTATCTTTTAAACTAATAAACAAAGAAATAAGGGTTATATCACAATTGAAACTTATCTAAAAAATCCATATACAAATTTAGTACTTTTTCGAAATTCGGACGTTTAGGGGATAAAAACCGTTACTATTTTTGATACTTTTTTACAAAACATTTTTTTTATTCATTGACATATACGTATTAAATGATGGGCTCCTACTACAACATTGAAATTTTGTATGCTTCAATGGGGAGAAAAAGTACCAAAAAGGGGAAATACGGGAAATTTAATTTCTTACTTTAGGTTTTTGGTTCCACAACTGACAATTTTTTTAATTATCGTTAGTATTGGACCTAAAAACATAAACTTCAACATGCAATGTCTCTGAGGGTACTTTTTGGTATTTTTTGATCTTCAACTTGTACTTTTTTAATTTCCGTTAGTATTAGACCTAGAAACATAAAATAAAACATGCAAGGTCCTGAGTCAATGAGAATTCGTTAGAGGGATCTTTTTAGTACTTTTTCGTTATTTAACTGGTACTTTTTTTAATTTTCGTTAATATTGGACCTATGGACATAAAATTAAACATGCATGCTCCTGAGTAAATCAAAATCTGTAAGACGGGCTTCTGGGTACCTTTTGGTCTTTATCTGGTCCTATTTGAAGCAAGTTCCCAAGTGAATGAGAATTTGTAAGAGTGGTTTTTTGGTACTTTTTCGTACTGTATTGTTTGCCAACAGGTACTTATTGAATTTTTGTTAGTATTGCAGCTACAAACATAAAATTAAACAAGCAAAGCGTTGAATGAGCATCTGTAAGAGGCAATTTTTGGTACTTTTTTGTACTTTATTTTGTGCTTTTATTGTTGTTCACTATATAAAAAAAGAGAACAGGTGTCTGGTACTATTTCGAAATTCGGCTCTTTTAGGGAGTAAAAGTGTAAAACCTGAATGTTGGTTCTTTTTGTCCCCCATTAACCGTTTAAATCAATGCACATAGAAATACAAATTATATAAAATTCGTAACTTATCTAAAAAATGCCAAGTGAAAATGTTGTACTTTTTCTGAATTCGAACGTTTAAGGGGTAAAAATCGTACGTAATTTTGTTACTTTTTCCAAGATATTGTTTCTTCATTTATTTATTTTCATCGCACAGCCTAAACGCCTGAAGCTAAAGAGTTGACATTTGGACGCTGGAGATACAAAAAAATTTAATACTTATTGTTGTTCAATAGAAAAAAAGGCGGTAAAAACGGAAATTCGCTAACCTCATATCTGCTAAACTAAAAGGGATACAAAAATACCTATTATTGTTCATTAAAAATAAGCGGACAGGTGTCTAGCACTTTTTTGAAATAAGGAGTAAACGAGTAAAACCTGTATTTTAAAACTTTTTTGCTATGCCATCTATCTTTTAAACCAATAAACATTAAAATAAAAAATATATCACATTCGTAACTTATCTAAAAAATACAAATACATATTTGATGCGTTTCGAAATTCGAACGTTTAAGGGGTGAAAATCGTACCTAATTCTGTTATTTTTTTTCAAAACATTTTTCTTCATCTACCTATACGATATAAAATTGTAAAGTTACTGCCTGATTCATCATTGCACGACCTAAACGCCTGAACTAAAATGCTGAAATTTGCCCGGGAGGTTGGCCTCTCGCGAAACCGATTACTTATGATGGGAGTTTTTGAAATTTTTATGATTAGAGGGTAAAAAAGGTTAAAACGGGAAATTCCCTAACCTGATGTTCATTAAAATAATAAGCGGTTAGGTGTCTGGTACTTTTTTGAAATTAGACCCTTTTGGGGAGTAAACCTGTATTTTAAAACTTTTTGGCTATTTATTAAACCAATAAACATTTAAATAAAAAAATATCACATTCGTAGCGTATCTAAAAAATACAAATAAAAATTTTCGAAATACGAACGTTTAGAGGTAAAAATCGTCCCTTTACAAAGTAGCGGGTTTAAGCCTAGAAACATAAACTTTGGCGTAAAAATATGTCCAAGAAAGAAAAAGGGGCACTAACGAAGTAGCGGGTTGAATGCTAGTACAGGTTTTACCCGTTTACTCCTTATTTCAAAAAAGTGCTAGACACCTGTCCGCTTATTTTTAATGAACAATAATAGGTATTCAATTTATATGCGCACACAGTTCAACTGTTTTAAATATGAATGGTGATGAAAAATGATGGTTCGAACTTTTTTCAGTATAGTTGCATGTGTAAAAATACTAACTGGCGACTGAATTTTAAACACTGCTTTAAAGCAATTAATTTTAAGTACAATGTTGATTCAGCAAATAGTAAAATTAAAGAAATTACAAACAATAAAATAAAATTAAAAGCAATGAACTTGAAGTACAATGTTGAGTAATCAAAGTGTTTAAATTGAGTTACAATAAGTTAAGTCAATGAAATTATGGGTATTTAATGATTGTGAATCTTAACACGTTTTTTGTCTCGTTCTTCGAAAGCTGCCCTCGCAACTGATTTGGGCCTTTTTCACACTTCACGTTTACATATCATGTAACATTTTAGTTGTATTGAAATAAATTTTCAATTAAAATTTTAATTAAATAACAAAAAATCTTAATTGACTTTTTTCGTTTAAAATAAAATAATTTAAACATGTAGAAATGTTGTTGGGGATTGTCAATATTAATTTAAATAAATTAACACATTGTTTGAAATGGCAAAGTTAAAATTAAAAACATCATTTATTGAAAATATTTTTTTAAAAATTTTAAAATTTTTAGTAATCAATATAATCATTTTGGTAATAGGTGCAAATCAACAATTTGTTTGCTTGGTATTATGAATTTGGAATAAATTTGGTGATTGGAGAAATTTAATAATTTTTTCTGTGAATCAAAACATAAGCGTCAAGCTTGCAATGCTTTGCATAACACATTGTTGCATAGTGAGGTTCCACAATCACAATCTAGTGTAGAGTCAACCAAAGAATATTCTGCACCAGAAAACTCATTATCATCGTATCAAGCAAGTGAACAGAAAAGTGACGTCATGCTATTATACATCTTGGTACACCATCTGGCATCAAAATAAAAGCGCGTGTTTTATTAGATTCTGGATCGCAGCTAAATTTTATCTCATCAAAACAGCATCTTCAAGCACCCCGAAAAAATCAAATATACAAATTCATTGCAGTAGAACGGCGGTTTCCAACCTTCTAGGTATGTATATGTTCGATCATTATTGAATCGCTTCAAAATTCGTATCGTTCAACAATACTAGTTTATTAGCACATCATTAATAAGTGAATTAATTAATAATAAATATTTCATTCCCGAAAATAATTGTTGATAATACAAGCAATTATTTTACCACATATTACCTACATTCAACCTAGTAATCTTATCGACAAAAACAAAATAAATGTGCCATGTAATATTAACCTGGCTAATCCACACTTCGAACAACCTGTTCAATTGACTGTTCAATTGGTGCCAGCATCTTTTATGAATTAAACATGATCGGTCAAATTAAATTAGGTGATAATTTGCCAATTTTGCAAAAAACCCGATTTGGCTGGATTATGTCTGACCAAATAAATACAAACATATCTTCGTCATTACATTCATCCCTCCACGCCACAATTGTTGAACCCAAATTAGACGATATGTTTGCAGGTTTTTGGTCAATAGAGCACATCTACGCATAATCACAAACACAATTTACAATTAAAGGGAAGAATGTTAACGATTTTTTTGGCAAAACAACTACACGTTGTCCAAGCCCCAATGAATTCATCGTTCGACTGCCTTTCAAGAAGACTCCAGTGTCTTGGCAACTCATATAATATCGCACGCAATCGATTCCTGGGTTTAAAAAAAAAATTTTAACGTTGGCCAAACTCTGCAAGATGACTTGGCAAATTTTTGATTAGAGTAAGAGCGCACAAGTATTTGAATTATGCCAAACTATATTATGGCATAATTCAAATACTGATGAAAATGGTTTATAGTGCGGCGTATTTGGCTGTAAAATGTCTTCAACAATTAGCATTCGAAGAGGAGGCAAATTTTTCTATTGGCTGTTCTGTCACCCTTCGATAGATTTATGTTGATTCACTGGTAGTTCAGCAATCGAAGACGTAGTCGAAATAAAAAGACAAGTAATTGGCTTGTTAGAACAGGCCGGTTTTCCACTTCGTAAATTTGCATCAAACAACAAACAAATTCTTAAAGACATATCAGAATGCGATAAAGAACAAACAGTGAGTATATAAAGGCACTTGGTTTGAAATGGTCACCAAATGAGGATAATTTTTTATTCACTTACAACGAAGAATACAAGCCGTTGAATGCTCCAAAACTAACAATATTGTCGCAATTAGCAAGCATTTTCGATCGCTTAGGTCTACTTAATCCAATAATATTAGCTTGTAAAATTTGAATGCAAAATTTGTGGAAGCTTAAAATAAGTTGGGATAAAAGTGTGCCACAAGAATTTCACACCATGGACTAATTTTCGTGATAATTTAGCTGAGTTAAACCTCATACACATACCGCGGTACGTACCAGAGAATGACATAAGTATCATTTTAAGTACTCTTTTAGTATTAGTGAGAAAACATGTCTGGGCATGTATGGGTAAAGATCAAAACCATACACATACACACCATTACCCCCTGCAAACAATTTCTATCGCCGAATCATCGCCCGCGAATCGCCGGAAAGTTGTCTGACATCGCTGCGATGCATCGCGTGGAAGCAAAATGCGATCCTCTGGCGAATCGCGAAAACGTTCGCGGCACGCGATTCGCGTGAACATCGTGTACCGCGATTTGCGTGAACATCGCGTACCGCGATTTTGAGCGATCCGCGGGTGGCGATTCGCTCGCTATTCTGCGCTATTTATACTTAATACTATTTTTATTTATTTTTTAATTCATTTTTGTATTAAATTTTTATTTATGAGTCATAAAGTTGTTTTACATTTATTTATTTGTTATTTGATTGTTCCTTTCGCTTAGCGAGGCGATCCCCTGCGTGGACAAAATGTTGTTGGAGAACACGATTTATTTGGTGTCCCTCAGCAGCGACAAATTTTTGTTGGCAAACTTCTACATAATGCAATGCAAAATTGAAATTTTAGTACTAAATGGAGATGTTAAATAATTAAATCTTTTAAAACGCATACCTCTGATCAATGTTATAAAAAGCCTATTTGCAACAGATTCCTTTGTTTTTGTGCCCTTCCAAGAAAATTTCATGGCAAACTCATCATTAAGAACCCGTTTTATTGCGTTCCTGGTGAAGTTCACAACATCAGCGCCCCCAACTCTTTTAATGATTCGTGTCTGAAAGTAGTACAAGCATTTTTTAAAAATATAAAAAATATATAGCGTTTCACTGGAGATGGTTAAAGTGTGGTTTGAAATAAAAGAAGATATATGTATAGGTATATTAAAAAATGTATTTACGTACAAAATCGTCAACCTTGCTATTGTTTTCTTGCATCTCCAAATCGAATTTTTGTATATCCTCCAGGGTAGAAAAAGGCAGTTTCCTCAAAATGCTGTCAACTTCCACTGAAACGTTTACTTTTTTCAGTTCCCGAACCTCATTGCGACCTGTCACAACTTCGGCAGTTAATGAAGTGCTGGGACACTTGCTCCCGTACGGCTTGGAGCTCCTTAAGTATTAGCGTCAGGGGATCGGGGTTACGAGTAGAAGCTTCTATAAAAGATTAAAGTTTAAATATTAAAGAAAATGTTGTAATGTAAGAGAAATCTTACCGGTATTCATGTTGTAATTTACTTCTTTTGGCATTTTTGTTATTTAATTATTTAATATTATTTAAAAATATGAATTTCAATAAAACACCTTTCACAAATCACTTGCTCAACTGGAATGACAATTTTGCTAATTGCCCTTGAAACCAAAAATTTATTTTCCCGTTACCTTAACAAAACAACAAGAAAGAAAAAAATTCTATCGAAAGTTATAAAAAAAACTGATGATTGCCGCTACTTGTGTGGGCTCGCATATTCATCGCCTAGTTGTAAGGCGTAGGCGATGGTGAGCGATTCGAATTCCCTGAGATGGATCGCGTAATCATCGCCAAACAAACCATCGCCAAAAAATATCCAAAATGTTTGAAGGGCCATAACAAGTTGAAGTTAAATATATATAGGTGTACGCTGGCAATGTATATTTGTATATTCATTCTTTTTTTAGAAAGTACATGCAGATGTAAATAAAACTTGTATTGGCTATCTGCAATACCAATAAGAATAAATAAGTATGTGTATTTACGTATGTATAACGTAAGTATACATAGAGTATGTATACCGTCGCAGAGATGGCAAATGCAATTTTAAAAACTTTGCAATTAGGCAGAAATTCAATTTTGGGTTCTTATACAACTTTGACTACCCGTATTAAAATGAAATGTTTGAATTATAGTTCGTTACAGAACGGCGTCTAAATGTATTGAGTGGCGGTTACACTCTTTCTTATAAGCACAACATACAAATCAATACTTACATACATAAAAAGCAATATCTTCCGTCTCGTGTCACCTCTCTATGCTATGTGCGTGTGACAGCGACAAGTGCACAAGTGCAAAAAAATTATTTATTTTTACATGTATAAAACCTTTACGCATCCGCATAATTTTTTTACACTTGTCGCTGTCACATGCATTTTATGTTTATTTTCGCATAGTTTTTGCAGAAACCAAAGTAGGTCTCGGTTTAAAAATAGCGTACTGCCGCCTCAAAATTTTTATTTGTGCCGTAAGAGTTAACCCATCTTTAATTTTTTTTTTCTTTAATTTCGAAGATACCAATTATGGATATAAAAATTAAACGTTTTATATATACTAGCGTTTGCCTAATGGTCAAAATTCGACCATAAATTTTTATGTAAATATGAAGAAAACATAGTACATCTAAGTATATATAAATTTACATGTTTTGAGCATTTATTTGTTCCGTCTTAGTTGATCGATTTGGCGAAGGACCAACCTCCGGTTCATATTTTATCTCCCACGTGAAGTACTGAAAATAGTACCATAGTACTGAATTTTCCATCACTGATGTATGGCAGATAACCAAAATTCATGGGTATTGAATAATATCTGCATAACATTCATGTATTTAAGTTTACTGAATGTGGTTGTGTGAAATATTGCCGTGCATGAGTATAAAGCTGGGATCACACGATTGCCACAATGCACCAATTTTCACGCTTTTTAATACCCCAATCGTGTGACTGCACAATCAATTGCCTCATGTACCAATCGAGGGCAATATTGTGCTTACTTTTACCAATAAAATGCAACCCTGGTGCGGCAATCGTGTGACTACTTGATATGCAACCGCGCGTCAATAAAAATGACAAAAATGTACCAATATTTATTGGTTTCTTGTGCGGCAATTAAACAACACAATACGCGCCAATATTTGCCTTTTTTAATCAATTTACTTTTGTGTGTTTCTTTTAGTAGGAATAAATTAAATATAAAAATTAAATTTATCAAAAATAAAAATTGGGAATTTAGCAACTCATTAATAAATAAATTAATACTAAATTTTGTATTCCCGAAAATAACTTTTGATATAGAATTTTTTTTTAAATTAGTGCAATAGCTGTTCAGGACAATATAAAAGAATATATACAGGAAAACGAAGCAAATTGTATTGAAATTCTTTAAAGCGAATTTATTTTTATATATAAATATTTCTTTATATATTTAAAATAGAATTTTACTTTGTTTAATTTTTGGAATTTTATGTATATTACTTAAAAAATTTGTTTGAATGTACATATGATACAATTTTCTTTTTTTTAATAAACAAGCCAACTAGATCTTCCAAACAAATAAAAAAGCTACCACAACAGCTGTTTTCGCAGTTGTCACAAGTAAGAACAATCGTGTGACTGTGCTGCGGCAATTATTGTACCCATTTCGCTTTGTACCAACTAGCGGCAATCAAATTTGTACAATTCAGGGCAATCGTGTGATTTTAGAATATTTTATTGGGGCAATTTCATTATTGTGCGTCAATAAAGCACAATCAAAATTGTGTCATATTGGTGCATTTGCGGCAATCGTGTGATCCCAGCTTAAGTAATACACATATTTTTTGCAACGCACAACCATAGCTGTTGTTATTATTTGTGTTATAAGTATGGATATACACAATAACGTTAAGCGTGGGTAAATACCTCTGTATATCGAGCCCTTAGTGCCAAATTATCGTAACCGACAAAGCACAAATTTTAGAGGAGAAGGTTTTTTTTAGTTGTTTTTGACATATATACAACTTAAAAATGTTTTGATGCGAAATATTATAATTTCGTTCAAGCTAGCTACCCACTACAAAAAATATATAGCTTGCTTACATTGTGCATTGGTTACGGCTTTTAGACATATTTTTTTTCATTTGGCTACTTTTATGGACAAAACTCTGTCGCTTACGATATTTTAATTTTCCTTATTTATTTTTTTTAACGATACATATAAATAAATTTAATTCGATATATTTTTATGTTTTGTATATGTATTTTTTAAATTTGTAATTAAATGAAATTAAATATTATTGAGTTCAAAAAATATAAATTAATTTAAGTATGTATGTATGTTTGTAGGCATGGATTTAATTAAGGAAAAAATAAAATTGTATTTATCATATTTTAGTATACATTAGTAAACTCGTCGCTTTCTGCCAGTTTGTCCTCTATTTTATCATCGCATTTCATACTGGTATACTGATGATATCTTTGAGGGACTACTTCCTTTTTACACAAATCTGTTAAGTCTATACATTTTCGGTTTGAAATGTTAAGTTGTTGTGGATAAAGAAGCTACGGTCCATTCTTAACGGTGTTGAAATTCTTTGTCGAACGCAATATTTAGTTTAAATTCAATTCTTCCACTCTACTATTCTCGCTGTATACATAAATAAACTGAGCTCTTAATCTCTGTTTATGGAAATTTACAGATCTCAAACTATTAAATTTTATTTTAATATTAATAGGAAGAAATGCTTTGGAATACGACTTCCAATTCATGAACTGCGCTCCAAGTATAATTATAATGTAGTCAAAAGATGCTTTTCTTACCACACGTCCCCCGCTTCCGACCGATTTCTCTTTTCTTAACACATGACATCAGCCAATTCACTTGGCGAGATTTACATGGCAATCCCCAGCAGAATTTATTTATCTCAATTCTATCAGCTTATTTAAGTTTATCTTTAGCTTCCACATTTGGCTTAACTTTTTTTGAAGAAATATATATTGGCTTATTTACGATATTTTTTTCTTCCTTTTCTCACAAGGCAATTTTCTTTTAAATCATCGTTAGAGTTAGAATCTTCATGTTCAGAATCAGTATAATCTACCAACTTTACGATTGCCGTAGAAGTTCGAGGATGGCTTGTATCCTGAAGTCCACATTCAATATACTTATTACACTTTCAGCCCAATTATGAATAAAAATTCCCTTCTCTCTTTCTCCCTTCTCCCATTTTTCCAATTTAAATTCTGTTGTGTAAATGGGAAAAGGGAAAAAAAACTCCCGGTGAATTTTTATTATAATTGGGCTGTTTATGAATACAAATTTCTTTACAGTTTGACCTTAGTTGAATTGAAATCCATAACTATTTAATAAAATATGTCTATACTAATAATGTTCAGTCAGAACAAGAATATAAAAAACAAAACAAAATAAAAACCAATAATAACTCTGTTTCTTTACTCTACTTTGGGATCCCAATTTGCACGAAAAGCGTTCCCGTACTTTAAATTTGTGTAAAAGAGAGCGAGTTTGAGAGAATAAAATTCTTCTTCTTCTTGCACGGAACAGCCCAAACTTTTTCTTCGTGTAAATTGTTAAACAGCTGTAAAACATAAACAAAACAAAAAAAGGTATGGAAAAAATGCTAATGAACAAAATTTTGGAAAGTGTTGTGGAATAAAAAAGTGTTATTAAATAAAAAGGTTTTATATTAAAATATCCAGAAAAATAATGTAAGTTATTGTAAAAATGTTTGTATTGTTCTATTTTTGGTAATATGTAGTTTATTTCTACAGATTATATACAATTTTTCAAAAGTGGCGCAAACTTTTATTGGTTTGTTAAGACTGTCAAAACACTTTGACTTTTTATTTTGTGCTTAAAATGGTTTTTTCTTTTTTTGTGTAATTTTGTATCATTGTGAGAGAAAGTTATGCTTGCTCTCATTTTCATGAACTTTACCCAATTAGTAAAGAAACAAAGCTAATGTAAAACTGGAACAGCTGTTTCACATTATAGAATGTCGCTTACGATAAAATTAATTTATTGTAATATGTAAGCATTGACTTACGATAAAATCGTGCTCCGTAAATTTATAAAGTTATTAACTATTTTTATATTCTGATAATTGTAAAATATCAGTAGATCCGTAAAATTTTAATTTTAGCAATAAAAATAAAAATTGGGAAAATGTCGCTTACGATAATTTGCCGCTAAGGGCTCGATATTAATCTTATGGGTACTTGTTGTCATTCTCTGGTACGTACCTTTTATTAATTCAACAGAATGTCATGAATTTTCAGATGCCATCACTCGAGCATATGGCGCATGTATTTACGCTGTTACCAAAGTCAATGGAAAATTTTCATCATCCTTATTATGTGCTAAATCCCGGGTAGCCTCAACAAAAGAAGTAAGTTTGCCAAGATTGGAGTTGTGTGCGACACTTTTAATTGCAGAATTGCTGCATTATGTTTTGAAGATAAGATAAGTAAATAGATTAGAGAACATTATAAATAAAATTATCTATAATTAGTATTGTGGTTATTTTATTGAACTGTTAATGGTTTTAAATCCAAATTTGGATATTTTTTATTATTCATTGAATTTAATTTTCATTAAATTATTTTTATGAAGAAAGGAATTTTACAACATGAAATGAATTAAAATTTAATGATATCTTGACTGAGCTGGGAATCGAACCCAGGTTTTCACGGACATGTTGCCCAGACTAGTTCCGATTGTTACCACACAATCTCTTTAGTGGGGTATGCCGTTTAGCACTCACCGCCATTGAAGACGGATGACGTCATTAGTGAAATATCAATCTTTAAACCAAATGGTATTTTACCTTGGTAGATCGAAATTTGCTTTGAACGAATGATTACCTATTTTAATTGATCTACATGTTTCTTCTTACTTCTTGTTTTTCGTACTTTTTTGTCAAGAATTCTTCTTGAAATCCAAAGTACACTTTTTTGTTTTTCATGTTTTTATCTTTCTTTTTTCTTGTTGACATTTTTCAGCACAACTTGAAGGACAAATGTAAACATATAACTCGTGCCTTGCTGTGATTTCTAGTCATATAAAACTGTGGTAGACTAAAATTTATTAGAATAGCATTATTCGTTAGGGACTTAGGCGTACAACTGTTATACAAGAGTGAGCTTTATATGGAGCGTATGTTTAATTATAAACCGATCTTCGCGAAATTTTCTGGTGCCGAATTCTGGCACTCGTGATCGAGTACTTTTTCGATTCGAAAGCAATTTTATTTCTAATTCTTTCAGTCGATACTGAACGAATCGAAATTTTTTTTCAGTATTGTGAAACTCAAATTAATGCTTTACAACACTGAAAAAATAATTCCGATTCGTGCAGTATTGATTAAAATAATTAGATATTAAATTGCTTTCGAATCGAGCAAGTACTCGATCACGACTGCCAGAATCAGGCCCCTGGTTTGATTTCTATTCATAAGGTCGAAAATCTAATATAAATATCTGCATTCCGTCAATATTAATGCTACTTTTTGTAGCAAAATTATAAATTTGTTTTCTGAATAAAAATCTCAAACTGCTTAAGGATAGTTTACACAGTAATACAATGTATAAGACTTTCTAGAATCAAAATATTATAAACTTCTCTCCGTGTTTAAAAAAAAAAAATAAAAATGTGTTGTAAGTATTTTTCATGTTTACACGGATGGTATAAAGGGCATAATTAGCCACACAAATGACTTGGCAAAATTGATTTTATTGCTTCTTCTTCTACGTCTTAACCCTGCAAAGTGTTCGCTGAAATGATAAAAGTAATCAGTTAAAGCACTAGACACCACAAAAAGTTTCACACATATCCAACATGTCTGCTTAATATTAAACATTTTTAATATTTCTGCAAACATTGCTTCAAATGTTTGTTTACACAGCAAATAACCCAATTAAAAACACAACATATTTGTACAACGTAAAATTTTGACATGTTTGTCAAGCTATTTGTGTGGTTTATTATCTTCACTCAACTCAGTTTGGTCGTGTGGAAGTCAACCCAACTTATGCACAACCAAACTCATTTTAGGTATTGTGATACCCAACTGTTTTTAGTTGAGTTTGCTATAAAGTTGCCAACTTAAAATATCGATTTGCCAACTTTAAATATAACGTTTGACAAGTGAAAATTTTATAAAATTAAATAATTTTTTAAACTAAAAGTATTTTTAATTGTTGTGTTGAATTAAAAGTATTTACAATGGACATTAGTGTCGATTTTTTTTATGATGACGAAAATAAAAACTCTTCTACAGATGTGCTACATATAAGACTAAAAATTCCTGATGATTCCAACCCTCCTGAACTACGTAATGCCAAGTAAGAACTTATAATAAGTAACGTGACTAAATAATAATTTTAAATTTGTAGATTTAAAAGTAATTTCCGACTAAACAAGGAAGCGTTTTGGTATTTGCTGGATGAAATCAAAGATCATTTAAAACCCACCTGTTCGCGTAGTGGCTATTCCTCCTATATTAAAGTAATGTGTTAAAGTCCCATATATGTATCTTTACACTGATTTTTGGTCATACCAAATTTTGGTTTTCCACGTGCAATCTCTGGGTTTTTTTTTTCATTAGATTAACAAGCCTCTCAAATTGTGCTTTAGTTGTAATTTTCAAAGATCTACGAATGTATTAAATGCTGTGAAATTCTAATATACAGTATAACAAATCTTTCTACTTACGGTTTTTCCATTGTTATTTTTTTTTTTTTTTTTTGCTTTTAAAAATGAAAGTCATCTGAAACTGAAAACAACTCAACTACTAATAAACAGTTGTGTACAAGGCGAATTCATTTATCAGGTGGCGCTGAAAGCACAGCTGTGCTACTATTTTTTCTTATGTAGAGAGAGAAATGTCAAAAGTTGCTTGTGTTTTTGACATATCGATCAACGAAAGCAACAAAAAAATACATTGGTGTGTTTTTGGTGTTGTTACTTGTTGTAGTATCGACACCACCGTATACATGAATTCGCCTTGGTTTTGTATTTATAACGTTTCTGTCGACCAAACTTTTACAAAGTTGAAAACGGCAATACCACGAAAAAAACAGGCACACAACTGAAAAGCCAACTGCCAGTCGAGTTGAGAATGGCAATGCAAATTTACCAAAGACAACCAAACTCAAGGCGAATTCATGTACACGGTGGTGTCGATACTACAACAAGTAACAACACCAAAAACACACCAATGTATTTTTTGTTGCTTTCGTTGATCGATATGTCAAAAACACAAGCAACTTTTGACATTTCTCTCTCAAAATAAGAAAAAAAAGTAGCACAGCTGTGCTTTCAACGCCACCTGATAAATGAATTCGCCTTGACCAAACTGTTACAAAAGTGGAGAACCGCAATAGGGGCATTAATTACAAAAAGCAGATGGTTACAGTTTTACAATATTAACAAGAACAACATGAGATTTCCTGGGTTGAATTTCGTTGTTTTTGTAATTGTATAGAAATGCTCTCACCTCCAATATATATTTGTTAAAATATACTTTTTGATGAGAATACATAAGTTTCTTAAAATGGTTTAGAAAATGAACATTCACCGACCGCTTGTCAAATTTTGTATACGTATTCTCTTTTACTCAATGCATTTTACTTTTACAGGAAAATATTTTTCTCATTATCATTTTTATCATTTGTGACATGTCGTAATACATTGTATTACCGTGTAAACTAGCCTTTAGTGTATTACCGTGTAAACTAGCCTTTAGTAGAACTAGAAACAATTTGACACCAATATTATTATTTTCTTTTGAGTCGTTCGAAAGTGAGCGTGATTTCAACAGACGGACATGGTTAAATCGATTTAGAATTACTCAAGGACCAAGGAATATATATAATTTATGGGGTCTCAGAAGAATATTAAAGAAGTTTCACACGAAATGACACACTTAGTTTATTCACAACTAGTTGTGGTGGAGGGTATAAAAAGATATAATTCAATATTTTGTATCTGTTTTGTTTTTTGTTGCGAATACTTTTTTTCTTGTTTTTAAAATCGTTTTAGGTAAAATAATAACAAAGCAATTGCGTATTTTATACTCAATTGGAAATTTTTATGAAGGAATTTAACGTTTCACAATTTGAATGTGAAACATTAAAAAAGGATTGATGGTTGTTGCTTTTGTTGTAGAAGATTTTATGTGTTAGAATACGTGTGTCTACAGTGAGTGTGTGTTTAACAATCCACTTTCTGTAAAATTGGGTTTATGTCGAAATGGATTTTTTAACCACGGTTATGATTTTTCGTAAAATGGAAAATATCTAATTTGCATATACATACGTAATCAGGCAGATGTTTTATTTTTCTGTTTACCTTAAAACGGATAAATAAACTATGAATCCCACATAAAATTTTTTATTATTAAATCGGTATTATTATAACACTGTGCTACACAATTAATGTGCAGCGATTCTAATACAGTAATTCCGTTTTTTGGAGTCTACAGATTAGGAAAGTACCAACAATTTGTTTTAAGTATTTTGTTTACGGCCAAAACCAACTATTACTTTAACTCCATGTTAACAATATATTTTTGACCGTTATAACTGATTTTGGTGAAATTGGCCGTTAGTCCATTTTAATGAAATAATGGGTATATTAAAAACAGATCGAACTGATTTATTACAAGATGTGGGTATCACTTTTTTAAGTGATTTAAGCATTTAAGTTAAAAATTTTATATTATGTGTTTGTAATAACTTTTGTGAGGATATATAATTTTTGGGGTTACTTTTTATTAAGTTTTTATTACTGTTTGTTTCTTCACACTACTCATAAATTGCTGGTTTAATTAACTTTGTCATTCCGGTTGTAATTTCTGCAATGTTGGGCTGTTTTCCTAAACGTGTGTTCACAATGTGTAAATTCATTTTGATGCATTGTGTACCCTCATTTTTACCTATGTTGTATTGTTAACAGTGATGGAAAATTCAGTACTATGGTACTATTTTCAGTACTTTTTCTTTTCATAAATACCGCAGTACCCCCACGTCAGTCTTAGTACTCTTTTCTTTCTATTCTTGTAAATAAGTCCAGGTTGACTTTTTTTTAAACACATATTCTACGTGCCAATAACATACAGGGCAAACACATACAATTTATTGTTCTTTTTCGTTGATTTTTTTTTTGTTTTTTTTTTTTTTTTTGTTTCAAAAATATTTATATTCTTCAAGCTCCAATGAAATTTTAAATGCGTTTCAACTACATGGTTTCGATAACTGTATAACATAGTATGTATTCACTATTTTTACTCGCCAATAGAAACCAAACATATTTTTTGAACCCCACTAGGAAATATGAAATAAACCTTTTGCTCGGAAATTAAGAACGAAAATAAAACGATGCATTGAAACTTTGCAATAAATGGAGTCTGCTGCCATTGGGTAAACATTTTTACATTTCTAGAAATACAGACAGAAAAAATACCAATGTCAAATTAACTAGGCGCAGTGCTGATTGAAAATCATAGTAAATATCTGCTTAATTACGGACTTTATTTAAAATTATCATTGTTTCATATTAATTTTAAATGAATAATGTTAAAGTAAAATTGTTCAATATTGAATCTGTAAAATCGTGTTTTACGTGTTTTGTGTGAAAACAACAACAATTCTACAAGAAGAAAAACATGATTTTTTTTATTTTCTTATTTAAAAAGAAGGAAAATTCCCGTATTCGTTTTCTTTTCGTTATAATTATTTAGTTAAATACATTACATTTTCGTAGTAGAATGATGACGAAAACATATCGGGCCTTTTCTGTTGGATGCTTTTAACTGTGAATGCTTCTGTAAACATCGGGGAAAATTACAAAGTTCAACAGGAAAATAATAATATTCTTTCTCTCTCTCCCTTCTTCAGGGAAAAAGTGTTCACAATCATTCTAAAATAAAATAATATGTTGTTTTATTCTTGGTGTTATTTCGCACTCAAATTAAATTGATTCGACATTAAATTCACTTTGTTTCAACTTGAAATCACTTTAATTCAACGTAATTCCTAGTGTTATTTCAATATTACTGTCATTTTGCTCTAATTTTGTTAGAATTTTAAATTAATATTAATTAAAGTTATTTTAAAAGAAAAAATGTTGTTCGCAAGTTATTGTAAAATCATGTTAGATTAACATGAAGCAACTATTAAGTGAAATCACTACCGAAAAATGAAAAATCAGTGATCTTTTTTTTCTGTATGTACATTTGCATAAACATATATTTTTATATCAAAATTAATTCATTTTTATTTTGTTTACCAAAATTTTATATATTTTATATTAAAATTAATTTTGGTTTTTATTTTTTTTTTAGTTTTTGTGTTTTTTGAGTATATTTTTTAATGAAATATATGTTTTATAATAAGTACCAAAATGTTGAATAAAGTACTATTTTGCTTGGTCGTCAGTACCATCTCAATTTTTCAATTTTCCATCACTGATTGTTAATGTATATGTTTTGCATCTAACGTTTTTTAGCTGCTTTATTTGCTTTTCTCTGCGCAGTGACAACCATAAAGTTGCATTTAGGAACAAAGTGCAATGTAAATTTTTTATGGTTGATTCTAAGAACATGTTGCCATGTATTACTACAATGCAACAGGCATTTAGGAAAACAGTCTTGATGTTAGACTCTATTAAGTAATATATTCTAATGAGCAGTTAAGTTGATTTACCGATGCCCGTCAATTCATCTCTCCTTGTGTCTGTTGAAATGGATTGTTCGAAGACCCCAGATATGATGGGGACTAGTTGTTATTTATATCACATAAAGTCCGGAATTGATCAGTCAATAAATGACTGAGTTATGAACATAATCCCACGACTATCTGAAAATTTACCCACCAGTCCCTTGTTGTTGTTTTTTTTCTGTATATCTGGAAAACGGCAATAGCCAAAGTTTCCAAATTAGGTATATAACATCTTGGTTATCAAAACACAATACCCGAGAAAATGTGGGCGGGACTGGCACAAAATAGATTGATTTATATCTAGAGAACGGTAAGAGAAAAACTGGCCAAATGTGGTACACAAAGCTGGGTTATCAAGAAACAACCTCTTTAAAAAATTGGCGGAATCAGAGAAGTGGAAGTGGCCCCTTCCATTCAAGTACAAATTAGATCAGTCACAGTAAAAGTTACAATACCAATTCAAGACATCCGAAAAAAGTACGCGTTGTATATATTTATAATGCATTCTGTTTTTATCAAACCATGGTGAAGGATATATATGATTCGGCATAACTCTCTTACTTGCTTAAAAATTTTAATGCTTTTCAACATGTTGTGATTGTGTAACTTGAATGATTATAGATATTATACTAATCAATGTTTTAACCCCACGCACATAACCGTAAACAACTATGGGTATTTCTTTTTGGCACGTGTCCCGATTGCCGCAAAATTCCATGCCAACTTCGTTTTTGCTGAACTACTGCGGGAGGCAACCGAATCCGGCGCGTAAGCACATAATTTCTGGAGATATTTCATGCTCAAAACGCAAGTTTGAAATTTGTGGTGAGCATTAAGTTGATTTCTGCACCAAATTCTAAAAACAGATTATAATATATAAATACATATCGCACTTAATCAACAAGATGGTACGAACTCAAAATCCAAAAATTTTCAGTAGTTAGAAGCAAAACAAATTTTAATTTAACATCAAAAACAATTTTAAAACCAACGATACTTGTACAGCGGGTAGATGTGAATATAACGTTTCGATATTTTCGAAAAAGTTTTTTTTTTCTCTCAGTATTATTTATTCATCTTCATATTTAAAATATGAACTAACAATAATTAATCAAATCTTATCCTAATACTTTATTGTATGTCCTGCCAGTGCCAGACAAAAAATTTCGTTATCACGAGTTCTGTTCGGTCTTCTGATTGGGTGAGTACTGCAGGGTCTCTTCTCTTTAAGCGAGTGTGGTCGCCATAATTTAAAATATTTTGAGCTAGTGGATTTTGGTGCAGCTCAAGCCTTTTTAAATATTTTACTGCATATTTCGTCATCTTAGTTTTAACTAATGGCACATTGAGATCCTTATAAATATTTGAGTGTTTAACATACCAGGGAGCAGCTGTGATTATTCGAAGAAGTCTATTTTGGCGCCTTTGAAATTTTTGGCTATTAGAGGCCGAGGCAGTGCCCCATAACTGAGACTTAGAACAGAGTTTCTTCCAATAAGTCAATTAATTTGAATTGATTTTAGTTTCATTTGAGTTCATTTTGCTTCTATATGCCATTTCCAAGTTAAACGCCGATCTAGATGTATACCGAGGTATTTAACATGCGAGTGTTGAATTATTATTTGATTATTGATTTCAATAGGCGGGCAATGTGAATGCTATATGTACGCATTTTTCCTCGTTGACCTTTATCCTCCATTGTTTTAAAAACTTTTCCAGTTCAAATATATGATCCTGCAAGTAACGAGATGCTTCAGGAGAGTTTTCGTGTACGCTTAGAAAGGCTGTATCATCCGCAAATGTTGAGGTTTGGGTGTAGCTGTTTGCTGGCATGCCCGAAGTATAAATTAAGTATAATAGAAGGCCAAGGATGCTGCCTTGTGGGACTCCAGCGTCAACTGGCTGAGCAGAACTTAAAAATCGCCTTCTTTAATAATAAATTTACGACCGACTAAGTAGCTTTTTAATAGCTTGTGTGTGTTTGCTGGTAAGTTTTGCTTAAATTTATGTAATAAGGTTTCATGTTAGACTTTATCAAAAGCTTGGGAGGCATCGATGAAGAGAGTAGAGCAATATTTTTTTCAGAGACTTTTCTTATGACATTTACTATTCTATGAGATTGCTCAATTGTGCTGTGTTTTCTTCTAAAATGGAATTGGTGCGGTGAATACATCTATTTTCATTTAAAATCGGCGTTAATTTTGACACTGGTAGTTTCTCAAATAGCTCTGTTATATTAAATAATAAGCTAATAAGCCTGCGTAACTTTTTAGTGATCCTTTCCTGGCTTTGGTATCATGGTTACTAAGGAAACTTCCATTCTTGTAGGTAGTATTCACGGCGTAAAAGTAGCATTAGAAATAAAAAGAATAATTTTCTTTGCTAAACGAGGTAGCTCTAAAAGCATTTTGTTACTGATCTTATCAATTCCACGTGCCTTCTTGATATTTAAGTGACAAATAGCCTTTTCTATTTCTCTTATCTCAAATCGTAGGGGAATATCTACTCTAACAATAACAGGTGGTAACTCGACTGCTATAGCGTGAGATATGGTTAGGGTAAATACGTTTTCTTAAATGATTAACAAACAGGATTTCTTTTTCAATATCATTTCTTGCCCAACTTCCATTCAAGTTTCTTAATGGTGGCTTAGAGATAACTGGTCTATTGAGACTTCTAGCTGCACGCCATAATGAGTAGTCTGATTGTGGAGTTGCATTAAGTCCATTTAGATATTTTTCAGGGAAGCCGTTTTCTGTAACTTTATTAGACTTTTTGTGCACTCTTTTAATAAAGTCTTAAGTTGGGGGGATCTGTGCAATTGCCACTCTCTTTAAACTCACATTTTTTCAGTCAAGACACGCTCGACATCTGTAGAATATATGTTATTGTTTTTGGTTTTTTTGAGGGTTATACTGGAATGTTGAACAGCTAGTTTAAGATAACTGTCAAAATTAAAAATAGCGAGATCCACGTTCTCCGATGTACTGAGCGGAATATTTCTCTGTGCAATGGGCACTAAGATATTTTTTATGTTTTAACAATTTTTTTTTGTGTGGTTGTCGTCGCTCAGTTACCAGACGGAGATACAATTCTATTGGGGTTCATTATAGTAACCACTGTAGTTGTGTGATCTGATGATAAGTCTAAAGAAGCTTCAACATGAATCGTTTCTGTGAGGATGTTTTTAACCACGCCAAAATCGATGACATCTGGAATTTTTTGCTGATCAGTAAGCCAATATGTTGGTTGTTCGCTCGCGACCACATTTAAATTCATTTTAGAGATTGTATTAAACAAGATACGGCCCTTTGGTGTAATAAGTCGTTATGTTTAGCGTTATAATCGCCGGCGGCCAGGAAGCATGGTCCTAATGATGTATAATATTTATAATATTTTCTTTCTGATATTGAATATCTAGGTGGAGAGTATAAAAATGAAATTACTACGTTTCGATTTAGTTCTTCAACACAAATGTTCGTTGCTTGCAGCACAGATTACACACAGATATGTCACGAGACGGAAGATTTTTTGTCTCTTTCTTAGAAAGTTGCCCTTTTTTAATTTCTCTTTGAACCATCTTTTATGTCGCAATACAATGAACACAAATTTATTTAGTTGAGATTTATTTGCAAAACTGTTGTAAAAGTTTAAGTTTATCGCAACACTAGTAAATAATATTTAAGTAAGTAAATAACATTATAAAACAAAACAATATTACTAAATACATTTTTTGCACAAAATAAAACGTTTGTTGAACTAAGGCTTTTGTTAAACGTGGTTTGTGTTTTGTTATTTTTGTTTTGATCACGCAATTTGTGTTGATTGTAGAGGCCTGTTTTTACACATTGCCACTTCACTACCAAAAAACGCTTCTTGTCTCTTTCTTCGAAAGCTGCCCTACCAACTGATTTGGGCCTTTTTCACACGTCACTTTTTACATATCTGTGTGTAATCTGTGGATTGCAGATGATCTTCACAATAGTTACACATTAGGTAGTGTTTGCTTCGGGTTTTATTAAAATGGCAGAACCTCTACAAGCTCTATCTCGAAGGTCTTTGGTATCATCAAAAAAAGGTCAAATGCGTTTCAGAAACCATCATAATACCAATTTGTTAATTTTTAAGAAAGTACTCTAGTTCATTTTGTGTTGGCGGATGCCGATTCCGTTCCAAAAACAAATTTTCAGACAGTTCATGGCTTGTTAAGTACAGCTTGCAATAACATCGACTGCATTCTTAACATTTCCTGCATCATATTACCCATTGTGTTCGTAAAGTTATTTACTGTTTGCCCTAGTGTTTCCATGGTTTTTTCTAGATGACTTAAATTAGAAGCTGGAAATTTCATCATTATTTGGCAAATCACCTTGCATTGGCATATGGTTTGATTTTAGGACGTTAGCGTAGGTTGTACTGTTATTACTAGGCTGCGGTACATGTATGTCATTAGTGTTAACTTGATTTGTTGCCTGCATTTGAGAGGGATTAGGTTTTGGTCCAACCGAGCGTTTTAAAAATAAAAATGTTTAATAAAAAAGTAACTTATAAAAAAGGAATAATTTTTAGTTAACTTGGCAATTCCCAGTGCCACCTACAGGTGACAAAGATTAACAGTATTTTTAAATATGGAAGCAGACATCACTAACGGTTCATTTCATATAATTAAATTAATTTATCAAGAAAATTAACAAGCTGTCGGTTAGGTTAACAAACACTTTTCAATCAAATGTTAAGGTTTTCTGTTTCACCATCTTTCAGTTACATTACAAAAACTTTAGCTAGAAAGTATGGCAATACCAACTCCGTTTGTTTATGAAACATTGTTTAATTAAAAACAAAAAACTGATTTTTAATTGTAAATATTTTTTCTAAATTTAAGAATCATAAAAAAGTATTCGTTTTCAGATAAAGTAGCTTTACTATACGCAATAAAAGCTAACATATGAACAAAAGGGGTCCAAAGAAGGTGCAAAATGATTGAACATCGACAAATGTATGCACGTCTGTAAAAAAAATTCGATAGTCTTACATTTATGTATGTAAATGAAAATAATAATGATACAAATTTGATCTTATTTCATTATAAGGACCTTTAATTCCTGATTAATATAATGAGTATTCATAATATAAATACATAGAGCAGAGTTCAGCAAAATTCATATATGATCGTTCATATGTAACCACACATGAATTTTTTCATGAATGAATTGTGAATTTTTGGCCAATTCATTTATGAGGGTAAGAGAAAAAAATTTTTTGACTTTCTTCAGTCGTGAAGAATGAGGAAACAACAAATTTTCGTAACGCTCCTCACCAGTAATGTTGTTGTTGCTCGACAGTTTGAATGCCCACAACACGAAATGCCTGTGTGTGTATTTTGTTTTTGTAAAATGTTTTTGTTTAAGGGAACGAGCCAAAGTGTGTGTTGAATTTTTTGTATGCAAATATTATTAAAAAAAAGTAAAAGAACTGAACATATCGTCATCTTAAATGCAAAATAATATAACATCAGAGTTTACATGAGAAGCAAAGAACGATGTAAAATGGAAATTAATTGAGCTTTATAAACAATTTTAAATATTTAGTATAAAAATGCGATAACCGATTAATTTTTGAGGGAAAAATATTATTTCTATTGTTATTTATTTAGTTATGTGTGTTACTTTATTTTAATTTTTAATTCTCTGAAACAAAACGACCAATCATCAACGAAAGTATGATAGTATTAAGCAAAACAAAAATTTTAAATATTAAATTATTAAATATTTTTGTTAAATTACAGGTATAATAGAATATAATCATAATGTACATGGTTATAAATGCAATACTGCGTTTAAACCATAAATTTAAATGTGGTTAAATGCACCTATAAAAATGATAATCACACAATTAATATGTAGTTTGCTTTTCCGATGCATTTGAGAACGTAAGGAAATTATATTATTATAGTTCTTATGACATATTATGTATAACTTTTTATTGATTTTAATTTCTAATTAGAAGTGGATTAAACTAAAAAATGTACTTCATTAAATTTAACTACTATAAAGTGTATTTTGTTCTCCTTATAATGAATTTTCTCATATTGAATCGAAGTCAATAAATAGGTAATTATAAATAGTTCAATGATAAATGGCTTTTGCGTTTTAGCTAACTTTTTTATTTTATATTTAATTTCCGAAAATAATTTTTGATAATAAATTTGCATGTGCCCGGCAAATAAAAAACTGAAATGGCAAGCTGATTTATTAAGCAACTTGTTTTTTTTAATTTTGGTTTTTTCTTTCTACCCCCTTACAACTACAATTCGTGTTGGAAAAAAACCAGCCAATTGTAGGGGAATGTAAGAAAGAAAACTACACTGTTTATTGTTGTGTCTTTGTTGAAGCTTTGATATTGTTAAACGTAAGACCTGAGTGTTTAAAATTCTTATTCACTTTATGGTCTTACTTGTATAATATTTTTAACTTTTCTTAAGTATTTGGAAAAAGTTTCCTGACGAGCTGGCCTATGCAACCAGCGAAATGCGCATAGAAACTAGCTTTCCCACCACAATAAATTTCAGTGTTTTTAATCATAAATTGGGATTATTAGCACATCATTAATAAATAAATTAATTAATAATAAATATTTCATTCCCGAAAATAATTTTTGTTTTAAAATTTTTGTTTTGCTTAATATTATCATACTTTCGTTGATGATTGGTCGTTTTGTTTCAGAGAATTAAAAATTAAAATAACGTAACGCACATAACTAAATAAATAACAATAAAAATAATATTTTTCCCTCAAAAATAAATCGGTTATCGCTTTTTTATCCTAAATATTTAAGATTGCTTTTATGTCTCAATTAATTTCTATGTTACAACGTTTTTTTCTTCTCAAATAAACTGTGATGTTACATTATTCTGCATTTAACATGACGATATGTGCAGCTATTTTAGTTTCTCTTTCAAGACTAGTTGCCTTAAAAACAAAACATACATTTTGGTTTAACAGCCAAGAAATAATTTTACAAAAACAAAACACACACAGGCTAATCGTGCTGTTCCAAGGGACAAATTGCAAGCGATTCACTTTTAAGGCCTTTAAAAAGGTTTACTATTGAATTTTTAGTAAACTTTTACTTATTCCATTCTGCCTTCTTTGAAAAGGTCGTTTAGAAAGGTTTTTATTAAATATTTTACAAATTCAAATTTTTTATTCTAAGATAATGCCTGTCGAAATCGTTTTATTACTAGTTATGTTGGAACGTGTAGCATGTTTAGTTAGTTTAGTTATTAATTTACTCACGTCGCATTATTAGCCCCAACAATTAAACTGGGATAATGCTTTATGCTTAAATCTTTTTAGAAGGTCTTCCAGAAGCCTTTGAAATAGATGCAAGAGGGCAAGGCGTTGGTCTCCAATGAAACACCTTGTTAATTAGTAATAAAGTTGAAATGCGGCTGGGAAATCTTATGCCTGCAAAAAGGCCTTCTATAAGGCCTCTTTACTACTTTATTTTATGGTCGGGCAAATCGCGTTTCTTTTCCTTATGAAGATCTTTAACGTGAATAACTTCAAATTTTTCATATCTGAAAAACTCACATGTGAATTTGTTTTTTTTTTTGCTCACTCCTCATGAGTGAGGAAATTCAAATTATTTTTTTTCCTCACCCTCATGAGGATGAATCAAATTTTTGAAATTTTCACGCTCGCTCATGACTGAAAGGAAGGTTGATGTTTTTTTAATCCTTTTCCACAAAATTTCTAAAATCATTATATTAAAAAAATACCTTGATTTTCAATTCCGATGTTGCCACTAAGTCCATTGATTATTTATTTCCACCGTTGCTAACTTTTATTGCTATCTTGGCGGACGTTATATTTGCTTCTGACAAGCCATCTGACATCAGTACCTCATTTCTGTATTTCTCGCATCACAAAATTTCTCACATTAAGTGTGAAACAAAAAATTCCATCGTTTCTCGATTTGTGAGAAAAAAGTGTTGCTGTGTTTGAATGCGAGAACAGACAACACAGATTCTGTTTTAACTGGAATACTTCCAGTAATTAAGTGTCAAATTCAAACGAAACGTCAACGAAAGAAGAAGATATAATAAAAATAGGGCTGCCAGATTTGAAGATTTTTGGTTCCAAAATTGGCAAAGTGCCGATTTGCTGATTTTTTCTAGTTTTAAATATTTTAATATTTTGTATATTAGGTACCACAGAACAACGATATCTTTAAAAACAAGGCAGCTTAAAAAATTTTTCGGCAAAATCAAAATTTCGAAGGAAAAATGTTTAATTTTTATTTCCTTACATTATTTTATACATTTGTTTATGTGATCAAAACATTCAACTATTACCCCATTTTTCAGTCAATGCACTATAGGAAATTTTTGCCTTTTTATTTTGGCCAAAAGTGTTAGTTTTAGTTCAATATTTTTATTTTGTCACGCTTTTGTGTGATATTTTCAGGAAAAAAAAACAGTCTGAAATTTTTAATTGTTATCGGATAAAAGAAAAAATTAAGTAAATAATTTTATTTAAATAGACCCCAAGCTTAAGTATGTATGTACGTATAAAATATGTATTTTGCCCATGAACTTTACCTTTTTTTTTTTTTTTTTTTTTGATTATGTTTTTATGTTTTAATAAAAATCGAACAAACTTTGTAAAAATTAATTTTAAATTCTCCGATTTTTTAAAACAAAATAGACAAATTTTTTTATTTTTCTTAGGAAATTAACGATTTTTTCACAAATATATCTGGCAGCTATATAAAACGAAAACAATCAAGGGTCAAAAAAAATTTAAATAACAAAATATAACAATTGTGTTTTATTTATTTTTATCATTTAAATTCTTTCTCTTCAAAAAAAAAAAAAAAAAAAAAATAATACAGATTCTTGTGTACATATGTATGTACATACATAATTTGTGCTCCATTTTTTGAAATTTTATTTTTATCGCATCAATTTCAAATGTGACTTATTTTGACAGTTCTTGTGAGAAACTTTTAGCAAAATATTGATACAGAAACACTTTTTCTCACATCCTTCCAATAATTGCTGGAAAATTATATAAATTATATAGAAAATTCATATTGCACTGTTTTTGTCATAATTTGCTTGTTTCATGCGGGAAATTATACGATGCGAGAATGTGTCAGAAATCTATGCCTGGAAGAAACAGGCAGCGGTGGTGCACTATTCACGGAATCATTAGCCGGCTGAAGTTAATATTTATGATATATGTATGATAATTCCACCATTGAATAGAAATTATGTTCGTAACTATAAAAAAGCGTTTAATTATAATATCCTAAATTGGTATCTTCGAATTTAAAGAAAAAAATGTTAAGATGGCTGAACTCTCTTACGACGCAAATAAACATTTTTTGGCGGCACCACGATATTTTGAAATCGAGAACTACTTAGGTTTGTGCAATAATTATGCAAAAAAAAAAAAAAAAAAAAAAAAAAACAGAGACAATGTCAGAAGCAAATTACATGTACGTGTGTGACCAAATATTACGTATAAGCCTTATGTAAAACAGCAATTTTGATAGACATGCAAAATTACATGTGACTTGAAAAGTTGACAAGTCAGATGTAAAAAACATGTTGTGTACATGCACCTTAAGCAGTGTTAATAGCAGAGTTCAAAAAAACTGTACACTAACGTAGTCTACTTGTCTTACCACACAAACTCTAAATCTTATTTTTTTGTTTGCGACTTTGTACACAAACGCTTAGATAACTTCCCAAACTTCTTTTAGAGTTGGTGTTAAGTTCTTTTGAGGTACTTATTCTGTATTTTTTTTAGTGAACACGTAGCTTACTTATAGCTAACATGATATTTTTTATTAGTGTCTGCGTAGTAAACATTTATTGTACTTACTTTTTTAAAGGAACTATTTAAAATAATAAATCCTCTGTATGTATGGGAAAGAAAATAAGAAATATATTTTTTTAATGGTTTGTTTATTTATTTAAAAAAAACCCAAAGTACGATTTGAAGTTGAGTTTTATAACTGGAGTGCAAATATATAAGAAACATAAAAAAGTTTATTTTTTTTGATATAAATACTATATTTGATTAAAACATTTGTATACTTTTGCATGTTTCTTATATTTTTGCACTCCAGTTATAAAACTCAACTTCAAATTATATTTTGGGTTTTTTTTAAATAAATAAACAAACCATTAAAAAAATATATTTCTTATTTTCTTTCCCATACATACAGAGGATTTATTATTTTAAATAGTTCCTTTAAAAAAAGTAAGCACGATAAATGATAACTAAGCAGACACTAAAAAAACATATCATGTTAGCTAAAAGTTAACTACGTGTTCACTAAAAAAAGGAATAAGTACCTCAAAAGAACTTAACAAAGACTCTAAAATAAGTTCGGTAAGTTATCTAAGTGTTTCTGTTCGCCAGCTCACAATAGTTATGTACCATATTTTGTTTGTGTACAAATTCACAAACAAAAATTAAAAAAACTGTGTGGTACTTTAACTTGCTGTACTTAACTGTTTATTTTCGAACTCTGGCTAATAGGTTACACAAAATGGTTAGGTTAGCCCATTGGGCTCGGTTATATAATTGGCATATAAAGCATTAAGATTGGTTTTATTACAAATTTGCTTAATACCACATAAAAATTGTAGGTACATAATTGAATTTTAAAAAACTGCCATTATAATTTGGTGTAAAGTAATTAGGGAGATCGATTATTCGACTTGTCAAAAACCGGGTTTCGAATATTCCGAATAGTTACTATTTTGAAAAACCCGGGTTTCAGTTAATCATTTTTATAACCAGTTAACCAGTTTTAATTCGAATACAAAAAAAAACATAAACAAAATTGGTTTTTGTAATAAAAAGTTAATTTGAACAAACTCAGTAGACTTCAACCTTAAAGTTGCAAACAAAACCTCTTAGCAAGGATTACGTATTTCAAATTATTTCGTTTCAGCACTATTTTTAAAAATGTTTAAGCTTCTACCTTAAAAAATAGCCAAGTTATTAACAAAATTCAAAATGACGTTCAGATAACTCTCGATGTACGCGGTCTGTTGGGACCGAAGAAAGCACGTGTAAATCAAATTCACGTGAAACTGGTACAAATACCGTTTATGGGACCAGAAATTTAACATATCACGCAAATCAAAACAACAGATACATACAAATTTAATTTTGTGGCCTAATTTCTTAATAATTATATGTATAAAGCTTTGTTATTATCTATATACATATATATAAAATTGTAACTTTACTGACTGACTCACTGACTGATTCATCATCGCACAGCCTAAACGCCTGAAGCTAAAAACTTGAAATTCGGACCAGGGGTTGGTCTCTCCCCAAATCGATCCCCTAAGACGGGATTCTTGGAAATTTGAATGTTTAGGGGGTAAAAAAGGGTAAAATCGGGTCAATTCGGTAGCCTTATATCTTTAAAACTAAAACAGATACAAACAAATTTAATACTTCTCGTTGTTCTTTAGAAAAATAAGCGGACAGGTGTCTGGTACTTTTTGAAAATTGAGCCCAACGGGTAAAACCTGTATTTTGGTACTTTTTTTGTCACCCCATCTATCTTTTAAACCCATAAACATTGAAATAAGGGTTATATCACATTTGAAACTTATCCAAAAATCCAAATACGAATTTGGTACTTTTTCGAAATTCGGACGTTTAAGGGGTAAAACCCGTAACTATTTTTGGTACTTTTATTACAAAACATTTTTTTTATTCATTGACATATACATACGTATTAAATTATGGGCTTCCACTACAATATTGAAATTTTTATGCTTCAAAAGCGGAAATACGGGAAATTTAATTTCTTACTTTAGCTTTTTGGTTCCACAACTGGCAATTTTTTTTAATTATCGTTAATATTGGACTTAGAAACATAAACTTCAACATGCAATGTCCTGAGTGGATAAGAGCCTATGTTTGTACTTTTTGCTTTTCCATAAACATAAAACATAAAATAAAACGTGCAAGGTCCTGAGTGAATGAGAATTCGTTATAGGATTCTTTTTGGTACTTTTTCGTTCTTTAACTGGTACATTTTTTAATTTTCGTTAATATTGGACCTATGAACATAAAATTAAACATGCATGGTCCTGAGTGAATGTGAGTATGTAAAATGGTTTTTTGGTACTTTTTTGTTTTGTAAGTGGTACTATTTGAATTTCCGTTATTATTGGACCTTGAAGCATAAAATACAACATTAAATGTCCTGAGTGGACAAGAATCTATAAGAGGGAAATTTGTGGTCCTTTTTTGTTTTTTAACTGATACTTTTTAAATTTTCGTTAGTATTGGCCCTAGAAACATAAAATTTAACATCAAAGGTCCTGAGTAAATGAGAATCTATAAAAGGGGCTTCTTGGTATTTAACTAGTTCTATTTTAATTTCCGTTAGTATTGGGCCTAAAATCGAAAAATTCAACATTAAATGTCCTTAGTGGACAAGAACCTATAAGAGGGATCTTTTTGGTACTTTTTCGTTTTTTAACTGGTACCTCTTTTATTTTCGTTAATATTAAATCTACAAACATAATATTAAGAATGCAATGCCCTAAGTGAATGAGAATCTGTAAGAGGGTCTGTTTGGTACTTTTTGTTCATTACATATTATTTTTTAAATTTCCGTTAAAATTGGACCTATAAACATAAAATAAAAAATGGAGGTTCCCAAGTGAATGAGTATCTGTAAGAGTGGTTTTTTGGTACTTTTTCGTGCTGTATTGCTTATTGAAATTTGTTAGTATTGCATCTACAAACATAAAATTAAACAAGCAAAGCGTTGAGTGAATAAGCATCTGTAAGAAGCAATTTTTGGTACTTTTTTGTGCTTTACCTGTTCCTTTCTGATTTGCTGTTAATATTAAGCCTATAAACATAAAATTAAACATGCAAGTTTCGGAGTGAATGAGAATCTGTAAGGGGGATTTTTGGTACTTTTCCTTTCTCTAACTGGTACTTTTTAATTAAAGTAGTATTTTTTATTTTAATACTTATTGTTCTTCATTGAATTAAAAAAGGGAACAGGTGTCGTGTACTATATTGAAATTCGGCTCTTTTAGGAAGTATAAGGGTAAAACATGTATTTTATAGAAATAAAAAATTCGTAACTTATCGAAATTCGAACGCTTAAGAGGTGAAAATCGTACCTAATTTTGTTACTTTTTCCAAGATATATTTCTCCATCTATATATCTTTTATCGCACAACCTAAACGCCTGAAGCTAAAAAGTTGACATATGGACCAGAGGCAGGCCTCTCGCCGAATCAATGACGCTTACCTCATATCTGCTAAGCTAAAGGAGATACAAAATAATTTAATAATTATTGTTGTTCAATAGCAAAAAGGCGGTAAAAGCGGCAATTCGCTAACCTCATATCTGCTAAACTAAAAGGGATACAAACAAATTTAATACCTATTATTGTTCATTAATAATTAGCGGACAGGTGTCTAGCACTTTTTTGAAATAAGGAGTAAACGGGTAAAACCTGTATTTTGAAACTTTTTTGTTATGCCATCTATCTTTTAAACCAATAAACATAGAAATTAAAATTATATCACATTCGTAACTCATCTAAAAAATAGAAACATAAATTTGGTACTTTTTCGAAATTGGATCCCTAAGTAGTGAAAATCGTTCCTAATTTTGTTACTTTTTTTTTAAATATTTTTCTTCATCTATCTATATATATAAAATTGTAACGTAACTGATTGCTTCATTATCACTTATCCAAAACTTCAGAAGCTAAAAGGTTGACATTTGGACAGGAGGCAGGGCTCTCGCCAAATCGATCCCGCTGACCTCATATGCCGCTAAAAAAGACACCAAGAAAATTTAGTACTTATTGTTGTTCAATAAAAAAATAAGCGGACAGGATCCTGGTACTTTTTTGAAATTCGGCCTTTTTGGGGAGTAAAAGGGTAAAACCTGTATATTAAAACTTTTTTGCTATCCCATCTATCTTTTAAACCAATAAACATTAAAATAAGAAATATATCACATTTGAAACTTATCTAAAAGATACAAATACAAGTTTGGTACATTTTCGATATTCGAACGTTTAAAAGGTGAAAATCATACCTATTACAAAGTAGCGGGTTAAAACCTAGAAACATAAACTTTGGCGTAAAAATATGTCCACGGAAGAAAAGGAGACGCCAACGAAGTAGGGGGTTAAATGCCAGTATATATATAAAATATTTGAATTAAAAGAGAACACAAAAAAAAAACAATCGAAACATATTCCAATATGTTCTTAAAATCCAAAATATAAGACAATTATGTCAGTTGGCCCATGCCCATGTATGCTTGAAACATTGTATAAAAAATCTTTTAATTTTTGTAAAATACTAGCTTATCCCTGTGTACCTCGCTACCCTGATTAAAATAAAATATGTAATTTTTTTTAATACATTTCTCTTCATTCAGTCGGTCATGCTCGATGAGAAAAGACGTGTTTCTTTTAACTCCGCATACGGTTCTTTTTTTTTTTTTTTTAACATAAATTAGTTAATAATATCAGTTTAACAAGCGAATTTGGACGCTCAATATAAAAGTGAACAATAGAATAACTATAAAAAATAAAAAATTAAGAAAAAAAATACAAATAAAAAAAATATACCTACATATGTACATATGTATGTACGCACAAACATACATACTTGCAAATAATCTGTGCAAAAAAATATTTATTCTTTTTTCTTTTATTATTTCGGTGTAACAACATTATACATAATAAAAAAGAGCACAGTCAACAAAAATAAAAAAAAAAGAACGGTGAAAAAAACAAAAACAACTCTATATGAGTAATAACAATGAAACAACAACAAAAATAAATGATACTCATGCTAGTGCAAGCAATGTGGAAATAAATACAACAACAGAAAACAATACAAGCGTTACAATTGACATCATAAACTCGAACTTAGACGCAATGGAAAACAAACAAGAAAAAATTTGTCAAAAACCACAAGTGCAAGTTGGTATGGCCAGGTATGTAACAGTGCTTAAACGTGGTCGCAGCCCTGCCTCTTCAGCTGTAGCCTCGGCTTCGAAAGTTTCATCTTTTGATAGAATAAATTCACAAAATCGTTTTGCAATTCTGGAGGATGAATCTTCTGAAGCACCTAACGTCATAAAAACGTCAAAGCCACCCCCGATATATCTTAAAGAGCAAAACTCAAGTGAGCTAATAAAAAGTTTAATCTCGGTGATAGGTGAAAATTCGTTTTACGTAGCTGCAATCAAGCGTGGTAATATAAACGAAACAAAAATACAGGTTAATCACGAGAATGATTTTCGTAAAATAATTAATAAGTTTGAAGCACTTAAAAAAAGCTTCTATACATACCAATTGAAAAGCAGCAAAGGTCTTCAGGTTGTGATAAAGGGCATTGACTCATGCATGGACCCAGACGAAATAAAAACATTTTTAGAAGAAAAGGGCTTCAAAATAAAAAATGTTACAAATATTAAAAATAGGGGAAAAAATCCCCAACCACTATTTCGGGTGGAGTTAGAGCCCGGCGATGTTAAGCTAAAAAAAATGAAACGCATCCCATTTACAATTTAAAATACATTCTGTACAGAAAAATCATCACGATAGAGGAGTCGCACAAAAGAAATGGGCCCGTTCAGTGTTTAAACTGCCAAGAATTTGGTCATACTAGGGCATACTGCCATTTACCCCCTGTTTGCGTCGTATGTGGAGAATTACATGGTACCGTCCGGTGCGATTAGTCCAAAAAATGACCCTAATGTAAAAAAATGTAGCAACTGTGGTGGTAACCACACTGCCAACTATAGAGGATGCCCGGTATATTCGATTGTCAAGCGTTCTGTTGGACAGAAACTTAATCCCCCTCAAACGCAGGCAACTAATCAAGGAAACACGTACGGCGTCCAGATGCCTCAGCCAAATAATAACAGAACCTCGTACGCTAATGTATTAAAATCTAATCCTTTGCAACTGCAAGGTGATGTACCAAATAACGACGAAATTCCCATTTCTAATTTAACTCGGCTAGAAAAAACTATGGAAACTTTAGTGCAAACAGTTAACAATTTTACTAACACAATGGGTAACATGATGCAAGAAATGTTAAGAATGCAATCGATGTTATTGCAAGCTGTACTAAACAAGCCATGAACTGTTTAAAAATTTGCTTTTGGAACGCAAACGGCATCCGCCAACACAAAAATGAACTAGAATACTTCCTTAAAAATAAACAAATTGATGTTATGATGGTTTCTGAAACTCATCTGACCTCAAGAAATACGTTTAAAATCAATGGTTATATATTATATGATACCAAGGACCCTCGAGACAGAGCTTGTGGCGGTTCTGCCATTTTGATAAAGAACAGAGTAAAACACTACTTAATGAGTGATCATCGTGAAGATTATCTCCAAGCAACAAACATTTGCGTTGAGGAATTAAATCGAAACATAGTAATTTCATCATTATACTCCCCACCTAGATTTTCTATATCAGAAAGCCAATATAATAAATATTTCAAATCATTAGGACCCTGCTTCCTGGCTGCTGGCGATTATAACGCTAAACACACTTTCTGGGGGTCACGACTTATTACACCTAAGGGTCGTGTTTTGTTTAACACAATTTGTAAAATGGATCTAAATGTGGTCGCGAGCGGACAACCAACATATTGGCCTACTGATCAGCAAAAAGTTCCAGATGTCATCGATTTTGGAGTGGTTTCCCCGCAGAAACGATTAATATTGAAGCTTCCTTAGAATTATCTTCTGATCACACACCTACAATTCTTACTATAACAAATCCTAATAGAATTGTATCTTCGTCTGATAACTTAGTGACGTCAGCCACTCAAATAAATTGGTTAAAATATAAAAATATCTCAGTACCCACTGCACTGAAAATATTCCGCTTAGTACACCGGAGAATGTGGATATTTCTATTGTAAATTTTGACAGTTATCTGAAACTAGCTGTTCGACATTCTAGTATAACCCTCAAAAAAACCAAAAATAGTAAAATATATTCTGCAGATGTCGAGCGACTCTTGACTGAAAAAAGGAGAGCTCGAAGAGAGTGGCAATTGCATAGATCCCCTCAACTTAAGAATTTATTAAAAGAGTGCACAAAAAGGCTAAGAAAGTTACTGCAGTCCCAAAAAACATCATCCTTTGAAAAATATATTAAGGAACTCGATGCAACTTCTCAATCAGACTACTCATTATGGCGTGCAGCTAGAAATCTTAAAAGACCAGTTATCACTAAACCACCATTAAGAAACTCAAATGGAAGTTGGGCACGAAATGATATAGAAAAAGGAAATCTTTTTGTTAATCATTTGAAAACCGTATTTACCCCTCATACATCTCTCGATATTGCGGAGGAGTTACCACCTGTTGCTGTTAGACCAGCTGTTCCACTAAGATTTGAGATAAGAGAAATCGAAAAGGCTATTATTGATTTAAACCCCAAGAAAGTCATATCGACCTATAAGCTTATTGTCTAATATATCAAAGCTGTTTGAGATGCTGTTAGTGTCAAAATTAGCCCCAATTTTAAATGTAAATAGATGTATTCCCAACCATCAATTCGGCTTTAGAAGAGAACATAGCACAATTGAACAAACCCATCGTATAGTAAACGCCATAAGAAAAGCCGTTGAAGAAAAAAAATATTGTTCCGCCCTCTTCATCGATGTTTCTCAAGCTTTTGATAAAGTCTGGCATGAAGGGTTATTACATATGTAAATTGAAGTTAAACTTACCAGTAAACACACACAAGCTGTTAGAATACTACTTAGTCGGTCGAAGGTTTATAATTAAAGAAGGTGATTTTATAAGTTCTCCTCAGCCAATTGACGCTGGAGTCCCTCAGGGAAGCATCATGGGCCCACTGTTATACTTAATATATACCTCAGACATGCCAACAAATATCCACACCCTAACTTCAACATTTGCTGATGATACAGCTTTTTTAAGCGTACACGAAAACTGTCATGAAGCATCTCGCTACTTGCAGAATCATATATTTGAATTGGAAAAGTGGTTAAAACAATGGAGGATAAAGGTCAATGAGCAAAAATGCGTACATATAACATTCACCTTGCGTTGGGAGTCATGTCCCCCTATTAAAATCAATAATCAATTAGTGCCCCAACAATCGCATGTAAAATATCTTGGTATTCATCTAGATCGGCGTTTGACATGGAAATGCCATATAGAAGCAAAACTAACACAAATGAAACTAAAAGCATTTCAAATTTATTGGCTTATTGGAAGAAATTCTGTTCTTAGCCTCGATTGCAAACTTCTACTCTACAACTCTATATTAAAGCCAATCTGGTGCTACGGTATTCAGCTATGGGGCACTGCCTCGGCCTCAAATATCGAAAAATTCAAAGGCGCCAAAATAAACTTCTTCGAATAATCACAGTCGCTCCCTGGTATGTTAAAAACTCAAATATTCACAAGGATCTCAATGTACCATTAGTAAAAACTATTATTACCAAGTACGCAGTAAAATATTTAAAAAGGCTTGAGTCGCACCCAAATCCACTAACTCGAAATATTTTAAATGACAGCGGCCACTCTAGATTAAGGAGAAGAGATACTGCAGGACTCATCCGACCAGAAGACCGCTAAAAATCTACATATGTGAATAGAAACCGTGAAGAGAAAAATTTTCGTCTAGCATTGGCAGGACAAAAATAAAGTATTAGTATAAGATTTGATTAATTATTGTTAGTTCATATTTAATATATGAAGATTCAATAAATAAATAATGAAAAAAAAAAAAAAATTCTCTTGCTTTTTTATTAATTATTTGTACCAAGTTTGAATACTCCTAGGCCCTTATCATGTAAAACAAAACGCAACGCCAAAGAATTGCATTGAAAGCACAAACAATGTTATAAATATTTTGTAATATTGTTGTTGCTTTCTACAAAAATCCATGCACCGTTTTAAAAGTGAGGCAAAATGTGGCACAATCGGGCCATTTGTGGCACTTTTAAATGTTTGATGGCCCTGTGGCACTTCCTTATCTATTTTGGCCCTTTCAGTTTAAAATTCAACTATTACTGTGATTTGCGGCACGCAGCTCCTCAGCAATAGCTATTTTCCAGGTTTTTTTCGGGCGTCTATTATCTTTAGGGATCCACGTAAGCGCTTGTTGAGAAACATTGTTGCTGGTTTTTTAATATGTGGACAATCCATCGCCATTTTAGACGTTTTATTTTATTGAACTGGTTTTAATTTGTGCTTAACCATAAGCCTGCATTACTGATTCTATTTGGTCAACATATCCTCATGATATTTCTGGGTCAACATTTTGGCCCTACCAAAGGTATTTTGGTTTATTTAAATTTAGCCCTAAACATAAAACTCAAAATGCATCACTGATGCAGCGTTTAACATTTTTAGGCGCAATGTGAATTTGTGTAGAAAGAAACAACAAAATTACAAAATATTATAACATTGTTTGTGCTTTCAATGTAATTATTTGCCGTTGCGTTGCGTTTTACATGATTAGGGCCTTAATGTTACCATTCACCAGTTGCACAGAAATATATAAGGCATTTGTATTGAAGTCTACAATAAAGTAGTGGGCCTTTTACAGATATTATTCATTGAGCTGTGGTCATTTTCTAGATACACATAAATCTAGTCTGATCCACGCCCACTTATCCAATCTCGCACATTTTTTACAGATGCTGTCTGTATATTGATAACAATTCTAATTGTTCTAAATTTGGACAGTTTTACACTTTCTGTTCTTCAAATATACGGGAGTGTATTTTATGCCACGCCACTTATCGAATCTCACCAACTTTTTGACTGATGTTGCGTACTGATCACCATTCTGATTGTCCCAACTTTGGAAACTTTAGCTATTACCGTTCTCTAGATATACAGAAATCTCTTTTGCTTTTACATGTGAGGTACCACGCCCAGTTATCCACCCTCATCTTCTTTTTGAAAGATGTTACGTATCGATAACCCCGCTATGTGTACAAAATTTGGACAATTTTTTCTTACCGTTCTTAAGATATAAGTTAATCTATGTTATGCCATGCCCACATCTTCAACCCTGCTCAAATATTGTCGGACGTTATGTATTGCGTACCAAGATCCTTGTACCTAATTTGGAAACGTTGGCTCTTGCCATTCTATAGATATAAAGATATCTAAAAATTTTTTATATGGGAGGTGCCACTCCCACTATTCCTATCCCGCCCACACGTTTAGGATGTTGTGTATTGATAACACAGATGCTTTAACCTAACTTGGAAACCTTGGCTCAGAAAATTACAAATTCAAATTACGTAACTGTTATAACTTTGGCACTATTATTGCTTTGGTAATGCTATAACCGGTAATCAGCGAGACTACTTAGCATCACTATGATGTTATACACATTTTCTTCCTGGGGTTTTTGTTATTCATTCTGTCTGATTATAATAACGCGCTTGATGCATTAAACACATTCGAGACAGCAGGCAACATGAAGGCACGACTACTAATGCTGCAGGTTGCAATTGTAGTCGCGTAATCAGCTACTGAATTATTTTGAAGACGACAGCTACAATTGAAAAAGTATAAACAGCTGTGTTTTTTATTATGTATTTACATTTCAGTGGTGCCACTATCATTTTTAATTTTTATAATTTAACAACATGCATAATTGCAGACTCGTACACAAACTTAATTTAAGCCTACAAAAATATAAATACTTATTTATGATAAATTTTTTAACGTAAAAACAAATGAATTTATTAAAAAACATTTAAAATATTTTAATTTTATTGTTTTTGGAACTCATAAAGAATATCATCTTCATGGCAGGTTGAATAAAAAAATCCTAATATACAGTATAATCGCGAAAAAGTAAACTGAAATGTCCTAAGGGTTGTTAACTTTTTCGTCTTATTTATTAACTTTTCTAAATTTTAAAAAATGCAATAATAAACATATGTACCTATATCTTTTTCAATGACTTAGTTCTCATCTGTACAAAGCAGAAACTTAGGTCTAATTTGTACCGGCTACAATTTATAATTAATAATTATACAATCAGTCATGTATTATGTGTTAGGTGCTACATATGACGTTTGTCAGAAAATTAGTTCTTCAAAAATTTTCAGATAGCGAATTCTGGGTATTTTCTAAACATTTGCCAGCCATCCATTACTGACATTATTGTCTTTTCAGGTTGCAGTTACACGAACTCGCGCTTAGCTATTGATATTGAAATTAGAACAGTGATTGCGCAATTACGTTTTCGATGCTTCAAGAAAACATTTGTACAAACTTGCTTTAAGATCGGCATATTTTGGTCTATGTAATGTTTTCCTGTATGCTTTTTCCCATGTATTCTTCAAAGCCTCGAAAATTTTGTGACGTTTCGTTTTTATTTTTGAGATGGCAACTTCAGATATGCAATAATACAACGCCGATAGTTTCTCTTTAATGTATTTCTCAATTTTGTTTAAACTCTCAACTTTCAGCTTAAAATTTAATCTAATTTGTTATCGTTTGTACAAATCAGACTTTTACTAATACGATCTGAAAAGTTAACTTAGAGTTAACGTTTAGAGCGGCACATAAGCGCTAAAATTTGGTTAACTTGACCGCAAGATTACTGTATCGCGATTTTATTGTAATTTTTTGGTTTAACGCACTAAGTTTATGAATTATAGGTCGTAAATGTTTCAGAGCACTTTATCAATAGTATAGGAAGAAAAATATAATCTGAATCTTTAAAGTATTGGTATCATAATAAAGTCTTTCGAAACACATTTCAAATGATGTATTAAATATACCGATTTATTAACCCCTTAAGAGGATTTATCTTAAACTTTTGTCGATATGTATAATAATATTTCCTCAAATATAATATGTTATAGAGAACACCCCAAGTTTTTGTATGCTATATTTTTAGAAACTGCATCATATAAAATCTTAAAGTTATTAGGGTTAAAAAAAATTTTATTTTGGAAAACTTCACAATTTATTTATAAGTTTGAGTTAAAATATATGGTGGTAATAGTTTATGCACTTGTTACATAATGAAATATAGTAATATGTAAATATTTGAAAAGTGTTCCGGAAGGCTGAAAACCCGCAATACAGAAAAACATTATTAATCAAAGTCCTAATAACTTTGGTAACATGTGTATATTATTGTTAAATAATTATTACTATATCGACATAATTTAAAGATAAAGCAAATTTAGTAAAAAGTCAGTCAAGAAGTATGAGCATTTGAAATGGGCTCTTAATGGGTTAATAAATCGGTGTGCTTTAAACACCATGTGAAAAGCACTTTCAATTTTTCAATGATACCCATACTGCTAAAACTAAGAGCGTTGGCGTGACAAACATCTTCCTATATAACTTCTTTTAAGGATACTAAAAAGTAATAATAATATAGATTTGGTGGTGAACCACGCTTATATTCTTGTTTCAATCCGGTTCTTTGCTGTTTAACCAAAATATTATTATTATATATTATAAGCACTAATTCTTCTAATTTTTGATTATATTAGCAGCACTTTTTCTGTTTTGTAGCGTACAAAAATAGAAATTAGTTTAATTTGACTACAACGACAAAATTAGCATAGACAACAACCTGCAGCCATTTTGCCGTGTCGTCGCTAAAATAATCAATTCCATATACACACATGTATTCTATTGTTGACATATTGAAGTCGGTAGTCTGCTGTCTCGAATGTGTTTAAAGCATGATTTGCACTTTTAGCTACCATTCAATTTGTTGTTTAAAACTCCATTGTGTTGCAAACTTCATCGTATTCATTTCATTTGTATTAAATTGTATCTTAAAATTGTATTAAATAAAATCTTCGTAAATAAACTTCTTAATAATAAAGGTATTAAATACTAATAAGCGAGAAAATTACAAATAACAATAAAAATAATATTTTTCTTCAACAATATATCGGTTATCGCATTTTGATCTTACTCGTATATATTTAAAATTGCTTGTATAACTAAAATATTTTCTATTTTATAATATTTTTTGCTAATTATGTAAACTTATGAAATGTGATGTTGCATTATTCTGCATTTAATGTGTGCAGTTTTTCATGAAACAATTCATGAATGGCTATATATGAATTTTTCTGAACTCTTCTATATTACATTGTCACTTTGAATTAAAAATTTCTTTATTTCTTACAATAATAAATTTGTTACTAAATTCAAGTCTAAACTAATTAACGCCAAAAATCAATTAATTGAAAGTAACATTTAACGGCCTAAGTTATAAAAAATAAAGCATGTCAATAAAGGGTTTATTTTTTATAGCTAAGGCCATAAATATATAACAAACTCATTCTTTACAACGTTACCATACTAATAGTGTAACATTGAATTATTCATATGCAAAAAGTTTTGAAAATCAACGGTAACACTTAAAATTATTCATATGCAAAAATTTTAAGAAATCAACGGGAACATTTAAAAACAACAACTCTTCCAAAAAGAAAACAAAATATTCATTAAAAGATTTTGTTTGTTGTGCTTAATTCCCTATTTTATTCTTGATAAATGCACTGAAAATTATTGTTGGAGGATAAGCTATTTATATGCGCATTTCACTGGTTGCTTAGGCCAGATCATCCGGAAACGTTCTCCTAAATAATTTTAGAAAAACCAAAGCTATTAGCAAACAAGACAACAGAGGGAATGAGAAGGTTTCCTGATGATCTGACCTAAGCAACCAGTGCAATGCGCATAGGAACAGCTTATCCTCCAACAATAAAATTCAGTATTTTTATCAATTAAAAAAAGAGACTATAAGCACAATAAATAAAATTTTTTAATGAACCAAAAAAAAAAAAAAAAAACAAACTTAAAAAAAGAAATTGCTTATTAAAACAATTTTCCATTTTAGTTTTTTATTTGGCGGGCACAATTTATTGTCAAAAGTTATTTTCAGAAATGCAATTCATTCGAATGAACAAAAATGAATGAAATTTGCTAGATGGCGTAAATACAATGAATGAAATTTGCTAGATTTCGTATATGCATTGCATAGTTTGTACCCAGAATAAGAAGAACAGGATCAAAATCTAGACAATAAAAGCCATTCGAGGCCGTCTGGCAACCCTACATACATATGATCTATTGATCTAATATCTTTTTTTTGGTGTTTTGTACTTTTGTTTTAAAAATATGGTCACCGTACTTATAAAATATTCATTGTAATTGAAAAGTTAACATTTTCCATGTATTTTTTTTTTATTACTATACTACTATACTTTGAATGTTCATAAATTTATTTACTCACAAGCGCGGATAATAACTTCATTTAAACTTACTGCTCCATTTGAAAGTTTTAACTCCATTCTCGACCCATATTTTTGGCCTGAACATGTTTTAGTTCGAGAATATGAACATAATGTAAACAGGCGTCCAATGAATGTTGCTTATTTTCCGAAACAACAATAAATACATTTAAAAAACTAACTGAAGCTCCCGATGATCAAGTCATTATTATATACCAAAACGTACGTGGAATGAGGACTAACTGCTCCAAATTATATCTGGATAGTTTTTATTTCAATCACCACATTATTTGTCTTACTAAGACTTGGTTAAATAATACTTCTTATATACCGAAATTGTTTGCAATAATTTTTATGTATTCCGGCGAGATCTACAGTTACCACTGGCGGTGGAGTTTTAATAGCTGTCTTAAATATATTTCCAGCTGAAAAGATAATTTTAAATTTAAAAAGTAAAATTTAATTTACTTCAGTTGTAGTGAAAGAAAATAACATTAAAATATTTATTACATGTTCTTATATCCCACCTCAATTGGATATAATAACTTATCAACAACACATTTTGGCAATGGAACTAGTGACCTCCAAAATCAGTTCGGGTGATTTCATGTTAGTCCTTGGCGAGTTTAATATACCTCAGACTACCTGGCATTTCTGCACAGAAAGTAAAACTTACATTCCAAATCGTTCTGATAACATAAGCGATGATATTCGGTAACATTACAAATGTATGTCTACATCAGATTAATGGCGTCTACAATATACATATATGGCAAATTACTTGACCTGGCATTTGTTAATGAGCCTAAGGAATGTACAATAAATCGAGTTTATCCTATTACACTCCCAGAAGTTCGTTACCACCCTACAATTGAAATTACCTGCAACATTTTTAGCTGTCATCGTGATCAAGATATCCATAAAAAAGAAATGGTGTTTTGTTTTAAAAGGACAATTTTCACCGACCTACATAACCTTTTAATTAACACAAATTGGATTCAATTGTTATCCATTCACATTGGCGCACCAGAAACAATCGATAAAATTATTAATAATTTTTAAACTTTTACTTATTCCACTCTGCCTTTTTTGAAAAGGTCTTTTAGAAAGGTTTTTATTTAATATTTTACAAATTCAAATTTTCTATTCTAAGATAAGGCCTGTCGCAATCGTTTTATTAGTAGTTATGTTAGAACGTGTTGCAAGTTTAGTTATTAATTTACTCACTTCGTATTATTAGCCACAACAATTAAACTTGGATAAAGCTTTATTCTTAAATCTGTTTAGAACCCCTTCCAGAAGTGTTTAAAATATATGCAAAAGTGCAAGGTGTTGGTCTCCAATGACACACCTTGCTAATTTGTAATAAAGTTGGAATGCGGCTGTGAGATCTTATGTCTGCAAAAAGGCCTTCTATAAGGCCTCTTTACTACTTGATTTTCCCGCTGGAAATGGTTGGGAAAATCGCATTTTTTTCCTGGTGAAGAATTTTAACGTGTTTTTTTTCAAATTTTTCATATCTGAAAAATCACATATGAATTTTTTGTTTTTGCTCACTCCTCATGAGCGAGGAAAATCAAAAAAATTTTTTTCCTCACCCTCATGAGGATGAATTTCCAGAAAAATTTTTAAATTTTCTCATTCTTCATTCATGAGCGAGCGTTTCGGTACTCTGGTAATTTCATTTAAATTGGGTAATTTTGCTTTATCTCAAGTGTAGTTTTAAATTTTGTTGGTGGTAACGCTGAAATATTGTTGAACGTAATATTATACTTAAGTTAAATACTCATTTGTATTGGGCTGTAAAAATTTATCCATAGACCTTAAAATATATTGAATAAATAAAAATTGTTTATCTGTAAACATATCATTTTTGTGAAGTAATTAGTGCTGGAAATTTCTTCTACTTTTCAATATTACTATTCAATAATACATAATTCATTTTATATGAGTACTCAATATTTTCAGCGGTTCAGATGTAGTGTAAGTTAAGGTAGAGTTAGCCGAACGTCCACGTCCCCTAACGAAACGTCTGGTCCGTTTTGTTATTTGCTTACAATGTAAATGCTTACCGAATTTAAATGTCACGTAACGGAACGTCTCAATCTGTATAAATTAGAATTTCTTGCCGTCGTTACATGACAGTTGTAAAGCAGTGATGACCTGCTAGTATATTAAATTGAATGCGGGTAGTTTCGCTCTTTTTTTTTGGTACTTTTCCCAGTATATCTATGGACTTTAGACAAAACGACTTACAATACAACATATTTCCATATATATAAATATACATATGCTTAGATGTACAAAATAAACAAATGGATATGCACATACAATAGAAATCAGAAATATATAAAAGGCTTTAATTGGTTACAAAATATTGTTTTGCTATGCACATTTACAAAATAATATATGTAAATTTGTATGTATATGCTAAAATACATATTTGTTTATTGTAAATATATAATATAAATATCAGATATTAAATTATAATTGTTTTTTTACTTACACTAAATACTGTTTTAATACCATTTTAATCACTTGGTACTTTTTCTGCACAACGGTCACCATTTAAACCTTTTGATTTCCCATCACTGTATGTGTTGTTTTATGTATACTATTGCTTTTTTGTTTATGTATGTGAAAAACATATGAGACGTTTTTAGATGTTCTATAAGTGCACCAACGTGCAAGCGGTCCGTTACAGTAAGTTACGGGAACAGCAACGTTCGCCTAACTCAGCCTTTAGTATTGTACTTTTAAACAGAGTTGTATTTTAAAAAGAGACGTCTAAAAATCTAAAAGTCTAAATACCCGGTGCACATTTAAAGATTTTTGAATTATATTTTTCTAATTTGAATGGTAAATTGGCACAGTGTTCAATAATTTTTGAGTAATTTTATATAATATTATTTTATGATTTTAAGGACGGAGTCAATTTTATTTATGTTCAAAAACATATTTTTTTTCATTTACCCAACCTTTTCATATTTACAATCACACTTGCCGATCAATCAAGTGAAGTATGGGGCGTGATCTTACTCTAATGTCAACTTAAGGCTTATTTATCGACCCTATTCAAAATATTTTCAACCACCAAATGACCCTTGTCCATCTCTAGTAGTTAATGTTTTTATCTTTACGTTTGGTTGTGTGTGTGTGTAAATTTAAGTTTGAACGCAATTCAAAAAGAATAAATAATTTAATACACATACATAAACACATGCACCAAAATTAAGGGTGAACGATTCGGACAGACCTCTAAGTACACTGAAAATAAATAAGTCAATGTTGCTTAAAGCAGTGTTAGAGAATTATTCAAAATAATTATGTAAATGTATGTTTGAAAAAAAATTATTATTAACAATTATTAAACGTTGCAGGATTCTGTAAAAAAATGATAGTATACCCAAGTACATGAGCTTGAATTCATTTTTCAGAGTGTTACACTCATAAATTTTCCTTTTATTGTGAAACATTTTTAAATAGTTGTGGTAGTTGTTGTGTTTTTAAAGGAAATTCTTAAAAACAAATTAAGGGTAAAACTAGAAAACAACAACCCTCGAACCAGATAACTTGCCACACCGAATATTTTGTTTTCAATGTACACAAAGTAAGTGACATAAAAAAAAATTGTTTGGCTCGTCCTTGAAGTTCATGTTTAAGGTCACGCTTGTGACCATTACGTGCCCATTGACTGACCATATTCTATGTCATTCAAAGAGTGTGTAATTAAAGCGACAAGTTTCTATATGTTTCTGCAATATTTTTTCAGAAGGTTTGAACAATACGATAAGAATTAAGTTCAACCATCTAACTTTATTTTCAATTGAGAATAAGACAATATATTGTTAAAATCCAACTTGTTTTTTAAGCTTAAGTATATTTTACTTTGAATCGGCAAAACAAAAACTAAAAACTAAAAAAAAAAAAGAAAACTACAATCAAAAATAACTTTTTTTAATTTAAAAAAAAATCAAACATCAAAAATTCCATTTACCTTTTACTGGCAAAAGTTTAATATGATAAACAGTGTTGCCAATGCAAAATTCGGAAATTACGCACGACTGTGTCCCAAATTACACAATTGAAAAAAATTTACTCCCTAAAAGGGCCGAATTTTAAAATTGTCATTCACTCAGGAACTTGAATATTTAATTTTATATTTCTTCGTCCAATATAAACGGCAGCTAAAGCACAAAAACTACCAAAAACCGCCTCTTACAGATTCTCATTCACTCAACGCATTGCTTGTTTAATTTTATGTTTGTAGGTGCAAACTAACGAAAATTCAAAATGTACCTGTTGAAAAATAATAAAGTACGAAAAAGTACCAAGAAATCACTTACAGATGCTCATTCACTTGGGAATTGCATGTTTAATTTTATGTTTCTAGGTCCAATATTAACGGAAATTACAAAAGTACAAGGTAAGGAACATAAAAGTACCAAAAAGCCAATCTTACAGATTCTCATTCACTCAGGGCATTGCATGCTTAATTTAATGTTTGTAGGTTCAATATTAACGAAAATTAAAAAAGTAACAGTTAAAGAACGAAAAAGTACCAAACAGATCCCTTTAATTTGCATGTTGAAGTTTATGCTTCTAGGTCCAATATTAACGATCATTAAAAAAGTACCAGTTGTATAACGAAAAACTAAATAAAGAAATTAAATTTGCCACATTTCCCGTTTTTTGGTAATTTTTATCTCCACATTGAAGCATCAAAAATTCAATATTGTAGTGGGAGCCCGTAATTTAATACGTATATGTCAATGAATGGAGAAATATATTTTGTAAAAAAAGTACCAAAAATAGTTACGATTTTTCCGCCTTAAACATCCGAATTTCGATAAAGTACCAAATTTGTATTTTGTAGATAAGTTTCAAATGTGATATTACCTTTATTTCTACGTTTATGGGTTAAAAAAATAGATGGGATCAAAAAAAGTAACAATATACAGGTTTTAGTCGTTTACTCCATAAAAGGGCTGAATTTTCAAAAAGTACCAGAAACATATCCGCTTATTTTTGTAAATAATAACGATAGGTATTACATTTTGTTGTATCTCTTTTAGTTTTGGAGATATAAGGTTACCGAATTTACCCGTTTTTACCCCCTAAACATTCGAATTTCGAAAAATCCCATCTTAGTCCAAATTTTAAGTTTTTAGCCTAAGGCGCTTAGGCAGTGCGATCATGAATCAGTGAGAATTTGATATAATTTTTAATTCTATGTTATTGGTTTAAAAGAAAGATGGCATGACAAAAAAATTTCAAAATACAGGGTTTACCCCTTCACTCCCTAAGGAAAAAATTTAATATTTTGAATATGCTTAACATTTAAAAACTCTCGTCTTGAGTAAGAAATTATTTTTTTTTATACATATCCCACTCGCAGCGTAAATTTTAGAAAGATTGAAGAAATAGCTATTTAATTTGTTTGGAACACCAGTTTGGCCAAAATGTAAAATTTTGACCCCCTCTAACTAATAAACTAATATCCAATGTGTCTAAACTAACATTGGTGCAAATTTCATGCAAATCGGAAGACATTGATTGCAAAAGTTGTGTCACAACATGAAATCCCCCATATATAGATTTTATATTTCTTTTATTAATTTTATTTCATAAAGTACAACACATTTAATTAAGAGTATAAAGCTCTAAAATGCAGTACTGTTCTGAATAAAACAGAACGGATGATGTTATTTCTTTAAGCGTCTATAATATAATCTCTTGTATATAGAGCCATTTGTTTTTTGATCATAATATCGCGAATGCTGACATTTGTGTTGATGCAATACATCAGAATCAAGGAAAAAAGGCGACTTTTAATTTTTGGTTGGCTTGGGTCTTTTAAGTTTTAGGTAACGATATATGTGAATTAGGCTTATAGTCAGATTAGCGGTATAGTTAACGCCTTGTCTGCAATTGAAGGATTTGACTTTAATCGAAAAGTATTAATTTCTCTTAGTTGCTATACATAAAAAAGCATAGAAAGTTAAATTGTTTATTCAAAAATTCTCAAAAAGAAAAAAAATATATCTAAAAAACACTTTGCTTTCAACGGTACCGATATATCGTAAAATCTGAAGTATCGGGTATATGTCGTTATCGGTTGCTGCAAGAAAAATTGCACAGGGACAGGGACTTACAGATATTTTTCACACTTTTTACAATCTAAAAAGCATTTTATAAAAAATGTAAGTGAAGCTTAATAAATCGTCTTTAATATTTAATTACAAATTGTTTTTCTCCTACTGAAAATTGTTAAATTTTGATTTAATACCCACTTGTTGATAATTTATCATATGTATGTTGTAATACGTGTAATTTCACATGGATTGGCAACACTGAAAATAACGCAAAATAATATAAATTTACAAGCTGAGCCGGCAATCGTTGTTTAGCCATACAAATCATTTCTTGTGAATATTGTGGTTGATAAATAAAAATAGCGCATGTACTCTAAGCGTGCGGGGATGGGATCTATGAAAGCAAGAGGAAGGTGTCGCTGAAAAGTGATGACGCACAGTGGCTGAAAATCGTTTTTCATTGGCCAAAATTCTGTAACTTTTGAACCGAAGGAAATATTTTAGTTAAATTTTTTTTAATCGACAGATATATTCTTAAGCTTTTGTCAGCTTTAATTTTATTATTAAATTTTATTTTTTTAACTTTAGCGTGAAATATGGTTTTATTTCTTCTTTTTTTTTAATTATTAAAAATGTTATATTTGGATTTAAGTAATAATCATTAACATTTTGTGTAATAATGGGACACTCAAAAAAATTTAATATTTACACTTAAAAAAAATTTAACAATAAAAAAGAAAAATAGTTAAATCTACTGGAAGTTTTGCTATTATTACTGCAAATTAACAATTTTTTGCTGTCAAATTTGTTTACACTTTAAAAAACTTTAGAAATATTATCTAAAATCTTGCCATTGCTACAGAAGAATCTTTTATTTTTCGCTGTAAAATATGTTAATATTCACCTATATTCTGCGTTTCGATTCGGATCGTAAATTTCGCAGTTTGGCAACTTTGGTATTCTGCGTTCCGTTCCCCGTATCAATTCGATTTGTTTTTCGATTGTATGTATTCTGCGTTACGATCGTAGCTACGTTTTTTCAAGTTGTTTATTTACTAACGGAAAGTTTTTCGATTTTTGTTTCTGTAGTTAAAAAAGTGTATAAATAAATAAAATGTGAGTATAAAATGCTATAAATTTTGTTTTTTTTTTTTTTGTAACTAAAGCTTTATTTAATTTATTGCAGGTCAAAAAACAACACCTGAGCAGTATGAAAAGCTGGCGAGTTTAATGGCAACGAAGGATGATATTGCGTGTGGATATCATAAGCGTCTCATGAGTTTATTTAATTATAGTTACCACAATATTTAGTTTTTATATATGTATTTATCACTATTTATTCATAAAATTTTACTTTTTATAGTTTAAAAATTACAATGTTTACAAAATTTTTTACTTTTTATGTTTCTATTTCATACGTTTCATAACAGAGCAGCTGGTTTAAACATACTCTTCTCTTCTTCTTTTTCTTTCGAATAGGTTTTTTTTTAGAATACCTATTTTCGATTTGAGCGTAACTGAATGCAGGAAAGTAATCGAACGCAGAATAAGTGTGATTAGCAAAATAAGTCCGCTGAATTCTGATTTTTTTTTTTAAATTTTGATACGAAAATATAGGTTTTTATTTTTTTGAATATTTTTTATTTATTAAACCATTTCATACATATGTGGATAAAAAAACCTTTTTAAAATAAAAGCAGCAATAGATTTTAATATCTTTTGTAACAATGTGGGGTTCTGTTTAATATTATTTTTTAATAATACAATGCCTGTCTTAGATCTAATGAATTATAATTGTTGTTCATTTAATTGAAAGATTGATTGCAAATATTCCATATTCTGTTCTGTGTTATTTCTGCTCTTTAGTAGTTTTTTGACTTCTTCATCTAAATCCCGATGTTCCACTTTCCGTTGATTTCGAATACTGGAGATGAACGGATCTGACGTTGCCAATAGATTAGATATTTAATAGATCTTCATTTGTGAAATTTCGTGAACATTTTCTAGTATTGTGCTCTTTATAAAATCTGTAATACTTATTCCTTTTTTCCTAAGCTTCCTCTGATAAATCTCAAAGTGGCACCAACTGATATTTAATGACATCTTCTCCATGATAAAAAATTTTGTGAACTGTAGCAGACATATTTCTCCATGGGTACTTAGTTGCATATATTTTTGCAGTTTCCTTAGCAAAATCTCCAAATTTTCTAGAGTCAGTTTCTTCATTGCGCGCAAGTACTTCTAGGATTATTTTAAATCTAAAAATTAGGTTAAAATCAACACTTGTTATTTCAATTGCTGTTTCTGGATCTGTGATCAAGAAGAGATTGTAGTTGTGCCTCTGCCGAAATTAGTGTGATTGGAATAGTGTTCTTTAATGACAAACAGTCCATTTTAGCAACTGTAATGTGTTTTTATGGTCTCCCACGAGTGTTTTGATTTGTAGTTTCTGAAGCGATCTGGACAGAAAGTTCGTTCTCTAACCAGTTTGCAAAGCTCTTATAAAATCTATCTTTGCTGTAATCAACTTTCCTGTATCGCTGTTTTAAATTTTTGATGAAAACAGATATTTTATTTTCTAAGTCCAATTGTATTTCAGTGCTATAGGAATTTAAGTTTCCTTTTTTCGAATGTAATTTTTAACATCTTCCTTGTTTTTGTTTCTTAAATACTCTCCGGTCAATTTTTTTAAAGCTGGAGCTCTCCATGTGTTTATGAAAAACGTTGTCATTGCTCATATATATTATATCCACTGAGCTTGCATCCGAATGTTACTTGCTTTTAAACCTTTTCATACCAAATACAGGTAGAATAAAAAGGATTAAAACACTTCCTTTCCTTTTATTTATATGCTATAAAATACCTGACTCAAATTTAACAACGCATTGCATAGTTATAGGGTCATAGAATATTATTAGAGTCATAAAAACAGATTAAATAAAATAAAAGACCAAAACAAATTTAAAAATCCATTCTAAGGTGGGATTCACAATATACCCGTTTAGCGTAATCGCGTGTTTAAGCTCTTTATTCTACTATAAAATACGCTAGTGTAAAGGTAGTGTAACGGATAAGGATGAATCAGGGCAGCTATACGTTTTCCTGATTGTGTAACAATAATAAACATTTTTATATGAACTACCTGTATTCTGTTCGATCACGATCAATATTCCCTATATCTTTTGGAAGAAAATAGCACATAATTTCTGTTACTTCTGCAACCTTTTTTGCGGAATAAAAAAAATTAAAAAAAAAAAAAATTTTTTTTTGGAGTAATTTCATTAAAATTAAAAAAGTGTTAAACAGACGGGTCCAAACGAGTACAAGAGTATATACAGGGTTAAAGAAAACACTCACCTTTTCCTCAGTGGTTTTACATTCTTAATCCCTTTTGATCCGCAAAAGTTCTATTCTACTAAAGTTGAAATTTGACAAAAATATAGTAGTTTAGAAATGATGTCTTAACATCTCAAATATAAATAACACAAAAATATAACAAGATAATAAGACTACCAACCTAGCAAAAGAGCTAGCAGGTCATTATATATGATAATTTTTGAGCAATGATAATTTCTTTCGGATTAAATATAAAAAAAATCACTTTTTTCTGAATTTAAAAAAAAGTTGTGTTTAACAACATGGCACGACCACAATTTCCAATATTTTAAACTAATTTTATGGCTCCCTTAGTTTTAATATGTTTACTATTAAATAAAATTAAAATTCGGAAATCGGTGACAAACAAAAATTGGACTTTTGGCCAATGAGATAAAATTTTCAGCCACTGTGTGACGGCCAATAAAAAACAAGAAACACCAATAAAAGCAATAATTTCAATTAAGTTGATTTCTTTAATACAAACATAACTTTTTGGTGCAAAAAGAGAAAAAAATTTTCTGGACTGGGGCATTTTAATAACCTAGAGCTATGATATATACTGCACGACCTATTCTCATACTCACTAAATATACTTAAAATATTTTATTAAAATCGGTGGTGCCGTTTCATTCTGTTTGGAAATATTTGGATATTGCTAATATAAAAATACTTAAAAAAAATATTGGTGGGTAAGGGTAGAAGGGTGGACATTTGGGGTTATAGTAGGGCTTAACCCGTCGACCAGGACGCTTATAATACAAATCACAAACAAACGTACAAAAAAGCATTTTATATTTCAAGAGCTAATGATATAAAAATAAGCCGCATCTTTATTTTAATTCATGAATCAAACATATATTTCAATATATGTTTGATTAAACAATAGATATATAACTTAACATAAAAAACAATAAACAATAATAAAAAATGCAATTAATCTTTGACTTAACTTTATTGAAATTGATCATTTGAACGATTTTTACCCCAGGCAACAGATGCTGGTAAAATTACTTCATGTAAACCGCGTTATAATAGAAAGGTTAATTAACATCTATTCATAACAAAAATCAGCTAAAACTCAATTTTTTTATGCATTTATCTGTATTACAAAAAACCATGACAATTTAAGAGTGGATCAGGACACCAGGAGAATTTGTCAAAACCAGGACAAGTCCTGGAAAACCAGGACGCATGACAGCCCTAGGTTATAGGTTTTTTTTGGCAAAAATAAATAAAAAAAAATTTTCTGGATAGGGACCCTCTAATGACCCAGCGGTATGAAATATACTTTTGGTATGAAATATAATTTACAAGCTATTCTCATACTTACCAAATATATATAGCAATTTCAGAGGACTTCAAACACAAACATCATTATATACATATATGATTTCGGATATTTAAAACATTTCTCCAAACTGCAAATCTGAACGTTAAACAACGCAGCAATTTTACAATTTCTGTTTCTACGGTATTTAACTTGTAACTTGTAGTTTAGAGAACTTGTAAATTCAATGTTTTGATACATATATACATATGTACATACACACTCAGTTGGCAAAATTGCCGTCGACGACATTGTCGTCAACGATTTATACACGACATATTCTCTATCACTCAGAATTTCTGAAAGACAATTTTGAGGGAAATGTCGTGGACGATAAAATACTCGAAATTGTCTAGTGCAGTGTCTTCTAAAGAATCTTATAAGCGACGACATGACCGACATTGTCCTTCAAGTTGTCTTTTACAAAGCCTATCCACGAAAGCATGACCGACATTGTCTTGTATCAACACCTATACACAACAATATGAGCAACATGAGCGACCGTGTCTTGTAAGGTGTCCATTATAAAAATCTATCCACGCCAACATGACCGACGTTGTCTTGCCAGGTGTCCTATATTAACATGTAGACACGACAATATGAGCGACATTGTCTTCTAAGCAAACAAAAATAATTTGTTCCCAATAAAAAGCAAAAATAACTGCAAAATAACGATATAATAAAAAAAAACAAAGCGAAGTGAAGAAAGTCAGTTAGTCAAGTGTGAGAAGTTAAAGACTAAAGTATGATCTTAAAAATATGTATGTATGTGATATTGTATATTTTAATTTATTTGTTTAGGCTTATAGGCGACATCGTCGTGTAGACAATTTGGACGACAATGTCGTACATGTGGTCATCAACGACAGGATGAGCGACATTCTCATTATTTGTGTTGTGCACGATTTACGCGACACTTGTTTGAAAATATCATCGACGATTTGCATTAGTGGTCCCATACGTGTTGTGCAGGAATCAACATTGTCATCATCAATGATTCGTGCACGACGTAGCAACTGGGTACATAATTACATGCGTACATAAATACTAGGGATGGGATGAATACCATTAACGATATATCGGCGATATTTAAGATATTCCGATATATCAGTATCGGCGATATCTTGCTGTCGATACGATGCACAGTGGCGGAAAATCGTTTTTCGTCGGTCAAAAATCTGTTACTTTTGAACCGATAGAGATAATTTTGCAATTTTTTTTTGCTGGAGAGAAAACTTCTTGAACTTTCTTCAAGTTTTTAAATAAGAAATGTTAGAATAAGTAATAGAGGGCGTGGCAAATGAATTTAACACTAAAATTCGTATATATGCGAAACTATAACAACGAAAGTCATCAAATTTTTCACAGGCAACTTTGACATCCATATGAACATTTAGAGAAAAAATAGGTGCACTAGCAAAAGTAGGCGTGACACTTCCCCTATGAATTAAATTGAAGAACTGGGCGTGGGATCTCTCAAACAAAGACATAGATATTTATTTATTTGGTGAACGCAAAAGCCAAAGCTTCTAAATTATGTACAAGCATTTTGGTTTGTAATACACAACATCCGACAAAATCTGGGCGGGAGTAAGAAGCGGACGTGGCATAAAACATATTTATTTATATCTAAAGAACAGTAAGAAAAAAATTGTTCAAATTTGTTAAACATTGCTGGGTTATCAACACACGACATCTGTCAAAACGAAGGTAGAAGTGGATAAGTGGTCATCGCACCTCACATACAAAGACAATAGAGATTTCTGTAGATCTAGACAATAGTAACATCTAAAATTTCTAAATTTAGATAAGTTTGCATGGCACAAAATAGAATTCCGTATATCTGAAGAAAGGTAAGTGTAAAATTGTCCTAATTTGGTACAAATAGAATGATTTTTAATATACATACAGTCAGCATCTGTAAAATATGTGCAGGATTGGAGAAGTGGGCGTGGCGCAAACTGGAGTTCTGTATATCTAGAGAAGGGAAAAAGCTACAATTTACAAATTTGGTAAGAATAACTTTGTTATAAATGAACAATATCTGTAAAAAAGTGGGCCCAATTGTAGATATAGGCGGGTCACCTCCAATACAAATATTATATAGATTTCTGTGTAACTGGGGAATGCTAACAGTAAGAGTATAAAAAAATTGTCACAAATAGCTTCGTAAACAATGCACGATATCTTTGTTTTAGAAAAAAATTACTTATTTTATTTTAATTAGGGTAGCGAAGCGCACTGAGTTGAGCTAGTTATTAATATATTAATAAATAATAATTGAATTTTAATTATATAATTCTTAATCTTAAATATTTTTTCTCATGAGAATTATTTAGATTCGAATTCAAAAATTGTTATATATCTTATATTCAAAAAGTGCTACCTGCAAAACCACAATTTTACAGGACAGCGAAAGAACTGATTTTTTGATAACTGTAAAAGTAACAACTAAGCTTTATTTAACAATGTTATTTAAAAACAACCTCTTAATCACTTAATTATTTTTTATTCCAGATACTCGAGCTTGTACATATGTCTTATAACACAATTTACAAATTAAAATTTGATCGACTTGAACATTGAAATGAGTAGATATTGTAGATTATATGGGATATAGTAGATTTGAACAAAAATAAAAATGAGCTGTTATGAAAACTATTTTAGACTTTAATTTAAGTAACACGAATTAGTTTACATCAGCGTTGCCAAATGTGCAGATTTGCATGCATTTTGCAGTTTTTCTAAGCATTGAGCAGCTGTGAAGTTTTTTGTTTAAAAAATAAGCTCTTGTAAATTGTGCAGATTTTGCAGTTCTTACATAAAATTTTTTTATCCTCTTCAATTTCTTATGTTTCGTATTGCCTTCTTGACTGTGCTAAATTTGAACTTAAATTATTAAAAAAAAAATTTATTAATTTCATGTTGTAAAATTCCTGTCTTCATAAAAATAATTTAATGAAAATTAAATTCAATGAACTTCAGCCTAATTAAAAATATCTACATTTGGATTAAAAACCATTAACAGTTCAATTAAATAATTACAATACTAATTAAATTTAGCACTAGGGGGCGCAAATAGTTTGGGAAATATTTAACATGTCGATTTTTCTAAAGGGTGGTCCAACCATAGTGCATGATGCTTATTGTACGTCACACCTTAACGTCAAGTTTTTTGCCCAACTTAATTTGACATTTCTTTGATTAAGTGTTTGCCAAATCCAGCCATGGGGAGGTACACAATTGAGCAGCGCGTTAAGACTGTTGAAGTCCTTTACGAAAATGGGCGCTCAAATTAAAATGCACTTCGTGATTTTTTGGTCAGCACAATCGACAAAATGTGTACACAATTGTATAAAAATTGTATGAAAATTTCAGCAAACCGGGTCTGTAGGAAATGTGAAAAAACCTATGCATGATTATGGGCTGGCGGCTACATCGGGCCGTTCTTCGAAAATGCTGTCAGTCAAGCAGTTACCATGAATGGTGTTCGCTATCGCGAGATGATAAAGGACTTCTTGTGGCCAGAAATTGAGGACATGGACCTATGGCCGAGTTTTCTCACGTCGTGGCGATGTTAATTGGTCACCACGATCATGTGATTTGAGACCATTGGACTTCTTTCTTGGGGGATATTTAAAAGAAAAATTGAACGTTATTAAGCCAAGACTAATTCATATTGATGACATTGAAACTCAATTATAATTATCTGAAAAATTTTTGCATAATTTACAATTAACATCGCGCGTTTTGGTTGGACCACCCTATACAAACAAGTTTAAATCGTTTGTTAAATACCCCAATTAACAACGTAAAAGGATTCTACAAACGTACAATTTCGACATGTTTGCCAGCCCTTTCGAGTAGTTTATTTCGCTTTTTCTTTTGAAAGTTTAATTATATCCCTGTTTCCATTTTGTGATTTTTGTTGCTCTGGGTTTACATTGCAAAATGTTTGTTGCTACAATTTTTTATGTATGTACACTTCATAAATAGAAAATCTGCGCCCGAACTGAAATTAATTTTGTATCAAATGATATCATGAAAACCCTTAATACAAACCCTTTTATTGGATTTGTGTAATGCACATATGTTGAAAAAACCAAGTCAATTTTAAAAATATCCCTGGGTATTTTATGTGCAGTTTTTTTTAGGGTAAAATCAGTTTTTTTTGTTAAGATGTTGTTATTCTCAAAAAAATTATGGCAACGCTGGATTACGCATGGAATAAGTAGGCAGCGTTACCATATATTTTTAAACAAATTTTTGTTATCTCAGAAAAAAAACTTTTTTTTTCAAAAGTACCAAATTTTTAAAGAAAATACAAAAATGTATTAGGAATTTTTTTTCGTTATCCATCCTTTCAGTAAAATATGGTCATCCCATGCTTTTACGTAGTTCCCAAGTTTCCTTTTCTTAGGTTCGTTGAACAACTTGGAGTCTCCGGTTGATTTGTTTCTTCCTCTGTAGTGGTTTCTTTTCTCGGGACTAAAACAATATATAAAAAATTGTATTTAAAAATAGGCAGAAATATTTTATTTATATTATTACCATTTTTCGTTAAATATTTGTCCATGTTTTTTTAATGCCTTCCGCACTACAAAGTTAACTACAAACTGTCAATGAATAAAAACGACCTTGTTGGACTTACAGGGAGTATACATAATTAAACACTGTTGCACTTATAAAGGAGTGAGAAAATATAAAATCGTTTAATTGTTATCATTTAATATTTTTATCCAATAAACTGCAAATTTTAAGTTATGTATTTATAAAAAACTGGAAAAACTTTATATATTTATAAAAAACTTAAAATAAATTAAAATCTTTTGGCATCTCAAAAAACTTGCAAAAAAAGGGCAATCTTGACAAATGGCAACGCTGTAAATAGGTGAAGTTCAGCGCACAAGAGGTGAATGTGGGTTTCTCATCCGGTAGCGAGATATGCCGACCAATTCTAGCACTTGCCATTCAAATACCTGTTTCGCTAAGAACACAAGTGGTATATGAGCACTCAAACCCCTTGTGATCTACGCAAAAAATTTAAATTTATTTTTCACATGGACTGAATACGTGAATTCAGAGAAGTTCTGAGATAATATTTTATGATATTTTTATATCTTGTAAGATTAAAACATATCTCAGGATCTCTATTAATTAAAAAGTAATGTTCCAGATAGCATCTTACATATTTTATTGCAATTTAACTTAAACTGTCTTCGCGTTATTTAACATAAGTCACTTGAACTCGTTGCACAACTTCAAAAGGGTTCCCCAAATCAGTAAAAAAAAATCGAAATTTGAAATTATCTGGAGGTTGGGCTTATATTGTTTCTAAATGTGCTTAGTATTTTCAGATATATCATTAAAGTTTGACCTAAAAACATAAAATTAAAAATTGAATTTTATTAACATTGAATAAATTAAGGCCCTATTAGCTTGACAAATTTAATATATAATTTTAAGTTATTTATTTTTAAGGTTTCATAAAAATAAAAATACAATAACACGCTGGTTTTTTGTCCAGTTGTATGTAGCTAAATATGTTCCAAAGGATTTACCCCTTTTTAATGGAAATAATTGCACAATCTTTGATTTTATTTACAATTTAGTGAGAGTACTGCTAAAAACTTTGAATCAATAGGTTGACTGTCAAACTTTTGAATTTGTGTTTGTGTGATTACTCTGTTCTGTCACTAAATTATAAATAAAGTAAAAATTGTACACCAATTTCAATGAAAAAGGGCTCAATTGCTTTGGAATATATTTAGCTACATGCTACTGGACAAAAAACCGGCTCGTTGTTCTATTTTTATTTTTCATGAATTCTTAAAACAAAAATGTTATTAAAAACATTTTTTATTTCGGTGAAATTTTTTATGATATCTCTAAAACTACTGTACATATTTATAAATAATTTTTTTACTGAATAGGGCAAAGCTTTGTAAAATAACGGACCGCGAAAACTAGAGCTGATAAAAAATTTTAGGTATAGATTGAAAATCCGTATATCATGATTTTTCAACCGCCTTTTACTCAATGCAAATGGATGAAACTTTGCAGGCATTCGTACTCCCGATGGCAATACACGAATACATGGGCGTAGCCAGGATGAAATTTAGGGGGGGGAGGGCCAAATTTTTTTTGGTAAAATGCTTTATTGACTGCCTTTTACTCAATGCAAATGGATAAAACGAATACATGGGCGTAGCCAGGATGAAATCTAGGGGGGACAGATTTTTTTTTGTAAAATAATTTTTCAACCGCCTTTTACTCAATGCAAATGGATGAAGCTTTGCAGGCATTCGTACTCCCGATGGCAATACACGAATACATCGGCGTAGTCAGGATGAAATTTAGGGGGGGGGGGCAAATTTTTTTTGATAAAATGCTTTTTTAACTGCCTTTTACTCAATGCAAATGGATGAAACTTTGCAGGCATTCGTACTTCCGATGGCAATACACGAATACATGGGCGTAGCCAGGATGAAATTTAGGGGGGGGAGGGCCAAATTTTTTTTGGTAAAATGCTTTATTGACTGCCTTTTACTCAATGCAAATGGATAAAACGAATACATGGGCGTAGCCAGGATGAAATCTAGGGGGGACAGACCGCCTTTTACTCAATGCAAATGGATGAAGCTTTGCAGGCATTCGTACTCCCGATGGCAATACACGAATACATCGGCGTAGTCAGGATGAAATTTAGGGGGGGGGGGCAAATTTTTTTTGATAAAATGCTTTTTTAACTGCCTTTTACTCAATGCAAATGGATGAAACTTTGCAGGCATTCGTACTCCCGATGGCAATACACGAATACATCGGCGTAGTCAGGATAAAATTTAGGGGGGGGGGTAGAATTTTTTTTGTTGTAAAATGGTTTTTTAACCGCCTTTTATTCGGTGCGCCTTAGAAGTTATGTACGAATTAGTAGCAACACACGTTGTGTTACCAACAAAAAGCGCTTCACGACTTCTGCTATAATTTTTATTAGAGATGCGCAAATGTCGTGATTTGTTACGCGTGAGTCACACATGAGTCACGCGTGACCGTGATTAAATTCATATATTATATATTATAATTTATATATTTTAAATGTTGTTTTGTATATTTCAATGCAATATGTTTAAATTTTGCAGGAACAAGCTCGAGCGTTGTATTTTTAGCCGCCAAAGCTTGTATGATATTTTTAAAAATTTTTATTGTAAAACCATAGATGAAAAAATTACCTATTTAAAAGAAGAACTAAAGAAACACACTGGTTATTCGGAGGGTAACTCGCAAGTTTTCAATAATACGTTTAACAGTTTTTAGCAGAAGTGTGCGTGAATAAAAAATCATGTTTACTTTTTTATTAATATTTTTTTTTGCATGGGAGCTACCCGTCACCTCCCTCTTATACCTCCAAAGTTTTGTTGGAACATGAAGTTTGTCTTAAGTGTTACGCACACCAAATTTAGTATGCTTCACTATTGTAATTCTTCAGATATAAGAAAAAAAAAACATTTTTTTTTGTATTGGGGGTACCCGTATCTCCCCTCTTATACCTACAATATTTTGTTGAAAAATTAAGTTTGTTCTAAGCGTTACGCACATCAAATTTAGTATGCTTCTCTATTGTAGTTCTTCAGATATAAGAAAAAAACTATTTTTTTTGTATGGGGGGTATCCGTATCGCCCATCTTATACCCCCAAGATTTTGTAAGAACATAAAGTTTGATCTAAGAGCTACCCCCATCAAAATAAGGTTGCCTCACTATGAATTAATCCTCGAAAAAGGGCTTTTGGTCCCAGTGTGCATCGGTTAAACGGTTAATCGACTGAAATTAATCGCTTTAATTGTTAATCGAAAATATCTAATTTTAAATTTACCGATCAGTTAATCCGGTAGTAATTAATCGGTTAACCGATTAACGGTTATCCGAATGAATACCCTAATACATTTTCAAGATTTTTTTTTTTTTTTATTTAAAAAGTCTTCCTTTATTAACATTATTTAACAAAAACTAAACTAAATATTTACAAATGAGATCTTATCTTTACATACAGATATTACAACAAATGATTGAGCTGCTCAAGAGAGTTTAAAGTGTTCATTCACATAGTTGAGGATTTTAAAGGTAAAATTGAAAAGGGTCATGTGATTACACTATGACTATTATTTATAATAGTCTACCATAAGCACAGCCTTCTCGGTTTGATAATTTATAGTTAATTTTGGTTTAAGCCATTACATTCTCTTATTAATAGATAAGAAGAATTTTCGTTTTTCTCAAAATATTTATTTTTTAATCTATTTATAAAATCTATAATTTTTTCGTAGCCTGTTTCCTCATGGATGAGATGCGTTGGGTACCACCAGGGTTTATTGTTGATCATTTTAAGGCATTTGTTTTGAATGACTTGTAACCGTTTTAAGTGACATTTTGCGGCAGTGCTCCAAACAGGACAAGCATATGTTAATATCGGCCTGATAACGCTTTTAAAGAGAAGGTTTTTGTTTTTGTAATTTAGGTATGAACGCCTATTTAACAATGGCCATAAGGCTCTAAAAGATTTTATTGCTTTAGAACATATTTCGTTAATATGGCGATTGAAAATCAGTTTTTTATCCAAAACTACGCCGAGATATTTAGCTTCGTTTACTATATTTATGGTGTTGTTTCCAACAACTAGCTGGCGACTAGGCAGCCTCTTGGGGGATTTATTAAAAGGGAAAATTATTGTTTGCGTCTTGTCTGGATGACTTTTGATTTTCCATTTTTGAAGATATTTCATGCAACTTACGTATCCTTTTTCCATCTTTTTCATCAATGCACTTGTAAGTTTGCTTGAAAAAATTAATGCTGTATCATCAGCGTAATATGCAATTTTGAAATAATTTGGAACCTGACAGTCAGATGTGTAGATCGCATAGAGTAATGGCGACAGAACTGATCCTTGGGGCAACCCTGCAGAAATAATTTTTCCTGATGAAGTTTCGTTATTGATGGCAACCTGGAACGTTCTGGAGTCTATGAAGTCAGCAATTAGTTGACAAAGATATTTAGGAATGTTCGCAGCCAGGAGCTTATATATGAGGCCATTATGCCAGACGGTATCGAAAGCCTTTTCTATATCCAATAGTATTAGTCCGGTAGATCTTTTGTTTTTTCTATTGGTTAGTATTTCGTTCTTTATCCGGTTTATTTGATGGGTTGTACTGTGTTCTTTTCTAAATCCAAATTGTTCTTTAGCGATAACTGAGTTAGCAGATGCAAATTCATTGAGACGAGCAAAAATAATTTTTTCAAAAACTTTTCCTATATTGCTTAGTAAGCTTATAGGTCTGTAACTATTAGGGTTGTTTTTTGGTTTGTTTGGTTTGCATATAGCTACTACTTTAGCATTTTTAAATATTTTCGGGAAGTAGTTTAGTCTTATGCAACTGTTAAAAATTACAACAAGTAACTTCAGAGCTTTAGCTGGAAGATTTTTTAGTAGCAGATTGGGAACGTTATCATACCCAGGGGATTTCGTGATTTTAAGTGATGATATTATACTTGCCACTTCATTGAATGTTGTATAGTTGACGGATTGCGAGCATATTCCTTCGGATTTAAAGTCGTTAACCGTTGAGTTAACTAAGTTGTCTATTCGATGTTTATAATTAATAGTAAGCTTATTAGCTTGGGAAAAAGTGGTTGCTAGTATTTCAGCTTTTTCGTGATCTGATGATACTTTGGTGTTTCCAACATTAATATGTGGGATTGTATATATGCCTTTACCACGCAAACTTCTGCTTAATTTCCAAAATGACTTATCGCCTGGTTTTAATTTAGACAATAAATGTTCCCATTTTCTGTTACGTTCGTCATTGATGTGTTCGTCTATCATTTTGCTCAGTAAGTTTATATGTTGTTTGTAGAAATTTTTCTCATCTATATCAATGGATCTTTGACTTTTCCGTTTATAGCTTCTCCTCAACTTAATAAATTTCATTACTTTTTTATTCATTACATAACTGTTTTCTTGAGCTATCTTGGGTGTTGAAGAGTCTCTTGCAATTAAAATGGTATTTATTAATTTTTCTATTTCCTGATTAATAACTTCTTTAGAATTATACATATCAATATGTAGGGTTATTCTACTGTCAATAAAATTCATGAAACTACTCCAATTCGTTGAACTATAGTTAAAATAATTTCGATTAATTATTAACGCTTCTGATCTTTTTATGGTACAAATTACAGGACGATGGTCAGACGGAATTTCGTAATCCAGTGTTGTTATTTCAAAATTAAGTGTTGAGTTGCTGATAATAATATCAACAGTAGACGGATTACGATTGTGTTGATGTGGATATAAGGTTGGGCTGTTGGGGTGGTATACGAAAAAGTTATGTGATTGTTGCAGATTGTTAAGCATTAACCCTGCGATGTTATTTGTAGTGCAATTCCAGGATGTATGTTTTGCGTTGAAGTCGCCTAAAACTATAAATTCCTTTGAAGGTAGTGTCATATTGAATAAGTCGGAAGAGAAATTATTAGTATAACGCGCTGAGTAGGCAGACGATATTACAATAGGCCGGTTGTTGATTATAATTTCTACGGAAATATTTTCAATTGATTTTGTGTTGTATATGTAGATGTTCTTATGTTTAATAGTTTTATGAATTAACAGGGCAACGCCCCCTCCTCGCGCGCCTGCTCTGTTATTTCTGTAAAGCCAATAGTTTTTTAGAGAGGGTTTGTGGTTTTCCGTTAGGAATGTTTCGTTTAAAGAAGCAATTTTTATTTTTTCTCTTTCGAGTAATAATTCTAGTTGTTTTATTTTCGAAAAGCATGAAATTCCATTTACATTAATGTGAAGTATTTTAAATTGGTTAGAGTTAGAATAATCCATGAGCATATTTTACCATTGACATCACTACTTTAATTTGCTGCACTTTCGATGTGCATCTTTGCAAATCATCCATTGCAGTAGTGAATATTTCAAAGAGTTCATCAATACTAAAAAGATTAGAACTATTTTTAACTTGACTTGCAAAGCTTATGCTATTATTGCTCCTGGTATTGTTGCTGCTATGGTTTGTGTGGCCAAGGGTTGGAAACTCAGTAGCATTAAATTGAGGCGAGTTATTCACTTGCTGCCTGTGGTTTCTGTTGGATTTGCATGTCACTCTAGATCTTGTCTCTAGGTAAAGTGATCGAAATGTACAGTTAATATCATTTGCAGCATGATCTGTTCTGTCTTTGCCATGTTTTTTGCAGTTAAAACATGTGAAAACTGCAGGGCGTTTTTCACTTACATTAAATGGACAAGCGTCCGTATGATGGGATTCAGCGCATATCATGCATGCAGCACTACGATGGCAGTGTTCCCCGCCATGTCCGTACATTAAACATCTCCAGCATTGTGTCGGCTTTTCCCCGTTTCTTGGTTTATATTTTTTCCAAGTAATAATCACATTGGCAATTGTTCTCACGTTTTTTAGTGAGGTTGGGTTGAATGTTTTGCGGCAGAACTGGATTTTGTATACTGCATTGTTTATAGAGCTGTATTTTGTAGGTATTTCCGTTACAGTAGAGGGAGATAGATTGTAACTTATCAGTTCTTTTTTAATATCTTATATATAATTTTTAATATCATATATAACCTATTATCTTTAGAATTTTAGGAATGAAACTCTATTTTATTTTCTTTTAAAATTTGTTTGCAGGCATCATATTGCATCTGGTTAGGGCTGAAAATTTTTGTACCTATGGTGGTCCGTTTATAAATGCATTCATTACCTACTACGTTTCCAAGCAGCTTTCGGATTTCCGTGATAGATGTGTTGGCTTCTGCTACAATTGGTGGAGGTTTCCGTACCTTCACTTCTATGATGTTTGACATTGGGGCGGCAGTGTCCATAGCATTATTATCAGCAAGAAGACTAAACCTGTTGCTTGAAGTGCTCGGTATGTTAGGGTTAATATAACCTGTTGAAATATGTTGTTTCATCTTTTTCTTTGAAAAAAGTTTTCTATTTAAAGATGAGGACTTGGCCACATGGGCCATTTCAGCTTTGCTGACTTTTTTTCTATTTTTTATTTTGTAAAGTTTTGCCTACTGCTAGCTCGAGTTCGAGAAAGAACAAAGTAGACAATAACAAGAACAAAAAATTATTGTTTTAACAATATGTGTTTATATGTATGTGTGTTTTTTATTTTTCCTTTATGCGCTTTTATTAGTAACACGTCCGTTCGGTTAAATTTTTTTTTCAAGAATATTTTGGTAGTGACGTCCATGTTATTTTAAAATATTGCATTACAAGATGGTTATAACGACAGGAAGTTATAAACAGGATCTTGGAACAGCGGAACATCTAGATTATTATTTAACTTTAAATGATTTTGAGGCTGAATTTAAAAATTCGAAATTACGATTCATCTGTATTAGGTTTTTCGAATATACCTTAAAAATTTTATTTCTTTTTCGTTAATGTGTATTAAAAATCATAAATGCATGTAGAAGGAGCACGATGCATATTTTTCTGAAACGACTTAAATTTTCATTTCGTCAAATGGCCCATTATTAAAAAAAAATCCTAGACAAATATGAAATATCAGATATAAACCTTGAGGAAAACCATCCTCCTTTTGAAGAAATATACTGTGGGACAGAAGTAGAAATTTATATTTCCACAAATAATGTTGAACGTGAGTGATGTAGTGAATAATTTCAAGGATATTGCCAAAAGTATTTTTTTTGCGAGGTGCTGGGCGTAAAAGTAGATTATATTTACCAAGTTTTGATTCAAATTATTCACAGTTTAGATCCCTGGCAGATATAGAAACTTTTGGAATAAAGTTTCTGAAATGAAAAATGAATTGAACGAATTAATGGCCCCTATTATGAGTTACATTCGATAAACGATTTTCGCTGGCTATCGAACATCGACTATCGAATGTTAATTTGGTATTATGAGTTGGCAGCACTGTCGAAAGTTTCGTTGTGCATCCAATTTTTCAACGAAAACAAATCTGCTTTCGACGCACAGTGAGGAGAAATCTCAGAAAATGGAGATTAATTAAACTACTTATCCAATTTTAAAAATTCTTTCACTATTAGAATGCTACGTTATCACTGAGTCCCATAGGCTACATATCTTTTGGAAAAGTGTGCGGTGCCACTCCCCCTATTAAAAATCGCTCTAGCGGCCATAGTAATACCCCGATTGTCCGAAACTTTTCAAATGTTGTAATGTTGACCTGCTAATAGTCCTTGGATATACTTGGTTATGATTGGATAAAGGGGCGTGGCACCGTCCATTTAACCTGAAACTTAGAATGTATATATCTCATGAACTATCAGAGGTATGAAGATGAGATTTGGTGTATATGTTGATCGCACAGTATGAGTTACATCCAAGGTGGAATACAGCGGTGCCACGCCCCCTTTTAAAAATAGCTCTGGCTCAGTCGAATTTTTTTTTTAAAAAAAATGATAAAATTTTTTCATAGTAATCAATTTATTTTTAATATAATCACGGAGACGAAAGGGGGATTATTGTATCATATATGTAACTAAATTCGGGACTCAAAGCAGCTATTAAAATTGTTCGATCGTGTACGGATGTATCTGGTGAGCGTTTTGTTCAAAAATATAAATAGCTTGTATATATTTATTTATAAGACATTTGTTTCAGCCCTGCTATTTTAAAATATATGCCCGTCGTCATCTGTATCATGATTTGTGCCTTCTGAAGGCAAAACCAGTATTTCTACTACTCATTTTGGAAGTTGGTGGAATTTTTTTTTGGGCAATTATGTTTTACCAGATAGGATGGGATCTGAACTTAGTAGGAACATATTTAATATGTCTCAATTGCAATCCTCCCGACTACATTTGCGAGAAAAATGTTCTCTGTAGTTTTTAAAATCTTTGATATCAATGTAGAAAAATTTAGAGTATTTGCTCAGAATACAGGTCGACTTTTTGTTAAGAAGTATCAGTGGTTTAACATGCCTCCAACCTTGCATAAGTTTTTAATACATTTCGCACGCGCTATTACTGACCGGTAAACTGTCTGAGGAAGCCCGAAATTCTGAGCAAATACTCTAAATGTTTCTACATTGATATCATGACCACAAGATACGGCAATTAATATTGTGTGCATGTCCTAACAACGAAAACGAAGACAAAGCAAACAAAAGACAAGAACTGGTGTTCGTTACTTGAGTGACTATTTTCACAATTAATTTAATAATAAAAAAATTTCGCGCAACATGTTATTACTGACCCAGTAAAAAATGTGCTCCAAAAGGAGCAGGTTTTATATATGAATTCATACCTCAAATCGCTTCAAACCTGCTGATGGGATGCCTGATTTTTGTATGGAGTGTTCCCGGTTTGGAGGACTATTTTCTGCTGACAATAAGCGCTCCTTTTAACATAATAAAACACGCAAACAAAGCACTCCTAAAGCACTTTTTTAAGGGCTAACTATATTAAAATATTCATTTTTGTTTTGCTTTTACTTGTTTAAATGCCTTTTTTAAGCATTTTCGTAAACCATAACATATTTTTATTTTGTTATCGCTTTAAACCCTTCTTCGTTGCAGCACTAAAATAGCAGCTATTTTTGTATATTTTATTCATTATCATTTACTGCTGTATAAGAGCTCTCTTATTGAAGCGCTCAATTATGCGCTTTTTCTCTTAAGTGCTTCAAAAAGCACAAATTTTTTTTACTGCGTGAATATGAAAGCCTAAGAACTGTAGTTTCTTAAAAAATTAATATTTTAACGCCAACCAACACCATTCATATTTAAATATCCAATTTTTAGAACAACGCTAAAATACCTGGTGTTGAAGATTCCATAGTAAAAGTATTACTTCTGACTTGCGAAAAACTATATATTAACCGTGGAAATATACCGAATTTCAATAAGCACTATTGTGAGCGAATAGCTCAAAAATGACTTAACTTTAACACAATGCAGCTTGACAAGTAAACAACATATGACATTGAAATTTTCAGTAGTGATGTAGAATTTTACATACTGTAATCGGTTACTAATTATTTAAAAAAAAAACAAATTTTCATTTTTCAATTAATATCCATTTTTTGCGATTTCACCCCTCTGTGCGACGGTGTAAATAATTTAAAAAACAATTATTGAATATGTACGTTTTTGTTAATTTTCTATTTTTGATGCGCAAATTCCACATTCTTAATTATTTTTGGTTATTTTATGCAGGTCTAAAGTCGACAGTAGTAGGCAGCAGTTGGAAAAGCTTGTTCCGTTATGGAACAAAATCCTTTGTTGGCAAAAGGAATTTTTACAAAAGTTCAGGCTACAGCTACAGGCCAGTTTCAGTAAGCGTTCATCTTTATCAGATGAATCATCGTACCATAATTCCGTCGTAGTCATGATTTATATTAGTTTTATTTTTTAAATTTGTTAACAAAAATTTTTTATTAAAAGTGACAGCTGATAGAAAATGTACTACTGTGAATAAACTAAATCACAAAAGTACTTATTTATCGAATAATACCAAATGAAAATTCGTTCGATCAACTAATTCGACTGCTGTCGAAAATCGAATTAAGTTCATAATAGGCACCAATGTTTTCGGAACTTTCAAGAATTGTAGGGGCGATATAATAAGATTTTTTCCAAAATATTATTAAAACGAAAGAACGAAAAAGGCTTTATGTGCCTACAGTTTCCGGTCCTATGCAGACAAAAAATTTGTTAAGGTCATCAAATTCTTGTTGTTTGCGTTTTGAAATAACAAATGATTTGTCATCAAAATAATTTGATCTGATATGTTTTGGGGTTGTTGTTAGAGATGGCAAACAATCGATAGTACTATCGATAGTACTGTTCCCATTGAACTATCGATAGTTGCTTTTCGATAGCGATACTATCGTTGAACATTTTTGGTAAATTGTCAACTGTTTTTGTTCAGCGGCGCCGGCTTTATTGTCTTTTAATCGGCTCGAATCGTTTTTAACACGGTTTCGTTGAAATCATAGCAAATCTATCCAAATTTACATTTTTCTACTTCTTAGTTAAAAATGCCGTTAAAGTCCAAAAAGTTCCACCTTTCTGCGTTTTCAGTTGTTGGCACATGTAATTGTAGCACATCGTTTAATATTGGCTTTTTTAGAGTATTTTTTGCAATATTGGCTTCAAAATGATATCATTGATAATGTTTTTTGCCCAAGTTTTGGGCCCCAAATTTTGGATATATTATTCGTTTTATGTATCTCTAATATTACTTGTCCAATCGGGAAAAAATTGGTATTCGGGAACAGTTTAAGAATTTACCTTTCAAACTTAACAACTCAACTAACCCATTAACAGCGAAATAAAGAAAAACATTTAAAATATATTTAAGGAAAATTATTTTTTTAAGACCCGAATTTTTTTTAATTAAAAATATTTTCTGGTCTTTTCAGTTTTCAAATTTACTCATTTACTTAAAAATTATAATTTTTCTTTTATTGAAAAAAACATCTAACACTTCTGGCCAATTTCATCAAGTTCAGTTAAATTCTTGTAATACCCAAGGAGCCCTACTTTGAAAACCTATGGCGGCTTTCCTCATATGTCTATAGACACCTATTATAAAACTTAAATTGTGTTCAAGTACAAAATGTAGAATTATTTATATTTTTTCCAAAATCTACTGTGTGGCGTAGGGCAAGTACTTAAAAAATTTAATTTAACAGTTCTACAAAGAATTCGATACTATTGATAGTTTATTAACAAAATATCGAGAATATCAATTTTTGTGTCTATCGACAGTTTGCCACCTCTACTTGTAATTAACTTGTCAAAGTGCTATTTAACTGTCAAAGTATATTGAACTTTGTGTTTTTAATTTTTCTTTTTTTCTGTGTTTTCAATTTTTAAATATTTGTATTTTATAAAAAAATATTGGTTTAAACAATTCATACAATTTAAAAAACAAAAGTACGTATTTACTCTCAATTTGTAGCAAACTATTGAGTATCTTGTGCGGGCTATGCATTTTGTGAAATTACAAATTAATCTCGGCCAAGATTTTTTCGTTCAATATATATATATATATATATATATATGTATGTATATATCTGTATGTGATAAATTATGTTGGAACTTTTGCGTGAAATATTGTCTTTTTCCAGCAAACGTCGTCCATAAATAATGAAAATAAATCCACGTAGTAAATGTAAAGCTTCTTGGGCTTAGCCTAAGCATTTGAAGTATTTTTTTTCTTGAAAATTGGAAATTTTAAAAATATCTTTTCTTGCCCAGTCATTTTATCAAACAATAGCGACAAAAATCATGAAATACGGACAAAGTTAATGGTTCTTTTACATATTTTTACAAAAACAATAATATTTTACTAACTATCTTAAAAATTTTATAAATTGTTTTTCAATATTTGTTTTCTTTGTATTATGTTTGTTGTATTACCGAGGCCAGCTTTTAGTAATTTCACCATGATTACAAAAATTAATTTTTATATACAATTTTATGTTATGTCTATGTTTTTTGTTTATGTCTTTTATTTAAAATAAAAAAAAAATTATTTTTTTGGTACAATTGGGGTCGAAAAAATACAATTTTATCAGGTTGTTGGTACAATTTTGATGTTCTCATTTTGCAACCCTGATATTCAGTATTAGGTTTGTTTTACACAGGGTCACCACTTGAGATAATTTCTGATATAATATCTGAGAGAACGTCGACAGAATTAGCGAACACATATCTTAATGTCAATCTTAATATTAAACAAGGGGAACACGTATCTTATTAGATTTCATAATCGACTGATTCTCGTAAAGTAAACTTGTATCGTTTTTATTCTTTTTTTTAGTTTTTTAATTTTTTAATTTAGGATATTGTTTTTTTAAAACCCTTTTCACAAGATTGGCACTATTTCAATTAATAAATTACATATTTAAATAATGGTGGCTTATTATTGTTTTATATGTGTGTATCCATGTGTATTTTTGACAGCTCATCTTATAAGATAGTTGTTATAAGATTTCTTGTAACAACTGTCTCATAACATTTATTATAATATAAATACTAACAGTATTTGAGAGTCCACACCTAAGATTATACTCTCCGCGACTGAATTTGACGTTTGCTAATATAAAAATTTTATATCTTATCTCAGGTGGAGACCCTGTGTAATACACATTTCTATTTAAGCGGCAAATCATGTATGTGTATTTGTTTGTTTTCGTTTAGTGTATGCAGTGTTGCCATATCGTAGATTTATCTGCTTTTGCAAGTTTTTAAGATACAAAAATTCCCAGTCTCTATTTGTTGAAATTATTTCGTTAAATAGATCAAATTTAAAAAGCAGAGTGATACCGAAAATCATATTGGGCATGATGCTGGTATATGTTAACAAAGAAAGGAAAAAGGGGAGAGCGGAAGAAATACAACAACTCAATTATAAAAAAGTGTAATTTTTGGGATTTCGGTATTTTGGTCATAACTCGCCATTTTTTAACCGAATTAACAGATGTATATACCGACGTCGTTGGGAAGAAATTTACCATTTACTTTAGTAATAAACCTTGGAGTAATAGAACGGCAAAGTAGAAGATTGCGATCGAGACTAAGAACAGAATTTCTCCCAATAAGCCAACTAATTCGAATTGCTTTTCGTTTTCTTTGAGCAAGTTTTGGTTCTTTATGCCATTTCCACAATAAACGCCGATCCAGAAACCGATGTATTGTACATCCGAGTGTTGAAGTATTATTTTATTATAGATTTTAATAGGGAGCATATTTACCGACGCAATATGAATGTTATATGAACGCATTTTTGCTCGTTGACCTTTATCCTCCATTGTTTAAACTGCTTTTCCAGTTTAAATATATGATCCTGTAAGTAACGAGATGCTTTATGACAGTTTTCATGAATGCCTAGAAAAGCTGTTAAATCGTCAATTGTTGAAGTTTATAATAAATCTATTTTTGTTGAAAATCGGTGTTAATTTTGATATTAGTAGTGTCTCAAATAGCTTTGAAATATTAAATAATAAACTTTAGATTTATATGACTCAACTTTTGTATGATCCTCCCCTGGCTTTGGTATCATGGTTACTAAGAAAACTTTCCATTCTTGAGGGTAGTATTCAAGGCGTTAAATATCATTACAAATAGAATTTTGTTACAGATCTTATCAATACCAGATGCCTTCTTGGTGTTAAATCACAAACAGCCTTTTCTATTTCTCTTATCGCAAATCTTAGAGGAATAGCTGCTCTAACATTCACACGTGATAACTCTACTGCTATATCGTAAGATATGTTTGGGGTAAAAATGTTGTTGTTCAATGATTAACAAATAGATTTCTTGCCCAATTTCCATTCAGGTTTCTTAATGGTGGTTTAGAGATAACTGGTCTATTGAGATTTCTAGCTGCACGCCATAATAAGTAGTCTGATTGTGAAGTTGCATCAAGTTCCTAACGATATTTTTCCAGGAAAGCTGTTTACAGAGACTGCAGTAACTTTCTTAGCTTTTGCACTCTCTTTGTGTGTCGACATCTGTAGAATATATTTTTACTTTTATATTAAATAATTTAAATTTAAAATTACTCAATAAGGGCTTCAATTCGTTTGGTAAATGATATTTTTAAAACAAATTTACGAAAACTGAAAGAATTTTTTCCAAGTCAAGTTTTATCAAAACTAAATAAATGAATAGCTTAAATCCTAAACATTTAAGCTAAACTATTTTTATAAAAGTAGATAATCTTTCTTAAACTATTGAACTAATCTTTCCTAAACTCCTTAACCTATTGAAATAACTAATAAAATTATCAAACAGTCTGTTTTTAAATTAAAACATAATATGTGTTAATTAAAAAATATGTGTCATATATTAATGAATTATTTTTGGATTTGCTCGTTTTAGTTCAAGAATTGTTATGTTATTGTTTTTTTTTAGTAATAAACTGCAAATAATAAATATTTTAGGCATTTTTATTAATTGAAATTACTTTATTTATAAACAAGTTAGAGTGCTATATTCGGCTTTTCAGAATCTTTGATACCCTCCACCAAAAGGAGTGGGCTCTATATGATAAATACATATGTATTTATTATTAACTAATCTTCACAACATCGAACATCAGCATTAAAATTGGTTGCGGTTTAGACCTGAATTAAATTATTGACCGAAAATAAGAAAGTTTTATGCGTTTCTTGTTAGAACTTTGAATTGGCTTGAGTAAAATATCATGATTCGTAACAGTTTTAGCCGAACTAAAATGATTTTTAGGAGGGTAATTTGTATTGGCCCTATCATTAATTATGAACCAATCATCCCAAAATTCTGAAGACTGATTTCTGGTTGTACAAAAAATAAATTAGAATAAATTTCAATACAGCAGTGTAATTAGTTTGAGAGATAATAGTGAATTTCACAAAATTGTATGATATTTTTTCTGGTCATATGAATCTAAGTTGGAAGAAATTTTACCGCAATAGCTATATCTGTTATGGTGACGTACCGAATTTCATTCTAATATCGCTATTGATTACAGTTTTAGGTGCACTAAACTGTTTTCCGGGAGTAGGGTTTATATGGGGCCTATGGTCAATTATGGACCGATCTTCACGAAATTTAACAATATGATTTGTAGTCGTATAAAGCGAATTCGTGCAACATTTTATATCATTCCGTGCATTATTCCAACATTTATGTTAGTTTTTGTATCAAAATTATCAATTTTTTTTAGGGCGGTGGTTCCACATTTTGATTCATAGTTCTGATCCTACTGAACCGATGTTGCTGGATTTCAATCCCTACAAGCAATTTGAAACCAATTTTGTTCTTTTCTTTTGCGTTTTTCGAAAGTGAGCGTGCTTTCAACAGACGGACAGACAGACGGAAATGGCATAATCGACTTGGAATTGCTCAAGGAGCGAGAGGTTTTGATATATAATAAAAAAGTTTCACACGGAATGAGAAGGTTAGTATACCCTCATTCACCACTAGTGGTTGTGGAGGGTATAAACAAAACTTTATTAATAGCTTAAGATGCCCGTAAACGACATGTTTTTTTGCATCTGACTTGCCAACTTTTCAAGTCATATGTAATTGTGAATGTCTGTCCAAATTGCTGTTTTACAGAAGGTTAATAATATTTGGTCACAAACGTTCATGTAATTTGCTTCTGACATTGTCAAAGTTTTTTCTCTGTAGTTATGGAATAAACCAAAGTAGTTCTTGGTTTCAAAATAGTGTGCTGCCATCTAAACTTTTTTTCTTTAAATTCGAATATACCAATTTAGGATATTATAATGATGCTTTTATTATTTATATATGTACATAATTTCTATTCAATGGTAAATTGATTATACATATGTAACTTAAACCGGCTAATGATTCCGTCAACAATGCGCCGACGCTGCGGGTTTCTTCCCGGCATAAATTTCTGACACAGCTGATGTCAGATGGTTTGTCAGAAGAAATTTCGTCAGATAACTTTGCGTCTAACTTTTACATATGCAATGTTTTAAAGGTAACACACGATATGTATGTATTTTGCAGTGGGAAATTTGACAATTCAGATGTAAAAAAACCGATTCATAGCAAAATTATCCGATTAAACCAAAACCTCGGTTAATTTATCGAGCAATTAACCGATTAAAGCAACAGCCCGACAGCCAAAGAATTACATTGAAGGCACAAACAATGTCATAAATATTTTGTAATTTTGTTGTTGCTTAAAGTTTAAAGTTTAATCGCAACATAGCTTGTGGCGTTCAAAATTTTAAAACGGTACATGAATTTCTGTAGAAATTTTTGGAAGTAGTTATGCAAGTAGCCTCAGGAAATTGGAACTTACTTATAATGCAGTAATTAGATATGTGTATGGTTTTAGGAGACTTGATCATATCACACCATTTGCAAGTGACTTATAAGGAGTTACTTTTGTCAACTTGTTGAAAATATGTTGCTAATAATTATTTATAAACGTATACCTATGTATGTATCTATTGAGGAGACTCAAATTTACCCGTTCGCAAAGATCCAATGATGCATGTTAGATACCAAACATTACAGGCATCGTGGCAATTGATTACCCTCTCAATTCGTCTTTGGAACTTAATATCCTCAAGTATTAAATTAACTAGTAGCCCAATGCCTTTTAAAAGGGCAATGTATAACTTGTTTATTTAACAAATATTCATATATGTACCAATATGTATATATCATTATTTTCTTTCATTTTTTACAATTCATATCTTCTTTATTATATTATTATCAAATATGTATGTATTTCATATTTAAGACTTAATTTTGTTAAATTTTGTTAGAGCCTTGCCAACTGCCATTAACCTTTTCTAATCCTGTAATTGTAAGACATACCGTCTTGTTGCAAAGTATAACAATATGATGAATAAATAAATAATAAAATAAAAATGTAACTTACTATACAGCTTATGTTAAAAAAAAGCGAGCGTATACATCGCTTTTGAGTCTGACCAATCTATGGAAATACATATACAGTTGAACCTCGATTATCCGGATCGCACGGGATCGGACTACGGACGGATAATCGAAAACACGGTTATTCGATATAGTATGAAAACACAAAAAATTAACTTTTTTAACTTAAAATGTTAGTCTTCATTTAACAAAGCTATTTTAAGTAAGTACGTAACCATAAGTAGATGCATAATGAAAAAATGGGAATAACCGAACTTGAATAATGCTTATGTGTATTTGATTGGAAGAGAATATGTAAAAACTTATGGTTATTGCACGGATAGTATAGGTAAAGCGCTGTTAATAAAGGTATTCAAAAGAAGCACATAGGGGTAATATCACGGATTATAGAGGTTGTAAATAATAGCGAGCAGCATACCGGTTAGTAGATGTAACCAATTAATAGAGGCCCAGATAACCGACGTTTAACTGTTTTTATATTCTGTTTTAATTTCAATTAATTTGTGAAAAAAGTTCTGATCATAACTTTCAACTGATCGTATTTTTAAAAATTGTTCATATGCAAGATATTTTGATTTTAAAATCATTTCTGAAATATTTCACATGTTGTTAAAATAATAAATAATTATTTAATAAGACAAGAAACCAAATTCAAATTGATTAATGAATTTGCAGAATTTGTTAAAATGAATGCCATTGTAAAATTCTTTTTTACAAATTTCAAGGGTATGAATTTGTTTGTATTAAATAAATGAAACAATAAAAAAATCATAAATTAATTCACACTACAAGGCATTAATAACTTTTTTGTGGGCAAATAAACAGCAACCCTCATTACCAATTTCATCCACAACATAAATCAATTTTTATTTGACCGTTGCTGATGACCATTGGCCACATAGGGCTACTAGCACAAAATGTTTAAATGAAAAAGGAGGGATTTTTACTTTTCGTTTGTTTATTCCCAACCCTACTAAAGTTTTGAATAAGGAATATTTTGTGTTACTTCTAGGATTGCCAAATCAGGACGTAAAAAATGGTGATTTCTTTTGTAAAAAAATTGTGAAATTTTTTTTTTAACAATGTAATTTGGTGTTTTTTTTTAAATTTTTTGCATCCAAATAGTAGCATGTTTCATTCATTCATAAATCATAAATCATTCACCCTTACTTATGGCCTCCCAAAAAATCGACAGTGGGCTAGTAGTCTGTGAAATAGGTGACATCGGCTTATGTTTGGGGGTTTTTTTTAAACGGCGACGATTGCCTCAAAGAGCAACAAAGCTACGCGAAAATTTCGAAAATCCGGAAAAGTTTGTAAATATAGCGAAAATTCGCGGAAATTTTGAATACTTCTGTGAAGCTATAAAATTGATTAAAAGTCCCCAAAACTATAAAGAATGGCGAAAATTCAGTAAAGATTCCTTAATTAGCGGAAATTCGCAAAACTTTGCTAACAGAGACATGATAGGAAAAAATCGTATCTATCGCAAACATAGCTAAAATTCGCAAAAAATTGCAAACAAACCTTAAAATTTGAAAATTGGAAACAAACCTTAAAATTTATTTGAAATCGGTTAAAAAACAAAATGTCGGAAATACAATAAAAAAAAGTTTGCAAAATTGCGAAAATTCGTGAAAATTTTTAATATTTCAAACAAACCATAAAATTTATTAAACGTTTCTACAACTATAAGGAATGGCAAATAATTCGCAAAAATTTGTTAACAGCGGCATGATAGCAACGTCTGATGTTTATTAAAAACCCTTCAAGCTCTTAAAAATCGCTTCTATCGCGAACATTGGTAAAATTCGTGAAAAATTTGAAACAAGCCGTAAAATTTATTTGAAATCGCTAATTCGGTCAAAAAACAATATGTCGGAAAATAACACCATAAGCTTATTAAAAGCAAAATTTGAGTTTTGACTTAATGGTTAATAAGTACAAATTTGCACAATGACCATCGTCAATTCCCTTATTATATAATAGCAGTACAAAAGCAGTACATATATGAAAAAATCAATACCTTTGCGTACTGATTTGCTTGTTATGCATTATTCACTACTTTTAAACAAAAACAGTACATCTACAGCCCGAGCTACTTCTAACATATTCACCATGTCTGCGCAATGGATGTGGCAATATTAAAGAAGAAAACAGAGTTAGGCCCTAATCATATAAAACGCAGCGCAACGCCAAAGAATAACATTGAAAGCACAAACAATGTCATAAATATTATGTAATTTTGTTGTTGCTTCCTACAGAAATTCACATTGTGTTTTAAAACTTCAAACGCTCCAAAGCTTGTGTCGTTGAAAATTTTAAAACGGTACATGAATGAAAGCAACAACAAAATTACAAAATATTAATGACATTGTTTGTGCTTTCAATGTTATTCTTTGGCGTTGCGCTGCGTTTTACATGATTAGGGCCTTAATGTCCCATATTGGTTTAAGTCGGCGTTAAAATAGCGCTTAACTCAGGAATTAACGTTAGATATTATTATTATTATTTTTTTTTTGTTCTTTTATAAAGTTTCATGCTATAATTAATAAATAAAAATCTAAATGATCGAGTTTTAGGGAGAAAAATCCTACTTACTATATTAAAAATGAGAAAACTTGTATGTTTGTGACTTTGTTCCATTATAACGCGAAGCCCAGTGAGTGGATTTGGATGACATTTTAGCTGTGTTCATTTATTAAAAATTTTTACGAAGTTGTAACAATTGTTACTGGAAAGTGTTCATTAACCCAAAAAAATTGCAAGTTAAGAGCGTCAAAAGAGAGAAAAAAATTGAGACAAAAAAATTCTTGCAAATTTATTACAGGTTTAATTTTTACTTTCAAGAATTTTTGAAACAGCTGTTTCATGTTTTTGTTTACAAAACTAACTTTTTCAAAATTTATAAGCTAATAGGGATGGGCAATAAATATCGATATATCAAAATATCGATATTTAAAAAAATTATAATCGATATATATCGCCGATATTAAAAATAACGATATATCGATACATCGATATTTATATACGACTATCGAATTCGATATTTTTATTATCACTCTATAATAAAATTCAACATTTTAACCGTTGCTCAACTGCTTACAATACTGTTGTTTTTTAAGAATTGCATCATAGGTTTTTTTAAACTAATATTAAGAAAATAAAAGCGTTTTTCCATTGTACATTTTCATAGATTACACAGGTCAGTTTTGTCTTGGTTTTTTAACAGATGACAACAAAAAAATAAACGCGGAAAAAATATTCTGGAAAGGGTTCCTAGAATTATGCAAAGAATCGACTCATGAAAGTTGGAATGTTAATAATAAAAAAAATATTTTGTTTTTTTTATTTGAGCATGTTCTTATATAGAGCTTGTGGAGGTTCTGCTATTTTGATAAAAACGAATCAAACACTACTTAATGTGTGATCATCGTGAAGATTATCTGCAAGCAACGAATATTTGTGTTGAAGAGCTAAATCGAAACTTTGTACTTTCATCTTTATACTCTCCACCTAGATTTTCAATATCAGAAAGCCAATATTATAAATATTTTAAATCATTAGGACCCTGTTTCCTAGCCGCTGGCGATTACAACGCTAAACACACTTTCTGGGGTTCACGGCTCATTACACCAAAGGGTCGTGTTTTGTATAATACAATGTCTAAAATGGATTTAAATGTGGTCGCGAGTGGACAACCAACTTATTGGCCTACTGATCAGCAAAAAATTCCAGATGTCATCGATTTTGGCGTGGTTAAAAACATCCCCGCAGAAACGATTCACGTTGAAGCTTCTTTAGAATTATCTTCTGATCACACACCTACACTTCTAACTATAGCAAACCCTAATAAAATTGTATCTCCGTGTGGATACTTAGTGACGTCAGCCACACAAATAAATTGGTTAAAATATAAAAAATATCTCAGTACCCACTGCACTGAAAATATTCCGCTTAGAACACCGGAGAATGTGAATCTTTCTATTGTAAATTTTGACAATTATCTCAAACTAGCTGTTCAACATTCTAGCATAGCCCGCAAAAATATCAAAAATAGTAAAATATATTCTACTGATGTCGAGCGTCTCTTGACTGAAAAAAGGAGAGTTCGAAGAGAGTGGCAATTGCACAGATCCCCTCAACTTAAAAATTTACTAAAAGAGTGCACAAAAAGGTAAAGAAACTTACTGCAGTATCAAAAAACGGCTTCTCTGGAAAAATATCTTAAGGAACTTGATGCAACTCCTCAATCTGATTACTCATTATGGCGTGCAGCTAGAAATCTTAAAAGACCAGTTATCACTAAACCACCATTAAGAAACTTAAATGGACGTTGGGCACGAAATTACATAGAAAAAGGTAATATTTTCGTTAATCATTTGAAAACCGTATTTACCCCTCATACATCTTTCGATACTGCGGTCGAGTTACCACCTGTTGCTGTTAGATCAGCTGTTCCACTAAGGTTTGAAGTAAGAGAAATCGAGAAGGCTATTCATGATTTAAACCCCAAGAAAGCCCCTGGTTTTGATAAGATCAGTAACAAAATGCTTTTGGAGCTACCCAGCATAGCAAAGAAAATTATTCTACTAATTTTTAATGCTATTTTACGCCTTGAATACTACCCACAAGAGTGGAAAGTATCCTTAGTTACCATGATACCTAAACCAGGAAAGGATCCCACAAAAGTTGAGTCATATAGACCTATAAGCTTATTGTCTAATATATCAAAGCTTTTTGAGAAACTTCTAGTGTCTAAATTAACGCCGATTTTAAATGGTAACAGATGTATTCTTAATCATCAATTCGGTTTTAGAAGAAAACACAGCACAATTGAACAAACTCATCGAATAGTAAATGTCATAAGAAAAGCCTTTGAAGAAAAAAAATATTGCTCAGCACTCTTCATCGATGTGTCTCAAGCTTTTGATAAAGTCTGGCATGAAGGTTTACTACTGAAATTGCAGCAAAACTTACCAGCAAATATACACAAGCTGTTACAAAGCTACTTAGTCGGTCGTCAATTTATTATAAAAGAAGGCGAATTTTTAAGTCCTCCACAGCCAATTAGCGCTGGAGTCCCACAAGGCAGCATCCTGGGCCCTCTATTATACTTAATTTATACTTCGGACTTGCCAACAAACAGCTACACCCATACCTCAACATTTGCGGACGACACAGCTTTTCTAAGCGTACACGCAAACTGTCAAGAAGCATCTCGTTATCTACAGGATCATATATTTGAACTAGAAAGGTGGTTAAAAAATGGAGGATAAAGATCAATGAGCAAAAATGCGCACATATAACATTCACATTGCGTCGGGAAACATGCCCCCCTATTAAAATAAATAATCAAATAATACCCCAACACTCGCATGTAAAATACCTCGGTATACATCTAGATCGGCGTTTAACGTGGAAATGGCATATAGAAGCGAAATTAACTCAAATGAAACTAAAAGCAATTCAAATTAATTGGCTCATTGGAAGAAATTCTGTTCTTAGTCTCGATTGCAAACTTCTACTCTACAACTCTATCTTAAAGCCAATTTGGTGCTTCGGTATTCAGTTATGGGGCACTGCCTCGGCTTCTAACATCGAAAAAATTCAAAGGCGCCAAAATAAACTTCTTCGAATAATCACAGCCGCTCCCTGGTACGTCAAAAACTCAAATATCCACGAAATATGCAGTAAAATATTTAAAAAGGCTGGAACTGCACCCAAATCCATTAGCTAGAAATATTTTAAATTATGGCGGCCACACTCGCTTAAGAAGAAGAGACACTGCAGCACTCACCCAATCAGATGAGCGATAAACACCTATATATGTAAACAGAAACCGTGATGACTAAATCTTTTGTGTTTGGCACTGGCAGGACATAAAGCAAATATTAGGATAAGATTTGATTAATTATTGTTAGTTCATATTTAATATATGAAGATTCAATAAATAAATAATGAAAGAAAAAAAAATGTTCTTATATATTAATAATAAAATATTGCACAGTTTACTTGTATAGTATGTGTTACAAGTTTTGTTTACCGGCAGTATATAATCCGGCATTATATAATCTTAATTTTTTTTTAAATTTCATATGGCGAATAAGTAAAAACTTTTTTGTATTCTTTACTTTTTTTAAAATTTGTTTGTAATATGTAATACGTTTGTGCCTATTTAAAAATGTATTGTCATAGGTATATTAAGTTTTTAAATTTAGTAATAATTTCAGCTTAATACATTCGATACATCGATATATCGATATTTTTAATTGATATATATCGATACTCTTAAAAAATATCGATACGATATATATCGATAGATTTTTTCAATTTGCCCATCCCTATAAGCTAATGTTGATTTTTAAAATTATTAAAAATATTTATGCGGTAAGAAATCATACGCTTGTTTAACTTAGGACAGATATTTCAATATTTTTATTGCTAAATAAAATAACGAACTTGTTAAAAAATCACTTATGTGTTTTGTTTTCTTTTAACCGATCAGGTGTTGTTATTAGTACTGTGAGTATAATGGTTACCTAGATACCCGATACTTAGCACTATTGCAGTATAATACCCTATTAGTTAAAAAATTTGTTTGCAAATTTAATTATTTACAAATGAAAGATTCTTATTAATTATTAAATAATTTAAGATATTCTCATTGTTTACTTTATGGCCGTCTGGTTTATATGCCAAAGTTTATGTTTCTTAGTTAAAAAAAAATAACAACGTTATAGGTTCTCATTCACAAAGGAACTTTCCCCTATAATTTAATGGTTCTAATTTCAATTATAGCAAATTAAAAAGGCCCCACTTGTAGAACGAAAAAGTAAAACAAAGACATTTAATTTCCCGCATTTCACCATTTTTTATATTTTTTCTCGATCGATTAAGCGAGAGACCAGCATCCGGTTAAAATTTCAACCTTATAACTAACGGCGTTAAGGCTGTGCGAAGATGAATCTGTCAGTCAGTCCGTAACGTTGAAATGTTATATTCCTATATACATATGTATGTAGGTTATACATAGATTGTTAAATTAAATATTTTGTTTTGCCTTATAAATCAGTGATGGAAAATTAAAAAATTGAGATGGTACTGACCACCAAACAAAAGAGTACTTTATTCAACATTTAAGTACTTTTTATAAAATATATTTTTTATTAAAAAAAAAAACAAAAATTTAAAAAAAACATTAAGTTATTTTAATATAAAAGGTATAAAATATTTGTAAATGCAAATGTACATACACACAGAAAAAAATCAATGAAAAATCGTCGAAAACGAGGTTCATTTTTCATTTTTTGCTAGTGATTTTACCTTATAGTTACTTGATGTTAATCTTATATAATTTTAAAATAACTTGGGAACAAAATTTTTTCTTTTAAAATAAGTACATTTCATATTAACTAAACATTCCAGCAAAGTTAGAGCAAAATTACATTGATATTGAAATAACACTACGCGTTGTATTAAGGTTATTTAAAGTTCAATCAACGTGAATTTAATGTCGAATCAAGTTAATTTGAGTGTGAAATGAAAGTGAGAAGAATACAACATATGTTTTTATTTTAGACTGATTGTGAACACTTTCCCCTGTACTAGAGAAAGAGAGAATGAATATTATTTATTTTTCTATCAAAAATTATTTTCGGGAATTACTTTTTTTCTGTTGACTTTGTTGTTTTCCCCAGTGCTTACAGAAGTACTCACAGCCAAAAGACACCTGCAGAAAAGGCCTGATATGTTTCGTCATCATACTACTTCGCAAATTTGAAGTTAACTAAATAATTATAACGAATAGAAAACGAATAAGGGGAATTTTTTTTTTCTTTTTAAATGTGAAAATAAAAAAATCATGTACATATTTCTTCTTGTAGTGTTGTTGTTGTTTTCACACCAAACGCGTAAAACAGGCTTTTATGGATTCAATATTGAACAATGTTATTTTAACATCTTTTATTTACAATTTATATGAAACGATCAAATTTTAAATAAAGTCCGTACTTAAGCAGAAATTTACTATGATTTTCAATCAGCATTGCGCCTGGGTAATATGGCATTGGTATTTTTTCTGTGTGTATGTATTAGAGATGAGCGATCCCGTGATTTTTAAAGATCATCGTGATTAGTGAATGTGATTTAAAAATCACTGCTCCTTTAAACTGTGATTGTGATCACGGTTTATCAGTTTTCTGTTCTTTTAAAGCAATTGCGGCCAAGCTATATGTACAATGCGCGAGCTTTTGCAAGAGCTTTTGTAAGCACTTTACAAAGAAACAACAGCAAATTGTAAGAGCTTTCAAATCTGTTTACTTTCATATACATACATACTTGAACAAAATTTTGGCATAAACAAATTCTAATAAGATAGAAGAGAGAATGAAAGGAACAGCAATATCATTCGACATTTCATTCAAAAAAAGCTATTACCCACACAAACAGTGAAATATCATAAATTTGTATATGTAACAAAATACAAAAAGAACGACTTAGAAAGTACCTGTTACTTGACAAATTTGGTCACAACTGTGATTCGTGATTTTTCAGTAACAGTGATGAAATCGCAGGTACAAAAATATCGCTCATTTCTAGTATGTATGTATGTACATATAATTTATAGAAATGTAAATTTTTACCTATTGGAAGCAGCATACATTTTTTTGTATATTTTTAATGCATCGTTTTATTTTTGTTCTTAATTTCCGAGCAAATAGTTTATTACATATTTTCTAGTGGTGTTCAAAATATGTTTGTTAACTTTTGGTGAGTAAAAATAGTGAATACATACTATGTTATACAGTCATTGAAAACGCATTTAACTGTCATTGGTGCTTGAATAATATAAATATTTTTGCAACCAAAAACATGAAACGAAAAATAACAATGAATTGTATGTGTACCCTGTATGTTATGGGCACGTAGAATATATATGTATTTACGCCCAATTTTCACGATGATTTTTTCCCTTATTTTAAAATCATGCCTTTTTGTGTTTAATAGAGAACGGGGTAGAAAAGTAAGCAGGGTATAAAAAAAGACATGAATCGTATTTTCTTTGTTTCTTTTTTGACATTCCTCTTTGCACTTATTTGTGTTTTTTAGCTTATGTTTTATTCTTATTTCAAAGTGACATCTGCTTATTAAAATATATAAAAATAAAAAAAATTCAAAACATATCAAAATTATGTGGAATACCGAAATTTTAAATATTTTTTTAAGAATAAGGAAATCGGAACAGTTCTGACTGAAAAAAAGAAACAATGTGAAAATTTAACAAGTTTTTGGAAGTTTCTTTAAAAATAAATGCAAAAAATACATGTTTTTTAACCCTAGAAAGTCATCCTTATTTTTATTACATTAACGTCATCCTTCGTCATTTTGACTACGACATACTTAAAGCGACTTTAAAAAACGTCATAAGAAAAAATACGTACCAAAATAAGTTTTTTATTTAAATTTATTTATTTTTTAATTAATACATAAAGAAATTCATTTATTTATTTTTTAATTTTTAACAGAAAATAAATATTTCACAGCCTTCCTTCAATTGGCATGGTGTTTTTAAAAGTTAATAATAAAAAATTTAAAAGTAATACATATTGCAATTTTTTTCAATTCAGTCTTTCAGTTTCTTTTAATATAAATATTAAACTAAAAAAGGAACATTCTTTTCGAAATAAATTATTTCATATAAAGCACGAGGCACAAACTTCAATTTTGTGCTCGCCACACAGCCTTTTTCGACATTTTACACAGACAACATTTGTCATTCTTCGCTTCGAAGAGGGACAAACTCCACATATCTTCCTTATATTATTTTGACTTTGTGAAGATAAAGTCTCGGAATTTGTGGGGTTATTGACTTGCAGCTCATTTTGAATATTATTTCTTACATTGGTGGTTATTGTTGGCATATCAAGCCTGTCATTCAAGTGATTTTCTATAAGTCCTGAAAAAAGATTTTTCATGAAATTAACACGATTAAGAGGTTTTTGGCCAGCTTGAAGCAGGTTATGCTTCATCATCTATTAGAGATCGCTGATTAGACGTAGAAAAACATGAAAATTTTGCGTCCAAGAAATTTACACCATAAAACCTAAAAGTTACACAAACTTCATCTTTCGTCATTTTGACTACGGCAAAAAAATAAAAGCGAAAAAAAAAACACTTACAATGAACGCAGTTCGCTGCACGTCTTTATCCAACAACAGCTTGCAGGCGACTAGCGCTATAAGAAAAATTATACCAAAAGAAAAAGAAACAACAGGTTTAAACTTAAAAAAAAAATCTCGCGTCGTCATTTTGACGAAGGATGATGGTGCAGGGTTAAATCATCGTGAAAATTGGGTGTTCCAATGCTAAAAAAAAGTCAAACTGGATTTCTGTACAAGGAATCATAAAAAGAAAAGTGTACTAAAGCTGACGTTGGGGTACTGTGGTATTTATGAAAAGAAAAAGTACTGAAAATAGTACCATAGTACTGAATTTTCCATCACTGTTATAAATACTTTTATTGTAAACAAAGGGTTTTTTATCTTTTATTATTGATGAAAACCCGAATACTTCTTTCCCCTCCTAAATAACAAAAATCCAATAAATGATTCATTTTATTCAACATAAACACATATAAATTAATAAAATCACATTATTTTACCCGTAATGTATAAAATTTTCCCAAGTCTTAGAATAATTAATGGGTACTCAAATATTCCTGTTTATTCGTCACTACTTTAAATTGCAAATTTTGGCTGGCAAAGTTAAATGAACACTTTTTAGTATTTTTGAGAGTAATTTCTTTAAATTCCTACTAAAGGCCCAACCATAATATGCATGAGGCCGCTTATGTCAACTTAAGCAGCTGTGCGAATACATATAAAACATATGTGGGCAACAATAATGTAATTAATGAAACTTTTCGTTAAGTTTCGTCAAATGTCATTTGCTTAAGCAAAGTGCCAAACTGAACGCATATTCCGTATGGAATCAGCTGTTTGTGTGTTGTTACAAAAAATAAATTGAAATGGATAAAGAAAAACAAGAATATAGAAAAAGAGGAATTTTACTTATATTAATTTTGTATCAATTTTTATTAAAAATTATGTAAAACAATCTCCATTTTTTTTCTTTTTAAAACGTTGCTGGCAAATTAAATAAAACAAATACAGGGCTGTAATTTTTGGTACTTCTTTATTTGAAGTACTCACAAGAAAACTAAATATTGCACAAATATGCAACAAGGATCTTAAGTTTATGTAAGTACATTATGGACATCTTAAATTCTCCTTTAATTTTCTCATGCATTTGACAGACTTTTCGTTCATTTTTGACAGTACTTTAAGCTAACTTATGCATATTATGGTTGGGCCTTTACTCTCTCTTTGCAAGTTTCTGCTAGTAAAGTTAATGAACACACCTTTTGTAGACGGATAGCACTTGTCAAAGATGAATATTGGTGTACTTTTTAAGGGGTAAAAACGGCAAAACTTAGCACTTTAGGTACTTTTTCAGTTGTGATATATTTGTTATACATAGATTTTTTAGCCACAGTGCCATAAGTGTACTTTCTGGGGGCTAAAATGAGCAAAAGCTGGTACTTTTGGGACTCATTTACTTTTGATCTTTTTCATATATCGATAATCTTGGTAAACAGATAGTTTTTTGTAATCGAAGTCACGGGTAAAAATTTGTATATAATAAAAATTTATGATTTTTATTAGCAAAAAAATGTCATTAAATTTAATAAACACTTTTAATGAATATTTGTTTTGTAAACCTTTATTAAATTTAAAATATTTTTATTGATACCGGCATAAATCATCAGTATCAACATCATCATTACTGCCTACACCATCATCGTGATCACCATCAATATCATCAGAATTATAATCCTCATTATCATAAAACATAAGTAACAGCCAATTCACATGAGGGCTTTTACGACGTCGCTTTGTCGACGTCTCTTTTGGTTTGATGGCGAGCGGTGTAGAGAAGAAAGAGGGGTAAACAAAACGACTCGTTTTGTGTTTTTCATGTCGTTTTCTTATATTTCTCTTCAAACTTATTTCTCTTCTTCTAGTTTTGTTTTATTCTTTTTCTTACTTTGAAGCGTCAGGTTGCAAACAAATACGGAAATAATAAAAAAAAATACGAAACAAAAGTTTGAGCTTTAATTTAAACATATTTTTTACATATTTCTTATTTAAAAAAAAAACAGTTGATTTACCGATAAAACAATAAAAATGAACCCTGGTTGCAAATAAAAATTTAAATTAAAATAAAGCGACATGCCACTAAAAATCATCATATAAATGCAATAGGTTTTTGGAAGTTGCTTCAAAAGGGAATTGAGAAAAAACGACGTCGTAAAAGCCTCCATGTGAATTGGCTGTAAGTCTAATGGGGTTTTCTTTTCTACAAAACATGTGACATTTTATTGAAAAGAGCAATTTGGTGTTCTTAAAAATGTTATCTCTTTTAAAGGGTAGCATGTTTTATTCTAAAAAAATCACTCTTACTAATGGCATAAGGCATATTATAAAATATAGAATTTGAAGTTTAATTGAGAAGTATAGATGGCGCTATAATATTTGAAATAATAAACTATTAAAAATAAAACTAACTTAACAATAGGGATTGATAATAATAGCTAATAAATTATATGACATTACAGCTCGGCCATCCTGATTTTTAACTGTCCTTAATTAAATTATTTATCTATCCATTTTTGTATTCGTGAAGCTTCTATTACTCCGTCATATGGCAGTTTTCGACATCTCGAATAACATATCGGTTATTGGGAAAACTTTATGAACAACATAAGGACCTCGAAAGATCTCGCTTAACTTCTTAATTTTCCCAATGGTGTCGGTATAACGCACAACAACAAAATCACCTGTTCTATAGGTCTTCGCAGGTTGGCTCCTATCTAAAAATCACGAATATGCTTATTCGCATCTTTTCCTTCTAAATATTCGGTCAAAAAATCTATGGTCGCACCACGCTGCTCGACACCAAATAACAATTTGCTAGGGAATTGCTTTGCGGAACAGTATTGTATTTTTCATAGCGAACTCAACTTTTGTTAGCATTTGCGAATAGTTAGCGTGATTAAAAGTGTCGGTGAGCTTACTCAACATCACCTTTAAAACTCTGTTCACTCTTTCAACCCGTCCGTTCGCCTGTGAAAATGCCACTGCAATACGAATGTGATCTATATTATTAGCCAGAAGAAATTAACTGAATTCCGAAGAAGTAAAACGGGTTCCCCGATCACTAATGATTCGTCTTGGTCTCGAGTAAGCTATTAAATATTTGTCTAAACAAGACACACCTTTCTTTGAGCTCGTTGACTTTACTGCAAACAGCTTAGCAAATTTCGTAAAAGCGTCAATTACTAAAATGTGGCTCCGTTGATAACTAATGGACGGAAGGGGACCAAAATGGTCAATATGTATCGTATCAAATGGTATTGGATTCCTTGGGATGTTGTACAAATTCTGTTAATTTATTCTAACTGGAGACGAACACATAATACATCGCAAACAGTTCTTTATAAAATTCTCAATTTTCTTCTTCATATTTCTAAACCAGTAGTTCTTTCTTACCTGCTCATATGTCTTCTCAATACCCATGTGGAAAATTTTCTCATGCACTAATTAAATAACATTCTCCTCCAATTCAGAAGGGAAAAACAATAGTAAGTCCCCTCTACTATCGTCTCAGAACACTATGCCGTCCACTTGTTTGAAATACGCTACCTCTTCCCTTTCCAGGTGTAAACTCACCGTCGTAATTTCATCACCTCTATTCTGAGTAACCTGATCCATGAAGTCCAGTTCCCTTTCGTCGGACACGTTAATGACTCTACTCGGGATAAAATTCGGTATGTCGAAGTCCCCATGTTCGCCAGTGTTAATATCGGACACATTCCATGAACATGAGTGCAAACATCGGCTGTGCATTATAAAGAATATCAGAAGTCAGAAAACTGATATTTTCGTAGAGAGGTGAGTCAGAATGTCCCGGGGTATCGATTTCAGCATTAGTACAATTCCGAGAATTAAGACCTGAATCGCATGACCCATTGTTACGTCTCCCCGATTTAAAATTTTGTAGTCATAATGCTCCATCTGCAGAGTCCATCTGGCAATCGTAGTACTAATGTCTTTTTGTTCAAAGTAAGTGCCATAGCATTGCCGTCAGTGACTATTTTGAAACGAATTCCCCTCAAATAAATATCAAAGCGATTTAGAGCGTAAATAATAGCCAAGGTTTCAAGCTCAAAACTATGCATTCTAGACTCTGACGCCGTGGTAGTCTTAGAAAAGAAAAAAAAAACAGGATGAAAGTTCCCATCATATTGCTTCTGTGCCAATACTGACTCAAATCCCACTTTACTTGCGTCCGTATGTAACTCAGTTTCATCCCGAGGGTAGTATAAGGCTAAAACAGGGGGTTATCGGTGTACAAATTTCGCATAATCCCTTATGAATTTCTGAAAGTATGAAAATAACCCGAGTCACGACTGGAGGGGGTTATTGGGCCAGGGCCCGTAGATGCAAATCATTAGAGCGTAGGCCCATTTCGTTAACTGTTTATCCTAAGTAATCTATGCTTCCATAAGCAAAACTGCACTTTTTAAGATTCAATTCCAAACTTCAACTAATACTTGGCAATGTGTATCAAACGTAGGGGTCGATATATCATATCGTCAAGATAAGCAATTATTTTCCCTGTTTTTATTAAATCCCATAAAACGCAATGTATATTCCTCTGAAAAACTGCTGGCGCATTTTTTAGACCAAATGGCATACAATTGTATTCATATTGGGCATCGGGTGTTACGAACGACGAAAAATCCGTTCTTTAAGTATAAGGTAGAAAAAAATTTATTGCCGCCCAAACATTCCATACTTGTTTCTATGAGAGGCAACGGAAAATTATCACGTATAGTGATATTTTTCAGTGCCCGATAGTCCACACACTTACGATACTCTCCGTTCGAAACCAATACAACCGGCGAAGCATATGGTGACTCGCTCTGTCTGATTATCCCCTTTTCCAAAAGTTCACCAATAAAATGTCTAACAGCGGTGTGCTCCGCAACAGCTAGCCTACGTGGTCGAAAGAAACGATTTTCACTATTCAATCTGATGGTCATTTCATAATTACACGGACATACCTCAACTTCAGATTTTAAGTATTGCGTTTCAATTATATTCCTAATAATGTCCTTATCAGCACTACTCAACCTGGGGTCGATATCCAACTCATCAACCTCATAGTCTATAGTCATTATCTGACCCTGTACAAATTCGAACTCCAAAGTCTCGACAGAGCCACATACACTTTCTAATTGCCCATTTCCAACAAATTTACATGAATCAGCCACAAATGCGAAAGGCAACTCGCTAAATACTTCTGTCGTCATTTCTTTGGACACATCAAAATTACTTCTATCAAAAATTCAGTTTTCAAAAGTATGTACTATTGTTTTCAAGGAATTGTTTATTATTTGAATTCATTGATTATACCATATAACATAAGTTGATATTAAATTTAGAAAGAAAATTTCTTCCTAATAGTAAGGGAATAGGTATAGTGTCATTCGGCACAACAATTAAAATAATTAAATGAACTTGATTTCCACAAGAGTCCGTGTTTCTTCTTTATTATTATTAAATGACACTTCAGATTCGCAAACCAAATTTACCGGGCTGCCAGCATCGAAAATAGATAGAATAAATTTATAATCACTAAACTGTTCACAATAATAATCAATAAACCTTAAACATACCGTATTGATAAATTCTACCGGACTTATGCCTCCATCGCCTAAATCGCCTTCAACAATAGCAGCAACCGCTGTCTGCAACTTTTGTATGCGTTTGATGTTATTGCAAGACTTGCGCTCATGTCCCACTTGCCAGCAATTAAAACAAACACCAACGGGCCGCTCTTCATAAGGACATTGCGGTTTGATATGTCCCATTCGCGAACAATTATAGCAACGTGGTCCGTCGGTGTTAGTTTTTGACACATTTGATTTAGCTTCGGTTAGATTCCGCTGTTCATACAAATGTATAGCAGTTTTTACATCTTCCATAGTTGTTGCGGTCGCAAAAAGCATAAAATCAGTTACACAAACTTGCAAACCCTCATGTACAAACGCTACTATCTCAAAATCACTAACGTCACTGCGAATTGCGAATTTGTTCATACAATGTTTGGCAAAAAATATAAGCAGTGCTCGTAGAATGTTGAAATTTGCCACAGAGCCTTTGGTTAGCTCAATTAAGAAAAATATAAAGTTTCATCAAAATCGGCCACGCCCTCTACTCACCGTCAATAGAACCCAAAATTTATTTTTAGCCCAAGATTTTCGAAATTTGCCACAGAGCCTTTGGTTAGCTTAATTAAGAAAAATATAAAGTTTCATCAAAATTGGCCACGCCCTCTACCCACCGCCCATAGAACCCAAAATTTATTTTCGGCCCAAAGTTTTTGAAATGAACTTGACAATTTTCGAAGTCTTTCGCTGGCTTTCCTAGTTTAGTTGAACAACTAGGCTCGCTATAAAGTGATACTTCAAGTACAGCTTAAAACACAATAGGAAAAAACATTTACACATGTAAAATTTTATAACTCTTTAAATGTGCTTTTTAGCACGGGATTTTAGTTTATGCGATTCTTGCCACCGTTTTTTGAAATGCCCATAAACCTCTTCTGAATTGCTTTTTTCACTATACCGATTTCTTCATCGTAACTCAGTTCACTATATAACACAGAAAAAAAACTTTATTGATATCTTTTTAACTTCGCTATTTGCTATTTTCACAAATTATTATATTTTTATTTTTGTTAAATCATATGGGTTTGTTTTAATCTATTCCAAATCAGTGATGTCAGATGTAGGGAAAATTCCTACTTGTAGGAATTTTTCTCCAAAAATCAGACTGTAGGGAAAAAAGATTTTTTATTTTCGTAAAAATGTAGGGAATTTCTCCTTTGTATGTAAATTCAAATATAATCTAACTGACTCCTGAAAAAACCTCTGTGGTATAACAGCATATCGCTTCAATAATTACAATATGGCTACTTTCTTATTAAATAATTGTTTTTGAGTATCAATTACCCAAGTACTCAATACTTTTATAACTCTTAAAGCGGCAATTAGTGCATTTTTATAAGCCCCCTTTCAGACTCGGCAAGGTAGTTGCGCAAGTAAATTGCCGAGTACAACAAAGTCTGTACTCAATTTTTCCCCTATTTTTGTACGCTAGAAAACAGAAAAAGTGCTGCTAATATAATCAAAAATTAGAAGAATTAGTGCTTATAATATATAATAATAATTTTTTGGTTAAACCGCAAAGAACCGGATTGTAACAAGAATATAAGCGCGGCCTACCACCAAATCTATATTATTATTACTTTTTAGTATCCTTAAAAGAAGTTATATGAGAAGATGTTTGTCACGCCAACGCTCTTAGTTTTAGCAGTATCGGTATCATTGAAAAATTGAAAGTGCTTTTCACATAGTGCTTAAAGCACACCGATTTATTAACCCATTAAGAGCCCATTTCAAATGCTCATACTTCTTGACTGACTTTTTTACTAAATTTGCTTTATCTTTAAATTATGTCGATATGATAATAATTATTTAACAATAATATACACATGTTACCAAAGTTATTAGGACTTTGATTAATAGTTTTTCTGTATTGCGGGTTTTCAGCCTTCCGGAACACTTTTCAAATATTTACATATTACTATATTTCATTATGTAACAAGTGCATAAACTATTACCACCATATATTTTAACTCAAACTTATAAATTAATTGTGAAGTTTTCCAAAATAAAATTTTTTTTAACCCTAATAACTTTAAAATTTTATATGATGGAGTTTCTAAAAAAAAAATATAGCATACAAAAACTTGGGGTGTTCTCTAAAACATATTATATTTAAGGAAATATTATTATACATATCGACAAAAGTTTAAGATAAATCCTCTTAAGGGGTTAATAAATCGGTATATTGAATACATCATATGAAATGTGTTTCGAAAGACTTTATTATGATACCAATACTTTAAAAATTCAGATTATATTTTTCTTCCTATACTATTAATAAAGTGCTCTGAAACCTTTACGACCTATAATTCATAAACTTGCGTTGAACCAAAAAATTACAGTAGAATCGCGATACAGTAATCTTACGGTCAAGTTAACCAAATTTTAGCGCTTCTGTGCCGCTCTAAACGTTAACTCTAAGTTATCTTTTCAGATCGTATTAGTAAAAGTACTAATTTGTACAAACGATAACAAATTAGATTAAATTTTAAGCTGAAAGTTGAGAGTTTGAACAAAATTGAGAAATACATTAAAGAGAAACTATCGGCGTTGTATTATTGCATATCTGAAGTTGCCATCTCAAAAATAAAAACGAAACGTCACAAAATTTTCGAGGCTTTGAAGAATACATGGGAAAAAGCATACAGGAAAACATTACATAGACCAAAATATGCCGATCTTAAAGCAAGTTTGTACAAATGTTTTCTTGAAGCATCGAAAACGTAATTGCGCAATCACTGTTCTAATTTCAATATCAATAGCTAAGCGGGAGTTCGTGTAACTGCAACCTGAAAAGACAATAATGTCAGTAATGGATGGCTGGCAAATGTTTAGGAAATACCCAGAATTCGCTATCTGAAAATTTTTGAAGAACTAATTTTCTGACAAACGTCATATGTAGCACCTAACACATAATACATGACTGATTGTATAATTATTATTTATAAATTGTAGCCGGAATAAATTAGATCTAAGTTTCTGCTTTGTACAGATGAAAACTAAGTCATTGAAAAAAATATAGGTACATATGTTTATTATTGCATTTTTTTACAATTTAGAAAAGTTAATAAATAAGACGAAAAAGTTAACAACCCTTAGGACATTTCAGTTTACTTTTTCGCGATTATACTGAATATTAGGATTTTTTTATTCGACCTGCCATGCAGATGATATTCCTTATGAATTCCAAAAACAATAAAGTTAAAATATTTTAAATGTTTTTTAATAAATTCATTTGTTTTTACGTTAAAAAATTTATCATAAATAAGTATTTATATTTTTGTAGGCTTAAATTAAGTTTGTGTATGAATCTGCAATTATGCATGTTGTTAAATTTATAAAAATTAAAAATGATAGTGGCACCACTGAAATGTAAATACATAATAAAAAACACAGCTGTTTATATTTTTTCAATTGTAGCTGTCGTCTTCAAAATAATTCAGTAGCTGATTACGCGACTACAATTGTAACCTGCAGCATTTGTAGTAGTGTCTTCGTGTTGCCTGCTGTCTCGAATGTGTTTAATGCATATCTTTTAAACAATATGAGCGAACTTTGAAATATTTGAAAAAAATCACTATTTAAATCAGAGCAAAAAAATTATCTTACGTACAAACACTATAGAAGTGCGTAACCAATTTTCAATATTTTGGACCAAAATTTACATGTGACTTTACTTCATTATTTCAAAGACAAATAAACGTTTTTTTGGGATACAATTTATGGATTCTTCATACTGAATCAATTTTCTACAAAACTGCATCATTACATTTTTAAATTTAATGTGTCGAAAAAATTACTTATTGTATTTAATTGAAATTTTTTACTTTTAATTTTTTTATTTTATTTCTTGACCCATAATTCTACCTTCTAATTTGTTTAACACATCTCGTATAAAAGTGATAAGCGTTAAGAGCCAAGCAAACCACACAAACAGCTTGGGAAACATACACTTTCCGTTTACAAATAAATGATCCAAACTAGAATGTAGACCCAACTTTTAGAACACCGATCGACAAATTGAATCGATAAACCGATGTCGGTCCATGTAAACCCAGTACTTCCAGAACTCCAGTTACCCAGTTGGTTATGTTTAATTCTAAAAATCGAAAACAATAAAATCAATTGACATTACGATAAATCGTAAAACTTAATATATTTTTTAATGTACTTCACTATTTAATTTCAATTTACATAATTCAACAAGTTGTGTATGAATATGAAAAGTATATTATTTAAACATTCATTGCCACAGAATATTATTACCTAAATGTAGGTCATTATTATCAACACCCAGAAAAAATGTTTTACAACAAATTTTAGAAGGAAAGAAAGAAATCGTTTAAATTTTAAATGACTGTCTCCAGTAAAGGATATACACAAAAATACTCACACTTTTAAAAGTTGAATGAACTTTCTTTCTTTATAGAAATAATATTACATTTTAGAATCCCACACTTACACACTTGTAAGTTCTTCCTGAATCTGAAGTGTTGTTGGTTTGTATGCGCATAAATATTTTGGCGGCGACTTTTTTTTTTACTTGGACCTTCATCTTCGTACCAAGTTCCAACAAATGCAAAAAATATTTGCGCAACTGTTGTAGTAAATTGTGTGTTCGTATACGTAATTTGTAGGTGCATGGCAAAACTACAGAGAATAATGAAAAAAAGTACAGCAAATAATTTTTTCCTAGAAGCGGAATTTTTAAACATTAAAAAACCAAGTAAAGAATTTTCATTTGTGAAAGTAAATATATACACATATACTTATAAATATATACATACATATATACAATGGTTTAACGCTGATAAAGTGTGCATTTGGCTTTGCCGAATCTTGTATGCCCTTTACCATCAAATACAAAAAAACAAAAATAATATTATTTTTATGTATGAAATTTAAGACATTCATATGTATGGTCAGCACCGTTGCCAAATGTGCATTTTGCAGTATTTGTAAGCATTTCTTTAGCTATAATCCTACTTATTTAAAGAGCCAAACAAACCACACAAACGGCTTGGGAAACACGCACTTTCCGTTAACAAATAAACGACCCAAACCTAATTAATCATAGGATATCAATAAATTCTAATAAAAATCTTTTATCCTCTTAAATTTTTTACGTTTTGTATTTTCCCTCTTGACTCTGCTAAGTTTTAACTTAAACTATTAAATTTAGCACTATGTAGCGCAAATAGTTTGGAAAATATTCAACGTTTCGATTTTTCTATAGGTTGGTCCAACTATAATGTACGATGTTTATTGTGGGTCACACCTTAACGTCAAGTTTTTTGCCCAACTTACTTTGACATTTCTTTGTTTCAGTGTTTGACAAATTCACCCAAAGGGAGGTACACAATTGAGCAGCGCGTTAAGTAATCGATTTTTAAGTTTTAATTTTGCTCGATTAATCGAATAAGAGTTTTAATATGTTCGAATAACTCGAATAGTTCAAATAATTTTATCCAATGGAAAAATATACACGTCTATTTGATTTGAAACTTTTGTTATATTAATAAACAGAAAAAATCAATAAAATAAAAATGTTGTTAAACAATAATAGGGCGTTTACATAACAACGAAATCTAGAAGATTTAATTTGAAATCTTCCTCAAAATCTAGTTCGTTTAAATTATACTTTTTTGACATAAGCGAGATTTTGTGTTCCTAACAAAAGCAGCCGACTGAATGTTTTTTGTGTAACACATACATACATTAAAAAAATAGGCATTTAAAAATTTTCATTACCTTTTAATATCAACTTCCTTTATTTTATCACTATTATTTGTCTTTTGCATTTTTTTTCTTACTATTTACACAACATTTTTGGATTTTTTAGCAGTTTTTACAAGCCGCTATTATTGTTTTTGTTTTGTTTTTACTAAGATGTCATTTTTTTTCTTGTGCAGGGAAGTATTTTTTAGTGCTTTTTGGAAAAAGACATACATAGTTGAATCACTAAAGCATATAGTACACGGCATGTAAAAAGACACATGCGCATGTGGTTTTGACGTAATTTTGACGTCAATGCAAAGCCACAATAAACATTGCGTGTTGTGTGAGAAATCTAATCAAAAACAACTAGATTTAGCTCGAAATCTCGTAAGCAGTAGATTTTGTTGTAGTGTATATTTGATATAAAATAACAATTCATTTATACCACGTATACAGTTTTAAAACTATTTAATAAAATAAATACACAGAAAAATGTTTTTTTTATCAATTAAAAAAATGGTTTAAAAGTATTTAAATTTAATTATTGTGATAACTGAATAAATTATTTATTAAGTTAAAAGAAAATTAAAAATATAATTTTGATTTATTTAAGATTTTGGTTGTTTTGAAATACATTTTTAATTAAAATATTAATTAAATATAAAAAATATTATTTGATTTTTTCGTTTAAAGTAAAATAATTTAAACATGTAGAATTGTTGTTGGGAATTGTCAATATTTATTTTAATAAATTAACACATTGTTTGAAATGGCAAAGTTTTTTTTATCATTTTTTAATTAAAATTAGAATTATCATTTATTGAAAAAAATATTCACAATATAACAATTTTTAGTAATCAATATAATCATTTTGGTAATAGGTGCAAAATCAATAACTTGTTTGCTTGACATTATGAATTTGGTATAAATTTGGCGATTAGAGACAAATTTATTTTTTTCTGTGTAACTTAAAAATTAAAAACCCTGCTGCAAAACATACAGTTTTTAAGTCGCTAAAGAGACCGAACATTAAGGAAATAAAATAAAAATAAACTTTAAACAAAGTAACCACTACTTCGATTGAACAGACTATACATTGATCTGAAAGCCAAAGCTTAATACATGCAGTAGGCTCAGCAGCAATCAGGGTCCATTAATTTTATTTCAGTGTATAATTTGCAATTATGTCCCGCCTTCTAAACTTAATATGGAAATTCAACATAGGCTTTCATCTCACATTTTTTTAAACTATCTTTTAAATATTTATTTTATTTTAGACGTTCTTGTCGCGGTATTTTTATGAGAGGTCCAGCCTATTTAAAAAAAATCATTATTCATAATTCAATTAAACTTCCTGAAAATCAAGTAAAATTGAAATCAATTGAGATTTTTTTTACATCACCGTATTTTTCCTGATTTCAAGAGAAGTTATGGTTAAGATAAGAACTCAAAGTATGAAGAAATTTTTAAACTGGATGGTCTTCAAAGTTTGTTCGATTTTAATTTTACTCATATGTATTAGATTAGCCGAACATGGCTGATAACTTTATTTTTCTTCATTTTAAAGCTCTACTCCATAGGTTTGGCTAATTTATTTCTTTAACGTATTACTATTTTGGGCCAACAATTCGTGATTTTGCTTTCAACTGCCTGTCAAAAATGTTATGAGAATTCAATTGTTCACTTGTGCATTTCTACAAACAGATTTTTTTAGTTCTTACCGTCGTTTTCGTCAAAAAATTCAATTGTTTCTAACTCACAAACAGTAAATTTTGCAATAATTTGAGCAAATTAGTCTTTTGGCGTTCCTTATTCATTTTTAAAAACAAATTTCACATTTTAATCACCAACGTCAACTTTTATTTTTTGTATTGAAGTTTCTTACAAGCTGACATTAGCTCTGTTCCAGATGCATAACGAAACAGTCCGAACTTGCACAAAGTTACCCAAAAGCGTTCCACATAACAATTTTTGTGCATTTAAGAGAGAGTATTTTTTTCATTTCATGTACAAATTTGCACAAACTTTTTCTTTGGGTAAGTTCGGATAAGAATAAACAATCAGTTGTTTTTGTTTACATTTGAAACTGAAAAATTAATCAGGAAATTTACAAGCAAAAGAAAAAGTTTAGGTTTTATTAAAAAATATATAAGAAAGCAAAATGTAAAATTTTAATGAAAAATTATAGTTGTAAATACATTATTGCATGCATATTTCCCTTAATTTTTAACATAAAAGAAAACAAAATATAAAAAATGACAATGATGCAAATATTTTGGTCTTATAATGTTATGACTTTTAGGCATCTAAAATCACTTAAATAGATCTTAATTTGAAAAGTAAGCATCATTCTTATTTGAAGGATTGCAAAAATGGTTTTTTGCGTTCCAGTAATATTGGGTAGTTTTGGCAAATTTAGAGAGTAATTTTCATTTTACTCTCATTAGTCCGAACTTGCCCGAGATCTTGTTGAACACACCTAATAATTGTTTAAAATTATACAAAAATTAAAAAGGGTCTTCATGAAACGAGTCTCGCAAGTTTGCGCATTTATAAAACTGGCAATTTTAAGCGATATCATGAAAATCTTTAATATAATTTTGGGTTTGTTTTTGTATTACACATATGTTAAAAAAAAACTAAGCAAATTTTTTTCAAGTTAAAATCAGTTTTTTTCTTCTGAACATGCAGTTATTTTCAAAAAATCAGTATTTGAAACTAAATTATGTAATGTTGAAATGGCTGATAAAGATATTGAAAATTTTCGAGAAAACTGTTTTTCATATTTAAAGATGCTATTGAAAAAAGCAATAAATGGAATTTTCTAAGACATGAATATATTTTCCATTACAAAACAAAATAATCACAAACTAAGTTCGTTGTTGTTTATGATATTTTTAGATTTTTATAAGTCCTAAAGAACTTTTGGATGCTTATAAAGCACAATGGAAAAAAATTACCGTTTGTTAATTGGACAGAGTATTTTAAGTATTCCATCTTTTTAAAATCAGTTTTGGCCAACATTTTTAGTAAGAAGGATACAACAGTAATGCCTGTGTTGAAATAGTATTTTCCATTTCAACTCCACTAAAACTCGCCTCGAAGTATAATGCAGTACTAACTATATGAATGTAAATAGTACATGTTGCACTTCTTTTATACTCGTACCATCGTTAAATATATTTAATTCCCTTACAATGTACTCCAAAAAAGAAGACAAAAAAGGAGCAAAAAGGGAGGATTAAAACCGGTCGATTTCGGTTCGGTTTTCGGTTTTTTTTACAAGTCTTGCATACTGTTGTGTTTGACTGGTACTCTGCTAATTTTCATCTGATAGAACTTCAGATTTTTCCAGATATTTCTCAAATAAAATTAGTATGACAAAATAAGTAAAAAAGGTTAAATATGCTGCCGAATTTTATTGGTAATTATTATGGCTGCGAATTCCATGCAAATGCATGTAATTTGTTGATAGTCTAAGAACGATGTCGATCAATTATTTTTTCGAATCATTAATTTTGCGCTAAAATGGCATCGATTTCTTTTGCATATTGTTGCATATTTTGATAAAATTGCCTATTTTTGCATATTTCGGTTTTCAATGCATATTTTTATTGCATATTTTGAGTGATTTTTTTAATTTCCATATTATAAAAAAAGTTCTTCAAAAAAATTAATAAATGCACAAAAAAAATCTTCCCAAAAAAATTTTTTTTAAATTTATAAATAAATTCTTTTGGAGCTTCGCTTAAAATACAAGATATTTCAAGATTTCGGCAAAAGATCCTTCTACTTTAACCGATGCAGCAAATTCTGAGTACTTTTTTTTTAGTTTTAAGAATTTTTGAAACACCTTGCTGTTGTTGCCGGCTGTAATGAGAAGTACTAGTGTTAAATATAATTTGCTACATTGTAGCATTTTGTTTGTAATGGGTGGTATTATTGATTTCGAACGGAGAAGAAGGTTCAACGGAAATAAATATCGATCGATACGCAAATTGCAAATATTCATTCCTGCGGTATAAGCTTTTCGCAAACCTTTTAAACATTTCTGTTTGAAAAATTTCAGAGTTGATATTGTGTCACCTTTTTGTCAAAAAACATTTAAAACAAGTTGTTAACGTTTTTGAGAGTATTAAGTAGAAAATATAAATTTGTTATATGGATACAAAAGCATTATAAATCTGAATATGTAATGATATGAATGATAGGAAGTAAGTTGGAATAAGAAATTTAATACACGTTTAAGGCATTTAATATTCTGTTTAATTTTTCGCAGCTTTCAAAAGAATTTTCGCTTAAAAAAGGCAGCATTTAAATATATTTTGTTTAACAGAGAGAGCGCAAGTTTCGGAAGTAGTCAGCAAGGATCTGTTTCTGCCAAAGATTAACTTTCTGCCAAAATACAATACAATACAAAACAAATTAATGCTCGCGTTAGCAAAATTTTACTAAAAACAGCGTTAAACTCTGGCACAATTTAATGGTGGCCCGAAATTATTTAGAATCAATGCCAAATTTTCCAACAATTTGTTTATTTTCCAACAATTTGTTTATATCCACGTTGTCTAAAGCCACAAGCGATGTCTTAAGTTAATTTGCTTATAATAACAATTTGCTTGTATATTTATCTTTTTTATTTGAATATTTTTTTTTGTTTTAATAACGAAACTGAATATTCTTTTGTTTTAATTTTATGTTTCTTCCTACATTTTCCTTTCTTCCATTAGCTTCTCGCTGTAAAATTTTAACGTAAGCAAAAGGGCGAAAAATATCTTTATTGCGGTAGAGATGATGCCGCAATAATGGAAGAATACCGCACAAGCGGAATGAATAATTGCAAATTTTTCTTACGCACAAAAATTGCTTTCCGCAATCGCGGAACGGAATCAATAATACCACCTATGTCATGGTGACTTCTTTATTTTTGGCGCATTTAAGCGATTCGGAACAAATTTATTTTTTAGGACTTATAAAACATATTTTTAATAGTTTAAAAACTTTATGTATATTTTATTGTCAAAAGCTTAAAAATTAAGGCTATGGCGATTTTTGACATTGAATTGGGCAAAAAAGATTAAAATCAATCTGACAAAAGGATATTATCCCTTAAACTCGGCCATGAGTACACCGTTATCGTAAATTTATATTACTAATATTCGATTAAGGTTATTTTTTAATCTTAAAGTGCACCAAAAAGTTCATAGATACGGGTCCAGTTTTTTTTGGTTGTACACTATCCACCTCTACTAGTGATGGATGAGGCTATACATACTACGTTTGTCATTTTTATTATTCATCTCAGACCACATAAAGTATATATATTCTGGACCATTGAGTAATTCTAAGTCGATTAAGCCATGTCCGTATGTCTGTCACTCTGAAAACTTTCGAACCACTCAAAAGAAAAGAACAATATTGGTAATCTCAATGTGGAGCCATCACCCTAAAAAATTAATAATTTTGTTACAAAAACTAGCAGAAATTGTGGTATAATGCACGGATTGATATAAACTGTTAAATATCGTGAATATCGGTTCATAAATAACGATATGCCCCATATAAAGCCTTCTCTCACTATTTGGTACGTCACAGGTTTAAAAGACTAAAAATCCCACTGTTAAATTTCGTAAGGATTTGTCCACAATTAACCACTTTTAAATTTTGTGAAAATCGGTCCATAACTTAGTATAGGCCCCATAAAAAGCTTACTCTCGCAAAATAGTGTAATACGTCTAAAAACGTAATAAATATCGCTACTGTAATAAAATTTGGTGGTTCACAGTTTTTTATGACTAAAAACACAGTGTTGAATTTCGTGAAGAGCACCATATTAAGCCTACTCTCAGAAAACAGTTTAGCACGCCGAAAACCGTAAGAAATAAAGCTACAGTAATAACATTTGATACGCCACAGATGTAGGGAACTATAACTGCCAAATTTCGTTAAGATCGCTCCAATTTAGATTCCTATGACCAGAAATAAAACCATGCAATTTTGTTATATTCGGCCCACAGCAAGCAGCCTTCTAAAAAACTCTTTAAAACTATAAAACCCAATAAAACATTTCACTACTATATCGAAATTAGTTCTAATTTTGGGTTTTTAATACCAGAAATCACTCAACAGCGTTTGACGATGATTGGTTCATAATTTACTATAGGTCCAAGATAAATTTCTTCTCGCAAATAATTTTAGTTTGGTTTAAACTGTTACGAATCATGATTTTTTTACTCAGATTTGTTCAACTTAAGTATTTATATGACTAGAAACAGAATCATAAAACCTTCTGATTGTCGGTCAACTATGTAACGTAAACAAATATAACAAAGGTCTAAACAGCAACCAATATTAATACTGACGTCCGTTTTTATAAAAAGTAATTAATAACTTATGAATCCCATATAGGGGCCATGTCTGAAAAGAGGGTATCACAGATTCGGCACAGCCAAATATAGCACTTTTACTAGTGCAATAATGCTTTTATTAAAGTTCTACTTAAATATGAAATTAAGTTTTAAAGTATTTTTTTATATGATACCTAAATAGCCCATATTGCTTTCTTAAAGTCTATTAAAGTTTTAATGCAGTATTTACGCCAAAGCAAAAGCAATCAGCTGGTACTTTAAGGCCACCGTGTAAATGGTCTTGTTAAACGGCTGTTTAAAGATATTTAATAGTTCTACCTAGGCCAATAGTTCTACCAAATCGGCAAAAGCTTGACATTTAAGAGAATAAGCTTGGTTTTCTTGGCAATTAAAAATTCAGTTAACAGGTAGAAAAGTTATTAGATTTGTGTCGTTCCGGAACGACATAGAACAATTCTCTAATAGGAACGGTGCGGACTTTTTCAATATTCCCATTTTTATCGTTCTTCGTTCCGCAATTGCAATCCGTTCGTTCACTTATTTCTGTACACTTGAAACAAGGTTGATTTTTGAATAAATTACAAAAGTGATCCAAAGCAAAATATTTTATTAATACATCACCCGTTTACCACCTGCAACGGCATGCGGGTACGGGTAGATTTAAACAGATACAAATTTACGGAATTCTTAAAACTTAATTGTAATTTTCTGAAAAAGTTATTATTTCTTACAAACATTTTTAAAAAATATAATAATTCTTAATTGACTCTTATTCGACCTTTAACAATTTTTAATTAATCCTCTTATTTAAGCTTAAGGTCTTATTTCTTTTTTTTATAAAAAATATTAAATTTATTTAATCCAATATTTCGGCACTCCGTTGTGTGCCTTCTTCAGGGATTTTTTTTATAATAATAATAATATTTTAATATTTTTTATAAAAAAAAGAAATAAGACCTTAAGCTTAAATAAGAGGATTAATTATAATAATTCTTCTTTAGTTGTTAGGCCACAAAATGAAATAGGTCGTCATTGTCGTCAAAAGGCAATAAGTTCGCTCTTGTTTGTCTGGCTTCGCTTGTTTTCCGGCTCACCTTTGCATTTGTGTAATGGTTGGGCATCGCTTACAATAAGATGTTACGGGTTTTCGAGTTTTTATATTGGCCATATACTTTGGCTTTTTGTTAAATTGACTTGTAGTCACTGTTTGTTGCATTGAATAAGTAGGTACCATAAATCTCAGGAGCGTATTCAGACAGTTTCGTCCCTCTATATAAAACTGTAGCTCAGTTAATAACTTTGGATTGAAGCCCCTTTATGTGTCACACTATGCTATTAAAGCTCCAAATATTGCCAAATTATACTTATACGTACGTAGGTCGACAAAATATTTTCTTTGAAATTTTCGTAAAAGTACTTGGCTAACGGTTGTGTTCTGCCCATCGCCAAACGCTTATCATATTCGATTCTGACTTGAAATCGCAAAACAGGTGATCTGTAAATCGCAATTGCAAGAGGATTGGCGACTTCAAAGTTCGGAAAAGTATGCTCAAGGGAACTAGCTGTTTTCCTAAGCGCCTGTTGCATTGTAGCAACATGTTCTAAATGCAACCATAAAAATTTTGATAATGAATTTTGTTCCTAAATGCAACTTTGTGGATATCACTGCGCAGATAAAAGCAATAAAGCAGCTAAAATATTTTAGATTAAAAACATATACAGCGCGATCCGTTTCGAGGTTCCCTACTTTTTTACAGACAAAAACACAGAAAATTCAAATTTAATGGGGAATGTTATCATTTGAAAGAACATTCTTTGGCATATATTTATTGAAGATTATGTATATCAAATTTTGGCCGCTGCTACGTCGCAGATGGTCCATCCGTTGAGTCCAATTTTCGATGACTCGTTCGAGCATTTCGAGTAGTAACTGGCGAATGACACGCGTTATGTTTTCCTCCAAGGCCTGAACCGAAGTGGGCTTGTCCGCATAAACTTTAGACTTTACATATCCCCACAGGAAAAAGTCTAACGGTGTGATATCCCACGATCTTGGTGGCCAATGGACCGGCCCAACATGTGAAATTATGTGCTCACAGAAGTGTTCTCTCAATAAATCCATTGATTGATGGAAGTGACGCCGTCTTGCTGAAGCCAAATGTCGCCGAGATCACGAGCTTCAATTTCAGGCATCAAATAGTCGGTTATCATGGCACGATAACGGTCACCATTGACGGTTACGTTCGCACCGGCATCATTTTTAAAGTAATATGGAGCGATGGTTCCACCGGCGCACACACCATACCAAACCGTTGTTTTTTCTGGATGAAGAGGCAGTTCTTCAATCTCTTCAGGTTCCTATTCGTCCCAAATGCTGCAATTTTGTTTGTTTACATACCCAAGTCGTTCCATACATACACGAAGACCGTGGAGACCGCCGTTCGCAGCCGAATCGACTATCCACGGTCTTCGTGTACACTCTCACCTATGGCCGCTATATTTTCTTCACAGCGTGCTGGACGTGGTCTATTCGGTCGAATATTATCCAGTAATTAATGCTGGGTCTCAAAATGGGCGATGGTGTTGCGAATAGTACGCTCAGTAGGCCGATTACGTTGACCATAAGTTGAGCGAAGTGCACGAAACACATTCCTCACAGAACGTGAATTTTCGTAATAAAGTTGAACGATTTGTAAACGTTGTTCAGGCGTAAGTCTTCCAATATGAAATGCCAAACTATACTAAACAAAAATAACATGATACGACACACGTGATCTGTCAAAAAAAGGTTATTGAAAAAAGTATCTTTACTTGAATCACCCATTACATATACAATACAACTTAGGTAAAAATTAAGGTTCACAATGCATAAACACGGTGTCAATACTGTATTTACACATTGTGAACACACTTTTAGGTAAACAGCCAATATTTTTAAGAATCAATAGCAGATCGCAAGCAAAAAGCTCCCGTTTCCGCAAACCATAAAATAAATCTGACGTTTTACGACTTCAAATCGTGCGACTGTCAGAACATGGCCGTAAATATTTTAGCAGCATAAACTTGTTTTGGTAAAAACTACATATAAATGTCTTTAAAATAAAGATGTCGAAGTAAAAAAATGAATAAATAAAAAAAGCGAACCTTAACTGTTAACGGTTTTATTATTAAATATTAAAAAATGAAAGTGCAACGACTACAAAATATATGTAGATGTAATATATATGTATATAAACACACGTTTAAACTATATTTATGTAAGAATGTATGTATATGTTTGAATATATAGAAAAGAAAAGTTCGTTGCATCCCAGCTAGCATTTTCAATCGTCTAGGAGTCTACTGGGAATCTCATGACGAGTGTTTTCGATCGTCGACGAGCTCATTTTTTAATTGTAGACGATTCCTCGCACGGGAGAAACTGTTACACGTGCTAATTCGTATGAGCGATTCTTCCATAGCACAGCAAACGACTCTTATATTAATCCTAAAGGGAATCGTTTACGATTTGTGTAGAGATTATCTAACGAGTCTTACAAAAATCATGCCAAGAGTCGTCTGAGACTCATAAAGGGATTATTTTACAACTTGTGATATGCTCAGCCGTATAACTGAGCTACCTAAATAAGGGCATCAAGCGTGTTTTTCATGTCAAAACTTATAATTTTCATACAATTTATATCAAACAAACCTTAAGGTTGGGAAATCAACACCATCCTGCCGGAAAATCTTATTTTACAGATCCTTAGGTCGGTTTGTTTTATTGAATTTGCGACTCTTACAGAGAGTCGCAAAAGGTTCATTCCAAGATTAAAAAACGAGCGTGTCAAAAATATATAAAAAAGTAATAAATAAAAAAAAATATAGATGTTTTTGGTTTTGTAACTCGTCAGATAATCATCAGAAGACTCTTTTAGGAGTTGTATATTGAACATAATCGTCTAACAAACAGCCTATGCTAGCTGGGATATTTTTTATTTTTTACTCACAAATTATGAATAAATGTGTACCAGTGTTGCCAGGGAAGGACAAGAATGTTACGCTTTTTTTTCAAAACAGTTACGTTTTTCGTCAAAAGTTATATTTTGAAATATTCCTTCAATAAATAGTTCATTTATGTAATATATATGAAATAAATATTTTTATTCCAAATTTCAGTAATAACAACAAGAAAACTAATTAATTTATTAAACAAAAATATGATTTTTAACAAAAAAGTTGTTTTTGGGAATACATAATTTTCTTCATTAAAAGATTTTATTTATTGTGTTTAATTCCCTTTTTTTTAATTGATAAAAATACTGAAATTTATTGTTGGAGCATAAGCTGTTCCTATTACTGGTTACACAATAAATAAAATCTTTAAATGAACAAAAATATAATTTAGAAAATAATGGATAAACGTGTGAAAACTAAGTATTCTCTCCACACGCATTGGAAAATGGAAGTACAAAATTAAACATAATATCGCATACTAAAATTTTCGAACAATGGTTTATTCGAAATTTTTCTAAGATTGACAACTTTTTTCCCATCACTCATAAGCATGTTAATCGGGACCCAGCCACAATTTTTCGGGGTTTAGAGGTACATGCTCATGCCACTCTTTGTGTAAGACGTGCTCGTCAACAAAATAAGTAAAATTAGAAAATCTGCCTAATAAATCAGTAAAATCATTTTGAATGAAATATTGAGCTTCGATAGGATTTACTATTTTAATCATTTCAAAAATCTAAATCTAATTTGTTTAAAAACTTCAATATAAAATGATTGACAATTCTTTTCTTAATATGTACATAAATTTCATCCGGAATTTTAAAAGCGACCTTTAAGCTAAGGCTACTAGAGGCGGGCAGTTCATATCTTTATTAATAAATCAAGTACTTTTTTTAAATATTACTTCGTTGTGTGCCATGTACCAAAAGTCACGAAAATTTGGCCAAATATAACAAACGTTACGAAAAATTTAAAAAATGTAACCAAACGGCATCACTGATGTATACATGTATTATGTACAACCATTAATACGAGAAACATTGAGTGAAGAAAGTAAGAAAAAATAAATAAAAGATGGGTGTAAATTTGCATTATTCTAGTACTATAAAAAAGTGTTGCATGCAAAAAAATTAACTTCTTTCTTCAATTCTTTGTTTCTCTTATTTAACACTCTTTATATTTATGCATTTTTTCCATCGTGTACAGCTAAACTCACACTTTCAAACTTACAAACGCGTCATTGTCGACTTCGTCATCACGGGGATTCCTTTTCTTCCGTAATAAGGCAAAAGATTATTGTTTTCATTTTTCTTTCATTTTTTTCGCCTGTTTTTATTTTATTTGTTTTTCAACGTCAAGGTCGGGGTCGTTATTCTTTTAATTTCTGTTACGCCTTAAGATGATGATTCAAGAAAAAACATCAAACAAAATAGAAAAAAAATCCTACTGCCACAATTTACTTTTACTAAATTTCTATTAAGGTGATAAAATGCGCGTTAAGCATTGTTTCAATTATGTATGTTAGGGAAAGGGCAATTGATATCGCTATAACAAAATATCGATATTTAAACAAATTATAATCGATATTTATCGCCGATATTAATAACACCCATATATCGATTCATCGATATTTATCTACGACTATCGAATTCGATATTTTTAAGATCTCTTTATAATAAAATTCAACATTTTAACCGATGCTCAACTGCTTACAATACCGTTTTTTTTTTAAGAATTGTATCATATGGTTTTTAACTAATATTAAGAAAATAACGGCGCTTTTCCATTGTACATTTTCATAGACTACATAGTTCAGTTTTGTCTCGGTATTTTAAGAGATGACAACAAAAAAATAAGGGCGTAAAAAATATTCTGGAAAGGGTTCCTAGAATTATGCAAAAATCGCCTTAATAATGGCGTATTATCAGCAATAGACGCAAGAAAGTTGGAATGTAAGTAATAAAAAAATATTTTTTTTTTTTATTTGAGCATGTTCTTATATATTAAAAATGAAATATTGCACAGTTTACTTGCATAGAATGTGTCACAAGCTTCGTTTACCGGCAGTATATAACCCGGCATTATATAATCCCAATAATTTTTTTTTAGATTTCATATGGCAAATAAATAAAATGTTTTTTTGTATTCTTTACTTTTTTTTTTAATTTTTTTATTGTAGAATTAACTACGTTCGCATAACTTACCTTAAAAACTTGTTTTAAATAAAAGTTAAGCGAATGAAAGTTTCGTTCGAAGTCGAGAGACAGGTAATAAATTTGGAATTATAAGAAACAATAAAAAGTTAGAATGGAATAACATGTAATATGTTTGTACATATCGTCGGGTGATAATTTAATTGTCGTATGTGGATTCCGATAGTTTCGAGTAAATTGAGTTTGAACACATTTAATTTGAAAATTGCTTCAGCAAGTACCACATACGACAAACTCAACACTCCATATCTCGAAAACCTAATGAGGTATCGAAAAACCAAATGAAAGATCAGGTCGAAAAACCTAAGGAATCGATCTTAAAGCAAAACCGCAAAAAATCCACATACGACATTTTAATTATTAACCGACGATATAAATATGTATTGAAATAGGTATTTTAAGTTTTAAAATTTTGTAATAATTTCAGCTTAATACGTTCGATACATCGATATATCGACATTTTTAATTAATAAATATCGATACGATATATTTTTCCGATTTGTCCATCCTTAATATATGTGTTTATTTATGTTAAGTTTGCATTTACCAATTATGTGTTATCGTTATCTATTTTCTCTGTTAACAGACGGATTTTCAGCCAAAAGAAGTGTTCATTTTCTAAGGTCAAAAGAGAATCTAGCCAATTTTTGACACCTTTAACGTTAGTCAAGCGTGTTCCTGAAACGATCGAAGCAAACAAAAGTTACGCGGTACACATGATGGAATAAGGAGGTGAACCAAGGCGAATTTAAAAAGGTAAGTGCAACTCTACAACTACAAAAAGCCACATGTATTTGGTTTTTGCAATTAAATGGCTTGTTGTCAGCTGCCAAAGAAAACATTTGAATTATATTTTGAATTCGCCTTGAAGACAGCTGATGAACTGCTGACGAGCTGCACCTTTGCCTTGTGGTGGGGCTCTCTAGCTGTTAGAAGTGTTTTCACCCTGATGTAAGAGCCATACCTAAATAAGAGCGGATGGCGGAACGTTTTCTTCCTCTTAGGTCTTACGCTGAAATACCATACCTAAATAAAGGTGTCAACGTTTAGTCAAAATAAGTGGTGTCAACTTTCCTTTTTAATAAAGCCCACATAATATAAATAAAAACTAGAGATAAGACCGCTAGATTTACATAAAAAGCTAAAAAACGCTTTCCGCTCTTATTTTGGTATGCCTGTAAGTTAGGTTTTCAAATCTATTATTGTTTACATTTTAATTCGCCGTCGTTCTACTTGAAATGTCAAATTATTGAATGTCAACTCGGCGCTTTTCATACTGTTCTTAGTGCTTTTTAAAATTTAAGAGGCAAAAATTCGTTAATTGTTTTTAATTTTATTTTCGGTGGCACATAATTTAATATTATCACAAAATTTCCTGAAGTGCAACAAAAATGTTTTTAAACAATAAAAATTAAACACTATTGTAGATACTCCTTGGCTTTCAAATAAGAAATCAGTTAGAAATGAGGCTTAAATTAAAACTAGGGATGGGACGAATGCTGATACCGATACCGATATATCGGCGATACTTCACGTTTGCCCATATATCGGTATCGGCGAAATTTTACTGTCGATACGTTGATACTTTTTTATGGTTTTTTTAACAAACCATTTAAGTTTTAATGCTTATTTTTGCATAACAACTAATACAAAAAATCCAACAGAATAATAAATTGTTTGTTTTAATTCTTAAGCTGGAGGTCGGTCCACACCTCCCGTTTTTTTCTTTTATCGAGACGCATGCTAAAGTAGTACTTCATGCTTTCGATTTTACGCGTTTGCTGTGTTACTTGTTAGTACAATTCTACACTACTTTTTGGACTGATGCATAAAGCATTGCACGCTTGGTGTGGACTTGCAACACCAGCCGGTTTGCTTTGCACTGTAATGGTAAAACGTCCTCCCATTGATAAATCTTATATGTAATTGTACGTTTAAAGAATTTTCTGCTAATTTTTAATGATTTTTGTGAAAAAGAAAAAATTATTTCGCTACAAATTTTGAGACACTATTGCGATAGTTAACAGTCTTTGAAAATTATTAGAAAATAAGATAAATGAATAAACTGAGACGCAGAATAGTTCAGAGTCCAATTAATTGTCGACTTATGTAGCATTAGCTCTGAATGAAAGACTTGAGGGCTTAGAGAGTAATCAAATCTTTTTTTTTATATAAAATTCTTTACCTTCGATACAAAGCTAGAAAATTTCAAAGACAATAGATCGAAAAAACGGCTTATTGAGCTACTCGACATGACTCTATATTCTGAAAGAGTTGAAGACACGTCCACCCCTACACCTAGTAAAAGTTCTGGATCTTCAAATTTTTCTAGAGACGCAGATCCTTTTTATTTACTGGCGATTAATATTATACTCAAATTTTTTTTTTTGATTTTTTAATTTATTAAATTGTGTAATAAATAAGCTTTCAATGGCCAAATATATATTACAAGTGATATTCAAAAGTTGTTTAGTTTTTTCATAGTAGCCCAATTATTTTATATCATAATTAAGTATATCTAACTAACTTAAAAGCTCCAAATTTATAACATTAATAAAATAAATACGAAAAATGTAAATATATATATCTAAATCAACGATTGATAAGATAATAAAAATGATCGTAAATCATTTGGTAAATTATTCCATGTACACGCAGTCTTGATCACGAATGATCTTTCAAACAAAGAATTATATATTCTAGGAATAAATTTCTGCATATTCCTAGAAGAATGTATGAGTTAACAAATCTGAAATAAGAATTGTGTCTTGGCTGTTTTTATAATCTTGTAAAATGTCAACTGATATTATAAAATTACAAAATTCTTGAAAGAGCATTTGAGGAAACGTTCAACATACTGAGAAATATTAATATAGCTTCATTGATTACACAGGTCAACAGCAAAAAAGGGCTTGACTACTATATAGATTTGATGCAGCATGGCTACCTAAGTACAAAAATGGTAACATTTTTCAATTCTATGTATAACTTTTTTTTTAAAATAATTTTTAAGTAAAATTGTCAATATTTTGAGACATTTCTCCACTTATATTATCATAACTCAAAAACAACTTGTCCGATTTTGTTAAAATAAATCTACAAAAATCATGATTTACAATATCTTTAAATGATGTATACAAATATTTTTAATGCGATCAATAGTTTCGAAGTTATGAAACAAATTGTTAGCCAAAAAATAAAAAAATACGGCAAATGGTATTATATTTTATTTATTTGTAGTAAAGCTACATATCATGTGAATTAAAAAAGATATGGATCATGAAAATCGGTGCATGGTTAAGGTTTTTAATTACAATTAATTGAAGCTGTCGCATATTTACAAGCACTGTAGAAAATGGTATAATGAAAATGCAGAACACAGAAACACAGGTGTATTATACGACCCGGATTTCGGCAAACCCTCTTTACATGTAGAAAATTGTTTGGAAAAAAACCTTTATGACATTTTTATGATTTTCAGAATTAAAAAAAAAATAGTAATAAACGAAAGGTTGTTTTACGATTGCGGTAGCAAACTCATAAATGTGCGTGCACGCTGCAATGCTCTTTTTTCCGTTGGCTACCTGTAACGTATGATTTTTTTGCATTAAATTCCTTAAGGTTTTTTATGATTCTTGTTTAATTTTTACGATTGCGGTAGCAAACTAATAAACGCTCATAAATGTCCGTGCACGCTGAAATGCTCTTTTTTCCGTTGGCTACCTGTAACGGATGATTTTTTTGCATAACATTCCTTAATGTTTTTTATGATTCTTGGGAATAAGAAACAAATTTGCGGTACACACAAACTGTACCCACATGAAGGGTTATCCCAAATTATAGTATCAGTATTTATAAGAGCTACTTGAGCCATTTTACTTTATTTAAGAATTGTTTGCGATAACGGAAACATCATTTTATCCCTACATAAAGAGTCAATCAGCTTACAAGTTAAAACAATTTAAAAGTATTAATAAAAATGAGCAAGAAAGCCAGAACATTTTTATGTAAAAACAATCCGGATTCATTTTGTTATGTGTGCGGCCAATATATCACCGAGACTGCTTCCTTACTTCATTGCAAAAGTCATATGAAGATTGTTATAATATATATCCGCACAATTTGAACCAGCATTGGACACCCAGTACCATATGTATTTCATGTCGATTTAATTTATCTATGAGGTTTTCTAACCTAAAGTAAGTATAGGTTAATACATTTGGAATATTTCATACTTAAAGTATTTCTTAATTAAATTTTGAAATTTTTTTCATTTTACAGACGACGCTTGGAAATTTCGAAGCCTATGCTATGGAGAGAAACAGCGAGCCACGAATCCGATTGTTATTTTTGTTAAAGTACAAAAACCGGCTTCGGAAAACATATGCGATGGTCTTACCCCACGAGGTCTGCTGATGGGTTTACACTTGCAGTTCTACATTCACCAGAAATGAAATATGCTGAAGATCAGGGTCCAAGCTCTAGTCAAGTGCTTTCATCTTCACCAGGACACTTAACCTCAAGTATGTGTTCCAAATCAGAAAGTTCAAATTCAGCACTGCTATCTACATCTGAAAATGACGAGTTAATCCCACACAAAAATTTCTCGCCGAGACCATTGCATCAAGACCAGCTTAATGATGTAATTAGAGACCTTGGATTATCAAAAAGGTCTTCGGAATTACTTGCGTCCGGGATGAAAGAAACAAATCTCATAACAAAAGAAACTAAAGTTTCGTATTACCGTACTCGAGAAGAAGGCCTACTTCATTATTTTGTTGAAGAAGATGATTTTGTGTACTGCACAGATATTTCTGGTTTGATGACATGGGCTTCCAGAGATACGATTCAAACGAATGGCGTTTATTTATCGACTCATCAAAACGCAGCTTGAAGTGTGTCCTTTTACATAATGGAAATAAATTTCACTGCTTGCCGATCGCTTTCAACCAAAGTAAAAGAAGAATACTCTGTAATTGCATTGGTCATGAAGAAGATAAAGTATAATGAACATAACTGGGTAATTTGTGTTGATCTTAAGATGGTAAATTTCCTCTTAGGTCAACAAAGTGGCTTTACCAAATACCCTTGCTTTTTATGTTTATGGGACAGCAGAGCTAAAGCAGAACATTGGAAGAGAAAACAATGGCCTTCTAGAGAAACACTGGTTCCAGGTATGCCAAATGTTATAAATGTGGCTCTAGTGCCCCGAGATCGGATCATATTACCCCCTCTTCACATTAAACTTGGTCTTATGAAACAATATGTTATGTAGAAAATCGTATAAAAGAAAATTCCAGAGTTTGTAGTTTATAATAATTATTTATTTATTTTCTTATTTAATTTCTTATTATAAATTTAAATAATAAAATATAAGTTTTCTACTGTTTAATGCATTTAAACTTATCCAATTCAAATGTTTTTCTGAAGAATAGAAACAGTATTGTAGGTAGGGTTTTGCCAAAAAAAATACATGAATGTTACTATGAAATGCATTTTCGATGTGAAAATTGTACATAGCATGTTTTCAAAATTCAATAAATCGAAAGAAGAACATTAATTACTCAATTTTATGTACTTATATCGAGAAAAAAACTAAAATTTTGTGAAAATGAGCGAATTCACTTAATTGTGAATAAATTCGAAAATTATCAATCAATTTTTATGACCGATATCTCATTTTGTTGCTTTTACATATGGCTTTGTGATAAAACAATAAATCTGCATAATTTTTCCGTTTTCGATTTTTCATGATTTTTTTAAATCAAAAATATTTGCCATTTTTACGTAAAAAATATATTTTTGGCTTCAATTTTTTCTTATAACTCCGAAAAAAGTGGGCCGATTGAAACGTGATGTATAAACGGTTTAAAGGCTATGTAAATTTAAATTTTTCTAAATTTATTTTAATAATATCGGACTAACAATTTTTGAGTTATCATTAATTATGTGAAGAAACGTCTAAAAAAATTTACAATTTTACTAAAAAATTTTTTTAAAAAAAACCTCTCCATAGATAGAATTTAAAATTTGGCCCATATTTGTACTACTGGAACCACAATACATCAAAATTGTATAGTGGGTTTTCAAGCCTTTAAAATTTTTTCGATTTTGTTGCCTTGTGTTATGATTAAGTATTTTATGCAAAATACATTCTTGTTCACTAAATTTTTGACCTTACTCACATAAGTAGAGGTTGTACTCAATACAGTTAGTAATTGTATATAATCTCTAACACTGTTTTGTTTAAAAAATAAATTAATTTTACCATGAATTTAAATTCGCTCTTTTTAAAATCTTATTAAAATCAATTTTAAATATTAATGATCTCCTACACTGTAATTTTGTATAATAAAAAAATATCTCTACTTGAGTTTTGTTAATTTTACCTTGAATTTAACTGCCAGGCCCGCAATATCGACAAGAACATTTCTTTCGCATATTTACATTGAAAACAATAATAAAAAAACTAAAATTTGTTTTTCTTTGAATATAAATATGCGCAAGAAATGTTCTTATCGACATTGTGGGCCAGGCAGTTAATTTAATATTCGTATCGGTATCGGCGATATTTCCCTTTGAGTATCGATATCGTATCGGCAAAAAGGGATATCGTTACTTGATACATAACAAGTATCACAAGGCTTTCTATTAAACGAACTTGATGTTTTAGGTTAGGTTAGGTCGGAAGGAGGACGAAGCATCAAGATGCAACTTCATATCTGTATCGATTACACCTAGGCCACTATCGGGCCTGTTGTGCGCTCCTAAAGAAGAACCATGGGGGATTTAGGTGGATACTGCTGCCACCATCCTATAGTGAGGGGTTATGTCCGGCGTTAAGAACCCCCGTTTCCCGGACGTAATTCCTTAAGATCTCGCTGTCCTCGCCAAACGCTCTACACTCGTCAGATTCTGCCCGTATAATTTGATGAAGTTGTGCCCGCAGTCCCGCATGATCAGTCAGGATACGCACCATCATACTAACATCGGATTTACTCTCGTTGAGGAGGCTTTTTTCCCTCCCCTCGTCTGGGTTACCCCATGAAATCTTAGTGGTCCTACCCACAGTCCTACCGTTCCAACTGGCCGTGTAGGTCCCACATCTTCAAATCTGTTTTCGTTGCCCCAAACAGCTTCGCATTTGCCAGGTTAACCGCCTAGAGTTCCCGCCCCCTGATAGCGAGTGTATTGGCCCTTTCGTTTCCGATTATCCCCAAGTAGCTTGGCAACCATATGATGCGGATCCCACCGCCCGAGGAAAATTCAGTTATGGCCTTCCTACAGTATAATAAAGTCCTGGACCTAACCCTATTAACTGATACGCACTTTGGCTATCGGTGAAAATGTTACCGTCCACCTGCACCATATTCGATTCAATCCATCTCACACATTTCGTAATAGCACAGACTTCCGCCTGGAAGCTTATGTTGTGATCCGGAAGACGGTAGAATATCTCAGTTTCCGGGTTCTCAACATAGATTCTTGTTTAATTTTTACGATTGCGGTAGCAAACTAATAAACGCTCATAAATGTCCGTGCACGCTGAAATGCTCTTTTTTCCGTTGGCTACCTGTAACGGATGATTTTTTTGCATAACATTCCTTAATGTTTTTTATGATTCTTGGGAATAAGAAACAAATTTGCGGTACACACAAACTGTACCCACATGAAGGGTTATCCCAAATTATAGTATCAGTATTTATAAGAGCTACTTGAGCCATTTTACTTTATTTAAGAATTGTTTGCGATAACGGAAACATCATTTTATCCCTACATAAAGAGTCAATCAGCTTACAAGTTAAAACAATTTAAAAGTATTAATAAAAATGAGCAAGAAAGCCAGAACATTTTTATGTAAAAACAATCCGGATTCATTTTGTTATGTGTGCGGCCAATATATCACCGAGACTGCTTCCTTACTTCATTGCAAAAGTCATATGAAGATTGTTATAATATATATCCGCACAATTTGAACCAGCATTGGACACCCAGTACCATATGTATTTCATGTCGATTTAATTTATCTATGAGGTTTTCTAACCTAAAGTAAGTATAGGTTAATACATTTGGAATATTTCATACTTAAAGTATTTCTTAATTAAATTTTGAAATTTTTTTCATTTTACAGACGACGCTTGGAAATTTCGAAGCCTATGCTATGGAGAGAAACAGCGAGCCACGAATCCGATTGTTATTTTTGTTAAAGTACAAAAACCGGCTTCGGAAAACATATGCGATGGTCTTACCCCACGAGGTCTGCTGATGGGTTTACACTTGCAGTTCTACATTCACCAGAAATGAAATATGCTGAAGATCAGGGTCCAAGCTCTAGTCAAGTGCTTTCATCTTCACCAGGACACTTAACCTCAAGTATGTGTTCCAAATCAGAAAGTTCAAATTCAGCACTGCTATCTACATCTGAAAATGACGAGTTAATCCCACACAAAAATTTCTCGCCGAGACCATTGCATCAAGACCAGCTTAATGATGTAATTAGAGACCTTGGATTATCAAAAAGGTCTTCGGAATTACTTGCGTCCGGGATGAAAGAAACAAATCTCATAACAAAAGAAACTAAAGTTTCGTATTACCGTACTCGAGAAGAAGGCCTACTTCATTATTTTGTTGAAGAAGATGATTTTGTGTACTGCACAGATATTTCTGGTTTGATGACATGGGCTTCCAGAGATACGATTCAAACGAATGGCGTTTATTTATCGACTCATCAAAACGCAGCTTGAAGTGTGTCCTTTTACATAATGGAAATAAATTTCACTGCTTGCCGATCGCTTTCAACCAAAGTAAAAGAAGAATACTCTGTAATTGCATTGGTCATGAAGAAGATAAAGTATAATGAACATAACTGGGTAATTTGTGTTGATCTTAAGATGGTAAATTTCCTCTTAGGTCAACAAAGTGGCTTTACCAAATACCCTTGCTTTTTATGTTTATGGGACAGCAGAGCTAAAGCAGAACATTGGAAGAGAAAACAATGGCCTTCTAGAGAAACACTGGTTCCAGGTATGCCAAATGTTATAAATGTGGCTCTAGTGCCCCGAGATCGGATCATATTACCCCCTCTTCACATTAAACTTGGTCTTATGAAACAATATGTTATGTAGAAAATCGTATAAAAGAAAATTCCAGAGTTTGTAGTTTATAATAATTATTTATTTATTTTCTTATTTAATTTCTTATTATAAATTTAAATAATAAAATATAAGTTTTCTACTGTTTAATGCATTTAAACTTATCCAATTCAAATGTTTTTCTGAAGAATAGAAACAGTATTGTAGGTAGGGTTTTGCCAAAAAAAATACATGAATGTTACTATGAAATGCATTTTCGATGTGAAAATTGTACATAGCATGTTTTCAAAATTCAATAAATCGAAAGAAGAACATTAATTACTCAATTTTATGTACTTATATCGAGAAAAAAACTAAAATTTTGTGAAAATGAGCGAATTCACTTAATTGTGAATAAATTCGAAAATTATCAATCAATTTTTATGACCGATATCTCATTTTGTTGCTTTTACATATGGCTTTGTGATAAAACAATAAATCTGCATAATTTTTCCGTTTTCGATTTTTCATGATTTTTTTAAATCAAAAATATTTGCCATTTTTACGTAAAAAATATATTTTTGGCTTCAATTTTTTCTTATAACTCCGAAAAAAGTGGGCCGATTGAAACGTGATGTATAAACGGTTTAAAGGCTATGTAAATTTAAATTTTTCTAAATTTATTTTAATAATATCGGACTAACAATTTTTGAGTTATCATTAATTATGTGAAGAAACGTCTAAAAAAATTTACAATTTTACTAAAAAATTTTTTTAAAAAAAACCTCTCCATAGATAGAATTTAAAATTTGGCCCATATTTGTACTACTGGAACCACAATACATCAAAATTGTATAGTGGGTTTTCAAGCCTTTAAAATTTTTTCGATTTTGTTGCCTTGTGTTATGATTAAGTATTTTATGCAAAATACATTCTTGTTCACTAAATTTTTGACCTTACTCACATAAGTAGAGGTTGTACTCAATACAGTTAGTAATTGTATATAATCTCTAACACTGTTTTGTTTAAAAAATAAATTAATTTTACCATGAATTTAAATTCGCTCTTTTTAAAATCTTATTAAAATCAATTTTAAATATTAATGATCTCCTACACTGTAATTTTGTATAATAAAAAAAATATCTCTACTTGAGTTTTGTTAATTTTACCTTGAATTTAACTGCCAGGCCCGCAATATCGACAAGAACATTTCTTTCGCATATTTACATTGAAAACAATAATAAAAAAACTAAAATTTGTTTTTCTTTGAATATAAATATGCGCAAGAAATGTTCTTATCGACATTGTGGGCCAGGCAGTTAATTTAATATTCGTATCGGTATCGGCGATATTTCCCTTTGAGTATCGATATCGTATCGGCAAAAAGGGATATCGTTACTTGATACATAACAAGTATCACAAGGCTTTCTATTAAACGAACTTGATGTTTTAGGTTAGGTTAGGTCGGAAGGAGGACGAAGCATCAAGATGCAACTTCATATCTGTATCGATTACACCTAGGCCACTATCGGGCCTGTTGTGCGCTCCTAAAGAAGAACCATGGGGGATTTAGGTGGATACTGCTGCCACCATCCTATAGTGAGGGGTTATGTCCGGCGTTAAGAACCCCCGTTTCCCGGACGTAATTCCTTAAGATCTCGCTGTCCTCGCCAAACGCTCTACACTCGTCAGATTCTGCCCGTATAATTTGATGAAGTTGTGCCCGCAGTCCCGCATGATCAGTCAGGATACGCACCATCATACTAACATCGGATTTACTCTCGTTGAGGAGGCTTTTTTCCCTCCCCTCGTCTGGGTTACCCCATGAAATCTTAGTGGTCCTACCCACAGTCCTACCGTTCCAACTGGCCGTGTAGGTCCCACATCTTCAAATCTGTTTTCGTTGCCCCAAACAGCTTCGCATTTGCCAGGTTAACCGCCTAGAGTTCCCGCCCCCTGATAGCGAGTGTATTGGCCCTTTCGTTTCCGATTATCCCCAAGTAGCTTGGCAACCATATGATGCGGATCCCACCGCCCGAGGAAAATTCAGTTATGGCCTTCCTACAGTATAATAAAGTCCTGGACCTAACCCTATTAACTGATACGCACTTTGGCTATCGGTGAAAATGTTACCGTCCACCTGCACCATATTCGATTCAATCCATCTCACACATTTCGTAATAGCACAGACTTCCGCCTGGAAGCTTATGTTGTGATCCGGAAGACGGTAGAATATCTCAGTTTCCGGGTTCTCAACATAGACCCTTATGCTCGTTTTATTCCCAAGCTTAGAGCCGTCTGTGTAGCAACATATCCCCACAGGCGTTTGCCCCAAAGTTGCACTCGACCAAGATCTCCTTTCGGGAAACATAGTCTCGCATTTTCCGACAATTTCTATCTCTTGTATTCGGTCGGGCATGTCCGGTGAACGCGTATATCCAAAAACTTGATGTTTTAATCCGACATTTTTTAGGATTCGCAGCTCGTCAATCTAGCATTTTATGTCAACCAAACTAAGCCATTTGCTGATTTACAAAACATGAAAACGTTTTGTTAAAACATAGCTAAAACTGAGGGAGTTCGATATTAATAACTCATCTTAAAATTTTATTTGACGGTGAAATAAAATGAGAGGCATTAAAAACCAGCTACCAATTTACAAGAAAATGTTTTAAGAGACATTTCCTTTGCAAATAAGTAGTATATAACTTAAAAAGGTTTTATCCCATTTTAAAAATTATTTGATTCCGAAGTTGGTCGGATATTTTTCTTTTGGTCGGATGGTAGGCCAACCCTAATTTTGGTTGGATTGAGAAAATGCACTATATTTCTTATAACAAATTTAGAACACTGTTCGCAAAGCAGACAAGTAGAAATCTGATATCTTTTACAAAAAACAATTTTTTTTGATTGTTAATGAAGCTATTGGTGGCTTCATTAACAAAAATGAAATGGCAATGAAATTAAAAGTATTACGTTAGTAGCAAGTTACTTTGACGGTGTTAGTGGTATAAAGAATAGTTCTATCAACTTAGTTGAGCTTACCAATATGATAGGATTGTAAACAAACGGCGCTAACTTCAGGACTGGTAACTGGCTTACTAGAAATGTCAAAAATATTGACGTTTATTGTGGTAATATTTAACGTTTTTCGCATTGTCCTAAAAGAATAACATAAATAAAAGAATTTCAGGAATACTGTTCTGTACTACCCCTTTTCCCCCCTTATTTCTTATACAATATGGACTTCTCTTGAGGGAGATATTGTAAGAATTATAGAACAGTGTATTATTACACTGTGGAACAAATTCAGGTTAGCAAAAGTTAGGTCGATTCTGAGAGTGAGGGGTGAAAATAGAGGCTAAATTAGAAGACGCGTTTGTTTATGTAAGTTTGAATTTTTTTTTAATCGACCTTCAGCCTTTGCAGTTAAATTTTCAGCATATTGTTTATATTGTTTTTTGCCTATAACTCGTCGACTAATTGATATTTTTTAAATCTGTAAGAGACCTTGCAACAATTTTTGTGGTGCTTATGAAGCAAAATGTTGGAAAAATTATTTGTTTTTCATGCTTTTTGAAAATATTTTCCACAAAACTAAGGCCCTAATCATGTACAACGCAGCGCAACGCCAAACAATAACATTGAAAGCACAAACAATGTCATAAATATTTTGTAATTTTGTTGTTGCTTTCAACAGAAATTCATGTACCGTTTTAAAATTTTCAACGAAACAAACAATGGAGCGTTTGAAATTTTAAGACGCAATGTGAATTTCTGTAGAAAGCAACAACAAAATTACAAAATATTTATGACATTGTTTGTGCTTTCAATGTTATTCTTTGGCGTTGTGTTAGTTCTGTGGCGTTGCGCTGCGTTGTACAAGATTAGGGCCTAAGTCTTTTTTGCTTTCTGTTTAATCTATAATAGCTTCTCAGTTTCTTCAATAAATTTCATTTGAAAAGAAAACAATTATATTACAAAACTTGCGTTTTCCAGCTTAATATTAATTTACTTCTCATTTTTTATGTTTTTATAAAGTCAATGGTATATGAGCTGCAGAACTTGTAAAATATATGGGTGAGTTCCAAAACGTCAGTTGCAGTAACCGTGTGGAATTTTACAATGTTATCTATCCCAAGGTGCACCAAAAAAGTTATCAACTCGCAAACAATAAGCAAACTATGCATTGTTTAACTCTTTCATACATTACTTTGTAAGCAAAGTATAAGGATGTTTTGGAGCTCAGCCTATATCATATAAAGTTAAATACTATTTTTGAGAATTTGTACAAACGTAAGTTAACAAATTGTGTTTAATTTTTTATTATTGGTCTTTTATATGTATTATTGCATATGTTTACTTCATAATAAAAAATCAAAATGGACATTCATCGTTCTGAAAATAATTTCAGGAGAGATAAGAAACTTACTGCATGTTTGTAGAACTGTTTTTGTAGACACAATAATTTGCTTTTTATAAGGTTTTCTTTCGCTTCTGAAATTTTTTTAAAATAATGATAGGCCCTTCTGCATTTTTTATGACCATATATTTGTTTTAAATATTTTAAAAATGATGATACCCCCTTTTGCATATTTTATGACCATATATTTGTTTTTTAATATTTAAAAAATTTGGTCGGTTTCAAAGGATTATTGTATGTTTTGCAGACAATTTTGGTCGTATAACAATTTTTTAAACGGCAGCCCTGGTCCGATGCTACCCAATGGCATAATATTGATTCTTAATTAGATTTTCGTGCAAAATGTTGTCAAACTCAATATAAAAAAATTTCTGTGAAATAAAAACGAAAAATTTTGATAGTTGTACTCTATTAAAATTACGAAAAACATTCGAAATGTTTCTAGCAACATTATTATTTTCCGTACGAACCAAGTGCAGTTCATATTATTTCGCACAGATTATTCTTATCAATTTTTGTAATTTTTTATTTTGTATTTGTAAAGTGGTTTTTATAACAAGCGTTTCATAAAGAAAAATGTAGAAAAGTGCTAAAATTAATAATATAATTATTTTTTTTGTTTTTTGATTTGGGAAGTTATAAAAATAATATTGATTTTCTCTTTTATTTTTTTTTTTTGGCTTTCCTTAAAAACTAAAGTTTTTGGCTGACTATTAAAGTCATATTGCCAGGGTATCCCACGAATTTTTGGAGCTTCAACCACAAGACCTCGTTCGACCTAAACCATCGTATAGGAAGGCGAGAGCTTCCAGAATCCACTCCAGAGTATTATTGGTCTCCACCAGTAAACGTCTGAGTTTTTTATGGTTCTCCACCAGTCACTTTGAGTTATTATTGGTTCTCCACCAGAAAACAAATTAAAAATTTGAGGTTACGAACGATTGCACAAAGTCAATGCCGGCAACCGCAAAAACTGTAACTCGGTACAGTTATACGACGCCACGCCATTAACCAATGCGAGGTGACAACGCAAAACGCACGAAAAGCAGACAAACAAGAACGACCTGATTGCCCTTAAGAAATAATGACAACGAGCGCGAGCTGCTTCTCCACTCAGAGCAGTTTTACGAGTGTTTCTCTTTTAATGACAATAAAAAAAATAAAAAAACATGATTTTTGTTTACCTTCCCTAAACCATGTAGTATACTTGCAACTAATAAAAACGTTAAGTTTTGAAAAATCGCGAGATAGATAATATTGATACATGTCAAAATGTTCGTGTCAAATAATCCATGTTGCTCAACATTTTTCGCAAGTTCGAACAGAGGACTAGGCTTAAATTCAAATAATTTACATATGCTGTTAAATTTAATCCATTGGAGGCATTAGCAAATATTGCTGACCTTTTACTGTAATTTTCTGTATTGAATATTTCGTTCATTTTAGACGTCGCAGCTACAATAGTGAGGCACACTTAATTTGATGGGGGTAACTTTTAGATTAAACTTCATATTCTTACAAAATCTTGGGGGGATACGGGTACCCCCCATACAAAAAATTTGTTTTTTTCTTATATCTGAAGAAATACAATAGCGAAGAATACTTAATTTGTTGTGCGTAACTCTTAGAACAAACTTAATTTTTCAACAAAATATTCTAGGTATAAGAGGGGAGATACGGGTACCCCCCATACAAAAAATTGGTTTTTTTCTTATATCTGAAGAATTACAATAGTGAAGCACACTAAATTTGATGTGCGTAATTCTTAAAACAAACTCCATGTTCCAACAAAACTTTGGAGGTATACGAGGGAGGTGACGGTTACCTCCCATGCAAAAAGATTATTAATAAGAAAATAAACATGATTTTTTATTCACACACACTTCTGCTAAAAACTGTTAAACGTATTATTGAAAACTTAAGAGTTACCCTCCGAATAACCAATGCGTTTCTTTAGTTCTTCTTTTAAATAGGTAGTTTTTTCATCTATGGTTTTACAATTGAAATTTTTGAAAATATCAAAAGCTTTGGCGGCTAAAAAGCAACGCTCGAGCTTGTTCCTGCAAAATGTAAACATATTGCATTGAAATATACAAAACAACATGTAAAATATATAAATTATATTATATAATATATAAATTTAATCACGGTAACGCGTGACTCATGTGTGACTCACGCGTAAGAAATCACGACATTTGCACATCTCTAATAAAAATTATAGCAGAAGTCGTGAAGCGCTTTTTGTTGGTAATTCGTACATAACTTCTAAGGCGCACCGATGCGGACACCAAATTTTTCTAAAACAACGCTGATTTATTCAACCTTTAAAATAAAGTTAACAGCTCTACTTAATTAAGCCTAATTAATAACTTTATGTCCACGTAAAATGAGAAAATTAATTTGTTTTTGCATTTCCCATATAAACTTAAAAAATAAAAGCACTTCCTCAAATAATTTTTTTTACAAAATTAAGCTACACATTTGAATAAATACCTGAGCTTGATGGTTGCATTGTTATATTAATTACTTTTTGAAATCACTTTCGGTAAATCAGATTTATTTACGAAAAAAAAATTTTGCTTTTATACCAATTTTTTAAATTTTTTGTAACAATGTTTAATTTCAACGCGTCAGTAAAAAAGCACCGTAACACATTTGACATTTATTATTTTACCTACTGATGCAGCACTTTAACCGAGTACTTTTAGTTTTCACGGTGCTTGAACTTTTTTTTTTAATTAATCCGTGAAATCACTGCCTTTGGCCCCTGTGTGCGATGTAACAAAATTATTAATATTTTGTAGTATTATAAAATATATTTTGTATTTTTAATTATTTGTTTCGTCAAATATACAAATGGTATGTGTTCAGAAAATATTTTTTCATACAAAGAAATAAAATAAAATGGAAATGATCAGTGATCTCCATTTTAAGAAAGTGTTTGCTGTCAACAGCTTTTTGTTTCCCATACTTTTTATATGTATGTCTTTAGTTATTTGTTTCTTAAAAAATTAAAACAGGACTCTAATGTCAAAATTGAAGATTTCGTGTGTTTAGAGAAATCCAGGAAAAGGTCTGGGAAATTAAATATTCTGCAATATGGGTTGCTTTCGATTTCTCAAACATCTACGATAAGTGAAACAATTTTTCAAAGCCAAGTTTTATCAAAACTAAATAAATGAATCGTTTAAATCCTAAAAATTTAAGCCAAATTATTTTAGGAAAAGATTATTAATATAAGATCTCCTTAAACTATTGAAATAACTAATAAAATGATCAAACAGTCTATTTTTAGTTAATACATAATATGTATTAGTCAAAAAATATGATTTACATATAGTATATGAATTATTTTTTTGTTTGCTCGTTTTAGTTTAAGAATTGTAATGTTTGTTATGTTATTGTTTTATTTTTGTTACTTACAAACTTCAAATAATAAATAACTTATGCATTTTTATTTACTGAAATTACTTAATTAAAAAAAAAAAAAAAAAATGTATGAATCGGGTAACCGATCAATAATAAAATTAACCGATTAAACCAAAACCTCGGTTAATTATTCGAGCGATTAACCGATTAAAGCAAAAGCCCGATTAAATGAATATCTAAAATGTAAAGTATTCTCTTAAACTAAAACTATTACAAAAGGGTAAATTTTATTTCCCTTTACGTTTGTCAATATCGTCGGGAATCGAAAGTTTTGATGCTGCTGCGGAAATTAAAAATATGTCATAAACAACCATTTGTAAATAAATGTGGCACTTAAGCCAAAAATTTTTACTGTATACCTATTGCAGAGCCTGTCATTACAGCACAATTATCAGTCTTTATACCCACCATGTTATTTATAGGAAAGTTATTATTTTAGAGTCAAGTTTTTGAAGACACTGCTTTGCTCATGAAGTACAATAGAATAACAGTTTTTCTTACAAAACCCAGTTATATAATTTATGTATATTAAGGGGACCAGTAAAATTTGATACAATTATTTGTGTCTTTTGTCAATTTATTATGAATTTGAGAGTCAGTCACTCCTTCCCTAATAACGTTATTTAGACGATCTAAAACTTGAAAAAAAATAGGTGAATGCAAAAATAAATGATAGCAAAGATGAGTTGCCACTGTAAATTAAGCAAAACGATTAACTAGGAAAATTCTGTAAAAGCATACATAAATTGTACCAAATTAATAATTGGTGTACCATTGTACTTTTAAGGTTTGAATTGTATTAAGAAAAGTAAAATTATACCAACTTTTGCAACCCTGTTACATACAGGTGTAAAAAGGGACGTGTGGAAATGGCCCAAATCAGTTGCGAAGGCAGATTTCGAAGAAAAAGACAGGAAGCGTTTTTTTTTGGTAGTGAAGTGGCAACATTTAAACACACCGTGATCAAAAAAAAAAAAAAAAGTATATAAAAAAAATACAAACAACGTTAAACAAAAGCATTAATTTAACAAAGGTTTTGTTTTGTGCAAATAAAACCTAATAAGTTTTTGCAGTAATAGAACACAACAAAAAAACAATCGTTTTATATGAAAAACTCCAAACCGTATTTTTGTTAAGATACGAGGTTGAGAAAGTAAGGCATCGATATCTCTTTAAAAAAGTTAGTAGTATTTAATAATGTTGAAGAATGAACAACAAATACAAAATATAGCCAATGAGTTTGGTATTCTTCCCAGCACTTTATCAAAAAAAAAAAAAAAAAAAAAAAGAGCAATTATTCTAAAAATGTAGAGGACAAGCTGTTAAGCACTAAACACATAAGGCTACGATTCTTGCCTTACGTTAAAGAGTGTAATCCAAACTAAAACACGTGATTATTTTAAATATAAATGGAAAAAAATATAATTTCTTTATAATGAAGTTTCTATACAATGAACTGATTGTATGGTCCCATGCAGATTCATTGTAGGGAAGTTCGACTGTATTAAAAAATAAACAACGAGATCATTTTATTAAATAATCTTTTAGAAAAAAATTTGGTTTAAAGGTTTAGGATTTAAGCGATTTACTTAGTTTTGATAAAACTTGACTTGAAATATTCTTTCACTTATCGGAGATGTCGGAGAAATCGAAAGCAACCCATAATACAGAATATCTAATTTCTCAGTCCTTTTCCTGGATTTCTCGAAACGTATAAAATCTTCCATTATGCTATTAGAGTCCTGTTTGAATTTTTTTAAATGCTTTACTCTTCTAATTGTTTCGCTTAATTCTGTTAAAAGATTGATATGAGAAGAAACCAATAACTAAACACATACATATAAAAAGTACGTGAAACAAAAAGCTGTTGACAGAAAACACTTTTTTAAAATGAAGATAACTGAACAACTTCATTGTTTGTATGTAGACTCGTTGGCCCATATGTATGTCTGCTGTTTACCCCAGTTAGAACCCAAACGTCACATTGTTTTACATTGTTTTATGTTTGTTTAAGGCCGGTATTCACTATCCTATTTAGTCGCACGATATGTCAAAAAAATCGTGTGTGTTCATAATGTATGACAGTGTGGCTTAAAAATGAATTGAGTGACAGATTTTTTTGACAAGTCTGTCCGACTTGGTAATGCTTATGAAAATTTTCATAAAATGATAGATTATATGCGATCAGAGTTGCATTTTCTTGTAAAGTAGATGAGTCATTTGAGTTTGCATCTTTTTTGTGGGATAGTGTGGCATTGACAGCAGATTTTGCAGACATTTTTTTTATGTCGGATAGAGTTCCGTCAGATTTTCGTGTGAATGAATCGTACGATTATGTAGGATAGTGAATACTGGCCTTTACACATACTTAGTGCGCGCCATTTTTTTCCTTCACGTGTTTTGTTTTTTTTTTCAATTTGTGTTTTTATTTTGATTACACAGTGTTGCTTTTTTGACGTCTCTGTTCAAAATACAAAAACAATTTGGCCTGTTGTTTTTGTCTTGTTGTACTTATTGTAGCAACGAGTTTACTTTTTGTAGTTGTACCATGGTTTGTATGAACAAATATATTCTAAACACATACCTTTTGTATATGAGACGAAACAAATAATTAAAAACTCAAAAAATATGTTAATATACAACAAACAATTAAAAATTTGGCTTAATCGGTTAATCGACGGAAATAAACCGGTTTAATCGTTAATCGAAAAGAGCCAATTTTATGCTAGGAACACAACTGGGGCGAACGACGAATTTTTGGCCGCGAATATTCGTCGCCAAAAATAAAAGACGTTTGTGTATATGAAAATGCACACAATCAGGGCGACGGCGAAAATTCGCCAGACTCGGCGAACTTTAAATAGATTTAATTCTATTTCATACGCCGGCGAACGACGAACAAATCAGTACTAGGTGACCGTGTTTGGTTTTAGTTAAGAAGTAGTTTAGTAAATAAAGTTAATTTTTACTTTAATAATTGTTTTTTTTTATTGTATAACACATAAAATAGGTATACAAAGTATTTTGCTATAAAAATAGTTTTTAGTTGTGTTTTTGATTATGTTTTTATTTTTAAGCATTATTTTTTTGAATATGCTCACACTATTTCTCTCTCTTTGCACAAACAGTAATCAACTTTCTCAATTATAAAGGCTGCCAGCTATTCGTCGTTATTGTGCTTCATACGACGAATTTTCATCGTGTTGGGCGAAATTCGTCGTTCGTCCCAGCTGTGTTCCTAGCATTAAACTAACAGATCAGTTGATCGGGTAGTTATTAATCGCTTAACCGATTAACGGTTAACGGTCAAGTGATTTTAGTATTGTAAATATGTTGTATGTACATGGATATATGCAAAAATTACTTACTTTGTGTCTGCCATTCTTTTTGTAAATGTTGTTGCTGTTTATTATTTAAAAATATATCTACATACATATATAAATCTGAGCTGTACCCAAAACACTTAAATCCTAAAAAGAACTCTTGTTTATTTTTTTATTTTATGTCAGTTTGTATATATATATGCATATACATATATGTTTATTTTTATAACTTTTTTCTTCTCACACCATGGTGAAGGGTATATCAAATTCGGCACAAATACAACAACTTAATTATATAAACAAGAATAAATATTGGGATTTCAGTATTTTGCTCATAACTCGGCCATTTTTTAACGGATTTGATAGATTTATATAGTTTTCTCGATTTTGGTAATAACTTTGTTGTATTTGACCCGATTTTGCAGAGTTTTCAGGAAATATGTCCTACTTTAGATTTCCGATCTTTTGATATATAAGATGTATCCATTAGTCATACAACAGTTTTAAAATGGGCTTTTTAGCCCATTTTGGAGTATTTTGCTAATAACTTAACCATTTTTAACCGATTTGGACTTATATACCGACGTCTTTAGGAAGAAATTTACCATTTACTTAGGTTATAAAACTTGGACTTGGAAATATCGATGGTTCCCGAAAATGGGTATGTTTAAATAAAATTTTATTTTGGGTATAACTCTTTTATTTTTGGAAAACAAATTTCAGACTTTCCAGATATACAGAAATGTATAATGTCTTTGTATGTAAAGTGCAACACCCACTTCTCCCGCCCATATTTTTAGAGAGTTGGGGTATAGATAACCAAGAAGTTTGTACCAAATTTGAAAGCTCTGGCTCTTGACGTTCTCCAGATATACAGAAAAAAAACAACAACATGGGATTTATGGGAAAAATTCGAGGTAGTCGTGGTTTTTTGCTCATATCTCAGTCATTCAGGGACCGATCTAGCTGAATTTCAATAGGAAGTAACGGTGGACTATAGGTGACATAAATGTAAAGCAACCTAGCCTCTATCATATCTGGGGTCTTCGGAAAACACATATCAAACATAAGACAGACAGATGGACATCGTTAAATCAACTTTACTCCTCGTAATGACCCAGACTATATAAACTGAGAAAATTTGTAAATTGTACCAACTTAGTAATTGGTGTAATTTGAGTAATTTGAGGTTGGAATTGTACCAACTTTTTCAACCCTGACGCATTCGATTAATCGGTCGGACATTAGAAATCAAACATTGGTTTTAGTTTTGGCCAGTTCTTATTCCGCCGAAGTTATGTTTTAATGCAATGAAAATGAAACATTATACTCTGTTCTAATACAAAGAAATTGACGTTTTGGCAGCTAGTCTATATATTTTATTAAAATCTGTTCAATATTTTCGGAGTTATGTATATGCCAAGGCGAATTGTGGTGTCGATAATACAACAAGTAACAACACCAAAAAACAAAACAATGTATTTTTTTGTTGCTTTCGTGGATCGATATGTCAAAAGCACAAGCAACTTTTGACATTTCTCTCTCAAAGTAAGAAAAAAAGTAGCACAGCTGTGCTTTCAAAGCCACCTGAAAAATGAATTCGCCTTGGTATATGCCATGGTGGAATAAGTAGTTGGCAGCGCTACGGCAACAAATACAACATTACAACAAAAATGAAAAATAAGTCTCCGTATACGTCAAAAATTATATTAAACTTAAATCAAATTTTGCCGCCGAACGCAATGAAATAAATTAGTTTTTAGTCAATTTTTATTTCACTATGGTTACTATATTATTTAATTTTAATTTAAATAATCAAAAACTTTAATACAATACAATAATCACAGCACAAAACGTGGACTTTTTGTAAACATAAACAAAACTTGACATAGGACTAGACAATCAATACAAGAGCAAAAAATCGTCATCTGGCGTAGTAATGCCACCAGTTTATTTCATCATGGTATATGCCCTTAAATAAAAAAATCACATAAAAACTAAAATAAGAAAATTTTTTCCAATTGTACAAATTTTTTTCTGTCAATAAATATTAAATAAAAAAAAATTCACTAAATAAGAAAAAAAAAAAAAATATAAAATGAACTAGCGCTGTGACATGTTCGTAAACAGGCAGTTATTGATCCTGATACATACATATGTATATAGTGCTAACTATTTTTTTGCAATTCTTTTTATATACATACATACATGTACGTTAGTAATTTTAAAGCTTATGAAGAAAAGTACCTACTTTTTGAAATTTTTTTCAGATTTTTCGGAAGAAGTTTAGAGGTCGCTCAAGTCTAATTTTTGCCAAAAATCGGTTTTGCCGGTCTTCTTTTGAGTTTTCTTCATAACTTTGTCAAAACACACGATTTTCTTCACTTATAAGGAAATAATTTAAAAGAAAAATGTCCAAGCTTTATTTTTATGTGCAAAAACTATAAGTTTAAGCAAATAATTTGCTTATTTCGGTACCCTTTATTAAAATATTTCGTAATTTTTCCATAAATTTTGTAAATAAAGCATTAAAAATTTTAAATTTGTTATGAAAATATATACCACTAAACGTGCAGTTAAAAGATAAATTAATTCTTAATAATTTAGAAACAACTATTTTTGAATTTGCTCTTACCGTTTCTGAGTTATACCGGTTTTCAGCTTTTTACCTAGGTTATGATATTATTACTCATACCCAACAAACAACCAAAAATCAAACGTTTTGCTTTGCTTTATTAAAAGTTCATATATTGGGGTTCTTAGGATGTAGTCTATGCCCTGTAATACATTTTAAGAATCAGTTTCAGAAGAGTTGACATTGAAGTGAGTGTTATTCAAAGCCACACCCTTTGCCACTTGTATATGTTGATCTTTGCATCTTGAAAATATTCGTTGGCTTTCAAATTTTCTGGATCTGTAAAAAAAAAACAATTGAAATATTGCAAGCTTAAAAAAAGACTGGTTTTGGAAATGAACCCTTGAATTTCTTTATTAAAGGGTTGTCTTCTGTTAAAATTTATTATTTCGTTCTCGCTACTTGGCGTATGTAGATTTTTTGCCATTCAACTCAAAGTTGTGGTGTAGATATGTTCATCAATAAAACGCTAAGGATGCCAATTTTGGGGTTAACAGGCGCGGATTCAGGGGGGGGGGGGTGAAAAAAGGAAATTTCCCACCCTAAATTATAACAATATGTTTTGCTTATTTAGATAATACACGATTTTCCGAATGTAAAAATTTTTTGAAAATCCCATAAAGTTTTTTTTTTTGTTTTTTATAGAATCTCTAATCAAATTTTCAATAAGTATCCAAGTATTTATCCTAATAGTTATTTATTATATATTTCCAATGAAACATCTAGTTTACTGTATTTAAATACATATTATTCTACATTCAATCCCAGCAAGTGCCCATCTATATCCGAAAAATAAACGTTTGGGTTGAAAATGCGAGTGGTTGAATTATTAAGGCTAGTTTACACGGTAATACAATGTATTACGACTTTGCGGAATCAAATAATTATGAAATTCTCTCCGTGCTTAAAATAAAAATCTGTTGGTAAGTATTTTTCATGTTTACACGGATGGTTTAAGTGAAATAAAAGCAAAGCGAGTTAATAACAAAAAAGCAGATGGTTGCAGTTTTACAATATTAACAAAAACAACATGAACATTTCCTGAGTTGAATCTGCTTGTTTTTGTAATTTTATAAAAATGCTACCACCTATATACACTGTTAAAATGCGACTCTGGTGTGATGAGAATACACAAGTTTCTAACTGAGCTACCTAAATAAGAGCGGCAAGCGTTTTTTCTATGTCAAAACTTTTCATTTGTACAAAGTTTATACGATAAAAACCTTTAGAACGCGAATTTGACACCACCCGGCTCCAAAATCCTATTTAACAAATCGCTATGTCGATTTGTCTTATTGAAAATGTATTTGAAATAGAATTTTCATGTTTAGAAAAACGATTGCCGCCCTTGTTTAGGTAGCTCAGTAACATGGTTTAGAAAATGAACATTTACCGACCGATTGTCATATTTTTATCCGTATTCTCTCTTACTCAATGCATTTTGCTTTTACATGATAAGATTTTTCTCATTCTGCATCATTTTTTGACATGTCGTAACACATTGTATTACCGTGTAAACTAGCCTTTAATAAGCCTTAATGATGAAACAGAATTGAGTCTGCAACTTCAGGCAAAAATTTTTAAGCCCATAATTAAAACGTCGACCGTAACTGCAATTTTCTCTCATTTCTTTCGTTTTCTTTTGTTCTTTTTTTTCTTTGTTTACAAAATGTATGAAATTGAACGAAAGTATGGTAGCATTGTTGGGAGAATAATTGTCTCTATGTGAGAGCATGAGAAAAAACGTCTTCAAAATAAAATTGATTTTATTTATCGACCGCATTCTCTGGCATAATTTTATGTCAAACTGTATGGAAAACAACGTTCAGCCCCAGTTCTGTTTCATCATTTAGTTATGCAATATTTTTATTTGTGTTATGATAATTATTTATTATATACATATGAATATAACCATGGTACAACTACACAAGGTAAACTCGTTGCTACAACAAGTACAACAAGACAAAAACAACAGGGGAAATTGTTTTTGTATTTGAACCAAGCCCTCAAAAAAAAAGCAACACTGTGCCTTCAAAATAAAAATACAAATTGAAAAAAAACAACACGTGCAGACATTTTAATTATTCGAGTTGTGGTATCTGATTTGACTAATCATGAATTAGAAGTGTTACCCAGAGATTTGCAGCTTTGCTCAGATGTCGGTACTGATGTCGACTGTTTAGGTCAATTTCAATGGGGTGACTTGGTACAACTAGAGTAAGTGAAAAAGGTTAAAATATATTTGTTAAAGTTTGAAATAACATTTTGATTTGTTCAATAGCGCACAAAATGTGGGAGTTATTGTTCGTTTGGAGCGAGAAAATTTCCATGTCTTGGGTATGCATGGCAAAGTAGTTGAGTGCAAACCTACTGCACTGCACAAAAGAAGAGAAAATAGAAACACAATTGCTCTAGATGCTGATCAAAATCAAATAAGACGGCGTGACATTGTAAAAGTTATGGAAGGTCCCCATGCGGTTAGTATGAATAAAACGTAATAGTTTGGATACATGTTGATAATAAATGTATGACTATTCTTTTCAACCATCAGGGATGGTTGTATAGGATTTATACCACCATACTACACTTACTATACACTTGGCTCCTGTTTTACCAGAAGTTGGAGATGATTTCAAAGTTATTTGTGGTGATGAACGGGAATCGGTCGGTAAAGTGGTCTCGCATTCGGATAAAGACACTAGCATATGCGAACTCAATGGAGAAATAAAGATGATACCTACTGCGTATTTGAGCAAAATGAAATCAATCGATTAATTCATAAGAATACATTAAACAACTTTTTTAACGCAAGCTTCGCGGAAACCCAAAATAATTTCAAATATATAAAAAGATTTTTAAAAATCTTAAGAAATACCTGTTTCTTTTATTTTTAATCATACAAAAATATAGTGTTAAAAGATATGGAACATTTGGGGCGCTGTACCAATTATAAATACGGGAAATGAGAGTTACTTTTGCCTCAGCGCATGCAACAGTATGTGCAAAACAAAACAGTAAAGTCAAATTACATTTGACATTGTGTTGGGATTCCAAAATTTTTGCAGCTTGAATGCCCTCCCAGGTGGAGGCTAATTTTATTAGAATGCGATCCTTTCCAATTCCCATTACTTCGTACAATGAAATCAATTTTAAAACCTTTCTCGGTATCAAAAGACAGACGAGCATCTACTTCAGTCGAAACACGCCCGGGAACAATTTTTAATATTTCACATCCAAATAAAACGCACAAATAATCCATGGCGTCTTCAATTTTTTCATCCGCAGATCTGCAAAGGAATAAATGTATAAACATAAATATGTACATACATATTGCATTCGCTGCTTGTTTGAAATCATACTAACCCTCCAGTTTTTTCCCATATCCTACTGCTTTTTGAACAATTTCCTTATAGCGATCCATGGGCTTGTAAAGCTTCATGCCTAGAAAATGATAATGGTATAAGTTTTTTGCTAGTCCGAAAGTGTTTTTTTTTTAGAATATAAATATTCAACGTATGCATGTATTTTGTAAATATGTACATACATACACATATCTGAGTACGTACGAACATACATCTGCACCACAGCACTAATCTATAGGAAGATCCTACACATGTACATACTTATGTGCCATAATCAAGCTTTTCATCTTGGTTCATTATAATTTATGAAAGTTGGAACTCTTAATTTTTGTAAATCACGCTTTACAATCAAGTATATTCGGAGCACGCACTCCATTTGTGTAAAACATTTTATTAATTCTAGAAATGCCCATTATCTCTGTACTCACTTTCAAAGTCACCGGTATCAGCCACGACAGTAGTGTATTTCTTTAACTGCTCCAAGGCCGACATTTTAGATCTTTTTAGCTCGACTTCAGATTCCAGTTTTACACCGCAAATTTCACATAAATTTAAACTTAAATTTTTTCACAAATTTAATTAAAAATCACAACAATTTTCTATTTAATTAAAATTTTTCCAAAATCAATGTTTTTCACAATTTTTTTTAATTCAACTGAGTATGTAAAAAAACATAAACAACTTTTGACTTTAAGGTTCAAACTGGGGTAAACAGCTGACAAACATCTGGGCCAACGAGTCTACCTTGTGTATATGTACCTTGGAATATAACCGTTTTTCGTATTATATTAGGTCTGTCTGCGTACACATATTTTGCATAATTTTGTACAAAATGTCGCAAAATCTTGCAAAATGTTGTCTGCGTACTCCAAATCTCTTACGGCGAGAGAGCCAAAAAGAGAATTTTTTGACAGTTGAAAGTTAGAGAACTTGCAAAATGTTACTGGAGAAATTTCCTCTGGTAAGATTTTGCAACTAGTTTGAACAGCTGTTTTTATATACTGTTTGAATGAAAGAGTTTACGTGTGCCAAGATAGCGTCGACGAAATAGCGTCGAATTTGGGAATTTAAAAACCGGGAAACCAAAATACCCAAATAATGGGGATTTACAGTATATGAACAAAAAGTTAGCGTCGAATTTAGGAATTTAAAAAGGAGAAGTAAAAATATATTTATATTTTTAATAAAAATACTAAAAATATTTACCACAGGCTTTTGCACGGTATAAACTATATATTTTCTGAAAGTAAATAGTTTTCTGGACAAAATGAGCGATGCGTGCAAAAAATATATAGTTTATACCGTGCAAAAGCCTGTGGTTCATTGAATAAATCAGTAAAGATTTTTACTGACCATTTTGGATGAAACCAGATTTCTCGGACTGCCCGAACGATTTTTTGCACGCATAGCTCATTTTGTCCAGAAAACTATTTACTTTCAGAAAATATACAGTTTATACCCTGCAAAAGCCTGTGGTAAGTATTTTTTGTATTTTTATTAAAAATATAAATATATTTGGGCTTAAATCTAGTTTACCGACGCAGCTCCAAATAAAAAAAGAAAGTTCCCAGGGTGATAGAAAATGGAAAAATAAGAAGAAAAAATTAAATAAGAAAGTTGGCGCAAACGCTTAGTTTTCGAGTTATGGGCGTTTTAAGTTTTTATATAAATATGTGATTTTGCAGTACATTTCCAAATGTATATGGCTAATATTGGTATCATTGCAAAGCGTTTCACTAGATCTTTCTGGACATACAGAATTTAGTTTATTAAGAAGTGGGACGAGTTTGCAAAGTACAAAAGTTTTTTAGTAAGCATAAAAACAAATTTATTAATTTTTTCTTTAATGTATGTATATACATTTAATGTATGTATATACTACATACTAATTTATTTAAGAATTTTAATTAAAATACAAGTAAAACCTTCTTTATGTTTATGTTATACTAATGAGGAGAGAATCCTTGCCCATTGGCAAAGGCCGTCTATGCAGAGAATCTTTAGTTAGCGAAGCCGGTATTAGTTATACCATAGGGGAAATAATATTTGCGCCCGGCCGAAGGCCGGCTATGCTAGGAAGCTTTAGTAAGCGAAACCGGTGTTTATTATACCATAGAGAAGAACATCATTGCGTCCTGCCAAAGGCTGGCTATGCAAAGAATTTTTTTTGCGATGCTAGTGTTTGTAATTTTATAAAATTTGTATTACACTTTTATTTAAATAAACTACATTCTTTCCTAGTGCACTTCCGTAACATTTCGACGTAAAATGAAAAAACTGTAATGTGATCTAAAGAGTTTAATATTTTGAAATAAATTATGTATATCCAGAAAAATCTGTTCAAGAGCTTTAAAATGATACAAATATTGGCCATATACGTTTAGAATTGTAGTGGAAAATCACATATTTATATGAAAACTTTAAACGTCCATAACTCGAAAACTAAGCGTTTGCGCCAACATTTTTATTTCATTTTTTCTTCTTATTTTTCCATTTTCCATCACCCTGGGTACTTTTTTATTATTTGGAGCTGCGTCGGTAAACTAGATTTGTTCCTATATTTGTACTTCCCTATTTTAAATTCCTAAATTCGACGCTAACTTTTTGTTTATACTGCAAAAACCCATTATTTGGGTATTTTGGTTTCCCGGTTTTTAAATTCCCAAATTGTACGCTATTTCTTCAACGCTATCTTGGCTCACGTTTGTTATTTCAACTGTTTACACACCGATCAGCTGTTTTCTTGCAAGATTTCACTGGATACTGTCTGCGTACTTTTTGAGATATTCTCAGCCGAAAGAGTAAAATTTGTCTTACTCTCCCAAAAAAATTTACTGAGTATTTGCTACTGGAAAAGTACGCAGACAGACCTATTTTCATCATAGTAGGCTTTGAATTTGAATTTTATATGCATTGCAATTCTACCTTCCCATATATACATATGAATATAAGTAAAAGTTCACCGAAGAAGAATTATATACATAACTGTCAAATTTCAAGTGCATTAATAAGAAAAGTTCTTTGATAAACAAACATATACATATAAAAATGAGTGAAACAATGGTGATTCCGTATTTCTTTTTTAATATAATGTACCTACCTATATAAGTATATATAGGTACATTCAGTCGAAAAGGATGTAGTCCAATGTATAAATTTTATAGAAGAGGGAAAAAACTTTCTAAGGTCTTTAGTTCTGAATATATTTTAAGTCTGTAAATCCAGTTTTGCTTCATTGCCGACTCTTTATTGGCTTGCAAACCAACTAAAAATAATACATTTATGTTTTACAAAGCTTTTTGTAACTTATCACCTTTTCTATTATATATTTTATACTTTTAATGTACATTTTAGTACGTCAATTTGCAAAAAATAAAATATACTATAAAATTATTTTATTTATTTCAATGATGACTATTAACAAATATTAACAAATTTTTTTTTTGAAATTTTCAAATTTCAATGGGCCCTAGCGCTTTTTCTTTAGCATTTTTGGACTTAGAACTTTTACATATCGTTGCAAAACATGAACTAGAAAAAAATATTTGTATTTTTTCGCAAACGATGTATTTTTGTTTACTGTATTGAACTGCATCAAAAACTTTATTTCCAAAAATTGTGGCATTAGCGCATTTACGACTGAAGGTACATATGTATGTATGTATGTGCAGCTAAAATTATTTTTGTCTTTCCATTGTTATAAGCTTTAAAATTCCTTTCTAAATAAAAATAATTTAAATAAAAAAATTAACTGTAATCAACTTAAACCAGAATAATTATATATGTATGTATCTCTAGATAAAAACCCAAGCAGTTCGACTAAAATTCATAACTTAATTTAAAAAGTAGTGAAGCATATTCCTTCTTCCAAAATTTTGTTAACAATTGCATATGTATTTTTTTTGGTCGAAAAATTGGTCAAACAATTTAGTATGATGTAGTCAAATAAATTGTTTCAATTAAAAAAAAACATTAAAAATAAAAAAAAAAAAAAAAAATAATTTTTATAGCAAAAACGTTATTTAAAAAGATTAATTTATTTTAATTTATATTGAACTGATCTTATATTTTATTTTACCTTATTGTTGAGTTTTTTTTAATACAATATCAACATATCGTTTTTAATAAACTTTTAAAAACAAATTTTTTCTTGTTTTGTATCATAAAAAATTTCCTTCCCCTAAGACTTCAGCTGGATCCGCGTCTGGGGGTTAAGTACCACTGGTGAACTAGAACAGTTTGTAACGTGGCGCGTGTAACTGCTACATTAATAATTTTGTAGTTATCCAAACGGTTTAATAGACTAAGATCATTGAGAGGGCATTGATAGAGGTGCGTACCAATTTTTGATATTTATTCTTAAAATAAATGAACCAAATTCTGGTAAGGCATCAATTTTTTAATTGTCCATGTAAGATTGCAGCTGATTTCGAAAAACGCATATTTTTTTAGAATTTTCTTCATCCAGCGAGCCCAATTAATAGCTCCTAAAGCGGTTACTGTTGGATAGGGCTTATATTAATCACACCAAAAATATTAGACTCAGATAAGGTAATTCTTTTTAGTCTTTTCTTGGTTGTATGTCTTCAAGTTGGCCTTTAATTAAATTGCTCAAATCCTTATGTATTGGTAATGGATAACACTTACATCAATGTTACAACTTCTGAAACTGATTATTGCAAGGCATAGAACTACATCGTAAGAACTAAAGACCTGCAAATGTTGAACTATAAATCATGTTAACATCGCCACATAATGTTATTGTCAATTCATGTTATGCTACTCAAACATGTTTGACAATAACATAATAAGACACTGTCGAATTAAATGAAACCAAAACAATGCATAGTTTTAACAGTGACTTTACAGACATCAACATGGAAAATTAACATGTCAACATTAACATTAACTTGCGACACATGCGACATATGCAGTATACGTTGTTAATAATTACAATTCATCATTTTAATGGCTTATTATAAACAATATAACTAAAAATAAAATAGGAAAACTTATTAATTATGATTGCTATTAATTTCAAGTATTTTGCTTGAAGATTTTAGAAAAAAAAATATTCGTTTTTAACAGGTGTGATGAATTTCAACCGATTTTAAAATCCATTTCTACAGTAGAGTCTTAACTTTTTGTTCAAAATACAGTTCACTTTACATATATAATAAGAATTTAAAAGAATATATAGGAACAGGAAGACAGAGGAAAATTATTAGAAATCAATTTTTAAAGATACTGAAAACGATATCATCGTTTTCAAATCGTATTGTTTTCAAAATTGTTTTCCATCACATACCTGATTAAAATAAACCTTTTTAAGTAGATAAAAGAATTCTTTCATACATTTTTTAAAAAATTATTACCCTATTTTTTAATTTTACTTGTTGTATAAATATTTTATTAAACATATTTTCATTGCATTTGTACTTTTAGTTTTATGTCAATTTGAAATATTTGTCAGTTGTGGAATACATTTTTATTAGAATAACGGCGCATAGTATATAACTAGTATGCCAACTCGAGAGAACGTTTTCAATTTTTTAGTTCACCCCTCACAAACCTCACAAATATAGGTTCTGTGTAAATTCAACACACATAAAAACAACAAAAACAAAACAAAACTGCTATTCGAAAAATCGTTGGTATTTTCATTTGCAAGCTTTTAATAAGAGTCTCTTAACAAACAATTGTCGTTATTAGTTTTAAAGTTTTATAATCAAAAATGAGCAGTGCAAGTGAAATAAAATTTAAAATTTAAAGTGGTATATATTCTACCGCGAAAAAGAATTCAAAAAGCGAAATATTTAATATATTTCGTGAAATAAAAAATAACGGCGAAGACATAAAAAACTTTATTTTTTGCTCACGGTGTAAAAATGTGTACAAATTTAATGTTAAGTGTACCTCAAATCTTTTGCGTCATAATTGCTTCATTAAATATAAATCATCGAAAGAGAATTCATTACCAAAAGTGGAACCAAACACCGAGTTGAAAAAAAAGTTGTGACTTAGTTGTTCAGTGGGTGGTTGGTAATTGTAGACCTTTTAATGTTGTTAATGACGAAGGACTTTTAAATCTTGCTCAGTTTTGTGTTAACACTGGCCATGTGTTTGGAAAGAATTTGGATGTGGGAGGTCTTCTGCCACACTCTACAACTGTGTCCAGAAATATTTGAAGCCTTTACAACAATCAGCACAAAATTCTTAAAGAAGAATTGTGTTCTATAAAAGAAATTGGATTCAGTATCACCTGTGACTTATGGAGCGACAATTATTTAAAAACATCATATATTGGAGCCACTGTCCACTACATAAAATCTGGAAACATAGAGAGTAAAGTTCTCGGAATGATCGGAATGGGAAGTGACAGAAATACCGGTAGGTTTTTAAGCGCGATAATAAATATCATTAAATTATTTGTTTTTTTTTTATTTATATCCGAAAACAAATCCTTACAGACTTTTAACATATGAAATATAAATGTTTCAATAAATCTTTATAGGTATTTCTATTAGAAATAAAATAGAATGTATGCTGAACGAATTTGACTGTGAATTAAACGAAAGGGTCACAATAGTAACTGACAGAGGATCAAATATGAAAGCAGCGTTTAATTTTAATGAAAATATCTTCTGTATTAACCACCTTATAAATAATGTCATTGAAAAAGCAATATTTGATACAGCTGAAGTGAACACAACTGTAGGATTTTGCACCAAGCTTGTAAAATATTTCAAGAAGTCAGGTGTCAATAGTTATTTAAACACAACATTAAAAAGTTATACTCCAACACGATGGAACACTGTTTTCTATATATTAAAATCAATACAGTTAAACTGGGTCCACATAACCCAGATAATTCAAGAAAAGCAGGAGACTGCTAGATTGACAAATCTTAATATAGCTAATATAAACGATATAATTGAGATTCTTAAACCCTTTGAGGAAGTATCGAAGCTTTTGGAAGGAGAAAAATATCCTACGATTCATTACGTTTATCCTCAAATAAGAAAACTTAAAAAAGCAGTTTTAGTAAACGAACAAAATGATTCACAAACTATTAGAATATTTAAGGAGAAAATTTCGCTTTATATAGAATCTGTGATTGATGCTAACATAAAGGATTTTCATAAAATTGCACTCTTTTTATTTCCACCGGCGAACAAGCTACAACATTTTTCGGAGAGTGAGAAGAGAAGCATTCATGAACAATGCATAAAAATGTTAGAAACATACAAAAACACATCGAATGTCGCAGACACTACAATGGAATCAGTAGATTCTGAAGATGATCCTTTTAATGATTTTGTGCAGGCTGTTTTTCCACCCGAATACGATGACCAAGTGCACAATGAAATCTTGAGGTATGAGAGCCAGACAATTTTATACCACAAAGAATTTGATCCTCTGGATTGGTGGGAAGCCCGCAAAAGAGAATATCCCTTGCTTTTCAATTTAAGTTGTTTTGTATTAGCAACACCAGCCAGCTCAGCTTCTTCGGAAAGGCTCTTTTCAAAAGCTCGACATTTGTTATCCGAAAAAAGGTCGGTACTCGGAAAAAACCCCGAAAGTGTTAATCAAATTATGTTTTTACATACCAATTTACATTTGAATGCATTGAATACTACAAATTCAAATGATTAGTAAAGTAGGATTTTAACGTTAAAGGTTTTATCGAGAAAAAATGTTAATTTTGCAACTACCCAATATATATGGATTTAAAATTTAACTTTAAATATTCAAATAGAAATGTACATCAAAACCCGTTTTTTACTTATTAAATTGTTTTTGAGCTTATTTGAAATAAAAAATGTATTCTAAAAACAAAATTTAATATAAAATTTAAAATAAAAGTTTTTTTCTATTCCAACAATTGTTATTTAATTTAGAATCTTTAAGAAATAATTAATATTTTTAATACAAGGCAGGCAGGTTCAAACAGTATTAAAAACATGCTGCAGGTTAAACATTTAAAAATACATGTTATTGAAATAACAGCCTACAACAGTTTAACTTAATAGCATAGGCATGCAAAGACAGTTGGGGTATTCACAAGGTGTGTTATCATGGGTTATTGTCATAATGTTCTAACATTATACAATGGTTTAAAAATATTGTTGTTGGTTTGTAAACAAAAAGTGTCTTAAATAAATAGAACGTTGTTTGCTATGTTTATTATGCTGTCGTAATTAATAGCACATTAAATTATGAGGGGTTGCTCACAACAGTCGTATTTTTTCATGTTATTATTTTAAGATATATGACTTTATGACACCTTGTGAATCCCCCAAGTATGTTAATGTAGACATTACATGGCATAACACCTTGTCTGAGTTAACATAACATGTCAATGCATGAAAATATGGAGAACGACATTTTTACATAAAATGTTGAATTGTGCAGTACTTTAGTAAGAACTCCGAAAAATGATTTTTGAACAAAGCAAAAGCAAAACGTTTAATCGTTATTTGTTTTGTTGGGTATGAGTAATAATTGGAGTTTGTTTCCGGCAATTACCGCTTTCCCGGGAATTAGTTGCGGGATTCCCGGGAAATTTTGAAGAAAATCTTTTTTTAAAACTTTAGTAAAACTATGTCGGACTAGTGTCTTAAGTAGTTAAATCCAACTTAATTTCACCACAATATTTAAATTTACTACAGTTTAAGGCTTATTTAGCTAATTTTTAAGAATGGGCTTTATATAGGGCCTATGATAATTATAGGCCTATCTTCACGAAATTTTATTTCTTGTCTTAGCACACTGAAGTGTAAATTTTACAATAATATTTGGTTTTGCGGCTAAATGCGTAGTAAAGTGTTTTCCTAGATTGTGCTTCATATGCGGCATTTCAAGTATGCCTTTTAGCCATACTTACATGATTTACGAGATTGGTCTAAACATGGAGCCGTAGATAAATTATGGATCGTAATTCACGAAATTTGGTGCCTTATAACACGAATTTGTGGAAATTTAATGACATTTGGCAACAAATTTATGTTAGTTTTTGTTGAGTTTTTAGGGCGGTAGTTCCACATTTGGGTGCATAACTCTTTTCCTACTGAAGCGATTCTGCTGGAATTCAATCCCAAACAGCCTAGAAGATCTAGAACCAATTTGACACCCATATGACTTAATCGGCTTAAAATTAATAAAGGACTCACAATAATATTAAAAAAAAGATTCACATGGAATGACAAACTTAGTATACCTTCATACACCACTGCTGATTAAGGGTTATAACATTGTAAAAAAATATGTTATTAATTATATGTAATTAGTAAATAAAATTTCTCCTTCCTGCTGAATTTGTTAAACGGTAAAATTGTTTCTGAATTCCTACTACGTAATGTTGTGTTATCAGTGTCTAGTCGCCCTTCCATAAATTTTGTTCCACTAAGACTTCAATTCTTTCATTCTAATTATGCAAATGAGCTCTGTATTTGACAATGTTTATACGTATATTGATTTATATTATCCTATTTGCATCAAAATAACCTCATAAGTGTCTTGAAATTACTTTATTCTTACATTTTTTACGTTTTTCTTATATAATTAATACTAGATTTTATTATTTTAAGCGTAATAGCCAGTAAGAAATATTAGTTGCATTGGAGAAATAAGTAAATAAATAAATAAAAAATTTTGTGCGGGAATCCCGGGATCCCGGGAATTTAATATTTATTTCCCGCTTTCCCGGGAATCCGAAAAGTGCTGTAAACCGGTATAACTCAGGAACGGTAAGAGCAAATTCAAAAATAGTTTTTCCTAAATTATTTAGAATTAATTGATCCATGAAAATTAAAAAAAATTTTTTTTGTATGTAAAACTTTAATTGTAATTTATGCATGCCTATGTATGTATATCAATCTGAAATTGTTTTTTCTTTACATTTTCTTTTAAATGCTTTCTGGTTTTTGTTTTGTTTTTTCAAAAAAAGGTTATTTAATATAATGCGAATTTTGATAAAAAAAATTATTTAAATATTTAGCAGATAAATACTTATTTTGTAGTATTTGTGTAAATAGTGATTTTTTCACCTCCCGTAAGTAAGAAATAACTATGTACATATTTTTAAACTCTCTAACAGTCGAAAAATAACTAAGTAGTTACAATTGAAGATGCTGACAGCTAAATAATAGCTAGTTATTTTTAAGCCCCTAGTTCGTATATTGCAAGTACTTAAAAATCAACTTGCTGGTAGTTGAATAATAACTAGATATTTTTTACTTCTAGTAAAAAACATTACTTTCTACCTTACCAGATAAGTAAAGTTTTTGCTGGGATGTATTCATAAAAATATTTTTAATTTAATAAAGTTTAACAAAAAAAAATTGTCTATGCAAGATTCCTTAACAATGTGTTTTTTAATTCCAGCATTTTATTATATATACGTACATATCGTCACCTAAAAAACAAAAGGCCGTAACAACAAAAAAATTCGATATATAGTTTTTGATTGATTTTTGTTTGTTTTATTAATCTACGTGTTCACGTTTAGATCCCTGCGATAAGAAATGACGACTTTATTCAAAAAATTCAAACGCCAGGTATACCTTGTTATTATTGATTTTGTAAAGTTTTTTTGCTCTTCCTGTAAAATATAGTTATGTAACGCCCTTTTGAATTTTAGGTGACGATATGTATAAAAAAAATCAATAGAATTTGAAATGTTTTCATTTAATTAATTTTATTTTCTTCAAATTTTGTTGAATAAAAGTTCTAAAACTACAAACTAATTTTTTTATTTGAATTATATTCACCTTGTGATATATATATGTTAGAGCAAAAAGAAAAAAATAATAAATACTTGTAAATTCATATTGAAGTACTTTTCAATTAATGTCATAAAGAATATGACGTCAGATCTGTATACCTGAAATGTATAAAAGGGAAAAGTAAAACTGAAAAGTTTGTCATTTTATAAAAATATTTGGTAGTGTACAGAATTGAAAAATAATAGGAAAAAAAAAAGTTTCTATCATCAGAAGTGGGATAAATGTAGCCTACGCCGCACTCTATTGGGAAGATGGCTGAAGATGACTCCAATCTAAGAGGTCAGATTCCGGAAAATTTGAATCTGCAGGAGGAAAGTTCAGAGTCGAGATCTAACAATTACGATGGAGGCAATTAATATAATTTTGGAATCCACACAAAGGTCACAATCAACCGACGCATTGGTGGGATTTCCGAGTTTTGATCCGGATCACTCCCGCGTTGATATTCAGAAGTGGTGCACGGATATTGATGCAAGGGTACAACGAGACGGTTTGCAGAATTTTGACATTTTGCCTAGAATAAAAGTTTCTCTGCTTGGGAGAGCAAAATTATGGTTCAATAAGTACGGATATCAACTTTATAGCTGGCCGGACTTAGGTGCTTCTTTGATACACGCTTTTTCTAATGGTGCAGACATTATTACTAGGGAGATCGATTATTCGACTTTTTTCAATAACCGGTTTTCGAATATTACGAATAGTTGATATTTTAAAAAACCCGGTTTTCGGTTAAGCAATTTTTAAATAACCGGTTAACCGGTTTTAATTCGAATACTTAAAAACACAAAAATCAAATAAGTTTTTAAATAAAACGTTAATTTGAATAGAAACAAAACAATTTGCAAAGGTAAGGAACCAACAAAATACACATATTTTACGATAAAATCGAAGAAAAAGGGACCAGTAAATTGATCAAACTTTAGCTAAATTTTTTAACAATTTTTTATTGATTTACTAAACTTTATTTTAAGAAGATATTTGTATAATGTAATTTAGAAACTGTTGAATGATATTTGATCTACACTGATAGAAAAGGCGTAATAACGCTGATGAATTTTGACATCAGTACTATGACAAGTGTCTTCGTTTTTAATCCCATGACACTTTACATACTGTGATGTCAGCCTTAACATCACTTGGCCAAATTGTCATTAGGGTCAAAAATTTAAATTATGTCATCAATGGTATGACACATTGGCATCACAGAAATTACGAATCGGAGTCGTTTTTATAAATCATGTCATTAGTGCGATGACAAACTGTCATCAAATTGAGTCATTGTAATATGGTTTCCGTAGTAATTCTACTTGAAAAATTTGATGTATAAATAAATAATTTATAAACATAGAATATGAGAATTTTTGCTTCTAATTTTACTTTTTAAACATGTCAATAATGTTAATAATATATTATGACATGATATCTTATGTCATCGCACTGATGACAGTTTGTCATCACACTGATGACATGATTCATTAGATGACGCATAAAATATGACAACATCTTAGGATGAAGTTCGTCATTGGATTAATGTCACTTTTTGCCACATTGATGACATTTGTTACAGCATAAATGTCACAATTCTGATGTTAGAGCATCATCAATATGAAGACGTATTTTTCTATGAGTGTAGTCAAACTTTTTGCAAAAGAAAATAAAATATAGGAATTTTTTAAAGTTATTATTTGAAATATTCTTTCAAATTTATTTTGAACGAGTTTTCATTTGTTGGTGGTTAAGCTATCTATATAAATCCACCATATTTTTCAAAAGTTGCAAACAAAACCTCTTAGCCAGGTTTATCTATTTCAAATTATTTTGTTTCAGCATTATAGAAACGAATAGTGAACTGAAAATTCTTTTTGTGTAAAATATTTGTCAATTCGTCGACTACAATTTAAAACATTCCATGACATTGTTTCATTTCTTCAATTCTGTTTTTTAGTTCTTGATGTTTTAATAAATAAAACTGGTAGAAATTTTTCCCATATCGTTGATTCCGCCGTAATGTTGTAGTTTTCAGCATGAAGAGATGCTAGAACTACTTAAGAGTTTTTAGTGCCTTAACGGGCATTTCGTCCTCGGCAACACAACGGGCTAATATTTCACCGAATGATTCATTTTTTGCAGCGTATTTTAGTAAAGTATTATTTGTCATCTCCTTAGAACTACTTCGAACGGAGTTAAGTTTCATTTGGTTCACATTAATGTCAAGCATGTATACTAATTAAAGGTGATTAATAAGTCGTGACATGGAAGAACCTTTGTAACTTATCCTTTTAGGGCACTTTAAGCACCTCACTTTGTCTTTTTAATCGCATTCGAAAAATATCTAGAGATAACTTTTATTTTAAAATATATTTAATATTTAGAATACTCTTGCACAAATGACTATTTACTTTTTAACTGTGCACGATTTTGTAGTATTTTGTATAGTTTTTCGTTTTTTTTTTCTACGAGAACATACGCTTTTATAAGCGATTTGTATTTCCAGTTTTCATAATGTTTTTTTACCTTTGTTACATTTTGTTTTGACATTCTTCATAAAAAGTTTAAGTTTGGCCAATATTTCATTAGGAAATACTTAAATTACGGGTACATCTACAACAAGAGTAAGGAAAATGTATATAAATTACACATTACTAAAATAACCGGTTTATTTTACTAAAATAACCGGTTTATTCGATATTCGAAAAATGGGCATTTTAAAATAACCGACTTGGGCAAAGCTAAAATAACTGGTTAAAACCGGTCGAATAATAACCGTTCGATCTCCCTAATTATTACACAACTCAGGAAGGTTGCCAACTCAGAAAGCAATGAATATGCTTCCTATACGGTGTTCATAATGGAAAAGGTTTGTCAAATTTATCAATTACCTTTTGAAATTCCAGAAGACAAAATGGTCAAAATTGTCATCGGATAGCATTAGTGAGGTGAGTTTGAGAAATTCTCTTACATTTGTTATGCCATCAACTGTGCAAAGTTTGATCAATCATTTGTCTTCGATACGTGAAAAACCTTTGAGAGAAGTAGAAAATAGAACACGCCGTTTGCAAGAGGATAAACCAGTATCCAATATTGAGAAAAAGGACAAGTTACCTAATCCATTGAAACGTAGGCGCGTAGAGGATGAGAAACGTTGCTATGGATTTGGCAAAAAGGGTCATATTAGAGCTCATTGCACGGGGAAACAAAAGACAAACGAATTGGTTGTACAGGAAATACCAAGCAAACCCATAGAAACCAAATTTAAGTGTTCTTTTTGCGGAAAATCTGGACACGAAGAACAAACCTGCTGGGCTAAACAACGAGCTGACCGAAAACAAATAAATCTATGCAAGATTTCGTTGGTATCAGATAATTACACTCCAGTGGTTATTAAGGGAAAATTATATCGTTGTCTTCTTGACACTGGATCTGATTGTTCGTTGATAAGATCTGACATTGCTGAAAAAATATCTGCGAAAAGAACTACAAATTTGCTGTCTGTGCAAGGTATTGGGAGAGAACCTATTTTACTATATGAGAGTCTTGAAACATTTGTAGAATTTAAAGACCTTACTGTTGAGGTTAGCCTTTATTTGATTGATAAAAAACATTTACAAAATGAAATTATTATTGGTAAAGACATTTTGAAAGATCCTACCCTTACAATTACGGTTACTGCCAATGGATTACATCGCAGTAAGTCAGTTTTTTGTCTCAAAACCAAAAATAGTGTTACCACAGATGGTAGTATGTCAAAGCCTCGTACAAAGGAGTTGGGTGTTGTTTTAGATAAGTACTCCAAACACTTTATAGCGGGTTTTCCTACGGCAAGGGTAACTACAGGATCCCTAAGTATACGTTTAACGAAAGATGCCAATATTTTCTTTAGGCCATATAGGATGGCACACAGTGAGCGGCATATAACAAAAGAAATTATTGCAGATTTGATAAATAATGGTATAATAAGAGAGAGTCACTCACCGTTTGCGAGCCCAATGATTCTTGTCAAGAAGAAAAATGGACAGAATCGCCTTTGTGTAGATTTTAGAGCACTTAACAAAATAACTGTAAAGGACCGCTATCCTTTGCCGAGGATAGAAGATCAACTAGATGAATTGTCTGGAAATAAATATTTTACATCATTGGACATGGCATCTGGTTTTCACCAAATTCCAATTGCTGAGGATTCTATAGAAAAAACTGCTTTTGTCACACCCGATGGACATTACGAATATTTGTGTATGCCATTTGGTCTCGCTAATGCACCTGCTGTTTTCCAGAGGGCTATAAATGTAGCTTTGGGTGAGTTACGCGGCAAATTGGCTTTGGTATACATGGATGATGTGTTAATAGCATCCAAAACCATTGATGAAGGTCTTGAAAAGCTTGATATCGTACTCAAGGCATTAGTTGGAAGTGGGTTTTCCTTAAACTTGGATAAATGTAAATTTCTTCAAACTACCATTGAGTACTTAGGACGAGAAGTATCTGGAGATGGTATACGACCAAGCAAAACCGAAATTGATGCGTTAGTGAGTTCTCCGACACCAAGTAATGTTAAACAAATACGTCAATTTATGGGGCTAGCGAATTATTTTCGGAAATTCGTGCCAGAATTTGCTGCAAAAACTGCTTGTATCACGGCATTGACTAAAATTAATACGGAATTTGTATGGATTAATGAATGTCAAGCAGCAAAAGATTACATAGTAGAACAACTCACAACTCGACCATTATTAGTATTGTTTAATCCTGATCTTCCAACAGAGTTGCATACGGATGCAAGTGGAAGTGGATATGGAGCTATCTTATTTCAGCGAGTTATGGAAGATGCATGTAGTTACTTATTATACTCAGGCAACTAAGTCGTATGAAACAAAATATCATAATTATGAGTTGGAGACACTTGCGGTGGTAAATGCGATGAAACATTTTAGGCATTACCTAATCGGTGTTAAGTTCCTGTTAGTTACTGACTGTAACGCTTTAAAGGCAACAAAAGAAAAAAAGAATTTACTTCCTCGCGTTGCTCGTTGGTGGATTTTTCTTCAAGATTTTGAGTTTGAGATTGTATATCGAAAAGGGAACCCTTTATCACATGCAGATCTTGTTATCAAATTGAGAATTTGTCCGAAACATGGTTACATATTGAGCAGCAAAATGATCCAGGCACCTTAGAAATCATAGAGAAAATTAAAAGTGGCGATACCAACACATCAACACAGTTCAAACTCAAAAACGGATTGTTATACAAGAAACTGGAAAATACTAACAAACTTTATGTACCTCAACAATGTCGATTGTCATTAATGAGGCGCTTCCATGAAGAAAACTGTCATGTCGGATGGCAAAAGACTCTTATGAACATACGAGAGCATTTTTGGATGCCGCATATGACTAAAAATGTCAGAAAGTTCGTGAATTCTTGTTTAATTTGTCTGGTGGCTAAAAGGCCGTCTGGAAAGAAACAGTGGGAACTTCACCCAATAGAAAAGAAGCCAATTCCATTCGATGTGGTTCATGCTGATTTTATGGGACCATTTGACGGAAAAGACTATCGTTATATTTTCATTTTGATTGATGCTTTTACAAAATTTGCAGTTTTATTCCCTTGTAAAACCCTTACAGCTGCGGAAACTGTTCACATGTTGTATAACTATGTAATGCTATTTGGAGCTCCAGCCAAACTTGTAAGTGACAGAGGCACTAATTTTATTAGTGCTGAGTTTAAAAACTTCTGCATGTCTATGGGGATAACACATCATTTAATTGCTCCTGGTGCTAGTAGAGTTAATGGATAAGTGGAACGATATGTGGACACTGTTGCTAACTTATTAAGAACTAATTTAGATAAATGTGGTGAATGGACTGGTTATATCAGTCGTGTACAACTAGCTCTTAATACAACGGTTAATAAAACAACTGGATTTTCTCCGTTAAAGGTATTAACAGGTATATCGGGACGGACTCCAGATATTAGTGCATTATTAGCAGAGCTCGAAATTGAGCCACAATTTGACGACGTAGAAGAAATACGGAAGCTTGCCAATGAAGGAGTAGAGTTAAATGCAACTAGAATGAAAATCAGATTTGATCAAAATGAATGCAAACCAACTCAATTAAAAATTGGACAAAAGGTTGTCTATTGTAGTAACCAAAGGCGTAAATCGAAGTTACAGCCGTATTATCGTGGTCCTTATGAAATAGTTGGTGTCCTTCCCAATGATCGATATAAGTTGAAGAAAGAAAACTGCAAAACTTTTATTGTTGCAACAAGGGAGGTCATTCGTCCTTTAAATGACAGTGAAGACAAGAAGGATATTAATAACTAATATAAGGTAAAATTTAAAAAAAAAAAAAAAAAATTCTTCATCCAATAAGATAATCGAATTCATGAACAAGCTTAAGATTGCCTCTGAGTCATAACTTTCAGTTTAGGTGTTGAAGTTTTGAACAAGCTTAAGATTGCCTCTGAGTCATAACTTTCAAGTGATAACGTGTTGATTTGCAAACAAGCTTAAGATTGCCTCTGAGTTGCGATTCAAAAAGTAACATCTGAAATAATGATTCTGTTTACAGCTCTGTATATCTGGTGGTTAATTATACAAGGGGACAGATAACTGCTGTGGAATTTGGAATGATGAATTCGTGGTTTCTGTAAACTGTTTGTTTTTTTTTTTGTGATTTTATATTGATCTTTCTGTAATAAACAAATGATTGTTTTGAAAACAAGAAGTTCGAACTCATCGAGAGCGATGATTTTACAGGATGGCCGTGTTAGAGCAAAAAGAAAAAAATAATAAATACTTGTAAATTCATATTGAAGTACTTTTCAATTAATGTCATAAAGAATATGACGTCAGATCTGTATACCTGAAATGTATAAAAGGGAAAAGTAAAACTGAAAAGTTTGTCATTTTATAAAAATATTTGGTAGTGTACAGAATTGAATAATAATAGGAAAAAAAAAGTTTCTATCATATATATAAAAAAAGAATTATAAAACATTTCTGTAGATCCAATTTAAATTTTCTGTCTATGGAGGCATTTACACGATGTATTTTCAGACATGTCAGTTTTATTCATTATCTTTTGATCATGCTTCCAAACACCAATTGGCTTTTCACGATGTCTTTCGAAACAAGTCTGCTTTCATCTCTAATTGTCTAGTATCCATATACAATGTATATTATACATACAAATAAAAAAACATAAAACTTTATAAAAACAAACATGAAAACTCGTTTCGTGTCTGTTTGGCAACCCCTCTTTCTTCTCTAACCCGATCGTCTACAAACTAAACAAACGTGTCTGTTAGACATGTCTGAAAAGACACCGTGTAAACTCCCTCTATACATGTTTTGTGTTTTGTAGGAAATATTGCAAATTTTAAAAACTATCGATAGTTATCGATGGTTTTTAAAAAACTTTCGCATAGTTTAAGACCACTTACGTTAACATAGTTCTCTTTAATTTTTTGTAAATTCTTTAATTATATTCCGTTTTTCGTCTATTATATCTATATCAAGATCTATTAATTTACTTGGAAATAATAAAATACGTCGAAAGAAACTAATTTTTCATTGTCAATTAACCAAGCATGTCTTATTTTATTTTTAAATTGAGGAAAGTCCTTTACGTTGTATTTAGAATTTACAGTTACTTTTGTATTTGCTGTAATATATTTAAAAAGGCCATATGATGGAGAATTGATACTTGAAAAAATTGGTCTTTATAAATATATAGTACCTGACTTTGATGAGATCAGCAACAAAATGCTTTTGTCGGGAACTATGACCCTATTAAAATCATATAAGCATATAAAATATCTCGGTACACATATAGATAACCGCTTAACGTCAAATTGCCATTAAGAGGCAAAGTTAACCCTTATTGGAACAAATTCTATTCTAAGCATCGATTGCAAACTTCTACTTTACAACACTATCTTAAAGCTAATCTGGTACTCAGTTATGGGGCACTGACTCAGCCTCTTATATCGAAAAACTTCAAAGGCACCAAAATAAACCTCTTTGAGTAATCACATCCGCCCCCAGGTATGTTAAAAACTCTAATAGTCACAAGGATTTTAATGTGCCATTAGTAAAAACTAAAATCTCGAAATATGCAGTATGACATTTAAAAAGGCTTGAATTGCACCCAAGTCTATTAGCTCTAAATATAAAATATGATGGCGGCCACACTCGCTTAAGAAGGAGAGATACTGTAGAACTAATCCGGTTAGAAGAGCGCTAAACACCTTCATATGTCAACAGCTGTAGATGGCGCAACTTAATTACAAAAATTCTTTTTGTATTTAACGTTATTAAATAAAATCATCTATTCATTTCCGGATAACAATGACATATATTAAAAAATTCTGCGATAAAATAGTTTGTGGGTCACTTTGACCCAAAGGAATTATGACGGTTAATTTCCAAAAAAAAATGGTTTTACTCTCCTCTTTATTAAAGAAATAAATCCACATATCTTGCTAAACATTTACTATTTTCACAAATTTATTTCATATAAATTCTAAAACTGCAAATATCTGACTTTGACCTCGATGCGCGTCCAAAAAACGTTGTCCGATTTGGCTCAAATTTTCGGGACAGAACTTTTAGACCTAATGTTAGAATATTCCTTAAAACTTTTAAAATCCAATAAAAATTTTTTTGCATACAATCGATTATAACCCTAATGAACATTAGTGTGTCCTGATAAGTTAATTCTTGGTTTTTAGTAACGCAAGACCTCTCAAAATTTGCATAATTGATCGTTGATTACAAAAACAGTGTTGAAGTATTGAACATTTTTCGTTTTCTGTAGTGCGGACAGACAGACGGACATGGAGTCCGTTATTAAAAAGACACTTTTAGAAGAATTTCAATCTAAATAAAGTAAATATTTTCAAATCGGTTCATAAATACGCTCAGGGAAAACCCATAAAAAATACAAACTAATTGTAACATTGGCTCGACCCGCGGGTGTTTTTTGATTAACCAAATTCGATTTTATACATAATGAGTTCTAGCCCAGTAAAAAATGTGCTCCAAAGGGAGCAGGTTTTTTGTATGAATTCATACCTCATATCGCTTTAAACCTGCTGATGGGATGCCTGATGTTTGTATAGGGTGTTCCCGGTGTGGAGGACTATTTTGTGCTGATAATAAGCGCTTCTTTTAACATAAAAAACATGCAAACAAAGCACTCCTTAGGTGCTTTTTTAAGGGCTAACTATATTAACATATTCATTAATGTTTTGCTTTTACTTGTTTAAATGCTTTTACAAATCATTTTCGTAAACTTATATTTTTTTTTGCTTAAAAACTTTCTTCGTTGTCAGCACTAAAAAAGCAGCTTTTTTGTATATTTTTTTCGTTATCATTTACTGCTGTAAGAGCTCTCTTATTGAAGCGCTCGATTATGCGCCTTTTCCTTTAAGTGCTTCAAAAAACACAAATTTTTTTTACTGGGAGGCTTCTTATGCTCTATTAGGATCATATAAAGAACTTGACGATCGGCAGCTATCAACTCTAAGAGATGTAATTAAATTTATTTTATTTGACAAGAACGATCTGAAATTGAAGTATAATGGAATCCAATTAAGATGTACATATATGCAATAGCTTTTGAACATATCAACAATATTTGGACCAAAGTTAAAATTCCAATCGCAACTAAGGATCGCAACTTGAAAATGTACCCAGAAACCGACGTTGTAGCTTGTTAAAGCTTAAGAAAGAATTTTTTGTTAAAGAAATGGCAGAAAAATGAGTATAAACGGCCTCGATAAAAGACGACAGAGATACATTAAAGAGTTTCACCAAAACGATTCTGTCCCAGCAAATTGTGATGCAGATTAAGTATTTGATCAGGTACCAGGGATATAACGTACAAACATGCATCGAATGTTAATACATTACGGTGCCCAACAGTTGCTAAGATCTGTGATAGATAAAGTTTTTTAATGCAATCGGCAACTGCTCGTGCTTCCGCGGCTGTGAGTGGCGTCGGGTTGATTTCTACCAATGACTTATGTCTATAATTGAATAATACTAAATCCACAGAGCTGTAACATAAAATTTCAAAAAATATTGGAAGTAAAAAATAATACCTCAAAGAGCAATTATTTTGATGGACGGAAAGACAAAACTCTGATTAATGAGAAAAACTGTTTTAGAAGAGCACATCTGAATTTCAACAGAACCTGGATCAATTTATGTGGGACGTACCATGCCAAGCCGTGGGACTGACAAGGTAATATTTTCTTCGATCATAGCTTTATTGGAGTTTAAATAACGTGAATTGGGTTGGATGTGTCGGAACTGCAACTTACAGAGAAATTTTGTTTGATATTAATTTGAAGACAGAAAAAAAAATACTGCAGATACAGTATCTCAGACAACATTCTGAGAATTCTTTTTCTTCTTTTTCGGCATAGTAACTTTTTTTGAAGTTGATGGCGCAACATCAAGAATGAACTCTGCAGCTTGAATTGTTCTTTTAAGCCAAAAACCATTATCATGCATGAATCTGTCCTTAACTTGTCGAAATTTATCCCATCTCACTTCAAAATCGTAGCATAGCTTTAGTAAATGTGCTTTTAACTTCTGACAGTCCACATCGCTCCTTAATTGCAGCATATCTCAAAAAATCTAAAATTTTAAGTTACTTAAGCAAAATTGTCTTTTTATACCTTCTTTATATAGTAGAAAAAATCAGTGTTGTATCTGAAACTGAACTGAAGTTATAGCAGAATATATTATTAAGTCTGTATTTAAAGGTACTCCCGGAAAACAGTTTAGTACGCGTAAAATCGTTTTTATTATAGTCTATAGTGCTATGCGATGAAGCTTTTGATTTTTACGAAAAAGCAAAATGTTATACCCCTCGTATACATATTATATAATTTTTCTTTTTTTCTATTTTTTTTAAATTGCAGTAATTACAAAAGTTTTCTAAAACAAACGTTCAAATCAAAACAAAAAACTTTAAAACGAGACTTTTTTCAGTTATTCTCTATTTTGTAACATTGATGAGCATCAGGGCATTTGCCGTAAAGACAAGTATGGTTTTAATACACATACACAATATATGTATATATGTACATGTGTACATAGTTTACATACTCGAATGTATGTACATATGTAAATATATATGTGGGTATGTCATATGTATGTAGAGAATCTTCATAAAAGTTACTCCTTTGAGCTCATATGTATTTAGATATGTATGTATGTATGTGTGTACGTACATTACTGTGGTCCAAAGAACAGTTTTTGCTCGCTATTTTTTAACGTAACTTGCAATCTCATTATTAAAATCTTGGCCAAATGTAAAGCTTAAACGATGAGGAGATTTGAAGCAGAAAACCTTAGAAGAAATCGTTAATATTACGCAACTGTGATTTCTATGATATATGCATGTATAAATGTAGTATATAGTAGCTTGATTCTTGCTATACTAGTCCCGCGAAGCTCTACGCTTGTCTGCAGGAGAGAAACCAAAGTCTCTGGCGGGAATCGAAGCCGCAACACCGGCGCTGAAAGTACCAACTAGCCTACCGGGCACCCCAATCAATAATTAATGAACACGTATTTATTTTCTAGAATTTTTGCACAATTCCCCGGTTCTATGAGGTTGTTAAAATTTAGGCGAATTATTAGAAAATATCTCGGCACGTTAAAATTCACCTCACAAAATGTGATTTTGAGCCACCCTAATGTACATAAGTTGATTGTGTACATATGGAATTGTCTTTAGTTTAATTTTAGTTTGTTTTCCATAAAAGTATGGGTTATTTTATCTTCAGGCTGTAAGTGTACTCGTTTATCATTAGTGTACATGCACACACATGCGTTTATATATACATATGTATGTGTTTCTTAACGTGTATGTACTACTTAATCTTGTGTAGAATGTACTTCTTCATTTTGTGTAGAATACAGTTAGGAACAACTGTGCCTTAAGCACTTTTTGGTATTTTAATGAAAAGTTATATTCTGGAAATTAGAAAACTATTTCCACGCTCCTTATCCACCTTTTTTTTTAGCAATACTGTCAATAGTATGTACAGACGTTTGTATGTACATAAATACATATGTACCAGTATTAGTGTTGTTTTAGTGGTTATATCTTTTCCGTTCAATATTTTAAGCTATTCTTATGTGTTCTTGTCTTCTGTGAGAGAGTTGTGTTATGCATGAGTGGATAGTGATATATGTTGAAGGCTGGGTGTTTGTTTGTTATAAAAATTTTTTTATTGTCGTATTCTTTTAAAATGTATGTACGAGGATTACAAAAAATATTTCTTAGTTTATGATATGTATCACAATGGGGACTTAAACGATCTTAATGAAGAGGGTTCAATATTTCCTTTTTTTAATTTCCCGGGTTCGTAAAATTAAGCAGACATTTTACTTATTATGAGGCACAAAATTATTGCACTAGGAAACATAGTAAATTTAAGCCAATCGCGATATTCAGGCAAATCTGGTGAATTATCTGTTAAGTACTTTAAGCTGATTGTCTTCAAAATCAGTTTAACGTTTTCATGGTAAATGCAAACGCATACTGTGTGAGTTCCGCTGCTTCCTCAGAAAACGCAATGGTATCAGTTGGGTAAATTTTGTGAAGCCAATTTTGACATCATCGTGTTCAGATTAAGAACGATTCTCTTCTGCTTTTAAACTTTCTTACCATCGATTCGAACAGACACCAAATCGTACATCCCTGGCATCAGGCGACACATAAAAGCTCGCTGATAAAACTGAGTAACTAGAGCTTCAGCTTCGCACTTCAACGTTTCCCTTCTTTTTGTTTTGGGAGTGTGGTAACTCTAAACGGCAACGGTCAGGGGAGGACTCCCTTCCTGATACGCAATGGTCCAAGTATACGCCTTAACGGCCGCAGACCAGGTCGTACAAAGATGAGGCTAAAGACCACCTCATTTGGGCGATCATTGACCAAAACGCCAGTGACGGCACCATTTCATCCAAGAACTGGAAACAAGTAAGACGTTCCTGAATGTCTTAAGGGGTAACCCTGGACAACCTGGAAAGTTTGGCAGGGCGCTATGATCGAGACAATACATCTCGCTGATGTTCCACAAAGGCCCAGATCTATTGCCAAGATCCCGGCTGAGCCATCCGACCCCAAGGAGGTCCTGGAAATTATTTAGCTCAGTAACCCCAAGCTATCCACACAAGACTGGAAAGTAGTAAGGGTTTCTGATGCTGTTGAGGAATCCAGGAAGGTCACCTTGATAGTAAACAGTGATTCGCTGCCGTCGCTTCGGAAGATACAGGGGAAGACTTTCTATGGTTTTGGAACTATCTTCCTCCGAGTCTACAAAAGTGACGACAAAGAGAAGTCTCAAGCTCCGGTGACTACGGCAACAATCACGGGAAGTATGGAGGACAATCCTGCCACTTCATCTGCCAACAAAGACACTCAATCGGTCACTGGACTTGTGGATGACTTACTTGGTAAGATCGAAGTAGCAGGCGATGAGTACATCCTTCTGGAATCAGACGACGACCCAGAGGATGTCAACGTCACAGTCGTCCATAGCGATGAGCTGTGATGAAGGTTACACAAATCAACCTTGACCACTCTATAGCGGTGTCAGCTACCCTTCTCCTCCGATAAGCTTCAGGCGCGGAGGTGCGTATATGCAAATAACCATTGTTGTATATGGACAGGGTATGCGGATATAGTACTCTGTACGCAGCCGATCAAAGTAAGACCAGATCTTGTGGTCTTACACAAGGTCATTGTATGACGAGTGTCTTAAATGAGGCAACAAACAAGTCCTGTGAAAGAATCGAGCACATATGGTGGAATGCAGAAATTGCTCTTTAATGAGGCAAAACGTAATGGTATTGGAGCTATTACAAGTCTGCAGTGAATGGATTTAAGAATCTTATCAGGAGGGCCAAGAGACAGTCATGGAAGGAATTCTGCAGCAACGTGGAGAGCTAATCGGAGACAAGTAGGCTATCTAAGATTTTCCACTAGACCAGCTATTCCATTGTATATACAGAAGATAGATGGATCCTGGATCCACACACACTTACCAGAATGAACTGATTATGTGCAGAGGGAATAAACATTTAGCGACGCTCGGTATATTTATAATAACTCGCCATCGTGTGGAATGGGCAGTCAAAAGCTTCCCTCCCTTTAAATCTCCAAGACCGGATGGGTTTACCCCAGCGGATCTTCCAAAGAATCTGGAGATATTGCTGCCACGGCTCCTGGAGGGGCCGAAGCCTCTAACATGTCCCAAAAATTTGGGCAACCTATCAGATTATCTGGAGAGGATTTTGGATATTCAAATAAGATCATCGTTGGGCCATAACTCCTTGTCGGTGGCTCAACACGCCTATACGAAGGGAAGGTCCACTGAAACTGCACTTCCCTCATTGGTGGGCCACAGAGAAATACCCCTGCACTACAAGGAATTTGCTTTAGTTGCATTCCTGGATGTTGATGGCGCTTTCAACAACGTTAAGCCTGAATCGGTTATTAACGCTTCGAGACTTTTGGAGATCGAACCAGCGATCATATAATTTGACGGCAGTATCTTCACTTCAGGTGAATCAAATCTAACTTGGGTGCCTCAAATATTTTCAAGGTTGCGACTAGGGGCACCCCGCGAGGGGTTGTACTGTCACCATTACCTTGGAATCTGAATATCAATACCCTACTCAGAGCCATGGAAAGGACGTGCTGCAGGACGACGTTGCAGTTGTGGCTATAGTCTGAACTTATGGATTCCGCACTGGATGTCCTAACAAAGTGGTGTCAGTGATGTGGACTGGATGCTAATCCTGCCAAAGCAAAACTGGTACTCTTAACAAAGGCATACAAGATTCCCAAATTTGATACCTCAAAAATAAATGGGGTCTTACTGAAACTGTCCGACAATGTCAAATATCGTGGGCTAGTATTGAACTAAAAGCTGAACACCATTTCCAGGACTACTAAGGCGGCAACTACATTATATTGTTGCAAAAGGGCCATTGGACTAAACTGGGGAATCAACCCGAGAATGTATTCTGGCTATAAGACTGTGTCACTAAACCCTTCTATTCTACGGGGCAGCTGTTTGGTGGCCAGCGCTCAAGGTGAAGTGTCATCAAACTAAGTTTGAACGTATAATGAGAATGGTGACAATAACGGTAACAGGTGTCATTAGAACAACCCCCTCTAAGGCATTGTTTACGATCTTGGACTGGTTTCCACCAGACATCTTGGCGAAAAGGTTAGCTGAGAACACGGCGGACAGATTAAGGGCCACAAGATCATGGAGGAAAATCCTTTTTTAGATAAATTGGCACTGGGACGTTGATTATGTCACACATGAGCCAATCTTTGATCCTGGCTTCACCACAAGCATTTTGGATAGCGTGGTTAAATATGAGGACCTAAGAATTCCCGCGAATGCGATTCAGATATTCACTGACGGCTCTAAGACACTGTATGGTGATGGTTCTGGCATATAATCCGAGCACCTAACCTGGAGTTTTCCTATAAGGCTGCCGGATCACTGCAGTATCATTCAGGCCGAAATAATAGCCATTTACATTGCCGCGAGTCACGGTAATTATGTGATTACCCTGAAATATTTGGCAGGGATAATCACATTATTACCGATAGCAAGGCGGCCATAAGATCCCTGGCCGCTTACCCTTAAGCGGGTCCCGGACACAGGAACATACATGGAAACTGTATGGCGGACTCGTTAGCGCATGCAGGCACCACGATGAATCAAAACGATTCAACATATGATATATGTAGGTGTTTCACTCCCAAGGAGTAAGCAACTTATTTCACACGAGTTTCATATTATTGCCGGTCAGAGATGGCTCGATGAAACCACCTGTGGGGAAACCACGAAAATTTGGCCCATCATAGATAAAAAAGGACCAGGCGGGCATGAAAGCTGTCCAGACATCAGCTCAGGAACCTTTTTGCGGCTATAGCTGGCCACTGGCCTATTGAAAGGCACGTCCAAAGGATTGGGCTCCCTTACAATGACCTATATAGAAGTTGCGGTGACGAGGGTGAGGAAGAGTCAACGAAACATCTTCTATGCCATTTTCCATCTTTCGGATATCTTAGACTTCAACTGTTTGGTCGAAGAACGCTTGTAGACCAGACATGTCTCTCTTATATTGATTTTAACAGAATCCACTCCTTTATTCAATCGACTGTGTGGCTGAGTGAGAATATTAGCAGTCTGGTAACATAGGACCCTTGGGAGACGGTGTGACATGGTAACACAATATGAACTATTCAATGAACTCACGTGAGCTATGCCTGAGTACAGCTGCCAATGGAACCTAACCTAAACTAACGTGGGAAGCCCAAACTCAGAAGCTAATTCTTTTGCAATTCTTATATTTCACAAAAATTAAAAGGTTGTTATAATTACAATGCTTCGAGCATACATGGGCATACTGCAATAAATAAATACTACAATAAAATTTTTAAATTTACTGCTTTCTGGAAATTTGTACAAGTTACTGCAATTTTTTTCATCTACCAGTAAAATTGTATTGTTTTTTTTAGCCCATTCGCCTTGGCTTACTTTGTTTTTGACTATTTTACAATTGACATAATTTTTTTATATTTTTGATTTTAAATATTCGAATACGTTGCAGTTATTTTTGTTTTATTCTCTTTTAATTCAATTATTTTATAAAAATATAATAACACAGCATTATACATATCATTATAAAGAAATATTCTTTCATTATTGAAAAGTACAAATAAAATAATCAAACAAATATATACTTCTATGTGTTCTTGATTTAACACGGCCTTTAGGCGCCAAAATTAAATCTTGTATGTATCTCATGCTTTGATTTACGCGATATGTTAAATTTCTGGCCCCATAAACGGAATTTGTACCAGTCCTGAACTTTTTTTTCGCGAATTTGAATTACACTTGCTTTTTCGGTCCTAGCTGACCGCTTAAGTCGAGGGTTACCTGTTTCTACAAAATTACAATATTTACATGGACAGACAACCAGACGGACGGACATGGTAAATAGCTTTAATAATTGTTTCTGTGTTGATCGGAATACTACAAGATGAGTTTAGATTTCTATGTGTTACACACATCAAAACAAACGTATTTAATTTAATTGCTTTTCCTTAGGTTTTTGCTTATATATACACTTTTACAGTTTGGAATACCATAAATCTTTAATGGCAACCTGCTTTGGCTTACAATTAAAGAGTGAAAATTTATTATAAATGGTGAAATTGTAGCAAAGCGTTGGATATACAGATATATATTTAAAAAACATAAGCCATATTTAACCAGTATTTCTAACTTTTTCTTTTTATTCGCTGCGAAAGCACTTGTAGGCATCTAAAATAATAGAACTTGCATCACAATATGGTTAAAAAATGTGAAACGTGTGCTATAAACTTAAAAAATGCTGCAAAAATTCACTTTTGGCTTAATTATGCAAACAAATGATGCTAAGGGTAAAATATGTAAATACATATATGCACTAACAAAGCGATGCCAAAATTCCTTATATGTTCTAAAGCGGGTAAATATATTGTTCCCGCCTTCATTGGATCAAAAGGAAAAACAATTGCATATTTGCGATTTCCCTGTACATAACTTATTATAATAATAACATAACATTTGTGCTATCAAGTCATATCGTCATAATGTCCTAAATAATATTTTACTATTGTTTCAAAAATATATTGTTGTGTTTCAAACAAAATAAAAATGTTAATGCTGTGTCATTCGAAATTTGTTTAAATGTTTTTAGAAGAAAACTGTGAGTTTTCTCGCATTTTTATTTCTTATGAATTTTTAAACAAAAAATGTCTTTTTAAAAAAATTTTATTTATTTTCAAAACTTTAACGATATCTCTAAATCAACTGGGCAAATTTAAAAACAATGTAAGCACGGCTTAAAAATAATTTTGTTGCCGAGTTTTCGGATCATTTTGAAGATAACGGTATATCTCGAAAAGTCGAGCTGATAGAGAAAAATGGAGATTAGATTTGAAATCAGCGACCTCAAATTAGTAAAAATTTGCTATAGAGTTCCAGGTCGCAAAATGACTGTTCCTCAGTTTTATAAATGTGAACGTTTGTATGTGTGGATATTTGGAAGTTTGTTAGTTTGTGGCTCAATTACGCGAAAACAGCTCAATGTATTTGTGCGAAATTTGGTAGACATATAGCATATGGCCCAGATTCAAATAAAGGGTACTCTTTAACAAGTAAATCAGGAAAAATTGTAACTTGGGTTCTTTTCCCTTTTCGATACTTTTGGTCTGCAGATTGAATATTTTTTTTTTTTTTTTTTTTTTTTTTTTTTTTTAATTACCTATGCTAATCCCGCGAAGCTATACGCTTGTCTGCAGGAGACCAGAGTCTCTGGCGGGAATCGAACCCGCAACCCCGGCGCTGATAGACTAGCTCACTACCAGCTAGCCTACCGGGGCACCCGAAGAATAATATAAAAGTTAAAAAAAAAATGTTACTCTTGGTACTTGTATTTAAAAATTTTTTTTAGTATAATAAGGGTCAAAAAGGACAATTTTTAAAGGATGTTGATACAATTTAAAAATTCTCAATTCCATCCCTGCTACATAATGATTTTTGCTAGGAACAGAACTAAGACGAACGACGAATTTTTGGCCGCGCATAGTTGTATATGAAAATGTACAGAATAATATGGTCGGCCGAAATTCGTCATATGCGGCGACTTTGCAATAGAATTTAATTATATTTCATACACCGGCGAACGACGAACGAATCAGTACCAGATGACCCTGTTTCGTTTTAATTTACAAGTATTTAGTAAATAAAGTTACTTTTTACTTTAATAATTATTTTTTTTTTATTGTATAACATTTAAAATAAATATAAAAAGTGTTTTGATATAGAAAAAGTTTATAGTTGTGTTTTTGATTATGTTTTAATTTTTACCCAATATTTTTTTAATATTACCTGCGTTCGAGAACACAAAAGTTCTTACATTTTTGTACTGAACTTTACTGCATTTTACTAAATTGAGTTCGCGTACACAAAATACAGTAAATGAGAACACAAATTGAGAGCGTAAAGTGACAGTTCTTGACGGAGTACTTACAAATTTTTACTGCAGAAATTTTTGCAGTAAAATTTAGTAAAACAAAAAAACATACATATGTTTCAAAAGGTAAACAAACAAAAGTAGCAAACAAAAGGCATACAAATTGTAAAAAAATTGCTTAAAAAAAGAAAAGTTGAAATAAAACTAAAATAAACACAAAAAATTAATAAATATTAATTAATTAAACTTGCTTGTGAAGAATTTATATGGCTAAATACCAACTTTTGTAACTTTGTTTTGTTATGTTAATTTTTTGGAGTTGTAAAAGTGTCAAGTACTCGGTTACTTAGAACAGCCTTTGTTTTTAAAGTTATCAATAGTGAAAAAGTATTAGTGTACTATTGATCAAATTTAGCCGGGCACAAATTAGCAAATTCAAATAAAAAACAAACAAATATGAAAGATTGCATAAAGTAAATTGTTCGTATTTTCCAAAAATATTCGTGTTATAAAAAGTATTTAATCGAGTACCGATAAGAAAACGAGTTAGGTAGTCAAAAGTGTAAAAATTTTTCAACATTTCAATTATTTGCCATCAGCTGTTGCATTTATTTTACGAATTTTCACAAATTTTAGCGTTCGCGTACTTCTCTGGACGACAGCTTTTTGTGAAAGAAAATTTTTCAGTTTACTCATTTACTGCATTTTACTGTAAAAGTACTCAAACGCACCTATTGTCACACTATTTCTCTCTCTCTCTTTGCAGAAACAGCAATCAACATTCTCAATTATAAAGGCTCTATTTATTCTTCGGTATTGTGCAAGGCGAATTTAAAAAGGCAACTCTACAACTATAAAAAGACTCATGTATTTTGTTTTTGCAATTTTATTGCTTGTTGTCAAAAACAGCTGACCAAGGCAGACATTTTTCTCAGAAATTTTTTCGGTTACTTTGGCGCAAAACATAAACAAAAGACTTCTTTGACGTTTGGGAATTATATTTTGAATTTCCCGTATACACAGCTGATGAACGGCTGACGAGTTGCACTTACCTTTTTAAATTCGCCTGGCTATTGTGCTTCATACGATAAATTTACTCAGCGAAATTTTACTGAAAAATTCGTCGTGTTGGGCGAAATTATTCGTTATTCCCCGTTGTGTTCCTAGCATTTCATGAAATATAACTTTTATGAAAAAAGAGCACAAAAAGGGCATTTTTTCGTGCACTTTAATGCTTTTAGAGCATATATTATAAAAAAGAGCACACGTACTCTTTAAAAGAGCACGTCCGACATCCCTAAGCCACTGATAAGATTTATGGTACAATCGAAAGTTTATTGGTACACTAATACACTTCATCCTTTTTTTGGTACAATTTAAAAGACAATACTCAAGAAGTTTATCATTTCTTTTAAGTGGATTAATTCACTTTTCTTTGCAGTAATAACATTTCTAATTACATGTCTTCAGCCCTGACCAGAACTACCAAAAATTGCATTATTATTTATTTATGTTTATGAGTTTATATTATATCGCTCATTTCGTGCAAGACCGTCACAACTCAAAATTTGGCATTTTCGAGTTAGTAATGCAGAAATGTTCTTCTCTTTAATCTCTACAAATTGATCCAAGAACGGAGAGAATTATCGAAAAAATAACGGTAATACAGATGCTTGTGACGCTATGACCTCTCGTAACAAACTTGAGCAATAAACATCAACAAGGTCACATTTCAGTTTGTGTTTGGCATTCCTCTTGTACATGTGGTTTTCTTTGTAGCAAAAAAGAAACATTTCATTTTATAACTGTATTTTAGTGAAAGAGAAGGTAAAAAATAATAGGTTGGAATCTTAAAAAGGCTCTCCTGTAAAGTTTCAAATTTTGAGTTGTGACGGTCTTGCACGAAATGAGCGATATATACTCGTATCCCTGAGAGATTTGGAGATAAATCGCCACTTTTGTCGATTGTTTTGGTAACACTGTCAACGAAGCGTCTACACTTCTGTCTGCCTTTGACAGAAAATAATCGGCCATATTCCCGTTGGCGTTGTCGTCCTTATTGTTGTTTCTATGTCGTTGTCGTTTTTATCGTCGCTTCGTTTTTAAGTTGGCATTCTTGAATTATATCGAAACGAAGACAAGGAGTTATCGAAAACAGATAAAAAATTTGGCCAAATTTTACTTTATTATTGTTTATATTTTCGCAAATTTTTGAAAGTTTTTTCCTTCAATTTAAAAATTTTATTTGACAAAACAAAAAAATGTCGAGCACTGAATTTTGTTTTTCAAGTTCAAGTGAAGATGAAGAAATAATTAATATGAATACACATCGAAGGATGTTGCGACAGCAAGTTGACATCTTCTCAATTCCTGATTCTGTGTACGAAAATTTATTTTAATTGCAACATTTTTATATATAAATATACGTAATTATGTATATTTTCAGGTTTGTGGATACATTTAGGCTCAACAAAATTGACTTCAAATATGTGTTGGAAGAAATCCTTCCAAAACTTAAATGCAATATGCGTATGTCAGCAATAACATCAATAATAAAATTGGCAACCGCTTTAAGATTCTTTGCACAATGGTCATATCAGCTAAGCGTTGAAAATTACTTCACCTTATCGCAAGCTCAACCTACGGTTAGTAAAATTTTGTCTGAAGTTTTGGATGCGATGAGTACCACGATTTGTAAAACTTGGCTGAAATTTGAAATGTCGGATGTTGAAATAACAGAATGCAAGAGATTTTTTTATGAGCGAACTGGTTTTCCTGGAATCATAGGCTGTGTAGACGGGACGCACTGTAGCATATAACATGAAAGAAAGTTCCTTCATTGAAATGCCTTTAAGTTCTTGCATGCATTTAATTTTTTTTCCGGCTCCGGCTCGTCGCTAATAGGCGGGGTATAAGAACTTATTGAAAGATGTAATGGGACCACATAGTAATATATATTTTAATTGCATGCATTAAGAAGACTGAACAATAAAAAAATGAAGCTAGCGGGGAAACCATTAATAGCATGGCCACAAAAAAAGAAAAAAATAATGGTTAAAATTAATACATACTGCATCTATGGTGAATGTTGCCAGTAGGTGCTAATCTGCAACATAAGCCCTCCCAGCCTTGGTCATCTACTCGATTTCCTACAAGCTATTCTGTCTTTAGATGATCCCTTAATAATATTTTCACCACATAACTCTACCTTGCCTTAAGAATCAAAACGATAAGATTTTAGAAACTCATTTTATTTAAATTTTATTTCAAAAGATTAAAAAAATGAACAAAAAAAAAAATCATTAAAACTAACTTAATTTGAAATTCAAAGAAAATCTTTAGATAACATTAGTTGGAAAAAAAACTTAGAAAGGTAAATATTTCTATACGTAAACATATTATAATAGAATTTCGTATATAATAAATTCACAAAAAAAATAAACAAAAACAAATTAATTCAAAGCATTTTAATTAAAAAGTAAAATTCTCTTCACACCCTGTACAAGATAATTATATTGAAAAGAGATATCAAAACGAAATCGAAATTAGGTCAGTTTGTTGAAGGTCAGTTAGGACGAATATAAGGAAATAATGGAATAAGAAAACACGGACGGACAGAACCTGTCTTAATTAGGACAATAAAGGAGTATATTTAATTATGACTTAAAATATACTTAAAATTTCCACATTTAATTAAGAATTTACCTTATATCTTTAATTGATAAAAATATCTTTTTTTTTTTTGTTTTTATTATTCTGATTAAGATTAAATATATATCTCACTACTAATGTTGCCGTTTTTTTTCATATTATCCTATTTTCTTTTGTTTTATCTTTTTTTTTTTTTTTAATATATTTTTTCTCTCAATTTTCTCACCTTTTAACTATATAATATTTTTCACATCAAATACAAATCTTATAATTTAATCATATGGATATTTTGACATTCTAGAAATTTTCACTACTTTTCATTTTATTTAATTCTTTTTTATTTTTATTTTTTGTTATTTAAACAACAATAATTTTATTTCACACTTTACATTCGCATTTTTTTTATTTAAACTAATTATTGTCTTTCTTTTACTAAGTAGTGAAAACAACTCAAAGCAAATGTAAAATAAAGTAGTTTGTAACTTACAGTGGTCTAGTTTATTCCATCGATGAATGGCCATTCAGCAATGCTTCCTCTATGGGCTGGAGAAAAACAATTATAAAATTTATGATTGATGTGATCGATTATCCGAATATAAGTTCTCTTTTTTTTCCCAAATAACATAAAAAAAATCAGCAACATGTATCACGAGACGTTATCAACATTTGCCTGCCTTTTTAAAAAAAAAGTTAGATAATAAAAAAAATGTTTTGTTTTATGCCCCTTTTCTAATTCTATATACTCCTTAAAGATAGTCCATGTAAGGGTGTCCAAGTAGGTTAATATTTCCTTTTTTTCTGGTAGTGGTTAGATGAGAATTTTTTTTTCTGGCAACAAATTATATTTCCAAGCCGTTCAAGTAGAGGATGTATGATTAAATATATTGACGAATCACTTATGCCACAGGAATGTTTTTTTTTTCTGTAAAATTCTTGAAATACCAATATGTGAACGTCTCATGCAAGTTAAATAGTAGCACAATCAAAACTTTAGTTGCTGGTGGTGGTGGAATTTTCCATGAAGAATTAACAATTTGGATTTTGTACCTGGCACCACTTAAAACGCCAGATGGACAGGTGCAGTAAAACTTTTGTGGACAATTAATCCTGATTTAATTGGAAATTTGTTTTCCTTTAAGGCTCACAAAATAAATTTTAATAAATGTTATCGTTTAAAATTTGTTTTAAAGGATTTTAACGATTTTTAATGCGATACTTTGCCGCTTGATCAACCTTTCTAAGTTGTCAGGTTAAAAAAAAAATCAAAAAGAGACCCACGTTTTTGCCAAAACCTGCTTTTATACCAAGGCTCTAGCATTGCGTAGATTGCTTAATAAAAATAGGCGCGATATTTAGTTTGTAAAAAAAAGTAACTAGTAAATATCATATGCTAAAATTTAAGTATTTTTCGCGAGTGGAGAGAATTGCTTTGATAAACAGTGGAACTTCGATAAAAACAACGTTTGAACTATAAGCGTAATTTATGGTTTTTAGGATATTTATGCCTGGGATTTAATATAATCTTCGATTTGACTAGAATTTATTAAGATTTTACGCCGTTTTGAAAAATTGCTTTATTTTTGTATATATAAAAAAAAATTACTGGATGTTATATGAACGTTTTTTTTTTCTTTTTTCTGCCAGCACTTTACAGCACCTTAAAATGGCAGGACCTAACGAGAGTTCTCAACATTTATATTACAATTAGCATTTAACCCGCTACTTCGTTAGCGCCCCTGTTTCTTATGTGGACATATTTTTACGCCAAAGTTTATGTTTCTAGGTTTAAACCCGCTACTTTGTAAAGGGGCGATTTGTACCTCTAAACGTTCGTATTTCGAAAATTTTTATTTGTATTTTTTAGATACGCTACGAATGTGATATTTTTTTATTTAAATGTTTATTGGTTTAATAAATAGCCAAAAAGTTTTAAAATACAGGTTTACTCCCCAAAAGGGTCTAATTTCAAAAAAGTACCAGACACCTAACCGCTTATTATTTTAATGAACATCAGGTTAGGGAATTTCCCGTTTTAACCTTTTTTTACCCTCTAACCATAAAAATTTCAAAAACTCCCATCATAGGTAATCGGTTTCGCGTGAGGCCAACCTCCCGGGCAAATTTCAGCATTTTAGTTCAGGCGTTTAGGTCGTGCAATGATGAATCAGGCAGTAACTTTACAATTTTATATCGTATAGGTAGATGAAGAAAAATGTTTTGAAAAAAAATAACAGAATTAGGTACGATTAAACGTTCGAATTTCGAAACGCATCAAATATGTATTTGTATTTTTTAGATAAGTTACGAATGTGATATATTTTTTATTTTAATGTTTATTGGTTTAAAAGATAGATGGCATAGCAAAAAAGTTTTAAAATACAGGTTTTACTCGTTTACTCCTTATTTCAAAAAAGTGCTAGACACCTGTCCGCTTATTTTTAATGAACAATAATAGGTATTTTTGTATCCCTTTTAGTTTAGCAGATATGAGGTTAGCGAATTTCCGTTTTTACCGCCTTTTTTTCTATTGAACAACAATAAGTATTAAATTTTTTTGTATCTCCTGTAGCTTAGCAGATATGAGGTCAGCGTCCAAATGTCAACTCTTTAGCTTCAGGCGTTTAGGCTGTGCGATAAAAATAAATAAATGAAGAAACAATATCTTGGAAAAAGTAACAAAATTACGTACGATTTTTACCCCTTAAACGTTCGAATTCAGAAAAAGTACAAAATTTTCACTTGGCATTTTTTAGATAAGCTACGAATTTTATATAATTTGTATTTCTATGTGCATTGATTTAAACGGTAGATGGGGGACAAAAAGAACCAACATTCAGGTTTTACACTTTTACTCCCTAAAAGAGCCGAATTTCGAAATAGTACCAGACACCTGTTCTCTTTTTTTATTTAGTGAACAACAATAAAAGCACAAAATAAAGTACAAAAAAGTACCAAAAATTGCCTCTTACAGATGCTCATTCAACGCTTTGCTTGTTTAATTTTATGTTTGTAGCTGCAATACTAACAAAAATTCAATAAGTACCTGTTGGCAAACAATACAGTACGAAAAAGTACCAAAAAACCACTCTTACAAATTCTCATTCACTTGGGAACTTGCTTCAAATAGGACCAGATAAAGACCAAAAGGTACCCAGAAGCCCCTCTTACAGATTTACTCAGGAGCATGCATGTTTAATTTTATGTCCATAGGTCCAATATTAACGAAAATTAAAAAAAGTACCAGTTAAATAACGAAAAAGTACTAAAAAGATCCCTCTAACGAATTCTCATTGACTCAGGACCTTGCATGTTTTATTTTATGTTTCTAGATCTAATAAAGATCAAAAAATACCAAAAAGTACCCTCAGAGACATTGCATGTTGAAGTTTATGTTTCTAGGTCCAATAGTAACGATAATTAAAAAAATTGTCAGTTGTGGAACCAAAAACCTAAAGTAAGAAATTAAATTTCCCGTATTTCCCTTTTTTGGTACTTTTTCTCCCCATTGAAGCATACAAAATTTCAATGTTGTAGTAGGAGCCCATCATTTAATACGTATATGTCAATGAATAAAAAAAATGTTTTGTAAAAAAGTATCAAAAATAGTAACGGTTTTTATCCCCTTAACGTCCGAATTTCGAAAAAGTACTAAATTTGTATATGGATTTTTTAGATAAGTTTCAAATGTGATATAACCCTTATTTCTTTGTTTATTAGTTTAAAAGATAGATGGGGTGACAAAAAAGTACCAAAATACAGATTTTACCCGTTTACTCCGTATTTTCCCTTTTTGGTACTTTTTTTTATCCCCATTGAAGCATGAACAAATTCAATATTGTAGTGGAAGCCCATAATTTAATACGTTTATGTCAATAAATAAAAAAAAAATGTTTTATAAAAAAAGTACCAAAAATAGTTACGCCTTTTACCCCTTATACGTCCGAATTTCGAAAAAGTACCACATTCATATTTGGATTTTTTAGATAAGTTTCAAATGTGATATAACCCTTGTTTCTATGTTTATGGGTTTAAAAGATAGATGGGGTGACAAAAAAGTACCAAAATGAAGGTTTTACCCGTTTACTCTGTTAAAGGGCTGAATTTCCAAAAAGTACCAGACACCTGTCCGCTTATTTTTCTAAAGAACAACGAAAAGCATTAAATTTTTTTTGTATCTCTTTTAGTTTTAAAGATATAAGGTTACCGAATTTACCCGTTTTTGCCCTTTTTTACCCCCTAAACATTCGAATTTCCAAAAATCCCGTCTTAGTGTATCGATTTGGGGAGAGACCAAGCAATTTCAAGTTTTTAGCTTCAGGCGTTTAGGCTGTGCGATGATGAATCAGTGAGTCAGTCAGTAACGTTACAATTTTATATATATAGAGATAGGAAATGTTTCTTTAGCATAAATGCAATGATAGTAAGTACAAGCTGTTAATTAAAATACTGGTAAAAATTGAGTTACTAACTTATTTTCTTTATTACATAGTTATATAGGATATATAGATGCCAGACATCCAGGCTCTGCTCATGATTCCTTAATTTGGAACACCAGCCGTGTTAGAAGGTTTCTACGGGAAAAATATGATGCTGGTGAGCGCAGTTCGTGGGTTCTCGGTATGTAATTTCAAATAAAGTTAAATCAGTATTACAGTTAAGTTTTTAGGAGATGCTGGCTACCTGCTCGACCCATTTTTGATGACGCCCTACCGATCAGCGGATGAACATGGTGCAGAAAGTCATTACAACTCGGTGCATCCAAAGGCGAGATATATTATTGAAAGGGTGATAGGATTGCTCAAATCGCGATTTCGATGCCTGTTTGGAGCACGTGAGTTGCACTATGATTCTCTAAATTGATAACTAAATTTTCCGAAGTAGTTTTGGGAGTTTCTTTTTCAATTGGGTACGCTGCAAACTGTACTTCTTCTCCGAATCCTGTACTTCATCACCGACCGGGTTCACTTGTTTATCAAATTCTAATAAATTAGCAACAGCTTCTTTCAATGGAGACAACGGAACCTGCTTATAAACTCCTCCTCATGTTGCTTTAGCGTCAACTTTGTTGTTTACCAGCTTTTTTTTCACTTTGAATTTCAAGTCCTTCCACACCTTTGAATTGTATTAAACAATTTTGTTACCAAAATTTTAATTAATCATTCCTGTTTTATTTATTCTTACTTACTTTGTGCCAACCGTCACCGTCACGAACTGGAGGTCCTAGCGGATTCAATTTCTCTGAAATTTCTCTCCAAAAGCTTTCGAAATTTAATGGGTTTATGCCCTTCCGAAAACCCTTAGCATAAGCAGGTTCTTTTTCCATTTCAGCAACTAAAGTTTCAAACTGCTTTAACGAAGTTATCTTCATTTTTTTTTTCTTTTAATCCCAGTCGTTTTAATTTCGACGCTTAAAATGGCGACGACAAAAAATAAATGTTCTTTTGTCGTTTTTATTTTCGTTTCAAATTAGAGAATGCCGTTTCAATTCCGATAAGTGTCGATAACGCCAACGGTGACTCCTAATTGTCGTTTTTGTGTCTTTTTAAAACGACAACGCCAACGGGAATATGGCCGAATGTTTGCTGCATTTTTATTTTGCATACCCACTAGGGTATTCATTTAATTGGACTTTTGCTTTAATCGGTTAATCGCTCGATTTATTAACCGAGGTTTTGGTTTAATCGGTTAGTTTTGTTATGGTTTTGTTAAAGTTTTTTTTTTTATAAATAGGGTAATTTCAATAAATAAAGATGCATAAATTCTTTATTAATTGTAGTTTATTAGTAAAAAAAAAATAATAACATAACAAACATAACAATTCTTGAACTAAAACGAGCAAACAAAAAAATAGTTCATAAATATGCAATACATATTGTGTTGGAGTAATCAAAAGCAACCCATAATACAGAATATGGGTACGTTCGTAAATGTATAAAAAACTGTGCATCACTGATGCACCGATGCAAAATTTAGTTGCTGATGCACGATGTTGATGCTTTTTTTTTGCACAACAGCTGTGCAAAGTATTAATTTTTGAACACGAGCTAAACTAAAAAAATTTCATAAGCGATCATAAAATTGTACTAAAAATGTTAATTTCATTCTTATTACTTCAACCTTTTTCTATTAAATATTATATTTTTATATATTTTTTAAGCTTTAAGTCAGTTTTTCTAAATAAATAAATTAAAATTTTTTTTATTAATCAATATGTTAATAAATATATATAAATATATAAAAAAGTGACCAAAGGCTTAAAAATAAATATACAAATATAATATTTAATAAAAATGTTATCAACAATAGCGTCGGCAAATTTTATTGAAAATATTGAGCGAAATAATAACAGGTTTCTTAGCAATTACAAGAAAAAAGAAAAATAAAACGATTTCTTTTATGTCAAAAGTAATTGCATCAGAAAATTAACTGATGCAATAGTTGCCAAAATTTGCTGCGGAGTTGCGGCATCACTGTATTTTTTTTTTGACATATGAGATGGATGACCAGTTTTTTACAAGTGATGCTTTTACGAATATTAAAATTTACTAATGCGCAAGTGATGCGCATCAATTGCACAAGCGAAAGTACCCTATCTGATTCCCCGTTCTTTTCCTGGATTTCACTAAACATATAAAATCTTTCATTGTGCCATTAGAGTCCTGTTTTAATTTCTTAGAGATGTTTAGCACTTCTAATTTTTTCGTTTAATTATGTTTAAAGATTGTTGATTCCTTTTCGATCATATGAATGAATCATATGTGAATCCATTTTCAATCGCTCAAGGGATAAATCAGTTCTTAATCTCAAAAGTAATCTTAAAATGTGATTTGTACAAAAGGTTATCACCCAAATGATAGCTGGGTTATTTTAAATAAAGATCATTGAGCACATTCTTTGTTTGCATATATATATATATATTTTCTTAACATATACCTTTTGTATATGAGACGAAACAAGTAATTAAAAACACATAAAAATATTTAATAATACTATAAAAAAATTAAAAATTTTGTTACATCGGTTAATCGACTGAAACTCACCGGTTTAATCGTTAATCGAAAACAGCCAATTTTAAATTAATTGGTCGGTTAATCAGGTATTAATTAATCGTATAACCGATTAAGGGTTAACCGAATGAATACCCTTATACCCACACTATGCAGTTGCGCTGATGTGTGAAACATTAAAAAATATTGGTCCTAAACTTTTAGAATAAAGATCGACTCATCACTTTCTGAGTCGATTTAACGATGTCCCTCTGTCCGACTGGCTGGTTGTATCTCAATGTAACCTCGTGCACAGAGTACAGGTCGTAATATTGAAGCTAATTTGATGAAATTAATGAGAATCGGTCCATAATTTTACATGGCCCCATACAAACTTTTTTCCGGAATAGTGTTTGTGGCTATAAACCATCTTATTATGGTGTATTTGGATTAAATTTGGGCTAAACATATTTTTTGCAATCTAAATTATCTTTCCAAATTTTATTAGAATCTGTGCATATTTGGCGATAGCTTCCATACAAATAATACTTTCGAAAATAGATTTTAATGTCATAACTTCCTTATAAATGATGGTATTGAAGCAAAAAGTGGCGACAATAACTTTTACGATTCTGCTGTTCGGCCCAAAATTAGCCATGACACTTAAAGACAAACAAATCCCATATATTTGAAGACATTCAAATAATAATCCGCACAAATAACTTTACATGAATCTTTACCTCCTAATATAATATTATATACTCTAGAAACTGCTGTGGTGTAGGGTATCAAATGGTCGGGCTCGACTTTCTTACTTGTTTTGTTGAATTAAAAGGTGTTCACTATGTATGGTTTTTTATTTTATATCCAAAATTTGGTACAATTTATATCAATGTGGTACAATTTTGCAATTGAGACGGTACAATTTTAGAACAACTGTCTTCTTACATTTATTATAATATTTATACGAACACTATTCTCTGCGACTAAACTTCACGTTTGCTGATATAAAAATCTTGTTTAAATCAGCATTGCACTATTTTTTTTTTTTTTTTATTTTTTATTTATTTCTTTATTGATGATCTAGCACAACAAGATACATAAATCTTATAAATGACAGTGCTAGTGAGTATAACAAATATAAATAGATACATGATTAATAATTATCAACCTAAAAAGCATTATTAGTTTGTGAATTAAAATCATTCGAAAAATTAATGTCATTATTAATATAATATAAAATTACAAAAAAAGCGCATAGGATAAATTAAGTTATTAAGTTAACATTTCAAATTTAAAAAAAAAAACAATTTTAATTAGCATAATTAGTTTACATATTAAAATTTAACCAAAGTGATTATTTTTTTCATTCATTATTTATTTATTGAATCTTCATATATTAAATATGAACTAACAATAATTAATCAAATCTTATACTAATACTTCATTTTTGTCCTGCCAATGCTAGACGAAAATTTTTTCTCCTCACGGTTTCTGTTCACATATGCAGATGTTTTGCGGTCTTCCCTTCGGATGAGTCCTGCAGTATTTATTCTCCTTAATCTAGAGTGTCCACTGTCATTTAAAATATTTCGAGTCAGTGGATTTGGGTGCGACTCAAGCCTTTTTAAATATTTTGCTGCGTACTTCTTAATAATAGTTTTTACTAATGGCACATTGAGAACCTTGTGAATATTAGAGTTTTTAACATACCAGAGAGCGACTGTGATTATTCGAAGAAGTTTATTTTGGCGCCTTTGAATTTTTTCGATATTTGAGGCCGAGGCAGTGCCCCATAGCTGAATACCGTAGCAACAGATTGGCTTTAATATAGAGTTGTAAAGTAGAAGTTTGCAGTCGAGGCTAAGAACAGAATTTCTTCCAATAAGCCAATAAATTTGAAATGCTTTTAGTTTCATTTTTGTTAGTTTTGCTTCTATATGGCATTTCCATGTCAAACGCCGATCTAGATGAATACCGAGATATTTAACATGCGATTGCTGGGGCACTAATTGATTATTGATTTTAATAGGGGGACATGACTCCCGACGCAAGGTGAATGATATATGTACGCATTTTTGCTCATTGACCTTTATCCTCCATTGTTTTAACCACTTTTCCAGTTCAAATATATGATCCTGCAAGTAACGGGATGCTTCATGACAGTTTTCGTGTACGCTTAAAAAGGCTGTATCATCAGCAAATGTTGAAGTAAGGGTGTGGTTGCTTGTTGGAATGTCTGAGGTATATATAAGGTATAAGAGAGCGCCCATGATGCTTCCCTGAGGGACTCCAGCCTCAATTGGCTGAGGAGAACTTATAAAATCACATTCTTTAATAATAAACCTTCGACCGACTAATTAGCTTTCTAACAGCTTGTGTGTGTTTACTGGTAAGTTTAACTTAAATTTATGTATCTTATGGCGTTTACTATACGATGGGTTTGCTCAATTGTGCTATGTTCTCTTCTAAAGCCGAATTGATGGTTAGGAATACATCTATTTACATTTAAAATTGGGGCTAACTTTGACACTAACAGCTTCTCAAACAGCTTTGATATATTAGACAATAAGCTTATAGGTCTATATGACTCAACTTTTGTAGGATCCTTTCCTGGCTTAGGTAGCATTGTAACTAAGGATACTTTCCATTCTTGTGGGTAGTATTTAAGGCGTAAAATAGCATTAAAAATCAAGAGAATAATTTTCTTTGCTATGCTGGGTAGCTCTAAAGTCATTTTGTTGCTGATCTTATCAAAACCAGGGGCTTTCTTGGGGTTTGAATTATGAATAGCCTTTTCGATTTCTTTTATCTCAAATCTAAGTGGAACAGCAGCTCTACCAGCAACAGGTGGCAACTCGACTGCAATATCGGGAGATGTATGCGGGGTAAATACGTTTTTCAAATGATTAACAAAAAGATTTCCTTTTTCTTCATCATTTCGTGCCCAACTTCCATTTAAGTTTCTTAATGGTGGATTAGTGATAACTGGTCTTTTAAGATTTCTAGCTGCACGCCATAATGAGTAGTCTGATGGAGAAGTTGCATCAAGTTCCTTAAGATATTTTTCCAGGTGATTTAATAGCTCCTTTTTAAACGAGCTTGCGTTGCCTATAAGCTGCGTATTATCTGGGTGTTTGTTCCAAAGACGAGTGGAATAAATAAAAAATTGGCGTTCTGACAAAGGGCTTCGAAATCGTTGTTGAATTATTTTCTTTCCACGACGCGATCTTGCAAATTGAATTCTTCTGAATAGATATGTTGGTTGTTTTTGAATTATTAGTTTGTGTAGCAGTATACGGCATTTAAATTTGAGGAGATTTGTAAAACTCATCTCATATAACCGGTATGAAAACAATGATATGTGTTCGCGGCGTCCTTAAGCATAGATATACCTTGCAATATTATTGTAGGCAACATTTAGTTTTTTGAAGTCTGCGCTATTAGTTAGCGAAAATTTCGCATCCGTATAAAAGAACCGGAATAAGGTAGGTTTTTGCTAACAACATTCGAATATTAAAAGGTGTTGAGAATTTCACTGCCCACAGATTACGTAGCATACCATAAACTCTCCCTACAACAGAGTTAATATGGGTTGACCAAGTGAGTTCGTTATTAAACGTTACTCCCAGATTTTTTGACGAATTTACGAAATCAATTATGTTGTTATTTATCTTAATTTGATATGAATCATCTAATGTTGTTTTATTTTTTGAAAGGAAACGACATTTGAATTTCGAAGGATTTATAAGTAAACCATTAGCATTAGCCCAGATGTTTATGTAATTTAAATCAGTGTTTATGTTGTTCACACATAATTGAATGTCAGCGACATTAGTGCTGCCATAAACTTGTACATCATCTGCATACGTGTGTACTTTGGTGTTAATCGCTACGTCTGGAAAATCGTTTATGTATAAACAAAATAGGAGGGGCCCAAGAATAGATCCCTGTGGAACGCCTCTTTTGACATCAAGTGAGTTTGAAAGTTTACCATTTAAGTGAACGACTTGGGATCTATTAGTAAGGTATGAAGATAGTAAACTGCATGCGGAGTTTGAAAAATAGAACAGTTTTTCAAGTTTCTTTATTAAGATGGGATGGACAACTGCGTCAAACGCTTTGCTATGGTCCAGAAGAATAAGGAACGAAACCATATTTTTATCGAGACTCGACCTGAGATCTTCCACAACGTCTGCAAGTGCTGTGATACAACTTCTTGCTTTCACAAAACCGGATTGTCTATCGCATAGTAGGTTTTTTTGGCTCCAGTATTTATTAATTTGTCTGCACAATATATTTTCCATCACTTTTGATAAAAAAGGAAGAATTGCTATTGGGCGGTAATCATTGTTAGGCTTGGGAGTTGGTATAATTTTAGACACCTTCCATCCTTCTAGAAATACTGATTTTGTTAGAACAGAGTTGAACAGATAGGTTAAGTAAGGCAGTATCTTTGGTATTAACGCTTTAAGAAAAATAGGATTCATATCGTCCATGCCAACTGCATTTGATTTGATGGATAGGAAACTCTCAAGTACATCACACTGATCAACACCGCAAAGGCTAAAAAAATTTTCAATAGACACACTGCAGATGTCATCATAAATGTTTTTGGTCGGTGGTGGGATATTAACATTTACAAACTTGATGTTAAGCGCATTTACATCAACGACCTGGGTACTAGCGAAAGTGCTTTTCTGCCCTATACCAATGTTCCGAATTTCCTTCCATTTAGTTTTGCTGTCAATAGCTGAGCAGAACTTTCTTTGGTAAAAAATTTAGTTTTTATGGGAACACATATCTCAAATACTTTTCTGACATTGTTCTCAATGAAAGTCAATTAATCATTCACATTGTCCAGTGAATTAATATGACTCTAGTGTATGTTATCTATAAGTTGATTTAACAAAGTGTAATCAATATTACAAAAATCACGATAGCTTATAAGAGTGTCCTGACTATTAATACAAAAATCATATGTCAAGAACATAATGTCGTATTTTGCAAAAAACTGGTGCTGACAGCTGATCATAGAAAAGAGCCGTAGATTTGTGGTTGACAAACACTAGATCTATTAAACTGTTTGATGTACTATGAAAGTGTGTTGGATATATAGTGTTAACCGGAAACAGATTCATTATACGCATTGGTTCAATTAGAGGATTATCATCTAATAAATTATTATTAAAGTCACCAATAATGATAATGTCATCATAATGTCATCAGTAATGTTGTCTAAAGTGCTAATAAATGTATCAACATTTACGTGACGGTGTGGCCTATACACACTGCAAGCCAAAATTTTCTTCTTATCTTGACTGGAGACTTCAAGAAATAAATATTCAACGTCACTATTAACTTGCGATCTTAACTTTTCAACACAGTCTATACCATTTCTCACATAAATTGCAACTCCACCTCCTTTTGCTTTTTTCTCAACCCCATTAACAAATTTTCTTCTATCAGATCGAAAAAGTGTGAAGCCAGTAAGATTGTAAACAGAATCACTAATATCCAAAGAAAACCAGGTTTCTGAAACACATATAATGTCAATTCCAGCAAATGCAAACAAATATCGGAATTCCTCAATTTTTTTATCAGACTCTGTGCATTTAAATTCACGACTTTAAGGTCTGCTTTTTGTCGAGAAAGAATCCTGAGCATGTTATAAACACTGTCTTTGAAACGATTATTACTATTGACTAACAAAAGTTACAAAACTATAAGCAACGCGTACAACTATATATAGATTACAATTTTCAAACATTCTTGAAAGACTTAAGGAGCTGTAAAAGTTAATAAAAATTGTAAAAGTTATTTTTAATAAAAACGATAAAAAAAAGAACAAAACAAACACAAATTTAATAGATGATTTGCAATTTAAGACATAATGAAACAAAAGTTTTAAATAAGTAATTTTAAATAGATGAAACATCACCACGCAATTCCTCCACGGCAACATCCGGTTCCTCGGAACCAGGAAATAACTCATACAATCGCCCAATCTCATCAATTAGTATAATGTTATCATTAGCAGACCACAGACCACATCTTTACGATAATAACCGCATCTTTCGAATCAGTTTTGTTTTTATTATTTTGGTTTTGTAAACGGTAAATTGATTTATAGCTGGAACAGATGTATTAATAGCGTAGCAAATATTGCCAAAAATATCCATTAGGTTTTCATTTTCAAAAAATGGTATTTCATTTCATCGTAGCTCGCAAGCAACAGTATTGTTTTCTTGATGTTTAATTTTAGATTTTAAAGATTTAATTTCATTTTTCATACTTATTATTTCAACTCTCTCAGATAGCGACTGCATTTCGTTTTTGAACAAATTGAATCTCTTATCAAGATCATTTAAGAGTTCTTCTTTGTATTGACTAAATTTGGTTTTCATCATACTTTAAATTTTCTCAGTGAGTCTTTCAAATCGATTATCCATGCCTGTCATAAATTTGAGGGGGGAGTCAGTATTGTTTAAACGAGGAGTTTTACAAACACTACCCAAGAAAGAGTTTTGTAAACTATCTCTTACACGTTTTTGCGCGGGAGTGTTAGAAGCTAGTGTAGTTGTAGGATTATTATTAAGTGGGGAACAGAATAGTCGCTGTAGTACAACGTTAGGAATAGCGCTGAAAGCTGTGAAAAGTTAAAAACGACAGTTTGAAAGGAGTGTCAACAGAATAAGTAGTTGTAGTAGTCGTTGCAGTTGAAGCGCAAAGTTCAAAATTTTAAAATTTGTCGCGCTACAGATGGTTTGTCACCTTCAGCTACTATTACAACTACTTTATTCTGTTCCAGGCCTTAAACTCTTCAGTATTTACGTTGCAATGCATTGTTTCGCTGTTTTGTGGAGTTTTATTTTTCTTATTATTTGTTACGTGTTTTAAATTTTTTTTGAATTTTTTCGAATTGTTATTTCTTAAATTATACATTGAGTTATTAAGATTAAACATATGTATGTTTGTGTATTTGTATAATCTACTAATAAGAGTTTTATTTTGTAATTGTTATATTTTCTCAGTTTATAGTGGCTCTGTTATGTTTTGTTTTTGTTTTATTTTACTTATTTCTTTAAATATTAAAAAGTTTGGTGGTTTATTTAACAAATTGTATTATTAATTTATCTATGTAATTTTGTTCGTGAATTACAAGTAATTATTTTAGTTTTTTTGAATTTTAATAAATAAACAATTTTAAACAATTTAAATTAGTTACATTTACGATAAAAAAAAGTTGTTTTACACTATTTTTTTTACCAACTTTAGTGATGATTGGTATTTTTTTTCACTAATTTTATCACTATCACTAACGGTGATTGAATGCTTGTAAACCGTCTCACGAAAATTTAAAAAAGGTTTTTATTGTGTGTGCATGTTTTTTGATCCTTGTGATGATCCAAAGGAAATTAAACAACATAACATCTCGTCAATAACGGAATATCTCCTGGCTTTACTTAAGAAAAAACAAGGTTTTTGCTTGTAAATTTAGTACAAAATTTAAGTTTCCCTCAAATGAGCGAACAACAAAAAAGTCACAATAAACTGAAAATTTTATAAAATCACTTTCACTCATGTTTAGGGAGGCTGCTAATTTTCCATTCAACACTCAACATCAATAAAATGATTGCAATAATTTCACACTATCACTAACTTTGAGTTAAAACTGCAAATTAGTTCACTATCCCATCTATAAATTGGGGCTTATGAGTATTAAAACGCACATACAAATTTCATCAAACTACCTTTAAATTTGCGTCTTAGATGAATATTAAAAAATTTTCACACGGAAGGACAAACTTAGTATACCCTCTTCACAACTAGTTGTTGTGGAGGGTATAAAAATAACATTAAACACCAGGAACCGAAAATAATTTTTAGTTTTGAATTTTTCAGGGCGGTGGAGTTGGAGTCGGGGTTGAGGTTTTTGTACCGGAGTCGGAGTGGAAAAAGCTCGCGACTCCGACTACAAAATTTTTCGGCATAACAAATTTAATAAAATTTTCTAAAATTTTCCAAAATAAAAATTCTTTGAAATTGGCGATGCAATATTTAAAATATCGATTTGAAATTTTTATAGAACAATTTTCTGGCTTTATTTGACCATTTAAAAGGCAATGCATTAAAAAAAAGTTCTCATATACATTTACAATCAATGTAAGAGTAGGAGTCGGAGTTGGACTTAAAAAATTTCAGAGCTTGAAGTCGGAGTTAGAACTATTTTAGGACGACTCCACAGCACTGGAATTTTTAACCGCGAGAAAATATCGGAGAGCAAAGTCACACCATCATTTTGTTAATTTTTCACTATATTTTCACATCATATATATCATATGCTTTTAAAATTTTTGATTTTATTTTTTGGCAGAAATATTTCAATTTTTTATTTGTTTTTGGCTTTTTTGCAGAATTTATTGTTAATTTTAAACATATCACTTTCCTTATCATTTTTGACGCAAATTCGTTTAAAGTTGTAACAAATCCTGTTTTGATAGTAAAACAAAATCGACAGTGAATTCGGGAAACTTGAGTGGAGGAATCAATAGTACACTTTTATTTCTGCAAAACAAAAATATAATAAATATCAGAAAATATTAACACTCTGTTAGTCGCAAATTTTAACAACTTTTAATGAGTAATTTCCTTTGCTATACGAGGTAGCTTAGGCTTGCCAGATCCAGATTATCAAAAAGCTGGACATGTGAATTAAAAAAGCTGGATATTAAAAAAAAAAGCTGGACATTTTGAAATAAAATTTTCCCAAAAAGTTACTTGTTTATTGTACAAAAAATTTTATTAAAAAATACCCATATGTACGAGTTGACATTAATATTATTACATTGTTTTTTTTTATAATACTTTACTACAATACTAACATAACAAAATATAACTAAACTTAAATTTTTTTAGTTCATTCATATGTTCTATATATCTACATACCTCTCATTTGCTGGAACAACGTCATAACTCAAAAAATTAGTTTCTTATTTTAATGTAGAATTCATTTTCGCTCCTATATTTATCTTAAGTAAAAAATTTATGTAAAAATCTTGCATATTCAGCTCTTGAGTATGGAAATAGTACTGTACATACGAATTAAATCAAAAATAGAAATGATGGCGCTATTGCAGATGCATTATGTTCCAATAAGAAAATTTATAAAAATTATTTTAAAGCAATAAATATTAAGAGCATTTTGTGGAAAATTTTTTTAGCTGGACAAATTTCTTTTTAGCTTGAAACTGGACAGGCCATTAAAAAGCTGGATAATCCAGCCAAAACAAGCTCGACTGGCAACCCTAAGGTAGCTCTAAACGCATTTTGTTAGGGGAATAGCTGCTCTAACATCAACATGCGATAGCTCTACTGCTGTATTGTTAGATATATGTGGAGTAAAAGCTTTTTTCAAATGTTTAACAAAGAGATTTCCTTCAATAAGATTTCTATACCAACTTCCTTTCAAGTTTTTCAATGGGGGCTGGAAGATAGCTGTTCTTTTAAGAATTCTAGTTGCACGCCATTTTGAGTAGTCTGATTGTGAAGTAGCATCAAGTTCCTTAAGATATTATTCCTGGGATGCTGTTTTCCAGCAAAAGCTTTACTTATCTGATAAGGTAGCAAGTAATGTTGGAGACATATAAACACTACTTATTTTTCGGCCGAACAACTTCTTATTTTTGTTCGAGTTATCCACATAATTCAGTACTGACAATACACTTACTGTAAGTCCAAAAATATCTAGTTATTATTTAACTCCAAGTAAGTTGAATTGTAAGTACTTACAATATACTTACTAGAAGCCAAAAAAACTAGTTTTTCTTTAGTTGGCGCTAGTTAATAAACTTAATAAATAGTTATTGAGTTCGTTACTAGTAAGTTAATATTCAGTATTGAAATCCACACAACTACTAATACTAATTGAGCTGATTATTAGTAAGCAAATATTCAGTAGTAAAAAAGGATGTAAAAAGTTGTTACTTATGTCATTACTAGTAAGTACTTATTGAAGTTTTCAGAATAATGCCAAATGTAATGACAACTACTTACCAGATAACGTAAGAAAACCACCACCTATTACCAAAATTCAAAAAGTTTTTCCTGGGTTTCTGAGCCTTTTTGTGCACTCTTTTAGTAAATTCTTAAGTTGCGTTATCTGTGCAATTGCCACTCTCTTCGAACTCTCCTTTTTTCAATAAAGAGACGTTCGACATCTGTAGATTTACTATTTTTGATTCGTCTGGGGATTATTGTTAAATGTTGAACAGCTATTATAAGATAATTGCCAAGATTAACAATACAGATTTCCACATTCTCCAGTATACTAAGCGGAATGTTTTTTGTATTTTAACCAATATCTTTGTGTGTTTGTCTTCGTTATGTGACCAGACGGAGATACAACGCAATTAGGGTTCATAATAGTAACAATTGTAGGCGTGTGAACCATGCCAAAATCGATGACATCTGAAGGTATTTGCTGATCAGTAGGCCAATTTATTGGTTGTCTTTTCTCGGCCACATTTAAGTCCATGTTAGAAATTGTATTATCAAAACGCTTTGATGTTATAAGTCGCGACCCCCGAAAAGTATGTTTAGCAGATATTGAAAATCTAGGTGGAGAGTATAAAGATGAAATTACTATAATTCGATTTAGCTCTTCAACACAAATGTTCCTTTCTTGCAGATAACCTTCACAATGATCACACATTAAGTAGTATTTGATTCGGGCTTTTATCAATATGGCAAAACCACCCCAAGCTATATCTCGAAGGTCCTTTGTGTCATATAATATATAACTATAAATTTTAATCCAGAGAAAGTATTTGATTACGGTACCGTTAACGGGCCGTAAGCAAATTTGCTGACAGTTCATGGCTTGTTAAATACATCTTCCAAGAACATCGATTGCATTCTCAATACATCCTACATCATGATACCCATTGTGTTCATAACATTGTTTACTGCCTTGCTCTAATGATTCCACAGATTTTTCTAGTCGACTTAAATTGCAAACGGGAGTTTCATCATTATGTGGTAAAGCACATTGCATTGGCATATGGTTCGATTTTAAGACGTTAGCGCGGGAGGTTCTGTTATTACTAGACTGCGGTACCCGAATGTCGGTAGTATTTTCGTGATTTTTTAAATACATTTGAGGGGGATTAGGTTTATGTTCAACCCAATGCTTGACGATAGAATATACAGGGCATCCTCATTAGTTGGCAGTGTAAATTCCGCCAAAGTTGCTACATTTTTTACGTTGGGATTATTTTTAGACTAATCGCAGAATGCTGTACCATGTAATTCACCACATAGGACGCAACTAGGTGACATTAATCAGTATGGTTCAGTATTCTTGGCAGTTTAAACATTGATTGAGATCATTTATTTTGTACGGCTTTTCTATCTGGATTTTACTGTACAGGATATATATCAAACTGTTAATGTGATGTGTTTCGTTTCTTTAAGCTTAACTTCGTCGGGCTCTAATTGTACTCGAAATAGTGGTTGGCGATTTTTCTTTCACATTTTTTTAATATCTATAACAACTTTGTCTTGAACTCCTGCTTTTCTAAAAACGTTTTTATTCCATCTGGATCAATGTCCTTAATCACTACCTGAAGACCTGTACTGCTCATTAGTTGTTATGTATCGGATGATTTATCGTGAGGTTTGATTTAAAATCTAAAATAAAGCACATAAATATGAAAGGGAACTTGAAATTTTTATTGTCGATTAAAAAAAAATTTTATGACATTTTCTGTTTAAAAATGATATCATGTAAATGTTGGACATGACTAAGTCTGAGGCGGTCCATTCGAAATGTCCAATTTTGGACGGCTCGTTCGAGCATAGCAACTGATATCTCGAGAAGAACACGAGTAATGTTGGCATCCAAAGCGTCAATCGTAGCTGGTTTATTCATGAAGACCCCAGACTTTACATATCTCCAAATAGGTGGCTAATTTACCGTGAAATTAAGTACTCACCAAAATTATTTATCAACAAGGCATTGTTTCCTGCGATGCTATAGTATCGCCATCTTGTTGAAGCCAGAGCTCACCGAGGCCATGCGCTTGAATTTCAGGAAGCACATAGTCCGTTAACATGGTGCAATAAGGGTTACCATTGACGGCAACATTCTGATTTTCCTCATTTTTAAAGAAAACTGTACCAATTACACTGTGGAACAAATTAAGGTTAGCAAAAGTTAGGTCGATTCTGAGAGTGAGGGGTGAAAATAGAGGCTAAACTAGAAGACCCGTATCGCTGCGTTTGTTTATGTTAGTTCGAATTTTTTTTTGTCGACCTTCAACCTATGCAGTCTAATGCCGATTTTCAGCATATTGTTTATATGGTTTTTTGCCTATAACTCGTCGACAAATTGATATTTTGTAAATCTGTCAAGGCCAAATGCTGGAGACCTGTGCAACAAAATTTTTAAAATTTAAAATTTTTGAAAAATTGATTTAGAAAAATTTGCGGTGCTTTTGAAGCAAAATGTTTGAAAATTATTTGTTTTTCATGCTTTTTGAAAATATTTTCCACAAAACTAAGTCTTTTTTGCTTTCTGTTATTCTATAATATGCTTCTCAGTTTCTTCAAAAAATTTCATTTGAAAAGAAAACAATCATAATACAAAACTTGCGTTTTCAAGCTTAATATTAATTTATTATTTATTTGTTCAGTGTTGGTTTTGAAGAAATGTTGGAAAAGAAATTATAAAAATATGGAAAAAAATGTAATTTTGAAATGTTAGTTAGGAAAAGTTTTATTTAAAAAAATTAAATAAATTAAATTAATGATTTGGCCAGTTGCCGTTTAGCAGGCAGTTGTGGATCAACATCACTGCTCTCTTTAATATCTTGGTCATCACCATCATCATCAGAAAGTTCGATAATTTTGTCCAACAGATATTCTGGAATTTCATCTTTGTCCTCCCCTTCATCCTATTTTTCCTCGTCTTCCTCTTCTTCAAGGGTGTTTTTATACCACCAACAAATTTCAGCGAGTATTGCATGTAGAGATTTATTTCCTCTGTACCTGAAACGAAAATAGTTTTCAATCGTTAACATATTTAAATTGTGCACTCTGACAAATATTTTAGAAAAATCTAGGAATTCAAAATATGCACACTCTATAGCTACCTTATTTCAAATGGAAGCGCAGTTTGGTGATAACGTTCGCCTTGCTCATCAGATTCAGTTGGCAACTGTTGAGCGAGTTGATCAAGATGCTGATGCAAGAGATGAATTTTGGACGACATATTAACCCCAATTTCATCGAAAGCTGCCAACATATTTACAACAGATTGCCAGTAGTTGTCTTTGCGTTCTTTACCAAAAAGTCCTTAAATGACTGCTTTCAGTGCGAGCCATGCATTTAATTCTCGGTCTGTCAGAACTTGGTCAAAATCTTGACGACTCATTTTTCCGTATGTGGGGACCATTAACTCCATCCTGAATTTTGGCGTTACTTAGTCTTGGGAAAATGTCTTTTAAGCGGTTGAATATTGCTGGTCTTTTTGCGATACATTTTTTAAAAATCTTTAGCAATGCCAAGTTTAATGTGGAGCAACGGCAACAAAATTTTCATTTCAGGAATAAGATTTTCGTATAGCCTATTGTCTTTAGGCCATTTCGGATATTTTGGACGCCCAGATCCTGTTAAGCCTGTAATCAATGAAACTATTTTGAGGTCGCAGCAAATGCGCCACTGGTATTCGTTATATTTGACTACTTCCAGAATGTGTTTCAAATTATCGAAATTTTCACTAGTGTCAGTGCTATACGCAATCGGAACAGAAGGCATTCTATTTGTCTTGTGCAAAAGCACAACATTTAAGCTGATTAGTGAACTGTCGATAAATAAACGCCAATCATCTTTTTTATAGGTTAACCCTATCGTCTCCATTAACTTTTCAATATCGTTGCAATAAGCGAAATTTTTTCCATCATTCACATTGAAGAAGTTTTCTAACTGTTTTTGGCGTTTTCGATATGCTGTTACTTTGGTACCTTTCGCCAGCAAATTATTTCCTTTCAAAAATGAAGCCAGTAGTTCTGATTTTTTCTGAGTCAAACACAAATTTGCAACAATTTTATCCAATTGGTTTTGTGTCACTAGGATTGGGTCCTTTGATGTTTCATAGGATGTACCTTCACCAGGGTGAAGAAATCCATGGCGGTTGTAGTACTGATATCTGTTTGAAGATCAATACTTCGGTATGATGGTACTGGAACGAATTATGAGTGCGGTAATGGTAATTGGACACTTGGCACTGCTACATAAGTTTTATTCTTTGCTTTCCTTCTATTCAAAGTTTTATGGTTTTATGCGGGCTGTTGTCTAACCACATCATTGGTATACCAAAAGGCATAGCCTTCTTCTTTCCACTTTTCCATTGCATAAGAGTTGTATATCAACTAAAGCAAACTTTTTTAGGATCATAATTTACGTCAGTGATAAACTCTTGCGAGAAAAAAAAATCACTCGAAAGTCCACATTTTTCATCGCTTGCTATGAAACGTCCACAAACATTACAAAAACGGTCCATTTTACATTTTGATTCCGACATTTTTAATTAAAAGACGTCAGCTTCGGCTGAGTTCCGAGTCTTAACTGAATCTTTATTATACCCTCCACCACCACTGTGGTGAATGAGGGTATACTAAGTTTGTCATTCCGTGTGAAACTTTTTTATTATACACCTAAGACCCCATAAAGTATATATATTCTGGCTCCTTGAGTAATTCTAAGTCGATTTAGCCATGTCCGTCTGTCTGTCCGTCTGTCCGTCTGTTGAAAACACGCTTGGGATTGAAATCCAGCAACATCGGTTCAGTAGGATCAGAACTATGAATCAAAATGTGGAACCACCACCCTGAAAAAATTGACAATTTTGATACAAAAACTAACATAAATGGTTTATTAATGCACGGAATCACATAAAATTTTGCTCGAATTTGGTTTGTACGAATCATACTGGTAAATTTCGTGACGATCGGTCCATGATTTACCATAGGCCCCATATAAACCCATCTCGAGGAAAACAGTTTAGTACGCCTAAACCCGCAATAAAAAACGCTAGCATACCTAAATTTGGTACGTCACAGTTTTAAAGGACCAGAAATCACACTGTAAAATTTTTTGAAGATCGGTCCATAATTTACACTTGGCCCCATATAAACCCTACTCCCGGAAAACAGTTTAGTACGCTTAAAACCATAATAAATGACGCTATCATACTAAAATTAGGTACGTCAATGTTTTATAGGACCAGAAATCACACTGTAAAATTTTTTGAAGATCGGTCCATAATTTACACTAGGCACCATATAAACCCTACTCTCTGAAAACAGTTTATTGCGCTTAAAACCAAATAAATCCCATTTTGGGAAAATAATTAAATTCACCTAAAACCATTACAGATATAGATATTGCGGTGAAATTTTTAACTTAAATTCATATGACCAGAAAAAATATCATGCAAATTTGTGAAATTTACTGTTAACGCTAAAACTAATTAGACTGCTGTATTGAAATTTATTCTTATTTATTTTTTGTAATACTAGAAATCAGTCTTCAGAATTTTGGGATGATTGGGCCTAATTTTCCATAGGTCCAATACAAATTACTCTCCTAAAAATTATTTTAGTTCGGCTAAAACTTTTACGAATCATGATATTTTACTCAAGCCAGTTCAAATTCCTTACAAGAAACGCATAAAATTTTCTTTTTGTTGGTCAATAATTTAATTCATGTCTAAACCGCAACTAATTTTAATGCGCTCGTTTTTGTGAAGCTTAGTTAATAATATATATGTATTTATCATATAGAGCTCACTCCTGTCGGTGGAGGGTATCAAAGATTCGGCACAGCCGAATATAGCACTCTAACTTGTTTTTGAAATTAGTTCGCTTGTACCATATAAACAATATGGTACAAGCATTTGATTGCAAAGGTTGAAGGTCGATTAAAAAAAAATTCTAGCTAACATAAACAAACGCCGCGATACGGGTCTTCTAATTTAGCCTCTATTTTCACCCCTCACTCTCAGAATCGACCCATAAACCACACCATACCGTTGTTTTTAATGGATGTAATGGTAGCTCTTGCTACTCTTCGGGTTGCTCATCAGCATTTATTGAGCCAGAAATGTGCTATATATCGATAAAACACCACATTTTCATTGAGAATACACCTGAACAATTTGGAGACGCTGTTATGGTGTGAGTCTTTTAATGATGACTTGCCGAACGGTATTGAACAAAAATGTCAAAGCAGTTTGATATGAGTCACCCGTGATCTGTTAAAAAGCTTATTGAAAAATCAAACCTCACGACGAATCACCTTTTATAAAAGCATTTTTTAAGCGCTTAAAATTTTATTTTGAAGCACATAATATATTTTTTGTATAAATACACTTGTTTACACCGAAAATGAACATATGATGAGAGATCGATTTCCTTATATATTATTATCCGCTGAATTCGAAAATCAAGGCTAATTTTTTTTTATGGAACAGTTATTGAGATATTGTAATGTCGTTCTTGGTTCAAAATATATTGATGAAAATAGGACTTATTTTTTAAAAAAATCTTATTTTACAGTGATTCTGTGCCGACGGAAAAGTACAAATCTTTGAAAATAACGTAAAGATTATACTTCTACGAAAAATTACTCATTTATAAGCAATTGAGTGAATAATCCAAATCCCATACTTTTCGAATATTTTATTTTTCCGACAATTTATTGGGTTTAAACGCTTGCAATACATTCTTGACATTTTTGTTTTTGTGTGTTAGAAATAGTTATGGCTCGTGCTTTGTCTTCGGTTGCTTTTGGGATCCGTCGGCGTCGGCTAGAAAAAAAATCCGTCGGTGGCGGCGGCTAACCGGCTGACGACCGGTGTGTTGCATCACTGGTTTACATTTTATTTTGACAGCTTCTATAAAACGTACACAGAAAGAAAATCAATCGGGATAAATTAAGCTTTTGATACTTACTTTAAGTACGAGTCGTTCTCAAAAATTCAAGTACGAATAAAAGCCAATTCACATGGAGGCTTTTACGACGACGCTTTGTCGACGTCTCTTTTGGTTTGATGGCGAGCGGTGTAGAGAAGAAAGAGTGGTAAACAAAACGACTCGTTTTGTGTTTTTCATGTCGTTTTGTTCTATTCCTCTTCAAACTTATTTTTCTTCTTCTTGTTTTGTTTTATTCTTTTTCTGACTTTAAAGCGTCAGGTTGCAAACAAATACGGAAATAATAAAAAAGAATATAAAACAAGGACCCACAATAACTATTATCTTCATTTCCAAAATCGAAAAAATTGTCCATTTTAAGGAATATTTTTAAAAATTGATTAATAATTATTATGAACGACTTAAAAAGCAATTAATTGCAAATAACGATTAATATCCAATTAATATTTTTATTTATTGCTTTGAAATAGTTATGCTTAACAAAAAAAGTATTTCTTATGGATAATTATTATTTTCCAATTTATATTTTAAAAATTGGTTTTTAGTAGTTATTAATAAATTTTTACAAATAATAATTAAAATTTTGCTATTTATTATAAAAATTCTTAAATAAAAAAATCTGTATGAAACGGAACTATTGGCATGAAAATAGATATACGCTTCCATTCCTTAAACATCTAGCGTTTATTATCCATTATTATATTATTATGTTTGTAAAGCTTAATCAGAGTTCTTTTAAGTGAAGAACCAATATTAAAACAGTTGTTACTTTTTATTCATATTTTCATTATAAATACAATTGCTTTAAAAAAAATGAATTCGTTAGTAAAAAATAAATTTAGTCAAAAAACTGTTTACTTCAAACTGTCATATTTTATTTTTAATACGTCAGAAAACTTACTACATACGACGATACAATGCATACGACAGGGCTTGTTAATAACTCTATTATAATCGCGCATTTAACAATATTGATCAAAAAGTGTACATTTATAATTATTAATTATTAATATAACTATTACGAATAATTATTATTTCACAGTCTTTCGAGTAACTATTATCGAAATAATCTATAAATAAAAATAAAGAAATAAGAGTTATTTGAAACAAATATTTTTTTTCCTTATCAATAATTATTATCATGCAATAAAAAAAAATTGCGAGATAATAATTATAATAAGGAAACCCGAATAACAGTTACAATGTAATACTTATTCCTTATCTAATTCACGATAAAACTTATAACTGTTAAGACCTTGATATAAAACAAAATTTTGAGTTTTAATTTAAACATATTTCTTATTTAAAATACACTTTTTTATATTTTTCTTAATGAGAAAAATCAACTAAAGCAGATTTAACGATAAGGCAATAAAAATCAACCCTGGTTGCAAATTAAAATTAAAATTGAAAAAAGCGACATGCCACTAAAAATCATCGTATACACGCAAGAGATTTTGGAAGTTGCTTTAAAAGGGAATTAAGATAAAACGACGTCGTAAAAGCCTCCGTGTGAATTGGCTGTAACACTAAAACGTACTCAAAACAATCCTAAATGGGAAAACATTCGAAAATCAATCCCGGAATTTCTTAAATAAGCATACACTTCTCAAATCAAGTAAAAATAAGATTGATTTTTTTGTTGGTAGTGCCACTCTGAGAGTAACATTACAAAGTGAGCGTTTTAATCTCATACAACTTAACAAATTATTTTGTAGACACTACAACAACAACACACAAGTAGTTAATGAACGATTTGCTTGCAGGGCTGTCAGATGTGGCGATTTCTCGCCAAACGTGGCGATTTTCAAACTTGTTTGGCGACCTAATTTTCGATTTGGCGACATGGCGATTTTTTGGCGATTTATAAAATAGTTGGCGATTTTGTTGGCTATTTTTGATGAGCCATGAATTTGTTTTGAAATTTGTTAAATTCAATAGGAAAATATTAAATTTTTTTATTCTAGTATTTCAATGTATGAAATTTGATGCATTCATATGTATGACCAGTATTTAAAACTAAATTATATTGAAATGGCTGATGAAGAAAATTAAAATCTTCGAGAAATTTTTTTTTTTCACATATAAATGTGCTCTTGAAGGAAGTAATAAGTAGAATTCTTTAAAAAATTAATATAATTAAAGTTTATGAACATTTTTCCATTATAAAATATGACAAATTATCACTGATAAAATTCGTTGTTGTTAAAGATATTTTAAAAATTTTTATGAATCCTAACGTTTGTTAAAAGAGAATTTTAATGTTGATATTCAATCTAATTTAAATCAGTTTAGACTAACAATTTATAGCTACAAGGATACGGCACCTACGTACCATTTAAAGGAACTTGCATTGACTGTTCTGGTTATTACAACTAGTAATGCCTGTGTTGAAAGAATGAATACCACTAAAATTCGCCATCGAAGTAGAAAGCGATATGAAGTTTTCGACACGTTTTAACGAGTTATAAGTTGAATATAAACAGTACATGTTGCATTTCTTTTGTTCCTTCACAATGTATTCCAAAAAAAGAACACAAAAAGGGAGTCTTCTCGGTGAAGTATATAGCGTTTTAGATATATAATAGAACTGCAACTACATACAAATGTATTGTATATCCAATATTTGTTTAATATTTACCGCAAAAATTTTTTTTTTGTCGCTTTGAGTAGACTACTATAAAATATTTTAAACATTGCATTTTGTGCTTACTAATTATTTTTTACTTCGTTCTAAATAAAATTAAGCAAAATATATCTTGGCGACTTTTTTTGAATTTTTGGCGGATTTTAGCGATACGGAAGAAATTTTTTTTTTGGGATTTATAAAAAAATATTTTTAATTATTCTAAAAATACATATATTATTGTCAAAAACTAAAAAATAAATTATTTGGCGATTTTGGCGATTTTTGACATTGATTTTGGCGAAAAAGTTCAAAATCAATCTGACAACCCTGTTTGCTTGTTGTGTGTAGAAACAACAAAAACAACAGAAAAAAAGAAAACACATTATTTTCATGTTTAAAAAGCAAAATTTAAAGCAAGAATTCTTATTTTGTTTATATTTTAGTTAACTATGTACTTAAGTTTTTAAAGTAAAAACCATACCATATTTTGAGATTAATTCAATCTAAGTTTTACTGAAATCAATCTCATTTTCGGATGTGTTCACCGAAATGACTAAAAGAAAACGAGAATTTGAGTGCGTAAACAATCCAAATAGTTTCTGTTACGTGTGTGGCAATTTTTTCCCCCAACCAAATAGACGTAGATTCACCGAATCATAACAGAATTATCTGCAATATTTTGGAATAGCACCTGCAACTTTTCATTAGCAATGGACTCCAAATAATATTTGTTTATCGTGCTGTATAGCTCTTGCCGCGTGGGCTCCTAGTTCATCACAGTAAGATTAAATTTATATATACTATTGAATTAATAATAAAGTGAATTTTGATTCCAAATTAGACGGTAAATAAAATTCGGTGTACCGACGATATGGAGAGAGTTGTTCTGCCATTCGGTTGATTTTTATTTATGCCTGAGCAAATCCACTGGTTTTGGAAAGAGTGCCAAATGGGTTTATGCGAAGCATCTGTTTCGCTTCCAGCTCCACATTCAAGTGAATTTCCTCATCCTAAGTGCCCCGATTCAATCTTTCGAATCATCACAAAAGCAGTGATAATGAATTTCAACAGGAGTCGCAATTACACCATTTTACGCAGCCTGAACTGAATGATTTGGTGAGAGATCTCGAGCTGCGAAAGGAAAAAGCGGAGTTACTTGCATCTCGCCTGAAGCAACGGAACTGTTTGGCTCCAGGAGTAAATGAAAATTTTACAGAAATCGTGATAAACCTTAAGCACATTTTAAGAAGAAAAACGACTGCAATGATATTCCTGCATTGTTTGAGCAACCCGGAGAGCCTTATAATCCAAATAATTGGCGCTTGTTCATTGACGGTAGTAAGGAGTGTTTGAAAGCAGTCATTCTGCATATTGAAAATGAAAACCCTTCTATTCCCATCGATCATGCCATCAACACTAAAGAATCATACGCCACAATGGACAGTTTGCTAAAATTCATTCAAGATGAGCATCACAACTGGAAAATATGTTCAGATCTCAAAGTCGTCGGCATGTTGTGTGGAATCCAATGTGGATATACAAAATATTGCTGCTTTCTTTGCCTCTGGGATAGTCGTGCCCGTGAACATCATTACAGAAGAAAACACTGGCCAGAAAGGGAGAACGTCACAGTGTGCAAAGACAATATTAAATACGTGCTTCTTGTCAAAAAAGAAAATATAATCCTTCCATCGTTGCACATTAAACTTGGCGTCATTAAAAATTTTGTGAAAACCTTAGACAAGGATTTAACTCTTTTATTCCCAGTGGAACATAGAGCCGCCTAATAGCTAAAAATGTGGAGTAAATCTCCATATCGTTTCTACGCATTGTGTAAAAATTTCATACATTTTAAGGTGCTAAATTTGAGTTATGACTCTATTGCAGCAAAAGAAGCATAATTTAATGTTTTGTAAAAGTGATAGCCTAGTGTTAATAAAATTCTTAAAATTACAACCCAAAAAGTCGTAAACATATTCGGAAACATGTTCGTGGGTTCCCAAGCAGTAGACATACCGTATTATTCTATTAAAACATTTTTCCACCCTAGAAATATTTTCCAATGAAGTCCCGGTATAGACTTCCAATCCATAAATTATAAGAGGCATCAGAATGGTATAACATATTCGTTTTCTTATTCTTAGACGCAGATGACATGGAACGCTGTATACTTTACTTAACGATATTAAAGTTCGAGAAATAACTGTATTTATATGATGATTAAACGAAAGCTTATCGTCTATATAAAAACACAGAAATTAATGTAGGAAACAAACTCAATTGGTCTATCACCCAAGCTAAAGTTATTCAATGTATTATTAAATAATACTGCCTTTGATTTATACCAAGTATTAAAATTATGCAAGTCCTTATTAATCTTATTATTTAAATCTTCCCTTGATTCTGCTACACAAATAAGTTGTAAGTCATCCGCATACATATATCCATCCCTTCAAATAATTAAGACAGGAAAATATATCATTGACGTATAATAAAAATAGCAATGGTCCTATTATTGTACCCTGAGGCACACCAATGAATGTAGATTTCATGGAGGAGCAATTATTAGACGTCTGAACATATTGCATCCTTTGGACAATAAATGTTTCAATTAGTTTACAAGCACTTCTAGAAAATCCAAACTTTATATATAGCTTATTCAGTAAAATTTCATGCGAAATGGATTCAAAGGCTCTACTGAAGTCAAGACTCAATAGCGAAGTGAACTTTTGTTGGTCTATGCCATATTGTACTTTCCGACTTGTAGTGCTGTGATATTGTCTAAACCCTGACTGATACTCACATAGCTGTTTTTTCTTATTAATGTAGTCTAACATCTGATTACACAGTGACACAAAATCGAACTTTCAAAATCTGAATGGGATAAAGCCAATAGGAAATGAAAGTTGACGTTTTCTAAAACAAAACCCTCAAGGCTTTTTTTTGGTTCAGTGCAAAATTTTTTTTACACGCACTTGAAGTTGGTGATTTGGGAACACAGCCTAACAAAAAAAAAAAAATTATTAAAAATTTGATTAAATAATGCTTATTTATTTTTTTAATCCTGGAAAGTTGTAAAATCTTACTGGTTTTAGGGTCGATAAATTAATTTTTGGTATTTATTTGTACCTAAAACTCACGATAGATGGCGCTGTCATACAAATTTAGCTATATCCTATAGGATAGTATGAAGAAGTTAAAACACTATTAAAAACATGTGTCAGATGATGTATTATATTTGTTAAAATTAGTTTTAAAAAGTTAAGGATAGACCATCAGGACCGAGTCATGAACGCATCCAAAACCTCAAGGTCGTTCACATTGCGGAACGAGTATTTGTTATCATTAGAACTTAATTGCCGATTATATATTATTTCTGGCGGTCTCCTATACATAACAATCATTAAGTTTGTCAACATTTATAGAGGAATTCTTGCCTCTTTAATGCCAATCTTTTTTAAATTTGTCCATAAATCTTTCGATGTGACAGAATCAAACAACCCTTGATAGTATTTGGTTCTTTCCTTTCTGATAACCTTTGCAGACTATCCCTTAATAACTTCGTCCTGGTGATGCTGTCCAACTTCATCCATTGATCCCTTCTGCCTTGTCTGAATCTAAAAATCCTCCATGGAATGTGGTTTTCGAATAATTGTAGCAGTTTGTTTGTCAAATATTCTACTTGAATATTAGTGTCATTCATATTTCTATATAAAAAGACAGAATCCATGGCTTCTTAATCTCTAACACAGTTTTCCAAGTTAAATTCCATATAATTCCTTTTTTTACAATTCTATTCGATTGCTTTTGATTTTAAAAGAAAGAAATATCAATGCATGGTGGGAATTAAGCACAGGAAACTGAAATTGCCCCTTTTTTTGTATTAAGTCAGGATGGGACACTATGAAAAAGTCTATTAGACTACTCCTACTTGAATTTAATTAAAAGTGTGAGGGTGAAGTTTCGCGTTTTTCTTTATGGCAGAATATACGTGTTTTTATATGTCCGTGTTAAACAAATTTATTTGACGGGAGAATTTCATATTAAAAAGAGAAAAACAAAAAAAAAAATGTTTGTTAAATTATAACTACAAAAGAATAAAGAGCATTAAAAAAAGTTTGTTTAATTTAATATCCTAATAAAAATTAAAACTCAAAAGAAATAAAAATTAAAAAACTGACCTTTCACATAATAAAACAAATATATATTGTTTATCTCGTAAGTTCATTTATTAACAATACTTAAGATTGAATGCAAAATGTTTCTCTTATACGAATGATCAGAGAGACAAAGTAAATAAAATCCGGAAAAGGACTCTAATAATCAAGACAAAGCCATTTTATGCAATATGTTCAGACGTCTAATAATTGCTCCTCCATGAAATCTACATTCGTTGGTGTGCCTCAGGGTACAATATTAGGACCATTGCTATTTTTATTATACGTCAATGATATATTTTCCTGTCTTAATTATTTGAAGGGATATATGTATGCGGACGACTTACAACTTATTTGTGTAGCAGAATCAAGGGAAGATTTAAATAATAAGATTAATAAGGACTTGCATAATTTTAATACTTGGTATAAATCAAAGGCAGTATTATTTAGTAATACAATGGGTAACTTTAGCTTGGGCGATATACCAATTGAGTTTGTTTCCTACATTAAATTGCTGGATTTTTATATAGACGATAAACTTTCGTTTAATCATCATATAAATACAGTTATTTCTCGAACTTTAATATCGTTAAGTAAAGTATACAGCGTTCCATGTCATCTGCGTCTAAGAATAAGAAAACGAATATGTTATACCATTCTGATGCCTCTTATAATTTATGGATTGGAAGTCTATACCGGGACTTCATTGGAAAATATTTCTAGGGTGGAAAAATGTTTTAATAGAATAATACGGTATGTCTACTGCTTGGGAATCCACGAACATGTTTCCGAATATGTTTACGACTTTTTGGTTTGTAATTTTATTAACACTAGGCTATCACTTTTACAAAACATTAAATTATGCTTCTCCACAATACCTTGTTGCTAGATTTATTTTTGCACATTCCACAGGAACACATTCATTAATCTGTCCGAGATATATAATTATCTTTATGCAAAGGTCCTACGTTGTACGGGTTGCGATGTTATGGAACGCAATAATTCCTTCTGACAGCAGAAATTTTTCACTTTCAAATTCCCAATTTAAAAGACTTATTTCTTCCCTTGTTGATAACTATAAGCTTATCTCATTGAATGTTCAGTGACACTGTTTTGAAACCGCTTTAAACAAAATATTAGGCATTTAATTTTACCAAAAATGCATATTCGTGGTAGGAAAAACCAAATAAGTGTAGACTTATTCTAATTTAGTAATTATTAATTTGTACACGAATATAAAAACTATTAAATTATAATACACTTTATGAAAATATAATATATTTAGACATACATATGTATATACATTACAATTTCTGTCAACACATTTATCTGTACTCAATTGTCCTTAAGTGGCTTCAAGATTATTAAGTAAATAAATAAAGTGTTGTGGATCACACTTAAATTCAAGCTACTCATTTCATCCTTAAAATCGGTATATGGTACGAATAAATTTATATTGAAATCTCCCACTATTACGATATGACTGTACCGCACAGATAAATCGCCTAGTTAATCGGAACATTGTGTTATATTACCGTAAGGCAAATACATGACGCCTCCTAACATATTCAGCCATGCCACAAAGTACAATTCCGTTCGGAACCGAAGAAATCATATTGGTTTATTGATAGAAAATATATTTTAATAGTTATTTGGAATTTTTTGAAGCATCAATATACGGAATGAATTCCGTTTCCGAACAGAATTCTACACTGTGACATGTCTGATTATTATTATCATTTCCTGTAGGTACTAATTTAAACATATATTGCATCACAAGTCAATCCTACATTTAGTTGATAAACCAGTTTCGATTTATGGCTGTTATGCACATAAAGTCATACCCCCCGACACGTCCTGTAAGTTTGCCACAACGATATAAATAATACCGCTCTTTATCAACAGCAGTATCTGAAATTCCATCCCTAAAACAAGATTCTGAGACTCCTATTACATCAAAATAGCTTTTTTCTACTAATTGCCTAATTTCATCTAATTTCCCTGAATTCAATCTTGGAGAAATACTCTGAGCATTGAAGTTCATAATGTTAAGATTGCTCAAGTTTAAATTAAGATTTTCTATTGTTTCACTGTTAAACACTTTTCCCAAATTATTATTAATGTCGAACGTATATTAATAACTCCCATATTCGTGGGACCGTTGAAGGACCCAAGCGAGCTGTCTCTCGATGGCTGCCCATGGAACCTATCCGAACCTACATGCATTTCACGGGAGTTTTTCTCCTTCTCCTATTTTTTTTTATTAAAATTCAATTGTAAAAATGGGAAAAGGGGCAAAAAATCCCGGAGATTATTTATTCATAATTGGGTTGATAGTATAAAAGTTCTGCTTATAATAAATTATTTAAAATTCATATTCGTAATAAAAAAAACTATCAATGGGAAGGGTAAAATAAAATTTAGAGTGCAATAAAAAAAAAAAAATATACATATATTTATGAACGCATATTCATTAAACGCTTGCAAAAATAGTAGCATAATATAAAAACTAATTATTTTATTATTTTTCGATTGTAACCACACAATCTCGTCAGTGGGGTTTGCCGTTTTACTCACTCGGCTATTCTTGAAGTCCAAAGTACATTTTTGTTTTTTGATGTTTTTGTCTTTCTTTTTTCTTGTTGACCTTTTTCAGCACAACTTGAAGGACAAATGTAAACATAGCTCGTGACGTCGCCCGGCCTCAATAGCCGAGTGAGTAAAACGGCAAACCCCACTGACGAGATTGTGTGGTTACAATCGAAACTAGTCTGGGCAACCTGTCCGTGAACGCCTGGGTTCAAATCTCAGCGCAGTCAAGAATGAAAAATTATCAATAAAAAAATTTTAATTGATTTCATGTTGTAAAATTCCTGTCTTCATAAAAATAATTTAATGAAAATTAAATTCAATGAACTTAAGCCTAATTAAAAATATCTAAATATTATTAATTAAGCTTCACAAAAACGAACGCCAGCATTAAAATTGGTTGCGGTTTAGACCTGAATTAAATTATTGAGCGACAATAAGAAAGTTTTATGCGTTTCTTGTTAGAACTTTGAACTGGCTTGAGTAAAATACCATCATTCGTAAAACTTTAAGCCAAACTAAAATAATTTTTAGGAGGGTAATTTGTATTGGACCTATGGTAAATTATGTACCAATCATCCCAAAATTCCAAAGACTGATTTCTTGTATTACATGATAATTTTTCTGACCATATGAATCTAAGTTGGAAGAAATTTGACCGCAATATCTATATCTGTTATGGTTTTAGGCGCATTTAATTATTATCCCAAAGTGGACTTCATTTGATTTTAGGCGCAATAAACTGTTTTCCGAGACTAGGGTTTATATGGGGCCTATGGTAAATTATGGACAAATCTTCACGAAATTTAGCAGTGTGATTTCTCGTTCTATAAAATTGTGACGGACCGAATTTCATTATAATAGCATTATTTATTACGGTCTTAGGCGTACTAAACTGTTTTCCGGGAGTAGGGTTTATATGGGGCCTAGTGTAAATTATGGACCGATCTTCAAAAAATTTTACAGTGGGATTTCTGGTCCTATAAGGGTTAATTATGGACCGATCTTCACGAAATTTAGCAGTTTGATTACTAGTCGTACAAAACTGTACCGTACCGAATTTAATTATTGGTATCCAACGGAAAGCTAAGGTAAAATGTAACAAGTAGATACAAGATAATAATAGTGTATAAAGTCATTCATAAACAATTTAAGGAATAGAACTTTTACAAAAAGCTTCATAAAATACATACCTGAAATTTAACTCATAGAATAAATTCGAAAAATAAATATATATCACAAATTTAGTTCAACTTCAACTTTTGTTTTGTAAAATATAGTTTTTGATCGCGTTTGTAAACAGTATTAAATTTTACTAATACAGATTTCTTATGGTTAATGTAGCTGCAAAAATTTATTTCAATATGGTTTATTTCCAACCTATATAATGCTTCTTATGATAAGTTTGAATCCAACCCGTTAATAACAATATCGTCACGATGAATAGTCTGCGCATCGATTCGTTTTCTAAGTCTAGTTCCAATATTTATCCATTGAGAATATCAGGCCTGTTCTGAAAATCACATTTTATCAAAGTGATTTGATATCACAAGAAAGGTGTTTTTGGGCAAATTATTTTGTGATTTCAAAACGTTCAGCTACGTAAACAACTTTTTCAAATCACTATGTTATTTTTGCGGCTAGATATTGTAAGATGAACGTCATAATAAATTACCTAATACAATATTCAATGTGTTGTTTATTAATTTTTTTATGCAATAAGCTTTTTTATTTACAACAAATCATCTAAAATTAAGAAAACTCGACGACAGTACAAAAATAAAATTTGCTTTTGTGACTTCTGTTGTAATTTCAGGCTTGTCTTATTACACAGTACAACATTTTTCAGTTAATTGATTGCCAACTCAATTCTGTGAACTGTATGTGAAATTAGACCCAAAAAGAAGAATTTCTGCATCATTCGTTTTGTCTTCTTACCTGCGATTTGAAGTTAGTATCGATTTGAAGTTAGTACTATCGTATAGGGGAATTTATCACGTTTTATGCCCTGCTGTTTGACATAGCTCGACAACCCCTAGCCCAATTTAGTTGAAATAAATTTTAAAAAATTAAGAATTACAATCCCCTTAATCTGTTCATATATTGTTTTCCTATACAAGTAACACTTCGAAGTTAAAAATGAATGTATGAAGGGAAAAAATTATTTTTTGCCTAAAAATTTAAATTTTTTTTTTTAAAAATACATAAAAAATCCAAAATGGAAAAAAGTTTCAAGTCTAGTTATTTTTTCGCAAAGTCACATAACCTATGAGCAAAATGAGACAAAGATCATAAAAATCGATGCACGCGTTTCGCTTTTATTCGCAATTGAGTAAACGTATGAATTTCAAAAATCAGTTATAGCCACCACCCTTAAAATAAAAATATAAATTAAAAAATTATCATGCAAAAAAAAACTTTATTTATAAAAACTTAATGAAAATAAAATAATATGCAATTAATACGCAATTATAATATGCATAAAAACAAAATTTAGAACATTTTTTCAATTCATCATGTCCAGTTGTGTCTTCCACCCAAATTACTGGCTTCATAAAAGATAACTTTCTACTTTTTCCGTGAATCCATTTTAGAAGGGTAGTATAACAACTGTCGCACACTGTGTTCGGCGTAAAATTTGCACCACTTAAATCTGCTTCATCGAAATAATTACAATACGCGGTTTTGAATTGCTCAGTAAACAAATTTTTTCGATCTTTTTTCTGTATTTTTCGGACGATATGACCACAAACGTAACAATATTCATCCAAATATGGGCACTTGTTGTTTTCCATATTGATATATTTTATGTTTTGTTGTTATTCACTTTTAAAAAACTGGAGAAAAATCACTTTTACTGTTCGCGTTCGTCGGCACTGGCTGAATGCCAAAAATCGATCAATGCACACCTATAAATACTACGTTTTTTTGAATATTTTACTGCCAGGTACTTATAAATGGGCGCATATTTTAAGGGCGGCTGGCTATATACCTGATTCAGCACTTGTACGCTTCAAACTGTGCAAAACTTTCCAAATAATGACCACCCTTAAATGTGGGTGCAATTTCTGTAAAAAAATCATATAGGTAGACACCGGAGAAACCCAAATAATAAAAAGGTCCACTTTCCGTTTAATTGTCCACGTACATTTATTACCGCAATCATAAAAATCAAATAACCTTTTGTTTATTCCTTTTTTTTTAATTCTCAGAATCATGAAAAAGGTGTCAATGTTTTCTCCAAATAATGTTGTGCATATCTCGAGCAAATTTTTGAAATTCATACATTTACTCAATTGCGAATAAAAGCGAAACGCGTGCATCGATTTTTATGATCTTTGTCTCATTTTGCTCATAGGTTATGTGACTTTGCGAAAAAATAACTAGACTTGAAACTTTTTTCCATTTTGGATTTTTTATGTATTTAAAAAAAAAAAAATTTAAATTTTTAGGCAAAAAATAATTTTTTCCCTTCATACATTCATTTTTAACTTCGAAAGTGTTACTTGTATAGGAAAACAATATATGAACAGATTAAGGGAATTGTAATTCTTAATTTTTTAAAATTTATTTCAACTAAATTGGGCTAGGGGTTGTCGAGCTATGTCAAACAACAGGGCATAAAACGTGATAAATTCCCCTATACGATAGTACTAACTTCAAATCGATACTAACTTCAAATCGCAGGTAAGAAGACAAAACGAATGATGCAGAAATTCTTCTTTTTGGGTCTAATTTCACATACAGTTCACAGAATTGAGTTGGCAAATCATGTGTTGTACTGTGTTAGTCTAATATTTATTAGAAATAGTTAAAGCTGTAAAGAATCACAGGAAAAAATCGCTTCTATCCGCGAACATGGCAAGAATTCACGAAAAATTGCAAACATGTAAACAAACCCTAAAACTTATTTGAAATCGCTAAATGGGCTAAAAAATATCGGAAAATAACAAAATATTTTTGCAGAAATAGCCTAAATTCGTGAAAATTTTTAATATGTTTGTAATATTAAAAATTTTCGTGAATTTTGGCTATAAAAGCGAATTTTGGCTATAAATAAAATTCATTAAAAGTCCCTAAAACTATAAGGAATGGCAAAAATTCGGTAAAAATTGATAAATTAGTGGAAATTTGCAAACATTTGCTAACAGCGGCAAGATAGCAGAGGGTTCTATTTACTATAAATCTTTGAAGCTGTAAATATTCAGAATACTTACGGGAACAAATCGCTTCTATCGCGAACATGGCTAAAATTCGCGAAAAATTACAAAATTTGAAACAAGCCCTAAAACCAACTTGAGATCGCCAAATCGGTTAAAAAAAACAAATGATCGGAAAATAACATAAGAAGCGTTAACAAATGAGCTACGCCTTTGTAGAACAAGCAGGTGTTAATAACTTGTGTTTTCTTGTGCTTTCGACAATTGAAAACCACGCCAAAAAACACAAAAACGGTGTGATTTACAGAACACCACAAAATCACACTTGTGATTTTAAAAGCACATGTGATTTGAAATCACGTGATTTTTAGAACAGGCCTGTATGTTCTGAGTCTTTAATTTTAGTAGTCCACAGTGCCAAATCTTTTTTGACCTCCTTTTAATCTGCTAAAACGGATTTAGTTATTATATCCGAAAGTGGAGTAATACTCATTTCTAATTTATCAATTTTAGATAATATGGTTTTGTTTTGATTACACTGTGCAAGAAATTGACACCTTTTTTTTCGTGACAAGCTGGGCACCTGGCGTTTAAGAAAAGTAAACCCTCTTTCTAATATCCGCAGTCGTTTTAAAAACATAATTTTTTTTTATTTGGAAAAAAAAATAATTTTTCAATAAGCTAAAGCGTTTTTGAGTTATGCGAACATATGTTGTGCAACCTCTTCCATTTTCGAAATAACGGTATATCTCGAAAACCCGAGCCAATCTTAACAAACCACGGGCACCACTGGATTCAGCGTACCCGAATTATGTTAAAACGCTATGAGCCCGGCTTGTCTGTTTTTCAACTAGCATAGTGTTATTAGAGTTCTTTTCAGGATTAATTGAAGTTTTAGTGCAATTTTGACATCTAAACAGAATTGTTCCCTTGCTACTCTTAATGCAGTCCAGCATTGTTGCATTAAATGAAGGATTAATAGTTGCAGCACATTAATAATCCACAATCAATGTAATTAGACGTTCTGGAGCAAGTAGTCTTAACAAACATAGTTGGCAAGTGATAACTGCCACGTAAGGAAATTTCTCGCCAATATACTGAAAAAGTGTGTCTATAAAATTTTTGTGAGAAAGTTCCCGCTTTAAACTGTCAAATAAACTCACTCGTAAAAAACGGGATGAGAAAAATTTTTAACACTGAAAAATAAATTAAAAATGTAAAATGCAATGAATATTAACACGGAAGAGATAATTAAGTATTATGTTCTTGGCAGATTTTTTCATTGTTTAATTATTTTGCTTTTAACATTTTTTAAAAATATACGAATGTTTTGAGAGCATTTTGTTCATCAACAAACATTAAAGTCGCATTACATTTTTTGGTATAGCCGACGCACAGACAGGTATGTGGCCCTAAAAGTCGCTCAAAAATATTTTTTTTTCATTTATAGTTTAATATTCGTATTTTATTGGATTTAAGCAGGGTAGGAAAAAATTCTACTCACGAGCACAATTCGAGTCAACTCTCTCATTTTAAAATTTTTTACGAGTCATAAGATTTTTGTGCTCGACTCGTAAGCAGATAACAACTCGTTTTAAAATTTGTGCTTACGAGTTTTATTTTTCAACTCGTAAGTACAAATTTTATGCGAGCAGAAAACGAGCGCATACGAGTTGAAATCGAGCAACTTGTTTAAAAAAATTAATATTTGCTTGTGCGAAGTAAAAATATACATACATATGAATTTTTAGAAACGAAAGGTAGGCAAATGTGTAGGAAGAGGTTATAAAAACATATGCACTCATATGAATGCTGGGCATAACCATGTTGATAAGAATGTATGTGTGTTTGTATGTATAAATGTTTTCTTGTTTAAAAATATGTAAACCTGCAAAATGTTTAATGATGTGTAATAAAATGTATGCGTTCTTAAATGACTTAAATAAAAGTGTTTGAGATTGGTAACATATTATTTTCATAAAAGCTGCCTTTAATAATTATGAATAAAATAAACATTTGTCAATCGATTTTCATGGTTTATGGCTCATTTTATTCGCAATATATCTGGCTTTCTGATAAATAATAACAAAAATTGTTCTAAATTTGTTAACAAATTTTTAAAAACAAAAAATAGTACTAATTTTGCTTGAAAAAAAAAGTTTATCGCCACTAATTTCTGAAAATGTCCGAAACAATGGAAAATATAAAAAATGTTATTCGTTTGACTTAAAGGAAATATTATTAATAATCATTTATTGGTGTTTTTATAAAAATCGGCCCTTATTTCGGGCGGAATATTAGTCAAGCCCAAAAAAAAATTTTAAACTGCAAACGGATTTAAATTAACCGCTTCAAAATCTTTATATTTTATATGTTTTTATTTAAAGACTTACATTTGTTTTTGAAGACCAGTGTTATAAATGAATTAAGAGTTTTTTAGGGTAGCAAAAGCCATCACATAATTGTCTTGTGACAACCAAATTAGTTGATTCTTATAGAAAACATCAGCAGGTAGTAAACAATCACGACTATTTATAGAAAATGTGATCATTGATATGTTTGTTTGATCCCTAGTGAGTGTTTAAATGTCAGTGCAATGGGTCTGAAAAACTTATTATATTAATGTTTATGTTAAAATGGCTGGCAAGACGTGTGGGAAAGGGTTGTAAAAGTAATGTTTATACTAAAAAAAATGCACACAAGTGAATGCTGCTCATAAACAGGTAGATAAGTGTGTTTTAAAATATATGTGCAATACGTATAAATGTTAAATTTTGAATGATGTGTAATAAAATGTATGCGTTCATTAGTGACTTACATAGAAGTGTTTACGATTCATAGGAAATTAATGAACTGCCTTTTTTATATTTTCGAAACGTATAACATGATTGCATTCTTTTAAACGAATCCTTTCCTTTGTTATTTCTTCTTCATGGTTAGTTATACTTGTCACAACGTAATATTTGCTGTATCAATAAATACCTTTTCCCACCTTACCTCTGATCCATTTGCTAATGCTGTTCTGTGTTTCGATGAAATATTTATACATACACACATTTATCCACACATACAAACAAATAAACAGGAAAAATATATTTTTAATTAAAAAAAATTCATACGCAAAAATAAAACTCGCGAACAATTCTTTTTAGCTCGACTCGCGAGTTGAGTTTTATTTTTGAGTCTTAAAATTTGAATTCTTTTCGCGAGCAATATTTTTCAACTCGCAAAAATAAAACTCGCTCGCGAGTTTTATTTTTTAAACTCGCGAGCAGTAAAGAATAATTCTTTTCAATGTTGAAAATAAAACTCGCTCGAATTGGACTCGTTCGCGAGCGAGTTTAATTCGAGCACTCTCCGTACTCTGGATTTAAGGCTAGGTTAGGGTATTCCAGTGTAGAAAAATGCAAAAACATAATTATAAATCTTATTTATTCGACATTTTCCACAGAGTCGTTTTCATTTTGAATATTAACGTTACAAATGTCGTTTTCATCAAGTAAATTTAAGACTTCAATCAAAAGGGGTTTTTTCTTTTTTAATTTGGTCTTCCTCATTCCTGTCAGAAGAGGGTCTGAAGTCAAAAGCAACCTGTTAAGCAAATTTTGATTGCATTCTATTCTTGAAAACTTTCTAGAATAATTCATCCTGTATGTCCCAACATGTTTATTACGGGCTTCTGCCGCTTTTTCGGAGAGTTTACCGATTGGCAGAATCGCCTCCCTTATTACGGCTGGTCCATGGCGCAACACCTTGTGCAATGTCGGTAGCATAGGTGAAATTGATAAAGGGAAATATGCAATTCAACAGTTTCCTTACAGTAAGCCTCGAACTTTTCTGTGTTAATTTTAATACCACAGCACATGGCATCTAGTATTATTTTTAACCGGTAGAGTAAATTTTTGTCAATCCCATTTATCTCTGCTGATCTTTCGTATTCTTTAGTGTTGCCGAAATTCGCCCTAGGTATGTCCACCAATAAGCCCAGTTGGTCTCGAAATTTTGGTTGTATTTCCTTTTTTTGGTTTGCCACCAGATCCTACTCCTCGGCGGACAGGCAAGCGTTCCATTTCCTTACTGGCAATTTGTATGCAACATGTAGGATGCTCTCAAAAATCTAATTCGAGCGTGTAGCAACGACAGCGCAAACCTCTATTTTCTGTACTACACGGCCTTTCCTTTGTAATGTCGTTAAATTGTGCCGATGTGGCGCCACATATATAGCACATTGCCATTCACCATTGTAAAAACTATTTTATGCTTGACGGGTATGTCGTCAATCTTGGGCTTGTCCAGTTCCTTAATTTGATTTTTAATGTACACAATTTCATCATTGGTCACATCAGTTGTTTCCTTTATGAATCTAAGCCGAATTAGTCTGCAATAACGTGGCGAAGAAGGGGTTGGGGTTTGCCACATTATTTTTCTTTCCGTGCACCAATTGTAGTGGAACAACAGAACTCTGAAATATTTTGGCGTCGGAATCTGTCTCATTCTCAAACTTCAGTTTTGTGCGGAGTTTGTTGTGACCCATCACAACCCCATTTGCTTATCAGCACGAATGATTATTTTTCCGCTGTTGTCAATTGTTTCAGCACCTCCTCGCCAAGATGTAACAAGAGTCGTTTGGTCGTATGATCTATCAAACTTTGTACCCTGACTTCAGCGAAAGTTTCAGTAATGCGGTGAATTTTAGGATAGCATTCCTTCTTCAGTTTTTGTAGAATAGAAAACCAAGTGTAAAATCCTGGATTTGAGCCTCTTACTACATCGTATTGTGTCTGCGTGAGTCTCGCTTCAGCGTACATGAACAATGCACGTAGATGTACAAATTTTGTTGAGACTTCTTTGTCTTTACAGCGGTACTTTTCTAAATGGCTGCAGCATATGTTGGCATTTTACAGAAATTCTTGATTAACCTAGTTCTCAAAGCCCATGTACTAAAAAATCGCTAGCAATTTAGGGGTGGATTGGGGTGGCTGTTTTTTGCTTTTAAAATTTTTGGAGGGTCTATTCTACAAAATACTATCAAACTTTAAGCTCAGAAATGAACAGAAATAGTTTAAAACCTTTGTGTTATGTGAAGATGTGTGTGTTTTTTTGCATATGTAGAGCTTAACCATTAAGCGGAAAAAATAGTAAATAATTAGAATCAATGTAAAACTTAAGTTTTAGATAAAGCACTTATCTGATTGAACACAATCCATGATAGAAACTAACACAAAATCCACTTTAGCACCATAAAATGAATATTTGACGACAGTAAAGTTTTGAACGTGTCGAACAATCACCGAACACGTTTGGCGAACGTTAACTTCCGACTGACTTCATGCAGCTGGTGAAATGTTCAAGTGCGCCATGTTGGTTCTATTGTTTGTAGGGGATACCTGACATATGAAAAAAAACAGTAAAAAGGGTAGTCATATTATAAAAAAGCGACTTTTTAAGTCAAATACCTGTCTGTGCGACGGTTGTTTTTTTGCCGCCGTCGTTGAAAATTTTTCAATTCTAGTCAAATTTGGTCGCCGTCAACGATATGTTTGAGTGGCGTTCTCAACATCTGCAATTTTTAATCGTCTTTAAGTGGAATTATATGACATTTATAACGTAAAGACGTAATCTCTTTTGATAGTTTTCGACATGAGTTACAGAAACATTTTTTTCTCACTTTTCGAGAAACGATGGAATAATTTGTTTCACATGTTTTCGATGCGAGAGGTTCTCACCAAAGTTACAGAACATGCGTACAGAGCTTTTATGCTGGTCTTCTTTGATTTTATTAATTTTTGTCTTGTGCTTTTTTTCTTTTTTTATTGCCGTTAGCAGTCTAATTTAAATGTATCATCTTTTTATTATTTTTAGAAAGGCTCAAGCGGAATAATGATAACAGGAAAATATAGAATAGGGTTGCCAGTCGGGCTTGTTTTGGCTGGATTGTCCAGCTTTTTAATGGCCTGTCCAGTTTCAAGCTAAAAAGAAATTTGTCCAGCTAAAAAAATTTTCCACAAAATGCTCTTAATATTTATTGCTTTAAAATAATTTTTATAAATTTCCTTATTGAACAATAATGCGTCTGCAATACCGCCATCATTTCTATTTTTGATTTAATTCGTATGTACAGTACTATTTTCATCACAGTACTATTTCCATACTCAAGAGCTGAATATGCAAGATTTTTACATCAATTTTTTACTTAAGATAAATATAGGAGCGATAATTAATTCTACATTAAAATAAGAAACTAATTTTTTGAGTTATGACGTTGTTCCAGCAAATGAGAGGTATGTAGATATATAGAAGTATTGTAGTAAGGTATTATAAAAAAAACAATGTAATAATATTAATGTCATACTCGTACATATGGGTATTTTTTAATAAAATTTGTTGTACAATAAACAAGTAACTTTTCGTGAAAATTTTATTTCAAAATGTCCAGCTTTTTTTTTAATATCCAGCTTTTTTAATTCACATGTCCAGCTTTTTGATAATCTGGATCTGGCAAGCCTAATATAGAACGATATAAAAATGTAATAATTACATAAAATACTGTTTTTTTATTTACTTTAATTATACTTAATTTTGTTAATAAATGCACTAACGAGATGAACTATGTATTTTCGTTTAATTATCATCCAAATCGGTCGGATTGGTGAAAACGGTTTCGGCTAGCAGGGACACAGTATCCGCACTCGGAGGTTTAGGTGCATCGGTATCAGCAGGGCGTTGCACTGGAAGTGTGGCAGTAAATGCAGCAGTGTATACTTTTGTTTTCAATTGTTGTCTGTTTAATCCAGGACGAAAATTTATGCATGCATAGCACCTGGATTCATCATGTACAGTTGTGTCTTCCACCCAAATTACTGGCTTCATAAAAGATAACTTTCTACTTTTTCCGTGAATCCATTTTAGAAGGGTAGTATAACAACTGTTGCACACTGTGTTCGGCGTAAAATTTGCACCACTTAAATCTGCTTCATCGAAATAATTACAATACGCGGTTTTGAATTGCTCAGTAAACAAATTTTTTCGATCTTTTTTCTGTATTTTTCGGACGATATGACCACAAACGTAACAATATTCATCCAAATATGGGCACTTGTTGTTTTCCATATTGATATATTTTATGTTTTGTTGTTATTCACTTTTAAAAAACTGGAGAAAAATCACTTTTACTGTTCGCGTTCGTCGGCACTGGCTGAATGCCAAAAATCGATCAATGCACACCTATAAATACTACGTTTTTTTGAATATTTTACTGCCAGGTACTTATAAATGGGCGCATATTTTAAGGGCGGCTGGCTATATACCTGATTCAGCACTTGTACGTTTCAAACTGTGCAAAACTTTCCAAGTAATGACCACCCTTAAATGTGGGTGCAATTTCTGTAAAAAAATCATATAGGTAGCCACCGGAAAAACCCAAATAATAAAAAGGTCCACTTTCCGTTTAATTGTCCACGTACATTTATTACCGCAATCATAAAAATCAAATAACCTTTTGTTTATTCCTTTTTTTTTAATTCTCAGAATCATGCAAAAGGTGTCAATGTTTTCTCCAAATAATGTTGTGCATATCTCGAGCAAATTTTTGAAATTCATACATTTACTCAATTGCGAATAAAAGCGAAACGCGTGCATCGATTTTTATGATCTTTGTCTCATTTTGCTCATAGGTTATGTGACTTTGCGAAAAAATAACTAGACTTGAAACTTTTTTCCATTTTGCATTTTTTATGTATTTTTAAAAAAAAAAATTTAAATTTTTAGGCAAAAAATAATTTTTTCCCTTCATACATTCATTTTTAACTTCGAAAGTGTTACTTGTATAGGAAAACAATATATGAACAGATTAAGGGAATTGTAATTCTTAATTTTTTAAAATTTATTTCAACTAAATTGGGCTAGTGGTTGTCGAGCTATGTCAAACAACAGGGCCTAAAACGTGATAAATTCCCCTATACGATAGTACTAACTTCAAATCGATACTAACTTCAAATCGCAGGTAAGAAGACAAAACGAATGATGCAGAAATTCTTCTTTTTGGGTCTAATTTCACATACAGTTCACAGAATTGAGTTGGCAATCAATTAACTGAAAAATGTTGTACTGTGTTATGTAATAGGTAGTTTTTTAATTTTTATTTCTTTTGAGTTTTATTTTTATTGGGTTATTAAATTAAGCAAACTCTAGTTAATGTTCTATATTCTTTTGTAGTTAAAATTTAATAAACACTACTTTTTAATATAAAACTTTCCCTTCAAATAAATGTGTTAAACACGGACATATTAGAAAGAACACGTCTATTCTGCCATTAAGACGACGACACCTTTAAAACTTTTAATCGCGAATACAAGCGCTAACTTTGAATTTTCCACACTCAATTTTGCTTTACCATTTGGTCACTTAGACAGTGTTGTTAATAGATTTAAATAAAACATCGGGAAAAACATTTTCCACGAAAAATTGTGTTTAACAGAGTTGGATTGATTTATTATAATTTTTGAACGCGAATACGAGCGCTATCTTCGAGAAATTAGCTTGACTGATAGGGTACCTAGGGTCAAATTCGTCCACTGTATAATTATTTGTGCAATATAAGATATAAATCATTACAACAAAAAAAATCTAAAAATAATAATTACATTCTGTTTTTTATAATAAAGCTTCGTTCACAATGATAACAACAATTTTGTTTATATTCTGTTTTATATAGTTTTTCCCAAAATATTTAATATATTTTCCTTTAGATTTTCTAGCAACAATGTAACTAAAGCTATGACACCACTGGCTTAACAGAGATATGTATACACCGATTCTATCTTACGCTTATGTACTCTGGTGAACCTCGTTGGACAGAGCGTGCAATATAAGAGCACTTCATGGGGTACATATTGCTTGGGAATAAGTGGGGCGATGTGCACTACATCAACCTGGGCTATAGAGACTTCTGAATATACCCCCGATCGAAACGCAGGTGAGGTACGAGGCGGCACTCGCCGCCGAACGGCTCTTATTTATCGGCGAATTATATTAAGGTTACTATAGGGCAGGTCATCAGTGTATATTAGAAGTATTGACATCGGACATGCCCGACCGAATACAAGAGACGGAAATTGTCAGAAACTGCGCGATCCCTACGATCCCTGATAAGGAATCGTGGTGGAGCGGAACTTTAGGGCAACCACCTGGAGGGTTCTGTTGCTACACAGACGACTCTAAACTGAGGAATAAAACGGGCATGAAGATATATGTTGAAAGCCCAGAAACCGGGATATTCAACCGTCTTCCGGATCGCAATACAAGCTTCCAGGCAGAAGTCTGTGCTATTACGGAATGTGTGAGATGGATTGAATCGAATCTGGAGCGGGTAGACGCTAACAATTTATCGACAGCCAAAGGGCAATTAGGGCGATATCAGTAAATAGAGTTAACCTGGCGAATGCGAAGTCATTTGGGGCAACGGAAGCAGAATTGAATGTGCGGGGTAGGGAAACCCATACGGCCAGTTGGATTAGTGGGGCTGTGGGTGGGACCACTACGATTTTATGGGGTAACCTAGGCGAGAGAAAAACAAGAAGTTTCCTTAATGGAAGTAAGTCCAAAGTTAGTATGATGGTGCGTATCCTCACTGGTCATGCAGGACTATATGCACAACTACACCTAATTGGATGGGCAGAGTCTGACGAGTGAAGAGCGTGTGAGTAGAAGATTGAGACGCTGGAGCACTTTCTTTGCCACTGTCAGACTCTCACCAAATTAAGACCCAAACACCTTGTTCACCACTGAGGAACGTTGACTGGAAAACCTTAAGGAGTTCCTTAACACCGGACGATAACCCCCACCCTATAGGTGTTGCTAGCACTATCTACCTAAGTCCCCATGTTTATTTCTTAAGGAGCGCAAAACAGGCACGATAGTGGCCTAGATGTATACCGTACTGATGTTGCATCTTTGATGCTTCGTCATCCTTTCGACCTAACCCAACCTAAACTAAAGTTGCTTAACAAAACTTCAGCAATAATTTGTATGAAATTGTTAATGACGTTTAGATATTAAAATATTTATTTAATTTTGAATACAAATTTTAAAAATAAAAGATTTTATTTATTGTGCTTAATTCCCTTTTTTTAATAATTGATAAAAATACTGAAATTTATTGTTGGAGGATAAGCTGTTCCTATGCGCATTTTATTGGTTGCTTATGCCAGATCATCAGGAAACGTTCTTCTAAATAATTTTACACTAGGCGCCATATAAACCCTACTCCTGGAAACAATTTTAGTACGCCTAGAACCGTAATACATAACGCTATCATAATTACATTCGGCACGGCAGAGTTTTATAGGACTATAAATCACACTGTGAAATTTCGTAAACATCGATCCATAACATAGCCTAGGCTCCATATAAACCCTACTCTCGGAAAACAGTTTAGTACGCCTAAGACCGCAATTAATAATGCTATCATAATAAAATTAGGTATATCACAATTTTATAAGACTAGAAATCGCAGAGTCAAATTTCGTGATGCTTGGTGCCCCGGCAGGCTAGATGGAAGGGAGTTAGTCTATCAGCGCCGGGGTTGCGGGTTCGATTCCCGACAGAGACTCTGGTTTCTTTCCTGCAGACAAACATAGAGCTTCCCGAGACTAGCATAGGCAAACAAAAATTATCCTAGGCCACATATAAACCCTACTCCCGGAAAACAGTTTAGTACGCCTGAAACCGTTATAAATACACAGTTTTATAGAACTTAAAATCGTAATGGCAAATTTCTTGGAGATAGGTCTATAATTTACTTTAGGCTCGATATAAACCCTACTCTCGGAAAACAGTTTATTACACCTAAAACCAGAATAAAAAATGCTATCATAATAACATATAATACTTCACAGTTTTATAGGACTTGAAATCACGCTAATAAATTTCGTGATGGTCGGTCAATAATTTACCAAAGGCCCCATATAAAACCCACTTTGGGAAATAAATTAAATTCGACTAAAACCGTAGCAGATATACCCATTGCGGTTACATTTCTTCCAAGTTTGATTGGATGGCCATTAAAATATCATGCAATTTTGTGATATACGGTCCATTATTTACCTTAGATCCCATATTAAGCAGCCTTCTGAAATTCACTGATATTTGAATTTATTTTGTTTAATACCTGAAATAAGTCTTCAGGATGATTGGCCCATTAGGTCCAATACAAACTACCCTTCTGTAAATCATATTTTGCTCAAGCCAGTTCAAAGTTCTAAAACGAAACGCATAAATCTTTCTAATTTTCGGTCAATAATTTAATATAGGTCTAAACGTCAACCAATTTTAATGTTGACGTTCGTTTTTGTGAGCGTTAGTTAATAATTTATATGTAGATACACAGACTTTAGTAAAGCTTTCGATAAAGTCTACCATAGGCTTTTTCTTAAAAAACTTTCCATAATGGGTTTTACTTCGCTGGCTTGAGTCATACCTTACTTATAGGAAACAAAGTGTTCGTTTTAATAATACAACATCAAAGAGCATCATCGTCAATTCTGGAGTACCGCAAGGAAGCCACCTTGGTCCAATCTTATTTTCACTTTTTATAAATGATCTGCCGAATGCAATACACAATTGTAATGTGTTAATGTATGCCGATGATGTGAAAATCTTTTTAAGCTACAAAAAATCATCGGAAATGCTCAATCTTCAACATGATTTGGATAATTTTTATAACTGGTGCAATATCAACATCATGAATCTCAATTTAACAAAATTTAAGCATATGCGCTTTTGTAGAAAATGGAATCCTCTGGGTATCTATACTTTGGGTGACTGCCAAACTTGATCCAAAATTAGATTTTATAAAACACATTACATCAACGATAAATAAAGCTCGTGGTGTACTTGCCTTTATAAAACGTTGGGTTAAGAAATTCACTGATCTAATGATTACAAAGCTGTTATATACATCTTTGGTAAGACCTATCATCGAATATGGCTCTATTATCTGGGATCCTGATTATGATGTTCACATAAACCGAATAGAATCTGTCCAAAAACAATTTTTATTGTTCTGCTTAGGAAACTCAACTTGGAATCCTTCTGTAGTACTTCCGTCTTACTCTGTAAGACTTCCATGCGTTAAATTACCATCACTAGTAAGCCGAAGAAAAATGCTTAACATTGCGTTTTTAGTTAATTTGCTTAATGGTAACGTTAGTTCGGAATTCCTGCTTAATAATGTTAAACTCAACGTTCCTCAGCGATCAACTCGCAATTACATACCATTATATCTTCAGGCCTTTCACACAAACTATGCAAATTCTTATCCTTTTCGGAGAATATGTAAAGAAATGTATGATTTAGTTGACTTTTCTTTAAGTGCCAGTGTCATTAAACGTAGTATTATCTTGTTTTTAAATACATAAACTAATAATATTGTTCGTATTTTAATTATAGTCTGTACGGATATAAATCCATAGACTTAAATAAATAAATAAATAGATATCATATAGCCACCTACTGTTAATCAAAAAAAAAAAAAAAAATCAAAAGCTTAAAATAATAAGTTCTACTTCCACGTTTAGTTTCATATTTCTTCGGAAGTTTTAAAATGTTCATTATCATTCCTTTGTAAACCTCCTTTAGTCAATAAAATTCTTGAATTAGTTTCAGTTGATATATTTATTAAGTCGCTTATATTGCCATTGTGACGAACGCGACAATTTGCATTCGTCAATAGGGACCTGATCACATCCATTAATCTCCCAGGTGTGCCTTAACTAGGGTGTCAAATGCCGTTTGAAAATCAATAAATGCTAGATTATATGGCGAGCGACACTCTACGGACTGCTCGATTACAATACGGAGACTGTTGACGTGGTCTGTGCAAGATTTAAGTGGACAAAAGCCAGCTTGCTCATTTCGCATCAATGTGTATCTATATTAAACGATTGAATGTTTTTCTTTAAAATAAACAGTGACTTAAGATGAGAATACGGAATTTTTGGGTTCAACAATATCTAAAATGGTTAAGGGTTTTTTACTGAAATCCAATCTTGATTCAATTTGGGTAACTGGGTACTTCAATATAAAATTTAAGTGGTACAATTTTTAGTATAATTTAAAATTGCCCCTTAAGAAAATAATCCACGGCAGTAAAAATTACACTCAATTTGGGTAATAACCCACAAGGTGGCAACACTGGTTCATTTAAGTATATAAGAACTATATATGCAGAGTATAAAAAGTGTTACTTAATCCTTACAATACATACAGAATAGTTTCTACATACAAACATCTATACCTACTCGTATGTAAGTATGTTGTGTGTAAATCTACGTGAACTTTGTTGCATGTGGGTGTAATATGGAACTAAAAGATATTTGCTTTGGGGTTATATGTATGTATAATGAAGTATTTGACTTCCGGTCCCTCTACAATTTATCTATTAAAAGAGTCTTTAACATTCTTCTCTTATCTATTTTAAACTAATGAATGTGTAGTTTCATATGTGCGTCCCGGGGGCGTTTTCATTAAAACTATTTTACGCACAAAAGCTCGTTTTCTAAAATTCTTTTTTTATTTACATTTTAATAAATATTTGTTATATTCTAGTATGAGTTTGTTGAACATAGAAAACAAAAATTAAAAGAAAAAAAAAACAATTCAAAACATCAATCACATGTTATTACATAAAATTCATCTTACTCACTACAAAGTGAAAATGAGGGATGCCAAACGGGAACTCCCGAATATTTTTATTTATCAACTTTTATGCACAAACAGGGTCATTATTATTAAATTGTTATGCTTTATAAAAAAAAAAAAAAAATTTGTTAAAAATTATATTTGAGTTATATTTTTAATCGAAAATAATAGCCTATTTCCGATGTGCGAAAGAATTCTTTCTTTCGTATAATTACATTGAAAACAAATACAACTTTTTAGACTTTGTTTTTGTTTTCAATGTAGTTATGCGAACGAAAGAATTCTTTCGCACATTGCAAATAGGCTATAATTCTTAGTTTTAAGTTTAATTTTGTTTTGTTGGCACACAAAAGATTTAAAATTATTATTATTTGCTTGATATATGACGACTTTTTCTCGATATTGCTATTTTTCTTAAAACCACCATAACTTTTATGATCTGCTTAATAATAACCATTATTTTAAGTGGAAAAAAAAATTTGCAAGTTTACATTTCAAGCCTGTATTACAAATATATTAAGCAAGTTTAGCTTTGGCGTTAGACATAGCACCAAAATAATAATGATTTTTTTTATTATTATATTATTCATAAACTTCAAACTTAAAGCTGATAAACATATTTATAACAATTAAGTCGTAATTTTTATAATATTGTTCAACGAATTTGAACATTAATATGAAAAAAATTTGAATTTGCTAAAAAAAACACACGTTAAAAAAAAATTTGTTTTTATAAATAGACGCTGCATATCTACCGTATTCATAAAAAAATAATTTAAACTTGAAGGCCCTAGTCTTGTAAAACGCAACACAACGCCAAAGAATTATATTGAAAGCAAAAACAAAGTCATAAATTTTTTTGTTACTTTCTACAGAAATTTTTGGACGACATGTTCGTCGACGGCCTGATTAGCACTTCAATGGCCCGCTGCAGGACTCTCATCAGACGGGAGTCGTACAGAAGGGCTCAGGAGAGATGGCAGGGCGAGCATACCTGTTTGATGGCCAGGACTCTATGGCCTGGCTATGACGCGGCGAGAACGCGCGTACAACTCGGACTCGGCAGGGATCGGATAAGGACAGTGATGTCGGTCATCACGGGTCACTGGGTGATAGGGACTCATGCTAGGAGGATGGGTCTTGCATACAATGACTACTGCAGGAGTTGTCATGATGTGGAGGAGGAGGAGACGGTGTTTCACTTCCTCTGCCAATGCCCCGGACTGGCGGGCGCTAGGTTGAGGCATTTTGGGAGACCGGAATTGCCATGTCTGGACGATTTGTCCAATGCGGGACTGAAATCGATCTACCTGTTCTGCAGGGAATCGGGGTGGTTCGAGACTGCGGTGACCTCTGGGGAATAGTCTGGTGGATACTGGCTGACCCTTGTCACTGGCTGGGGGTATCACAAAGGGACCGCTATAAGGACCCAAGTGAGTCGTCTTCGTGACGGCTACCCATTTAACCTAACCTAACCTTCTACAGAAATTTCAAACAGATTTTTTTCACCTTCATCGCCCAACAGTCTACCGAAAATCGCCAAAAATTAAATTTTTTATATTTTTGGTAAAAAAAATTCGCCAAAAATCGTAAAATAGGAGTACAAGTATATTTACTCTTTAATAAAATTTTCCATATTTAGCATTTTTCTAGAAGTGTGTTTATATATTAGTAGTTTGAACGTTTTAAAATAAGTCGGGTATGTTTTGACAATCACAAAACGCTTAATATTTACGATTCTGACTTGAAATCACATAATAGGTGTTCTGTAAATCGTAATTGCAAAAACTTTGGCGATTTCAAATTGCAAAAGTATGCTGAAGAAAACTAGAATATTTGTAAGAAACTGTCGCAAGCAAATCGCACGAGTTTCGGAACACCGTAAAATAAATCTGGTGTCTTGCGATATTAAATCATGGGATTGTCATAGAACTTGTGAAATCACTTAATTAAACTTTGCAAAAATATTAATTTTATGAAGTATACAAAATAATAAGAGTTTGATGCAAAGAAAAATCAGTTTATATAAGCGTGATTTTCGATGAGAAAATAAGTCAGAATATGGTAAAATCGTGTATTCGATTTTCATCGAAACATAATGTTACTTCGACAAGAAATGAAGCAAAGGATAAATGTCTTAAATGTTGTATTTAAAGTGAATATTTTGTATTAAATTCAACTCAGTTCTCTCAACAATTTCATAACATTAGTAATTTTTTAAAAACAACTTCTGACCTAGATTCGTTTTCGATTCTATAAAAAATCAAGGTTTTGCAATATTTTTTTTTTCGTAAATCTAGTCAAATATATAAAAAACTGTTACTTTTTTTGCTCTGCACACCACATTGAAAAATACGCTTGATACTTTCTTTTATAAAAAACATGATATGAATGGAATTTTTTTAAAAAGTAATTTAATTTCGCTCTTAATTCCATTATTTTTGTATACTTCACTATTTTTCAACACTATATAATTTTAAAAAGTACATTTAATATGCAATCAAAGCCGTCAGTTTTTGGAATTTATTTTCAAAAAAAATTTAAAATTGACTTGTTTTTCGGTGGAGATTCGCTGATTGATAACTTTTAGTAAGGAAAATGGTATTAAAATCTAATAAAGCTGTATTATAAATTTATCATCTTAAACAATCGCATTTATTGCCAATTTAAAATTTGTTAGAAATTCAAAGACAAAACTATACCCGTACTCCAAATTTTTTTTGATATAAGTAAGAAAAAAGGAAAATGCGTTTTAGAAATCGCAACAGAAAAACTCGCAACTTCTTTAAATTTTGCCAAACACAAAATTTCGCCGCCAAATAGTTTTATAAATCGCCATGTTTGGCGAAAAATCGCTACACCCGACAGCCCTGATTTCAAACGCTGCATAGCTTGTGTAAGTGTAATGTAAGTATTCAATTTTTTTCAGCAATAAGAAACAATAATATTATTTTTTCCATAGGACAAATGTAAACAAAATCAATGGCAAACAAAAAGAACTAATGGCACAATTTATGGCAGATCACCCCAGTTTGGCAAACAATTTAGTACCAAATTGTCGGCAAGGAAAAGCGGTGGCAAAAAGATTATTGGTCGAACTTTCAAATCGATTGAACTCATACGGTCCACCTGTAAAAAATGCGTCCGTTTGGAGAAAAGTATGTTTACTTTCTATAACTTTGTAGTCTTAAATTTTAAATTTTAAAAATTTAAAATTAAACACTACGTTAAAAAGAAGCTTTCCTTTAACAAGAAGTCCAAAAGTGGCGGAGCATACGAGGAAATGATTTTATATGCATCAGAGGAACAAGCTATTCAAGCTGCAGGAATTGAAGCAGCTGTTGAAGGCGTCTCTAGCGTAAAAACATTTGGCAAACCAAAAAGTCCAAGTATATATATTCTGGCCCCTTGAGTAACGCTAAGTCGATTTGGCCATGTCCGTATGTCTGTCCGCCTGTGGAAAACACCCTCACTTTCGAAAAACTCAAGAGATAAGAACGACGTTGATGTCAAATTGATTCTAGTTATCCTAAGCAGTGTGGGATTCAAATCCAGCAAAATCCGATCTGTAGCAGTAGGAGTTATGAATCAACATGTAGAACCACCACCCCAAAAAATGTAAAATTTTGTTACAAATACTAACATACATGGTGGCATAATGCAGGGCATGATATAAGATTTAGCACAAACTCATTCTATATGACTAGAAATCATACTGTACGTCTTAAACCGTAATAAATATTTTTTTATATTAAAATGTGGAACACAAATTATCTCACAAGACTTAAAAATAACAAAAATAAACCATATACAAATTTTAAAATAAACAGTTCAACAAAAAATTATTCCAAATATTCCTTAGCACGATCTGAGTACACTATCGCTAATCAAATAGCATTTTTAAATAAAGTAAAAAATAACTTAAAAAATTACCCTAAATTTGTTAACTCTAAACGACGAGCAGCTGATTTTCCTACCATTATGAAGTTTGGTGACGTTGAATTTTCAGAAGATAACTTAATTAGTTATTTGTTAGCTAATTTTTTCGTCAACCCACTCATCATCTTCATTTAGTTCGAATGATCAGTATCCATACTCTATTCCTGAATCGATGAACTTTAATATATCCGTAATAGATTATCTAACAGCCACAAAGCATATGAAAAATATGAAACTGTCGTATGTTGCAGGCCCTGATTTGGTTCCTAGTAGTATTTTAAAGCATTACCATCACATATTGAGTACTCCGTTAACATATATTTTTAATAAATCCCTTAAACTTGGATATTTTCCAACTATTTGGAGGCAATCCTTTATTATACCGCTATTTAAATCTGGATCAAAAGCTGATATCTCAAATTACAGAGGAATTTCTAATCTTGGTGTTATACCCATACTGTTTGGTAAACTGTTATACGCTACACTATCATATCAGGCATCATCTGTATTGTCTCCATTCCAACATGGATTCTCTAAAATTTAGAGTCTAAATCATCATAAACAATCACAAATTTTCTATAATTTACAACTTTAGTTACCGAATGATTTATAGCTGGTAAGCAAACCGACGTTATTTACGTTAATTTTAGTTAACCGTTTGACAAAGTAAATTATAACTAAAGGTAGAAGTACATAACACGCGTTAGTGCGCGCGCGGTTTGTAGACTTCTGTCAAAAAAAAAGTGAGACTAGTGTATTTTCATAGAACAAGTTACAAACCAAACTTTTTGACGCGCACGCGTCAGAAAGTTGGTTAACTTTGAACTTTTTAACGCGTTGTGTATTTTTGGTAAGTAATCAGCTGACAACAAGAAATAATAATTTGATTTAATTTGTTAGTAAAACATACAGTGTCGTATAAAAAGGTGCTGAAGCTTGGAATTCTTTAAAAAAAGTGTTAAACAAATAAAAAAAATCGGAAAGAAAAGGCTTTTATTACGCGTGTTGTGCAACTTACCATTTCTCACGCGCTGAATTTTTAAAATGCACAATACTCGCCGACGAATTAACGCGTGTTATCTACTTCTACCTTTACTCATTCATAAGCTTAATCGATTAGGATTTAGCACTTTCTTAACGAAATGGATTGAGCCTTATTTAACAAATAGACATCAATGTGTCAAGTTCCGCAACACGTATTCTAACTACATAGATGTTTTTTTTGGGGTGTCACAGGGCGGTCATCTTGGGCCGCTCTTAGTTACTCTATTTAAAAATGATCTTCCTTCTGTTGTGAAAAATACCAACACATTGATGTATGAAGACGATGTAAAGTAGATCAACAAATACTTCTGCAGAAGGATATAAATTACTTGACATCTTCGTGTACTGATAATTTAATGGAACTCAATGTAATAAATGTAAACATATAATTTTCTCAAGAACGTCTCCAAATAATTGCCTATATACAATGAATGCCTCTATGTTTAAACTGGTTGATGCTATCAATGATTTCGAAGTATATTTTGATAGAAGGTTGGAATTCAGGAATCACATCACGTTAACAGCTTACAAAGATACTGGTGTCCTGGGATTTATAAAAAGGTGGTCTAAAGAGTTTTCAGATCCTTGTGTTACCAAGCAACTGTTTACCACTTTGGTTCGAACGATTCTTGAATACGGATCCGTGATATAGGATCCACAGTACTCAGTACACTCTACTGTAAGAACATTTCCCCTTCTTTTGGCCAAAATTAATTACAGCCAAACGGATGGACCGATTTGAACGATTTTTTGGATTTGACACTTAAGAGAGAGGGAGCGACCAAAAAAGTTTTTCATACACTCAAAAAAAAAACATAAGTAAATTGAACTAAAAAATTAACAAATAATTAGTTCTAAGAAGGGGTTACAGGCTTCCAAGATAGATAATCTTGGTTTCTAAACTGTATTTTTTCTCAAAAATTTTTTGAGTGTGCTCTTACCTTTCGAATATAACAGTAGAAATTAAATTTACCAATTTAATGAATTAACAAACAAAGTCATGTTTAAAAAGGATTTTATTCAACAATTTGATTTTCGTCAAACCGTCAAATATATGTAATATACCTGGATTCAGAGTGCCACCACTCTCCATTTCTTCATCGTCGCTTTCGAGATTTTCTTCGTCTGTTTGAGAATGTTCTACAAAATTTTGCTCCTCTGATCTCAGTAATTCGCTCACTTCTGGTAGAAGCTTTAATTTCTTCAGGTGCTTGCGGCGTTTGTTCAACGAAATGCTGGAAATGAGTGGATCTGATGTGTCCAATGCTCGATTAAAAACATCCGTCAAGTTATTCACACGGTTAGAAGCAAAATTTTTCAAATTTACTCGAATCTAAAGGAAGCTGATATGACAAACATTTTAATACTTTTAAATTATAAATGATCACTTTGTCAATGCCTGTTCTTTCAGAAAATTTTAAATGTTCTTTAAACGCGCGTCGAGCCGTGTTGCCGTCATTCGTACTTCTGTAGCCATCAGACTTAAGGCCATAATATGCATAGCCTAGCTTAACCTACTGTCAAAACTTAACAAAACGTCTCTTACATGTATTTAAAAATGAACAAAAACAAAATAAAAAAACTTGATTCCGTACGGAATGTGCGATTATTTTCGCACTTTGCTTAAGCAAATGACAGTTTCATAAAACTTACCAAAAAGTTTCTTTAAGTTCAATATGGTTAGGCTCATATAATTTACATGTATTCGCACATTTGCTTAAGCCAACTTAATCACATTATGGTTGGGCCTTTAGGCTTATCAACGTGCAAACCAACTTCATCCCAAAATAACTGCTGTATGCCTGCCTTTCTTTTCGCAAGTAACGCTTTGTAAGATTCATTTCTTATTTGCCACTTGTTAATGCTAATTTTGTAACCTGGGGTGTGATTACCGCTTTCGATATCGAGCTAATTAAATAGACAATTTTTGTTTTGGGATTACGGTATTAGATATCGAGCAAAAATAAATAAAATTTGAGATGATGATTTTCGATAGCGAGTCATCGATCGAGTGTTATCTTTGCAAATATTGTTCGATACCAAAACGTCAATCGTAAACAAAACAAATAGTTGTTTATATTTTAACAGCAAACAAGAAATTGTGAAAAATGTAAGTTTTATTTATTGCTTAAGTTAAAAAAACAATTATAATTATTGCTAAAATTTCAGGACAAGTGTGAAAAATATAAATTTAAAGCAAAAAGAAACACTGGCGGAGTTTATGTACGAACACCCGAATTTGGCAAAAAACCTTTTGCCAAATTGTGGACAAGGGAGAGTCGTTGCTAATAGGCTGTGGGAATCGCTTACTGTGCGCTTGAATTCGTTCGGACCACCAATAAAAAATGCTAAGTTGTGGCGTAAAGTATGTATTATGTTAGTGTATATACGCATGTATGCTTCAATAATTTATGTACATGTTTTTTGTAACAAAGGTTTACACGGATCAAAAATTCAGTGTAAAGAAAAAAGTATCCATGAACAAGACATTGAAAAACAAAACAGGAGGTGGACCCTACGAGGAAATCATATTGTCTTCAGCTGAGGAGCAACAGGCTGCCGGCATTGGTGTAGCCGTTGAAGGTTTGTCAACGGTAAAAACGTTCGGGTCATCTAAAAACAGAAACGGAACTTATAATGAGTCATATGAACCTATTCAGTCTCTAATGTATACAACGTCAGCATCGGAAGTTGACAGTGAACAGGAAAATGAAGAAGACAGCACATTAAAATTACCAACAAAAGCAACAAAATGCTCTACTAAAGCAGCAACGAAACTGGAACTTTTAAAATCAAACATTGCAAAAGTTGAGGAGCATCAAATGATCATGTCTGTTAAACTTGATCGTTTAATTGAAATTAAGGAACGCTCACTCAAAATTAAAGAAGAAGAGCATGCTGAAAACATGAAAATCAAAATGATTGAGTATGAAATAAAAACAATTGAATTGCAAATATTAAAAAATCAAAAGTAAAAGAGATAACTTTAAACGGCTTAGTAGTGCCTTTTCTGTAGATTACTTAATACATGGAATTTATGTTTACGTTATTTTTAACAGCCAAAAGTACAAATTAAATGAATAACAAGGTTGTGTTAATTTTTATTTATTTTTAATAAACAATTCAATATTAAATAATTCAGTTACATATAGTTTTCTGTTAATAAGTTTTAGATAACACTTATAAGTTATTTAATAACGAAAGTTTTATATGGTCTCTAATTTTACTTCCAATTCTCGTAACATTTGTTTCAGCTAATTTCAGTAATTTCAGTGTAGTGATCCACTTGTAATTTAATACAAATATTATGTAGAGCTGCACACACATTTGCCAAAAGTGCAATTTTTTTGGGGCAGTAGCGACTTCTCTTATCATTTGATAAAAATTTCCAACGGGCTTTGAAAATTCCAATGGACCTTTCAACAATGCACCTAGCTTTTGAATGAACCTCATTAAAATGAGATTCCATTGAGCCTTCGGCGGGATTTCTATATGGTGTTATACACCATGGCTCTAGAGGGTAGCCCGAGTCTCCTAAAATAAGCAAAGAAGTATGTAATAGTGTAATAAACAAGTAAATAATTGCATTTTAATTACCCAAAAGCCAAGCATTTTTCAATTTTTTATTGTTGTAAAGGTCTTCTAGTAAATCCCTTTCATCCGAATTTTTCCACACAAAAGAGTCGTGTGCCGCACCACCATACTTCGAATTAATAGCCAAAAGCTTGTATTCGTGGTCACAAATCTAAAAAATATGAATGTCATCATTTCAATTAATTCACGTAACAATTTTTAAACGAACGAGTTTAAGCTGTGAAAACCTTTTCTATTAAAAAACATGTGTTCGTTATCGGAAGGTTTTTGAAGTCCTATGTGGGTGCCATCTATGCAGCCTATAACTGTATAAAAAGAAATGTTAAACAAAAAAGATAATCACTCTTAAGCATAAACCTCCAGGGATCTTGTATTTCCTCATAAAAGTTTCCATACATTCATTGGATTGCTCTGGATGAAAGTTTATATGATTTGGACATAGCTTTAACTCCATTTCCTTGGCCACCTTTGTAACTATTTTGCTGATCGTACTTTGGCACATTCCAATGAGGTAATCGTTACCAACTGCATGAGCCAGTAGCCAACAGAGAAAGTGTTGCTGCCAACTGCAACTTTGGTGGCACTGCCGTTGACATGTGTCCAGAAAAAGTTAATTGCGATAAAACATAATTGAATGCCTCCTTTGACAACCTGAACCGCTGTTTAAATCTAAAAAATATTAAGGCAATAGTTTATTTGATACAAAATACAAAATTTGTTACATACACATTTTCTGGCAAGGATAGAACGTCGCTCTTATCGCGCATTTGTTTCCTAATACGCACTAAACCATGTTCATCTTCTGACTCCGACGAAGATAAATATGCAACCATCAATATTTGTTGATCCATTCTCTTTAATACACAAACTTCTATTTTAAATTACCAAAACTCTAGTTGAAACTTACATTACTTGTATTTTGTTTTTTTTTTTTTTATATATTATGTAAACATGTGTTGTCACTCTTTTACAAATTTTAAAAAATCTTTTACAATTAGTATGAAAACTCGATTCGATAGATATCGAATCCCATCATGAGGTAACTCGATAGGTATCGAGTTTTCTTTTTGCTCGACAGTTCATTCGATATCGAAAGCGGTAATTACACCCCTGCATTCACAAAAAAATTTAGTTTCAGCCAAAATATTTAACAATTTGCCATCGATTAACGTTAGGTACAATGTAAATTTAACGCATAAAGTTATTTTTTCTCTAATCATTACTATGAAAGTACTTAAAGAATTTATTTCTTCTTGTATATTTCCATTTTCTTTCAACATAATTTCCTTAGTCTCTTTTGTGTATTTAAAGACCTATAAAACTTAATAGATTGTGGTGTACGATAAAATATTTCCGGATGCTTCTATTAAACGCAAAGTATTATTGTTGCGGCCAATATAGAGGAGTCACAATTTTGAGACAAACCCGCCTTTTCAAACTGTTGTTTAAAGTTCGTATAACCAGAACTACTATCAAAATCATAAATGACAATGAGTTCGGCGTATAAAATTTCGGTTTTTATTGGTGTCCATTAAAGCAGATACAACATCCTCTTGCACTTTAACTATTTTTTCCGATGTATGCTTAAGTAACATTTCCAATGGAACTGTCGCTAATGTCTCAGTAACTATTACGCCGCCTGGTCTGTAGTTATATTTACTAAATGTAATATCTTTATGTAGATGATATATATCGCAATTTCTGATTTTATTTTAATATCTTATATTGCAATATTGCTCTTTTGAATAGTTGTTGTCTAAAAGAAAGGCTATTCCTTCATCGCCAGATGGCTAAGTTGGCGTTGCTTTTGATATCATTTTTCGTATTTTCGAAGCTCTAGTTGGAGTACTGAAAGCCTCTTTTAAAACCACTGCTAAATTTAATGGGATACATTTACGAGCAGACGCAGATGCATCAAGAATTAGGAATTCCACTTCATTATTATGATCTTTAGAGATTTCTGCTGCGACTGGTCGTTTTGTTCTCTCAGATTTTTGGCAAAAAGGTATTTGCGGTCGGCCAGGTTTCGATTTAATGGAGGCACACTGCGTTTCACGTATTCTGATCAAAGAACTAGCTTTAAGCCAAACAGCATGATTTTTTTCAAAAACTTTCAACTTTTTAGAACTATTACACCTTCTTATATTTATATACGAACAAAACAATCGTGAATGCTCTTTTAAATACTGTTTAAAGTTTTCGGAACAATCACTCCCAGAAATGTATGACAAAAAATGGGTGTAATGGGCGGCTCTTTTGTCAATGTCGTTGTGTTTCTCTAGCCATATATTGAAAAAATTAATTTTTTTTAAACTCGCGAAAAATTCGCAGATGAAATATATTAAATTTAGAAGATAATTAATTGTTCTAGAGAACTATTATGATATTATGTCTAACATGAGTTATCATTTGTTTGTCAGTCTTTATAAAATTCTAATTCATAGTTCCATTAGTTCATTTTAAGGTCACTTTTATTTTTCCAATTTAATCGATTTTATAGATGAGTTTACCAACATTTTGATATAAAATGAGTAAAAGATGTTTTTTTTACAGGTTTGTTTTTCGAATAGAGATAAAACTGGAATTTTGTGGTCAAATCTGTCAACTCTAATGTCATTTATGTTCAGTTTGGTTTGCCATTTCATCATGAACAGGTTGACAAAAGAACAACGCTTGCAAATCGTGCAAATTTATTTCGAAAATAACGGTTCAGTTCGCGAAGTTTACCGCAAGCTCCGTCCATTTTATGGTGGACATAATCGTCCATCAGAGCAATTAATTCGGTTAACCATGGATCGTTTTCGCACTACGTTTACTCTATGTGATGAAGTCGCTCGTCTACGCCAACAAACCAGAAACGTTAGGGGAATTGGAAGCCAACATTCGTGGCGTTATTGCCGACATACGGCCCCATATGCTCGAAAAAGTGGTTGAAAATTGGACCTGTAGAATTGGCTTTATTCGAGCCAGCCGCGGCGCCCACATGCCTGAAATCATATTTAAACATTAATGGCATAAAATTATCCTTCCAATAAAGCCAAATTGATGGTCATTAAAACAATTTTATTGTGTTTTATTTCAATTCGAAGTTCTATACCACTGAAAAAAACACCCGATATTTACCATCGGCATTATTTCCCATTTTTTAATTTTTCAAAAATATAAATTTTTGTTACTAAAACTCTATTAGAAGATGTCACAAAATTCACTTCACTTAAAGGTTTTCTGGCAACTGGTTTAGAAATCGTAATCAAAACAACTGCTAAAGTAACAGAAATTAAATGCTTTTGAAAAATTTAAATAACTATGTTTACTTTTTTATATTTTTTATTATAATAAAGCAAAAAAAAAAAAAAAAAAAATTTGAAAAAAAGGGTGAACATTTCCTGTAGTGCACCCTAACAAAATCGAGTCGGTTCAAATCCAGTTTTTATTATTCAATCTTCGTGGCTTGGGTTGAACCCTCGCATAGCTTTGTCAGATTTTCTTCACCTTCGTCGCCAAATTATATACCGAAAATCACCAAAAATCGACAAATATTATTTTCTTGAGATTTTTGCTTAAAACATTTAGCCATATATCTCCAAATATTATTTTTATATAAGAAAATGTGTACACGAGTCATTTAAGCGTTCCGAAAAACGCAAATATAAATTAAGCTTAATGCTTTAAACACATTCGAGACAGCAGACTACCGACTTCAATATGTCAACAATAGAATACATGTGTGTATATGGAAATGATTATTTTAACGACGCACAGTGGCGCCCGTAGAGCAAGCGAGGTTGCAAAAATCAAAATTTTCATGAATGCCGACGAAGTTTTGAATAAACCCATGTTATAGGAAACTTTTCAACGATTTCAAATATGCCACTCTTAATAATATCACATTTTTAGTTTAGAAGATATAACCGTTCAAAGTTGACCGACTTTCGGTTTTCAAAAAAACACAATTTTTAGTCAATTTGTTGCGATTTCAGGTGTAATATCACGAAAAATAGGTAACGAATCGCCTTATTTTTTGTTTGTATTGATTGATGTATTTATTAAATGTATAATGATAAAAAAAAAATTAACTGTTTGCTCTGTGTTTCTCCTGGTAAATCACTATTTAAAAACTATCCGTTTTTTCACTATTTTTCAACTTTGACGGAAAATAAAAAAAAACTATATTTTTCTATATTTGCCATATTTGCAAAACCTGTTCTTTGATTATTTCTTTACATAATTCAAAAGGTTTTATCTGCCCGTACGTGCCCGTTTGGCTTCTAGAGGTAAAAAAGTTTAAAAAGACATGGTTGCAGAAATTGTATGGCGTCCATCCCTTATATGTTTTGACTGACAGTAGTTTGATCTAATAGTTATTATATTAGCAGGTACGTACCTCACATAAACAATACTTTGGCGTACAAATGGTCAGGAACAATATTGACTTATGGTCCCTACAGGTAGGCACAAATCTTATTTGGACACGTGCATAATATCAAAATTGCATTATTCAGCATAAATCCATATGTATGCAGGGAACAGGTAAATTTTTAGGCATGGTAGCATAAGCCTATATATTGCAAAATAAGCATAATGCCTGGATTAGTCTACGCCTGAAAGTTGGCGCAACAATTACTGAAACCATTAAACAATTTAAGTACTGAAAACATGGCGTTGAACAATTTAAAATTATTTGAACTGTTTAGAAAGTCAACCACACCAAAGTTTTTCACGGAAGTGAAAATTCTTCCTGAGAAGTTGACATTGATCAGCAAATGAGGCTGCGATGGATCATCCGGACAAAGCGTTTATAAGCAAAGGATATCTTCCGATGACGCTACAATATCGGACGGAAATATGTTTATGGCATCTGTTGTTCCTTTGCGGCTAAAATCGGATGATTCCCTACACTGGAAAAATCCACGTCCGTCATCAGTGCATTATTGCCGACCAATAATGTTTCAGTTTGCAAGGGAATCGGCAGAACTCATAAGGACTACGGTGAAGGACATTAAAGAACAAATAAGCAAGATTAAGCCTACAAAGCTGCAAATTGGAGAAGGAAAATATATTGAATGCAATTACGAGTTCCACCTGACCATGGTTGACGGAAAAGTCGTAAACGAACTGACAGGAACAACCTCAACAATGTCATGCCCGATTTGCAAAAAGAGTCAGAAGAACTTTTTTCAATTCAATTCAATTTTTTTCATATATGTATAATATGTTTCATCTCAATTTTATATAATTAGTTGTAAAGAGTTTAAGATTAGTATCTTTTTCTGCTTAATTATAACATATTTCAATTAGTTATCATATTCATATATATAGACAGAATTATATTGGAGGTAAAAATTTAGCAAAAACCTATTTAAACCCCTTTTTTCGTTTTATTTTTATATTTTTTTATCGCTTTATATTATTATTTGTCAGAAGAACTTTGGTAATTTAAACGATTCTACAAATGAGGAGAATTACGAATATGGAATGTCACCATTGCACGCAAGGATAAGGTGTATGGAATTCTTGCTAAAACTGGCATATACCCTACCACAAGAGGAGGAAAACTTCGATGAAAATACATCAATAAAGGATAAGGAAAAGATCAGAAAGAAGCAAATACAGGATGCTTTTTTTAAACAAGTTGGACTAAAAGTAGACTGTCCCAAGCACGGATACGGTAACTCAAACGATGGAAACACTTCTAGGAGATTTTTTGAAAATGATGAGGCAGTAACTAGAATCATTGGAATTGACAATCAAATCGTGAAAAGATTGGGAACGATCTTGGATGTTTTAAACTGCAAAGAAAATGTCAATTCTACAAAATATGGAGAATATGCCTCGAAAACTGCATCTCTTTTAGCAGAAATGTATCCACAGAAGAAGTTGACCCCGACCGTCCATAAAATATTGGCGCATGGTAAAGATATAATTGAGTACCAGTCTTTGCCAATTAGAGAGCTTTCTGAAGAAGCACAGGAGTCTCTTAACAAATTTTATAAAAAATATAGATTGCAGAACACATTCAAAGCATCAAGGGTGAGGCAAAATGAGGACCTCTTCAACATGTTGGCAGCATCTTCCGATCCACTTATTTCTTCCCTGCGGCATGTGAAGTCACGAATAGAGTTACAAAATAATTATAGTTTAGAAATGGTTAGTCTTTTAGATATACCTTCTCTTACGAATTGTGATGAATATTTTACAGAAAATTGAAAAAATAAATTTAAAAAAAAAAATAATTTTTTTTTTAATTTGTTGGGTAATAATTTAAAACATAAAACCCTTAAGAAAAAAAATAAAAACAATCTAAAAATGTAAAAAAAATTTTTTTTAGTTACCATAAAATTGATTTTTCTACTAATTTTAACTTTGATAACCCATAAGTAGGCCCCTACAAAGCGTAGCACCCTTTCCAAACGCTCATTTCATAGGCTGAACAGTTATCTATCATATGCTGTTTAAACTGTTCAATTATCTTATTCGGTTCAAAAGATATGATTTTTGCAACGAAAAAACTCAAATGGCGCCACTGTGCGACGACACGGCAAAATGGCTGCAGGTTGTTGTCTATGGTAATTTTGTCGTTGTAGTCAAATTAAACTAATTTCTATTTTTGTACGCTACAAAACAGAAAAAGTGCTGCTAATATAGTCAAAAATTAGAAGAATTAGTGGTTTTAATATATAATAATAATTTTTTGGTTAAACAGCAAAGAACCGGATTGAATCAAGAATATAAGCGCGGCTCACCACCAAATCTATATTATTATTACTTTTTAGTATCCTTAAAAGAAGTTATATAGGAAGATGTTTGTCACGTCAACGCTCTTAGTTTTAGCAGTATGGGTATCATTGAAAAATTGAAAGTGCTTTTCACATGGTGTTTAAAGCACACCGATTTATTAACCCATTAAGAGCCCATTTCAAATGCTCATACTTCCTGACTGACTTTTTTTACTAAATTTGCTTTATCTTTAAATTATGTCGATATAATAATAATTATTTAACAATAATATACACATTTTACCAAAGTTATAAGGACTTTGATTAATAAAGTTTTTCTGTATTGCGGGTTTTCAGCCTTCCGGAACACTTTTCAAATATTTACATATTACTATATTTCAATATGTAACAAGTGCATAAACTATTAGCACTATATATTTTAACTCAAACTTATAAATAAATTGTGAAGTTTTCCAAAATAAAATTTTGTTAACCCTAATAACTTTAAGATTTTATATGATGGAGATTCTAAAAATATAGCATACAAAAACTTGGGGTGGTCTCTATAACATATTATATTTGAGGAAATATTATTATACATATCGACAAAATTGTAAGATAAATCCTCTTAAGGGGTTAATAAATCGGTATATTAAATACATCATATGAAATGTGTTTCGAAAGACTTTATTATGATACCAATACTTTACAGATTCAGATTATATTTTTCTTCCTATACTATTGAAAAAGTGCTCTGAAACATTTACGACCTATAATTCATAAACTTAGTGCGTTGAACCAAAAAATTACAGTAGAATCGCGATACAGTAATCTTGCGGTCAAGTTAACCAAATTTTAGCGCTTCTGTGCCGCTCTAAACGTTAACTCTAAGTTAACTTTTCAGATCGTATTAGTAAAAGTCTGATTTGTACAAACGATAACAAATTAGATTAAATTTTAAGCTGAAAGTTGAGAGTTTAAACAAAATTGAGAAATACATTAAAGAAAAACTATCGGCGTTGTATTATTGTATATCTAAAGTTGCCATCTCAAAAATAAAAACGAAACGTCACAAAATTTTCGAGGCTTTGAAGAATACATAGGAAAAAGCATACAGGAAAATATTACATAGACCAAAATATGCCGATCTTAAAGCAAGTTTGTACAAATGTTTTCTTGAAGCATCGAAAACGTAATTGCGCAATCACTGTTCTAATTTCAATATCAATAGCTAAGCGGGAGTTCGTGTAACTGCAACCTGAAAAGACAATATTGTCAGTAATGAATGGCTGGCGAATGTTTAGAAAATACACAGAATTCGCTATATGAAAATTTTTAAAGAACTAATTTTCTGACAAACATCATATGTAGCACCTAACACATAATACATGAATGATTTTATAATTATTAATTATAAATTTTATTTCAAGAGCAATTGTGAACTTGAAACCAGCCGGTACAAATTAGATCTAAGTTTCTTTTTTTGTACTGATGAAAACTAAGTCATTGAAAAAAATATAGGTACATATGTTTATTATTGCATTTTTTTACAATTTAGAAAAGTTAATAAATAAGACGAAAAAGTTAACAACCCTTAGGACATTTCAGTTTACTTTTTCGCGATTATACTGTATATTATGATTTTTTTATTCAACCTGCCATGAAGATGATATTCTTTATGAGTTCCAAAAACAATAAAATTAAAATATTTTAAATGTTTTTTAATAAATTCATTTGTTTTTACGTTAAAAAATTTATCATAAATAAGTATTTATATTTTTGTAGGCTTAAATTAAGTTTGTGTACGAGTCTGCAATTATGCATGTTGTTAAATTTATTAAAATTAAAAATGATAGTGGCACCACTGAAATGTAAATACATAATAAAAAACACAGCTATTTATATTTTTTCAATTGTAGCTGTCGTCTTCAAAATAATTCAGTAGCTGATTACGCGACTACAATTGCAACCTGCAGCATTTGTAGCCGTGCCTTCGTGTTGCCTGCTGTCTCGAATGTGTTTAAAGCATAATAAATATAGACTAGTCGGCCATGTTCTGACAATCGCACGATTTTAAATCGCAAAACCGCCAGATCAGTGCCAGTATGTTTAGGTTGAAGTCTCAATTTTATTTTAAAACTCAGTTTTCGTTAGATTAGTAAACATACTAAGTAACTTTTATAAAAATTCCGTTGAATATTGGAGATATTACCTTTGATATCATTTTAAATTTATATCTTTTAATATTTGAAAATACATTTAGAGTTTAAAAAAAACTTTACTTGTTTTTATAAAATTTTGTATATAAAGGGTGTGTGTGAAACGGTAGCAAAGTTGTATGGTGAAATAAAATTTCATGTTTGTGCTGTGTATAAAAATTTCATGTTTGTGCCAAGAATGATATAAAAAGAGATTACGCCATGCGCATGTTTTCCCGTTAGATGACGTAGCTTAACCCAAGCTAGAGTTACCTATTCGTGTATGTTTCGTGACGTCATTTAACCCACCTGCGCAGAAAATTCAATTTTTGATTCGTGTTGTCGTAATCTTTCTTCTATCATTCTTGGTTTGTGCTGTGTGAAATTATAAAATTTTTGACAATGTAAAATTTTGACATAAAGAAGAGAACAATTTCTTGCTGACATTTCTTAGCAGAAGTCGAGGTCGGCAAATTTTTTTGTGACGGCGGTTCAGCAAAAAGTAACCGGTAGTGGATGACCTGACAAAATAATTAGTTATTCAAAATGAAAAAATTATCTATTACAATTAGTTATTATTTGAAATATATGTATTTGTTATTAATATAAATAAATTTTAACCCGATCTTAAAAAAGAAGAAAAGTTATGTAACCGCATAACTCCGGGCGTGTCAACAGCTTGTAATTACCAAAAATTTTGGAAATCAGACGGATAATTTGTCTGTCCGGAAATTTTATTTTTGAGCTGCTCCATAATTTTTAAACCAATTTTCAGAATTCGCGCTTTCTTTTAATATGATTTGCTAGAAGGTTGCAAATGTGAACAAATTTTAAGGAATTTTTGGAGGTTACACATTTGGCTTTTTCAATATTTTTGCATTTTTTTTTTTTATCGAGTTTTTCAGCGATTTTTTTATTCTCTGTTGATTTGGAACTAGAGTATCCAATTATATGACTTATGGTTTTGTTCGAGTAAGGAATAAATTGATTTTTATATATTAATTTTGCTCGATTAATCAAATTAGAGTTTTCATATGTTCGAATAATTCAAATAATTTTATCCAATGGGGAAAACATACATGTCTATTAGGGTGGGTCACTGATGTATGAGAAAAATAAAACTTCTCGAGTCATATTATAATATCAATATTTTGTTGTCTTATGTTAATACAAATAAAAAATGCTTAAAAAAAGTTTAAAAAAGTCACATCTTGAGCCCGCACCGGAGCTCCTAAGAATAAAGTATTTAAAAAAAAGCCATTTTTTAAATTTTAATATTTTATTTACTTTAAATTATTTATTGTTAATTAAAACTGAACACACATTTTAATTACACATAAAAAATAAAACTTTGGTTCCTATACAACATAAAACAATAAAAATACGAAATTTTCTTAGTTATTTTTGGGTCACAAAAGCTTGTATACTGTCAAATCTGGGCATTTCAAAAATTGGATTGTCACTTCTTGACACGCAACTGCCGCATTTCTTTCTTCAGTAGTGAAGTTCCGAAAAATTGGTGAATCGAAAAACTTTTGATTCCAATTTATAACTTCAAAGTAGTTACCTCCGTCAAAATTGATAAAAGGAGCCTCAAAGACGAGAGGTTGTTTTCGGGTATGAGGTGAGCTTCGTGCTTCATGAACACGTATGGCTGCCAGTTCTCTCACTGTTTCACCCAACAACATCAACAGACGCAAGTTTTTGGCAGTTTTCTAATAAGTTGCCAATAGGACCAGCATGCGAATATGGTCCCTTGGTAACACCATATAATTTGTTAAATAGACGTTTTGATGGCAATTCGTTCAAATGTAAATAGTCCATTGCAGTGGGCGCTAAAGTCTATTTGCTAATACTTTTATTACTCCGTCAAATTTCTCAGTGTTAGTGACTGTACTATCACAACCAATTGCCATCAAATTTTCTTTATTCAATTGACATTTCAATATTTTTAGAAGTGCTTCGATCTGGTGTTGCATAGCCAACATAAACTGAATCTGGCTCCTTAACAGATACATGGGCCTCAATCAGTATTTGTCTATATTTCCTAGCTCTCTTTTAAATAATATAAAGCGTCTTATCTTTTCGGCCGTCAAAGTATAAAGCTAGTAGGTAGCTGCTTCTGGTCTTGAATACATTCATTACGTACTTTTTTTCTTTCCTGTCTTATTTTTGATTTATCAATTGGTTCTCTGCTAGGAGAGATATCTTGGAATGCAGACGAAGCAATAGCAGCCGCTGCGCTATCGGAAACACTGTAACGGTTAAAGTTTTTGACAATATAGGCAAACTAAAATTTTTTTTCTTTCTGCAATTGACTTGGAAGGTTAATTAAAAGAGTCGTCACAAGAAGCACTAGAATTACTTACATATAACTCCTGCTGTTTTAAGTTAATTTTGTCGTGACTTTTATTTTTTTGGTGCTTGGGCTGCTCTTTTTTGCAATTTAGTTGGATGATCTCGAATACTTTCTCGCCCTCGCATCTCACTCGAAACTCCTGTTCTTCTTTGGGTACCTTATATTGCCTTGGACATCAAAAAAAGCTCAATTTGTTTACATCTACAGGAACAAATATGAAACAAAACTCTGCTACAACGGAGAAAATTTTCTTCTAATAAACGGACATTTTTTTCAACGACTTTATGAGATTTTTGTAATATATATGATAACCGTTTATTATGTATGACTATTGTGTTTGACACTGTAGGATGAGACGATTTTCTCCAAACGCATTCTATCCTTTGATCTACAAGTTTTGCAATATCTCAAAACGATGGTTCTTTGGTAGTATTCCTTATTTTTAGTTGCTCCCTATTCCAATCATAGTATTTCGTAACATATTCGTAAGTTGGTAAAACATTCTCATTAATATCATCTACATTTTTGAATCTCGTGCAGAAATAATCTTGGCTTCTAGTTTCCATAATGACGGTTAGAAGTTAAAACAGTTCAAATAAAAAAAAAAAAAAAACAAACACACAACTTCACTGTCCGCGTAGTAAACCCAAAGTGATCTTTTTACTGTGCATTATTTTATATGTATTCTAACAAAAATATTTCCTGGAAGAATATATACTTTTCAATGAATGAATTGCTTGTGTCTGAATCCTCGAGAACTTAAGAATCGTTAGGATACAGTAATATGCTTTTTTGCAATACAATGCTATTGCTGTTATATAACAAATTTAACAAAATGAAGATCAAAGCGCGGTCTCTTACACTAAAACTATATTAATAATATTTTACAGGGGTCTAATGCAGACAAATATACAACATATTTACGCTATTAGAAGTCTTTACGAGAAAAAACATTTTTTTGACCCACCCTAATGTCTATTTGATTTGATACTTTTTTTATATTAATAAACAGAAAAAATAATAAAATAAAATTACAGTGAAACAATAAACTAAAAATTCAATTATACTACGCATACAGTTCTAAAACTTTTAAATGAAATAAATAATTAAAAAATCAAAAACCTTCTGCTGCAAAACATAGTTCTTAAGACGGTAAAAATAAAACTATAAACCAATTAAACACTACTTTGGTTTGAACAGACTAGAAAAGAATCTAAAAGCACAGATTACACACAGATATGTCACGAGACGGAAGATTTTTTGACTCTTTCTTAGCAAGCTGCCCTTTTTTCATTACTCTTTTATTTTATTTATTTAGTTAAGATTTATGGCAAAATTTTAATAAAAAAATTAACTTTTAAGTTTACCGCAACACTAGTAAATAATATTTAAGTACGTAAAAAACATTATAAAACAAAACAATATTACTAAATACATTTTTTTGCACAAAATAAAACGTTTGTTGAACCAATGCTTTTGTTAAACGTGGTTTGTGTTTTCTATTTTTGTTTTGATCACGCAATTTGTGTTGATTGTTCCGGCCTGTTTTTACACAATGCCACTTCACAACCAAAAAAACGCCTTTTGTCTCTTTCTTCGAAAGCTGCCCTCGCAACTGATTTGGGTCTTTTTCACACGTCACTTTTTACATATCTGTGTGTAATCTGTGTCTAAAAGCCAAGGCTTAATATATGCATTAGGTTCAGCAGCAATCGTGGGCCGTTAATTTTATTTCAGTGTATAATTGGCAATTATGTCCCGCCTGCTATACTCAATACGGGAATTCAACATAGGCTTTCATCCCATATTTTTATAAATAATTTTAAATTTATTTATTTTATTTTAGATTTTTTATCGCGACATTTTTATGAGAGGTCCAGCCTATTTAAACTAATTTATGATTTCTGAAAATCAAATACAATTGAAATCAAAGGAATTATCAGTTAATTTAATTCTGGTTAAGATAAGAACTGAAAGTATGAAGAAACTTTTTAAACTGGATCGTTTTCAAAGTTTGTTTTATTTCAATTTCACTCATATGTATTCGATTTACCGAACATGGCGGATAACCTTATTTCTGTGGTTTTCACGAATAATCGCGTAAGTTATAAAACCAAACTTTTCAGGAGAGCAAAAACAATTATTTTTTTCAATTGCGGCTTCTGTAGATACTTTTTTAAACTTTTTTCATTACTATCCTCTTAACAGTGACTTTCTACGTATTATACATAGTTTTCATGAAAAAATCCTCACAGGATCACAATCTGTAAAAGGATTAAAAATGCATATGTTTGATTGACTCATTAAGTGTGTGCAATATAACATCATATCTCCACATAAGTTCTTTTTTGTGAAAATAAATGTTATCATTTTAATCACACATGACGACTTACGTTGTTATTTTTACGACTTTAGTTGTTATTAATAGAAAAATTTTCAAAAAATACTTTCATATTTTTTGCACGAATAACAACATAACATCACATATGCTTTTTATTTGGAAACATATTCAGCAATTTTACAATTTTTGGCGATGTATGTCGACATAAATCGTTATAATAGCAAAATATTTTATTAAACAGTTAACTTAAGTTGTTTTTAGCAGAAAAAAATTAATAATACTACATTATATTCTAAAAAGCTTAATACTTATAAAAACCTAATGCAAAATGTAATACTTTGACATCATTATCTCAATTTCGGTAAAAACCGACTTACGCGATTATTCGTGAAAACCACAGATTTATCTTCATTTTAATTCTTATTTAACTCATTTTCTCTATAGGTTTCGGTAATTTATTTCTTTAACGTACATGTGTATTACTATTTTGCACCAACAAATAATCCGTGATTTTGTTTTCATCTAAGGACACTTCGGTTTTTAAGACAAATCTAACAATCTGAAATGTTAAAATTCATCCAGCTGTTGGGATGGTAAGAAGTAATTTAGAAATTGAAGGTCGCGTAAAAAGAAGTTACCCATTGTCTGACAGTGCATGGTTTACATATTTATAAATGCTGATAAATTTTTTTACAATGAACGTCAAACTCAAAAAGCGCTAATTTAGTACAAAAATTCTTACGTTAGGAATTAGTAGTTAGTCGTTAATTAAATGATTTGTCTCACACACAGCCACATCTAAAAAGGGACTAAAATATGATCAGAACTGCGAGTAACACAATAGATACAGAATTTAGGAACATGTTATGTAGTTGTTATGTTTTTATTAGTTAAAAATCTAAAAAAAATATTTTTATATCAAAAAGTAGAATTTTTTAAGAAATTAATTTTAATCTATTGACATAAATTGTTCGAGTTATTCGTTATTGGAAATTGGATATTTTAATTATCTGATCAAATAATGGCAAAAAATTTCTTCGATCAATCGAACAAAGATTAATTGAGTAGATACTCTATTTGGAACCCATAAACAGATATTTTATGCTTCTATAAACTTTTAAGAAATTTCTCATTTATATAAAACCGTTTTAAACCTTCGCGAATTGCGCATTTTAGGTAACCTAAATCCTAATAAGCTGATTATGGGATTAATGATCTAACAAACATTATTTATCCAGTTTGTTTATTTAGATTACCTCTCAATCGAACATATTTCCATGTTATTGTGATTGGTTTTTTCCAATTACAGTTACATAAGTTTGTGCCTTGGAAATATAACAAAATGCTGTTAATGTAAATGTAATTAGCGTTCTGCAGTCTATTAATGAATTTTAAATTTATTTAAAACAAAGGTATTTTACTTTTATTAGACACTGATATCAACATGCACAATAACATAATAACACAAATGTTACTAGTAAAAAAATTTAATATGTTACTATTTTTATCTTATAATAACTACATAAATATGCAACACGGATAAAAAGAAAACTTTGACTAAACAAATTAGTGTAAATATGCCTTTCGAACCGGCGGTGACTTCAACGCAAAATTTTAATTCGGCGGCGGCTAGGAGGCGACTTTGAGCTGCACGACCTGGGAGTGTGCCTGATAATTGTGTGGTTGTTCTACGCTAATGTCAAAATGTATACTGCCCCCTGGGCTAGTGAAATTTTATTCACCTCAACAGTGTAAAATTTTTACTTTCATGAGTACTTTGCTACCGTTTCACACACGCCCAAAGAAGGAAATATCTTTGAAAATTGAATTTCCCATATAGCCCAAATAATTTCCAACTAGTTTAAATATCGCAAATTTCCATCGCCAAAAGGGCTACAAATTCGCCACGTTTGGCTAAAAATCTCTGCCCTCGCATAAGTTACCAACGGTAAGAAGTCGCTGGAAGATGTCAAATGTTCTTTTTCTACTTCAATAGTTTATATTTATATATGTTTGTTAGGGATGCCAATCGGGACTGATTTTTGAAAATCCCGGGATTCGGTATTTTGGAAATCCCAATCCCGAAATTCCGGGATTTTCGTGATTAATGTGTTTCTTTAAGATACGGCTTTTTTTAAAATAAACAATCCTATATTAGTTTATACATATGTTTATAACACTGGCCTCATACATGATCAACCTGATCAGATTCTGAAAAAAGCTTAAAAAAATATACGTATCTCTTATTTTTTCTAGATCAATTCATTTAGGTTTTTTGACAGCAATTCAATTTTTAATGTGAATTAAGTTATGACGACATTAATACACGGTAAAGTGTAGTCCATCATCGAGATCGATAGCTGAGTGAAAAACTGTAACACTATGTCGACTGCAGTGCAGTACACCTCCAGGTTGAGGGCGAGATTCATAATCAATAATTTAAGTACGTTTGAAATTTATTTTAACACAAAATGTTTATACAAATGTTTCTTAAACAAGATTTCGAGTTTAAGTATTTTTTTTATGAACACGTCAGATTGTGTTTATTTATAAAAAAAATTCTTTTATTTGCCGTATGTTTTTTAACCAAATTTTTTATTATTATTGGACCGGAAGGAATATGAGCTATTTCATAAATATAACGACTTAATTGTTAAAATTATATCAACTTTTATTCTTTAGTTTCTTAATGTACTTAATTGGATCGTGAATAATTTTTATTTTTTGCTTGATATATAACAATTATTTATTGATTTCTATATTTTGCATATAAATAATCATTTTTATTTTGGTATTACGTCTTAAGCCAAAGCTAAACTTGCTAAACGTAATTGTAAAAATGGCTTGAGATGTGAATCTGCACATTTCGTTTCTACTTAAAATAATGGTTTTTATTAAGCAAAATACAAAAATCCAGAAATAATCGTCATATAACAAGTAAGAAATGAAAATTTTAAGTACTCGCTGTGAACGTAAAAGTTGATATGTTAAAAATCCCGGTACTCATAAAAATAATTCCCGGGACTCGGGACTTATCAATCCCGGGATTTCGGGATTCGGGATTTCCGTTTGGCATCCCTAATGTATGTATAACCCAGCTAGCTTTTTGTGGCATAATCAAATATTTAAAAAATCAGCTTGCCGAGAAAAATAAACGCATATGACCTCATATTTCGATCATAAATAATACTCTCGTTATGAGAAAATTGTACCCTACTGACCAATCACTTCAAAGAAGCATGTCCAGTGTTGCCACGACCAAGAAAATTTGTAATCAAATTGTAAAAATAAGGTAATCAAATGCAATAAAAATAAGCCAAATATTTATGTATTAAAACACAATTTTATTTGCACTTCAGTTAAAAAAATTGTATATATCAGTATGTATATAGAATCCTTAGCCTCTGGATCAATATACATATATATAAAAGTATGTTACTGATGGTCTGGAAGGTACAATAGGCTTTATAATAAAGACAAAATACACACATTTTCTCACTTCCTGTATAGACAAAATTATTTGGAAATTTAAATAAAGAATAATTATTTTTAACACACTTTTATGTTTACTTAACAATAAATAAAACATATTTGTATTTAGTTATTAAGAACTTTTGTATCTAATGAATAAGCATTTTGTAAAACTTCAGAACATAACAAAATAAAACACTGCGAATAAATATCGCAGACGTTCACAACCTTTTAATTGGTGTGTTTTAACACTTAATTAAGGACCGTGAGAACCTGAGGAGAAAAAAGAGCAACAGCGAGAGGATGCAGAACACATCATGAAGCATATTTTTCTTGGGTGCCTGTAAGTCAAAGTGAACTCATTATATTTTATTACTATTGATAGAAATTTGATTATTAGATAAACAGATATATGCATATATGAAAAATAACTTATTTATATTTAAAACAAAATAAATTAACAAAGATAAATAAAACTGCGATTCCGCAAAAGGACCCTACAGTTATATCAAAAAAAAAACTCAAATCTGCGATTCTATAGCCAAAAAAGTCAGACCCTAAAGATTAGAAGAGTAAATAATAAATATAAGTAATAAAAATCATAACCTCCTAACCCTGTTTTTATAATTAGCATCATTATAAATGTAATAAATAACCTTAATCTGCAAGCAAATAGTATCGAAACATACAAAGTAATTTAGTCTGCTTCTGTCCGAAATTTTTGTGTAAAAAGGAAAAACAACCAAATAAATTTTTTTTTTAGCAAAATTTTAATGATTAAGAAAACTAGATCTGGAGCTAAATTCCATCCATATCCGAATCCACCACAATTAGCGACAATACCAGAAAACTCACCACCAACAATGACGAATAGCGACTCGACCAGTACCGCAAATGCAATATTGAACTCAGCGTATCCCCGACGCGATTAAGGATCTCCCATGATTCGATGGAGATCAACGACTTTTACACGAATTGATAACCAATGTGGAGGAAATCTTACGCCACCTGAGGGGAATCAATGAGGCCCCGTACGCGCAAATCTTATTAAGAGCCATTAGAAATAAAGTAGATGGAGAAGCCAACGAAGTGCTTGATATGCATGGCACTCCACTAGTATGGGACGAAATAAAAAAAACCTAACTTGACACTATTCTGACAAGAGGACGGAGACCTCATTGATTAAGGACTTGCATAACCTTAAACAATCTAACACAAGCATGGACAAATTGTATAAACAGATCGTAGAAATTCAATCTGGTACTCAGCAATAACATATTAATTCACGAACGTGAGAATGGTGTTATTAAATCAAAGCAAGAACTTTTTGCAGGAATGTGCTTAAACACATTCCTTACAGGCTTAAGAGAACCATTAGGATCCACAGTAACAGCAATGAGACCGAATTTGTTGGCCTCTGTTCTTGCTTTTTGCATTGAGGAGCAAAACATATTTTACCAAAAGAAAGAATTATTTGGCCCCAATTTTAGAAGACAGGATAATTACAGGAATGCACGCCAACCATTCTACAATCAAAACTATAGGCAGTCAAGACCGACAGAGGCAAATCAAATTAATAGATTGCAGAACCAACCACAGACGACATAACAGTTTAATAGACCAAACAGAAACTTTAACCAAACAGACCTTCCAACCTACGGATGCAAGTTCGGGAACGATCAGACAATCTAGGAGACCAGAACGCATTGACGTAAGACCATTCCCATTGCTGATGGGGAGAATCGGTTTATAATTTCATATAGCCCCCATACAAGCTTCTTTTCGGAACAGGGTCTTTGGGCCTATAAACCATCTTACCAATTTGACCATATTCGGCACAAAGAACTTTTACATGAATCTTGATCCCATAAAATAATTTTGTTCTTTTTGTATTGTATCATGCTTTGGTGTATTGTATCATAAGTTCAGGCCTTATCGACTTGACCGAGTTAGAAACTACCCTACGAGAAATTAATAATCATAACTAAAAAATAATAATATTTTTTTAATAACACACTTGCAAAAATTTTTAATTGAATGAATGAGTTAGAATAGACTCCACAGCCTATGTAATGTTGAATTTATAATTGATCGTGTTGAATAATTTTATAAGATATATTATTTTAAATTTAGTGTTTATTAATAGGGTTTATAGTTTATGGTGTTTATATGTTTTAGGGTTTATTAAGTTTATTTTAAACTTATTATGTTATTGTATAGTAATCCCAAAAATTGTTTTCCCCTTATGCCCCTTGCAATTTTATTACTTATTTTAAAAAAGCTCTATTTATTTTAAAATCTGTAAATTATTCATATTGCTATGTTCATGAAATATATCGTCACATAAAATGTAAAAGTGCCTGTCTTATATTTTGAAAATTTTCCTGGAGAAGCCAAAAACTATTTCAAATGATAAGTTGATAAATGGCCTTGAAGTGCTTATAGATTAGTTTTCTTGTACAACCTACCAGTTTTAGTTAGTTAGTTCTTTAAGCGTTTATTATATTATCTTTTGTGGATTGGGCCGTTTAGTTTTAGTTAATAAAATCTTTAATTTTGGGTCAATGATTCAGAAATTTTCATTTACATTAGAATTAGGGAAGTAACGAATATTGATATATATATATCGGCGATACTTCACGTTTGGCGATATATCGGTATCGGCGATATTTACTGCCGATACGCCGACACTTTTGTAATATTTTTTTCATACAAAAAATTTTTTTCTTTATGCTTTTGATATGTATATGCATTTAACGCGTTTGCTGTGTAAGTTGTAATGGTAAAACATTCTCCCATTGATAAATCTTGAATGCAATTGTACGTTTAAAGAATTTTCTAAAAAAAACGCTAAAAGTCATCTCGCTACAAATTTTGGGTTACTTCAAAGAGACCACAAAATCCATAAACATAGCAGCTGCTACATTTTCTGACACTATTTCGATAGTAAGAGCTTCAAAAATTATAAGAAAATACGATAAATGAATAAACTGAGATGCAGAATAGTCCAGACTCCCAATAATTGGCGATTTACGTAGCAGTAGCTCCGAATGAAAGAATTGAGTGTTTAGAGAATAATGAAATCTATTGTTTACCTAGAATTCTTAACTTTCGATGCAAACCTAGAAAATTTCAAAGACAATAGATCGAAAAAACATGTTATTGAGCTACTCAACATGACTCCATATTCCGAAAGTGTTAAAGACACTGTCACCCCTACACAGGCGCGGATTCAGGGGGGGGGGGTGAAAAAAAGAAATTCCCCCCCCCCCCCCTAAATTATAAAAACATGTCTTGCTTATTTCGATAATACACGCATTTCTGAATGTACAAAATTTTTGGAAGTCCCATCAATTTTTTTTTTTGTTTTTTATAGAATCTCTAATCAAATTTTCAATAAGTATCCAAGTATTTATCCTAATAGTTATTTATTATATATTTTCAATGAAACATCTAGTTTACTGTATTTAAATACATATTATTCTACATTCAATCCCAGCAAGTGCCATCTATATCCGAAAAATAAACGTTTGGGTTGAAAATGCGAGCGGTTGAGTTATTAAGGCTAGTTTACACGGTAATACAATGTATTACGACTTTGCGGAATCAAATAATTATGAAATTCTCTCCGTGCTTAAAATAAAAATTCTGTTGGTAAGTATTTTTCATGTTTACACGGATGGTTTAAGTGAAATAAAAGCAAAGTGAGTTAATAACAAAAAAGCAGTTTTACAATATTTACAAAAACAACATGAACATTTCCTGAGTTTAATCTGCTTGTTTTTGTAATTTTATAAAAATGCTACCACTTTCAATATACACTGGTAAAATGCGACTCTGGTGTGATGAGAATACACAAGTTTCTAAAATGGTTTAGAAAATGAACATTTACCGACCGATTGTCATATTTTTATCCGTATTCTCTCTTACTCAATGCATTTTACTTTTACATGATAAGATTTTTCTCATTCTGCATCATTTTTTGACATGTCGTAACACATTGTATTACCGTGTAAACTAGCCTTTAATAAGCCTTAGTTATGCAATATTTTTATTTGTGTTATGATAATTATTTATTATATACATTTGAACATAACCGTTTTTCGTATCATATTTTCATCATAGTAGGCTTTGAATTTGAATTTTATATGCATTGCCATTCTACCTTCCCATATATACATATGAATATATGTATTGATCTAGTAAAAGTTCACCAAAGAAGAATTATATAACTGCCAAATTTCAAGTGCACTAATAAGAAAAGTTCTTTGATATACAAAAAAATGAGTGAAACAATGGTGAGTCCGTAATTTTTTTTTTTAATATAATGTACCTATATAAGTATATATCATTACCTTCAGTCGAAAAGGATGTAGTCCAATGTATAAATTTTTTAGGAGACAGGAAAAACTTTCTAAGGTGTTTAGTTCTGAATATATTTTAAGTCCAGTTTTGCTTCATTGCCGACTCTTTATTGGCTTGCAAACCAACTAAAAATAATACATTTATGTTTTACAAAGCTTTTTGTGACTTATCACCTTTTCTTTTATATATTTTATACTTTTAATGTACATTTTAGTACGTCAATTTGCAAAAAATAAAATATACTATAAAATTATTTTATTTATTTCAATGATGACTATTAACAAATATTAACAAATTTTTTTTTTCTTTAGCATTTTTGGACTTAGAACTTTTACATATCGTTGCAAAACAAGAACTAAAAATAATATTTGTAGGTATTTTTTCCGCAAACGACGTATTTTTGTTTACTCTCAAAAACTTAATTTTCAAAAATTGTGGCATTAGCGCATTTACGACTACAGTATGTATGTATGTACGACATATGTATGTATGTATGTGCAGCCAAAATTATTTTTGTTTTTCATTGTTATAAGCTTTAAAACATTTCTAAATAAAAATAATTTAAATAAAAAAATTAACTGTAATCAACTTAAACCAGAATAATTATATATGTATCTCTAGATTAAAACCCAAACAGTTCGACTAAAATTCATAACTTAATTTAAAAAGTAATGAAGCATATTCCTTCTTCCAAAATTTTGTTAACAATTGCGTATGTATTTTTTTTTGTCGAAAAATTGGCCAAACAATTTAGTATGATGTAGTCAAATAAATTGTTTCAAATAAAAAAATAAACATTAAGAATAAATAAAATAATTTTTATAGCCAAAACGTTATTTAAAAAGATTAATTTATTTTAATTAAATTGAACTGATCTTATATTTTATTTTACCTTATTGTTTTTTTTAATACAATATAAACATATCGTTTTTAGTAAACTTTTAAAAACAAATTTTTTACTTGTTTTCTACCATAAAAAATTTCCTCCCCCTAAGGCTCAAGCTAGATCCGCGTCTGCCCCTACACCTAGTAAAAGTTCTGATAAGTCTACAATAATTGACCTCTGGAGTCCATCCTACGCTGTGGTTCAAGATATATGTTCCTTGGATCTTCTTATTTTTCTAGAGACGCAGATCCGTTGGTTTACTGGCGCTATTAAGTATTATACTAAAAATTTAAGAACATGGCGCAGATATACTTAAATTGTCGAATGAGTTTAGTCACATCTGAGAGACGATTTTGTACTGCAGGTCTGCTTCAAACGGAGTGGCAAAAGTATCTCCGCAAAAGTTGAGAATACATTGTTTTTTAAACAAAAATCTTATTAATATTAATTTTGAATATTAATTATCTCTATGTTCACACCTATTAAATATTTGACGTCCTACACGTAACCCCTAGTTTTATTAAAAAATTATTGCTTTTACAAAACGTTTAGCTAGATAAAAAAAATCGTTTCTAAATGACATTAATCAATTATCTTCTTACAAATACAGTTTAGTAAATCAATAGAAATTTTTAAAAATAATGCCAAAGTTTGATCAAATTAGTGGTACTGTTTTTTTTTTTTGGATTTTTTCGTCAAATAAATAAAATTTTCTTTTATTTCGTTTTTTTTCTACGTTATAGTAAAGATCTGGAATGTTTAATTTTTTTACCTAATAGTTTATTTAATTACCAACATTTTAAGTGTAATATGAAAAAATCGGATGAAAAATAAAGTTTTTATTAAGGATTTTGTGGAACGACAATATTTTCATCTTAATTGCTCATACACTATATTCGGCGTAAATTCAAAAAATTTAAATTAAAATGACGAGCGACTTGAACTGTTGCGTTTTTTTCGGATGGGACCATACACCGAAAAACACAAAAGTACCGTTATTTAAAAAACGGTACTTAGAAAAAAAAATTACAGCGTTTTTCGTGTTCAGGAGGTCCCAATTAAGTTATCTAGGCATGTGGCGTTCTTGGTATTTTTCCAAATAAAAAATTTGTAAAGCAGTGTAATCTATAACACTGTAAATTTTTATTATAAAGAAATTACTTTACTTGAGTTTTGTTAATTTTAACTTGAATTTAAATTTAATATTCATATTGGTATCGCTATCGGCGATATTTTTCTTCAAGTATCGGTATCGTATCGGCAAAAAGGCGTATCGTTACGTCCCTAATTAGAACCAATAAAACAGACCATCTTTTGCGTTTTAGGTTACGATATATGTGTTTCTACTGTAAATTTATCAGAGGCTTTTATGTAAATTTTCCTTACCATGTTTCTACGCTTTAATTAAGAATTCATAAAAATATTATGGATGTAAGGTATTCTAATAATCTCTCTTAAATTTAAGCATTTTTTTGTGGAATAATGCATTGCAACAAATAAATAACTCAATAATTAAAAATAAGATTTTTACTTATTTCAAAAACCAAAAGCACAAAAACAATTATATTATCACGTTAAAAAGTTAAGCATTAAAGCTTGAATTTGTCCAAATTTCAAATCAAGTTCTTTCTATAAGCCCAGATCTTATTTTGTTAAAAACTTGATTAAATAAGTGTACATAATTTACTTTCCTCTTAAATTGTTTGAAATGATTTAGCATATAAACTTCATAAAAATCTACTACGTTTTTTCACATCACTGTACGTGCTTAAGTTTGGTTTTATTAAGTTTTGTTTCAACTTTATAAAGAAAGTTAAATTGCAATCTCTAACATTGATGTACTATACATTTACAACCGTACACACATACACATAGATAAATGTATATATGTAATTGTATGAATGTACACAATACCCAAATATACCAAAATTAAACCCTTTTTGTTTGTTTTATTAAAACTTTAATTAAATCCCATGACTTGTATTTGTTAAATGTATAAAATAAATTTCAAAAATAAAACTGCCATCATTGTCATTCTGTACTTTCAATTAGTTTTCGCAATGGCGGCCATTTTGTTTTCAGGTAACCCCACCAGTAACCAATGGATACACATACAGCCACTCACATGTGACTATACGTATGTATGTATATATTTATGTGCTAGTATATGTATGTACTATTGTATCCTTGAATGAGTTGTTGTACGTGTGTATGGTATTAACGAAATCCTACATAACACCTACTACATCTACTCCCTTACTCACCCCAACAAAATTAACTTTTTTGTAACTACCACTAACATTAGAGCTACACACACTCACGATGAACCACTTACTCCGACTACATTCATTTATTCACTCATTCAATTGTTGTTGCTTAATATATATACACACAAACAAAAGTATTTACAAATCCTCTAACTTGCACTATGTACAGGCTTACATACGTACATATGTGAATGTACATGTCTGTTTGTGGATATAGCATGTAGAAAGTCAAATACAAAGCAAGAAGAACTGTATTCCTTCAAATTTCCAGAACTAAATTGAAAAGCCATAAACTATGCTTATAATTCCACAATAATCTTTGCCTCTACCACTCCACACACGCAATCCAAATGAGCACTACAGGTTTACGAACATACATGCATATGGGCACTTCCACAAAAAAAAGTCTTCTTTTGCCTCGTTACGCCACTAAGCACTTTATGGCCATTCTTAGAAACGAAACGATACTAGTAACTACAAGTACTTGCTCGACACTTTTCATTCGATACCGAGTATTTGTGACATCGATACTTTGGCACCGAGCACGATACGAGTACTTTTTGACCGATATATCGGTACTGTGAGACAAATAAAGCCTTGTTGACGCCAATTTTAACATAATTTAGAATTTGTGCTTGTTCAAAAAATAAAAATCAAAAACTAGCTTCTATTTTTGTACGAAAACATAAATATCAAAAAATAACTGTTATTTTTGTTCAAAAAAAAAAAAAAAAAAAAAATTACTTGTATTCATTCATTCTTGTTCGAAAAAATGAAAATTTTTAAAAGCCTAATATTTTATCATCATAACACTGGGTCAATAAATGACATGAAATGTTTAACATTAAGAATAGACAATGAAACGGAACTGCAACGAAACCGTTTTGTAATTATTGGTTTGAAACCAGCTTCAATCGTTTTCAACACATTCCACAACATAAATTGTACCACAATGTAATAAAATCATCACAACCATTTCATGTTTGTTTCAAAACAGATGTGAGACAAACACGAGTTTCCTGTACGCCGGCTTCAACGCAACTGATTTCCAATGCGTTTGAGATCGGTCATAACAAGGAGCAATCTGTATTGAAAGCTCTTTCATAACATCCTTTCTTAACATTTTTTGATCGCTAGTGGATACTAGGGTAAGGATCAATATGGTATATATATGCTTTTTATGTTTTATGTTTTAAAATTTCAAAATAACTGTTATTTTTGGTGCCGGTTTAAAAACATTCATATATACGAGTATAAGTATACAATGTACAACACGTACTAAGAACCACGTGCCTTTGAATTTACTCTGGTTATCACTGGCTCTAATCATATGAATGTTTTGACTGATATAAGTGTCGCTGCTTTTGGTTCGATACTGAGTAGGTATAGATACTTTACTGCCGATACAATATCGAGTACAAGTATCGATACCCAAGTGGTGTCTTTTCAACCCTAGCCATTATGACAACTTGCTGATCTTGCCTTTATCATATTGCTCACTTTAGTTTACAGCAAAGTTGTAACACAGAAAAATGTTTTATGCATGAGACAAACTCCTACCTTTAACTATCAGCAACTTGTAATAATAGCCCTAAATGGTTTCTCAAGGAATAAGGAATATTTTTCAATTTTTTGTATTTTGGTGATAAGCGAAACTATTATCTATAAGTGAAAAACACATGGACTAAAATACAAGCTTAAATGCCTGGTGTCGTGACGTGACCAATATAGTGCTTTTCTATGGAGATGCCCATAATACATACTCATATGGAAACTTGGAGGGACTTGGCATACTAGCCAGCGTTGTCAACTCGGTGCACTTCGGATAGATTGTTGGCCATATTAACAATAACTCTTTTGGGATGTTTGGAGAAAAAAATTCATTATCCATCCAGATGCCGTTGGTTTTTGGAACCAATCTATTTTTAACTGTTTATTGTTCCGTAACACTAACGAATCCAGATATGAAAGGCTGGAGTCTTTCTCATTATCAATGGTAAACTTTATATTTCTGTGAAAACTATTCATGATCACCTCTATTGCGCACTCTGGGACTATACTGAATAAATCGTCCACATATTTCTTCAAGATTTTCGGTTTTTTGTCAAGTTTATTATGCACGTATCTAATAATATTTCCATAGGAAAAATAAAGAAAAGATTAAACAAATTTTACACAATAATAATTTTTCGGCAAAACTTGCAAAGAAACTGATACGGGATTTTGAAAAACCTAGTCAAAAGAACAGTAGAAATAAAGAAAACCCTAACATTTATAAAGTTTTAACTTATGTACCTAAAATTTCATAAAGATTGGAAAAATCTAAACTGTTTGATGCAGAAAAATACAAAATGGGTTATAAAGCTACAAACAATTTAGGAAAACTGTTTAGTAATACGAGAGACACAATTGATAAATGGGAAAAATCTAACGTAATATACAAAATAGCTTGCAACGGAAAGGAAAATGAAATCTTTAAGCAGAATACATAGGCGCAACCAAGAATAAATTAAAGACCAGAATTTCTACACAAAAACCCGTATTTAGGGCCCACTGTACGAATACTTATCACTCTTAGATGACGTACAAACATTACATGAAGAAGAGAATTATAAGCGCCGATATATGTTGGAGATGTTAAACATAAGGTGCGTTCGTTTACCCCAAAATTTGCACAAATTTGGGCAATTCCAAAGCCGATGTCGAATTGAGTTCGGCTCAACACTTTCGTTACTTAGTTAATAAGGCGAGACAATATTTAATATTTAATTTTTTTTTATTTTTGATTTAAGTAACAGCCGTACCTAAACAAGAGCGGAAGGCGGAACGTTTTGTTCAGCATAGCTTTCACGCTGATATGCCATACCTAAATAAGAGCGTCAGCGTTGTGCCATAAACAGTAGTGTTAACTTTCGTGCCGACTAAAACCCTCATAAAAGACATACGAAATGGAATTAAAACCGCTAGTTTGACCTAAAAATAGCTAATTTGCTATTATTTATTATCAAACAATGAAAACAGGGTTGTCAATACAACAAACATAGCAGCCCTGTTTATTTTAACGCGCTGGCAAAATCGGATTTTCCAATTGCAAAGCGTTGACGCCGCGCTATTTAGGGATGCTTCATATAAATTGTATGGGCATGAGGATTTTTGACAGCTAGAAAACGCGTTCCGCTCTTGTTTAGGTATGGCTGTAAGATAATGACGACGGTAACAGCAACACACTAGCTAATAAGGGAAAAACATTTCTTGTGTACGTAAATAATAATTTGTTAGTTGTTTTGTTGTTATTTTTTATTGTTGTTTTATATATATTTTTGTGCTTTGATGTTTGTATATATATTATGATATTTGTTATTTAACAGACTGTCCCTGACCGGGATGCTAAATGAGGTTTTAAATGTTGTACCAATTTCCAAAAAAAAATGTACTTTTTTGACCTTCACGGTACCATTTTTTTTTTTATATATTAAAACAAAAAAAAGTAAATGAAAATTGTACACAAACCAAAACAAAACTTAACATTAACATACATTATACATACGAGGGCGGATAAATCCGTGACTTTTTGAATGACATAATCTCCTTTTAGCTCAATACACTTAGTCCAACGTTCCTCCAATTTGTGTATCCCTTCCAAAAAATAATATATGCTCAAAACTTGACAGTAGTCTATTAACAGGTTGTACTTGATGGGAGCAGTGTTGCATTTCATATAACTACGAGGGAAGTTCGAAAAGCCACGGACTTATTGATCCGCCTTCGTATGTATGAATAAAATAAGGTACATAAAAGTCTTATATATATATGAGATCAAAATCAAGCACTTATTTGTTTAGTTAATAAGCTATTTGGAATTTTTACATCTTAGCAGCATTAATTTGTCGATCTTTACCACTCCTTTGTTTGCATGAAACTTGATTATGTTGGCACATGTAGTCTGTTTCTTTCCTTAGTTTTATTATATTTTGAAAAGAGAAAACTATTTCGTCTGTGGGTGCCATAAGTCCTTTAATCATAGCCACATTGTAAGGCAAGTGAAAGGCAGACAGACGAAGCTTGTAAGCGAGAGAGGAAAAAAGTGAAGTGTGTCACGCATACAGCGTCGCCGCCTTACCAACAAACGTCGTCTGTCTGCATCTCACTTGCCACATTGTAAATGGGGACTAAGCGCTCTATACACCACAATACATTAACGATTTGTTGTACAACATAAATGCAATGAAAAGAACTCAATAATATGTTTGCTATACTAAAAATTCAAAAAGGGGGAACTATGAAAACTTTTTAAATTGTACCAAATGAGTCACGGTAGTACTACGGTACTTTAGAAGGTCAAAATGTACCAACAAAAAGTAAAATTGCACCAACTTTAACATCCCTGGTCCCTGATCATGTTATTCAAAGAATAACGAAATATTGGAAAATAAAATAAAGAATATTTTATACAAAAAAGGACCTCGAGCTTGACTATTTATTGGTTATTTATTTGTATATTAAAAAATAGTCAAACCTGACTGTTAAGAGGGGTATCAAAACCTAATACCTTTCATGAAAATAAGCTTAAAAGATACCAGGCAGGTAGCTTTTTACTTTTGAAATATTCCGTAAAATAATATTATATATGCTAAAAATGTTTTATCCGATTTCTAAAATGACACACAATTTGAGTTCGATTCCAAAATTTGATATATTTTTGAAAACGGATGGTGAATGATTGATTCACCTTATGCAATTTGATAGCAGCAAGAAACTTGTGTTTATATTAAATAAAAAATAATTTTTAAACGATTTTTAAAGGTTATGAATGTGACTGAGAGGAGATGAAAAGTTGTGAACTGAAAATGTGTTTAAAGTGTTATGCTTATTTCATTTGATTAAAGTTGCAAAACAAAAACATTACTGAAAAGGCAGTATCGTAATAAATGGTGTCAGAATTAAAATTGCAAAAAAAAAAAAAAAAATTTTAATGTAAATAGACTGCAATGAAATTTGAAGAACTTAAAGTGAAACAGCTCAAGAAAGAATTGATCAAGTTGGATTTGCCAACTGCACGAAATAGAACAGAGGTGCAGATGAGGTTAATAGATGAATTAGAGCGAAGCAATATCGACATTGTTAGCCACGAATTCGAGGATAAAGAAGAAATTAAGGTATGTACTCGTGCAGTAGCAAGCAACATGGATTTTAACACAATGTTTGCTGCTATGATGGCAAAAATGGAAAAAATGTCGAAAGAAAATTGTAGAACAATGAATAAAAATTCCAGAGCTATTCTTGACGAACTTCTAAAAAAATCAATGAAAATTCTAGAGCTATAGAAACTCGAGAATACCCAACGAGAAGCTTAAGGCTAATAACGAAGAACTTAAGAAGCTGCAAAAGATTTCAACTATTTTAAATCAAAGAATTGACGATATGGAAATAGTATTTAACAAAAATCTGTCTGATGTAAAAACAGAAGTTGATGAGAAACTACACAATCTGGAAGCAAAAGTTAATAACATTTAATGCCAGGAGACAGCGGTGCGATTTTTTCCCCGAGAAGCCCCTTGTTTTGACGGTAGTGTTCCATTTAATGTTTTTCTTCTTGCCCATTTAATGGGACTGCGGCTGAAATTCTAGAAAGTGTGCCGGTAAGTTGCAGAAACAATTATGATGACATTATGATAGCACGGCAATTTAAGTATGGTGGTGAGCACAGAAAAAAAATATACAAAATAAAGTTGAGCAGCAGAGTGCAAAAGACAAACGAAATTTTACAGGATTTCGCACTGGAGATTGAGCGGCTAGTGCGGCTAACTTATCCTGGTGAGAATTATCCCTTTTTGGATAATTTTATAACTGAGGAATTCGAGATGCTGATGTAAACCTTGCGGCGAGTGAATCATAAAAACCAACATTTGCAGAAACTGTTTCATTTTCCCTGGCCAAGGAAACCGCAAGGAAAACTTCCAATACGTACAAGGTGCGAAAACTCTATAGGACTTGCGAGTACGAAATCGAGGTTATAAAGGAAATGAGGGACATGATTAGACAAGTTATTCAACAGGATATGAGACAACAAATTAGGTCTTAGCGTAATGTTGTAATTCCCCTTCATGTTGGATACGAAATCAAGGCTCATGTGAGACAGTTACTCGCCCTTGAACGTGAAAAATTGCCGCCCAAGTCAGAAAACATTGCATATGCGCGAATGGATTTTGGGGACAACAAGATGGGTAGTAGAACCAGCAGCAATTGCAGGTGATATAGTTACACCGAATGCCCTCGTAACAGTTTAGTTCCTGTAAGAGTCTTAAATTTATCCAACAGTGAAAAGGCCCTTACGCATACTTTTGAGATTGGACAATGTGGTTCAACTGAGGCAATAATAAGTTGCGAGAAAAATATAGACGCAGCTAAAAAGACTGCCAAGGACCAGGAATTACTATACGAACATGTGCGGAAATTAACCGAAAAACTGAGGCCGCCCGAGAGAAATAGGGCTAAACAATTACAAAAGAAATGCCTTTATCTTTACCTCAAACATAAAATTAACACCGGTGACGCCAAGCAAATAAAACAAGCCCCAAAAAGTATTCCTCTAGCAAAACGAAATGTAGTTGGAGTTCTGGTTAATGAATTGGAATAGTATGGCATAATTTAGCCATCATCTACTCCCTGGAGCTCACCTATAGTTTTGGTAAAAAGAAAGATTGAAGTAATAGGTTCTGCGTAGGCTACAGGAAACTAAATGACGTTGCCAAGAAGGACAGCTATCCATCGCCTAGGATTGATGACACTTTGAACACATTAGCCGGGACAGAATGGTTCCCCGCATTGGATTTGCAGAGCAAGCAAGTACATCGCAGAGAAGGATGAAGAGAAAATTGCATTTATTGTAAGTGATGGCTTATGGCAGTTTAATGTGATGCCATTTTGGGTCTGTAATGTTCCAGCTACATTCGGGAGTTTGATGGAACAGTTGTTAAAAGGTCTCCACCGAAAAAAATGTTTTGTGTACTTTGATACATTAAAAAATTAAATGGGAAAAACATTTGAGGAATACCTGAAAACCCTCGATGAGGTGTTGAATCGTAAGTGTTACGAAATGTTAACTATTCCAGGGGAAGTAAAATACCTAGGGCATCGTGTAACATCTGATGTCATCTCAACTGATGAAGAGAAAATACGAGCAGTTATGGACTAGCCTCGCCCTAATATAATCATGAGTTACGCAGTTTTCTTGGCTTATGTACATACTACAGGCTTTTTGTACCGAACTTGGCAATATTGCTGCCAGCATGCATGCGTTGACCAAAAAGGTGCAGGCATATAACTGGTGCGAAGCACAGGAACAAGCTTTCCAAAAGCTCAAAGAATTTTTGTGCTTAACACCAATTTTGGCGTATACAATCGCGGGGCAGAAATTTGTGCTAGATACTGATGCAAGTATTCAACGGTGAAGAGAATAGGTTGTAGCCTATTACAGTAAATTTCTTTCAAAGCCTTAAATGAATTACTGCGTTACTCGGCGAGATCTTCTGGCAGCACTAGACATAAAACATTTCCACAGAAATGTGTGTGGTCAATATTTTGATTTAAGAATACACCTTTTTGCCCTCAGGTTAGGGTTGCCAGTTTTGAAGTCAGAGAAATCAGTACATAAGAGAAAAAAATCAGTACAATTGCATAAAAAACAGTACATATACTTTTTTAATATAAAATTGCATATTTTTTACTTAAAAATTTTAATTTTTTGAAAACAAAACTGGAATTCATTCTCAAATTTGAACCGTGACAAAACTTAATTAATAAAACTGAATTTTTTTAAAACAATAATTCAATTCCGTATATATTTATAGCGCGAATACAAAGGGAATAACAAAAAAATCTAAAACATAACAAGTTGTTAAAAATTCGATTCTTAATTTCTTGTTAGCTACTTGGTTTAATATATTTCAAAGAAGCAAAACTTGAGTTCATTATGTCTGAAGCTTCGTACTAAAAAGGCCAATGTCTTTTCTAAGCCTATTAAATACTTGACGAAAAAACGTGACCAACATGTGAACTAAAATGTTATTTCCTTTATTCTATTATATTTTTTGAATATAGGTCAACATAAAATGAAATAAAAGTTGTTTTTTTCTCTATCTACCAGCATAATTCATTTAATTTTGCAATTAAAAGGTCAGGCTGAATCTCTTTTATTTTGCGGAAACAGCCAATGTCTAATTTAACCGAGAACAGCTTCAAAAGGGTTTTGTTAGCCACCTTCACTTGGAACTAAAAAAAACAAATTAAAAAAACTAAAATTTAAATTTTCTCAAAATTTAATTATTTGACATTGGCCTTTTTTATAGCACCAAGCTACAGATATAAGGACAACAATGTTAAAAGTGATTTACAACTAATTACTATTAATAATTGTAATAATTGCAAAAAACACAATCGTTTTTCAGACGATCTTATACCATAGATTTTAATAAATAATATATTTACATATGTATTGACATAAATATTTAAAAAGTTAAAAATATTTATGGCCTTTTTGTACATTGTCCACAATTTATTTCCTGTCTTCAGTCTTCCCGAAATTGTTAAACTCATGACAACTATCACCAAGCTTTGTCTTTATCTGCAACTCACTTTCTAGGTTTTATAATTTTTTTTTTTCAGTATGTATATTAAATATGACCTAACAATAATTAATCAAATCTTATCCTAATATTTACTTTATGTCCTGCCAGTGCCAGACAAAAAAGATTTAGTCATCACGGTTTCTATTCACATATGTAGGTGTTTATCGCTCATCTGATTGGGTGTGTGCTGCAGTGTCTCTTCTTCTTAAGCGCCATAATTTAAAATATTTCGAGCTAATGGATTTGGGTGCAGTTCCAGCCTTTTTAAATATTTTACTGCATATTTCGTTATCATAGTTTTTACCAATGGCACATTGAGATCCTTGTGGATATTTGAGTTTTTGACATACCAGGGAGTGGCTGTGATTATTCGAAGAAGTTTATTTTGGCGCCTTTGAATTTTTTCGATATTAGAGGCAGAGGCAGTGCCCCATAACTGAATACCGTAGCATTAAATTGGCTTTAAGATAGAGTTGTAAAGTAGAAGTTTGCAATCGAGACTAAGAACAGAATTTCTTCCAATGACCCAATTAATTTGAATTGCTTTTAGTTTCATTTGAGTTTAATTTGCTTCGATGTGCCATTTCCACGTTAAACGCCGATCTAGATGAATACCGAGGTATTTTGCATGCGAGTGTTGGGGTATTATTTGATAATTGATTTTAATAGGGGGCATGTTTCCCGACGGAATGTGAATGTTATATGTGCGCATTTTTGCTCATTGATCTTTATCCTCCATTGTTTTAACCACCTTTCCAGTTCAAATATGTGATCTTGTAAGTAGCGAGACGCTTCTTGACAGTTTTCATGTACGCTTAGGAAAGCTGTGTCATCTGCAAATGTTGAGGTTTGTGTGTAGCTGTTGTCATGTCCGAAGTATAAATTAAGTATAACAGAGGGCCCAGGATGCTGCCTTGTGGGACTCCAGCGTTAACCGGCTGAGGAGAATTTAAAAAATCACCTTCTTTTATAATAAATTGACGACCGACTAAGTAGCTTTCAAACAGCTTGTGTATGTTTGCTGCCATTTCAGTAGTAAACCTTCATGCCAGACTTTATCAAAAGCTTGAGACACATCGATGAAGAGTGCTGAGCAATATTTTTTTCTTCAAAGGCTTTTCTTATTACATTTACTATTCGATGAGTTTGTTCAATTGTGCTGAGCTTTCTTCTAAACCCGAATTGATGATTAGGAATACATCTATTTTCATTTAAAATCGGCGTTAATTTTAACACTATTAGTTTCTCAAATAGCTTTGAAATATTAGATAATAAGCTAATAGGCCTGTAAGACTCAACTTTTGTGTGATCCTTTCCTGGCTTTGGTATCATGGTTACTTAGGAGACCTTCCATTCTTGGTAGTATTGAAGGCGTAAAATAGCATTAAAAATAAAAAGAATAATTTTCTTCGCTATACTTGGTAGCTCCAAAAGCATTTTATTACTGATCTTATCAATACCGGGTGCCTTCTTTGTGTTTAAATCCCGAATAGCCTTTTCGATTTCTTTAAACTCGAATCTTAGGGGAATAGCTGCTTTAACATTTATAGGCGGTAACTCGACTGCTATATCGTGAAATATATTATGGGTAAATACATTTTTCCGATGATTAGCAAACACATTTCCTTTTTCAATATCATTTCTTGCCCAACTTCCATTCAAGTTTCTCAATGGTGGCTTAGAGATAACTGGTCTATTGAGGCTTCTAGCTGCACGCCATAATGAGTAGTCTGATTGTGGAGTTGCATCAAGTCCCTTTAGATATTTTTCCAGGGAAGCCGTTTTCTGAGACTGCAGTTACTTTCTTAGCCTTTTTGTGCACTCTTTTAATAAAGTCTAAAGTTAGGGCGATCTGTGCAATTGCCACTCTCTTTGAACTCTCCTTTTTTCAGTCAAGAGACGATCGACATCTGTAGAATATATGATTTTGTTTTTGGGTTTTTTGAGGGTTATGCTGGAATGTTGAACAGCTAGTTTGAGATAACTGTCAAAATTAACAATAGCGAGATCCACGTTCTCCGGTGTGCTAAGCGGAATATTTTCTGTGCAATGGGCACTAAGATATTTTTTATATTTTAACCAATTTATTTGTGAGGGTGATGTCGATAAGTAACCAGACGGAGATACGATTCTATTTGGATTCATTATAGTAACAATTGTAGGTGTGTGATCGGAAGATAATTCTAGGGACGCTTCCACATGAATCGTGTCTATGGGGATGTTATTAACCACGCCAAAATCTATGACATCTGGAACTTTTTGCTGATCCGTAGGCCAATATGTTGGTTGTCCGCTTGCGACCACATTTAGATCCATTTTACAAATTGTGTTAAACAAGACACGACCCTTAGGTGTAATAAGTCGTGACCCCCAGAAAGTGTGTTTAGCGTTATAATCGCCAGCAGCCAGGAAGCAGGGTCCTAATGATTTGAAATATTTATTATATTGGCTTTCTGATATTGAAAATCTAGGTGGGGAGTATAATGATGAAATTACTAGGTTTCGAGATAATTTCTCAACGCAAATGCTCGTTGCTTGGAGATAATCTTCACGATGATCACACATTAAGTAGTGTTTTACTCGGTTTTGTATCAAAATAGCAGACCCTTTTTATAATAGGAGCCTGTTTCTCTCTTTGCTCCACTTGAAAACTAAAGACTCGTTCTGTAAAAGCATTTGAATGTGGAATGGAAGAAATAAAATTGAACATTTCCTCAAATTCGTAAATGCACCACTATTTAGAAACACTTTCTATTTTTCTTCTACTGTCTTCTTTTTTCGAACTGACTCCGCAAAAATCTTTAATGTTAATAACTCATCGATAAGAACATCTATATTAATATTTGTATCGCAAACAATTTGGAAATATGACAAACTATATACTGAACAAAATTTATATATAATAGCAGTACAAAAACAGTACATTAATGAAAAAATCAGTACATTTGCGTACTGATTTGCTTGTAATGCATAAATCAGTACTTTAAACAAAAAGAGTACATGTACTGATAAAAACAGTACGAATGGCAGCCCTACCTCAGGTGGTAGAGACCAAATTATACATTCAAGAGGAAGCCTTCGGGAATGCCTTCAATACAATTACATATGCCTTAGCTCTACCTCCTCGTGGGCTGAAGAATTGAGGCTATCCTAGGGTATGTCGGTATCTAAAAGCTGAATGTGCTTCGGTTTTCAATAGTGTAGGATACTCACCAGAGTAGCTATGGTTCTCTGGTGCCATGGGAGTCAGATGCCCACGGTGGTGCTGCCAGCACCGTCTTTGACTATCTGGAGAGGTGCCCTTTTACTACCACTTGTAGTGGAAAATTCTCTTGAGCTAAGGTCTTTGACTTTGAGATAAATTTTGGGATTATACATTCTTGTAGGTGGAATGTTCATTGTTATCTGTTGTGATAATGTGAATTAAACGGTATGATTGGTGATACATGATCGTAGTAGTGGAAACATAGTAGTCGCTGAATGTGACGAAGGATCTGATCTACTTCTTTGTAGTGAAGACTCGTAGTCTACCTGAATGTGTAAAGGCGTTTCTGAGTTCTGTGAAGTTGTAAGAAGTAAAGTTTTGATGTTCTTTAAGTGGAGTGATATTATGTAGTATTGAGAAATTAGTAACTTCCAGTAGAATTGGGGCTATGGCCGTGGACTTAAGGTACCCACAGTTTCGGGCTCGGAATACGAACAGCGGCAAGATGTGGTGATACTTATGTTAATGCATTTGGTAAGTGCATATATTAACACACCACGTGGCTGAGAACCACAATGAGACAGAGTCTTTCGACTGGTACGATGTAAAGCATTTTACATTTGCCTCAGGTGGTGTCAAGCAAGTTGTCAAGTTAAGAAGGAATCCTTCTGGTATGCCTTCAATTCGGCAACAAATATCTATGGACCACATCCACGAGGTTCTTGCTGGTAACATCTAGCTATTTTTCATAGAAAACTCATTTCATAAACCTGCTATAAGTTATTGTTTGAAGTCGTTTAGCGTTGGAAACTAAATGGGATAGGTAAACAAATCAAGTTGCGGTCATTCCTAGATCCGTGAGAGGACAATTGACTTATGAGTGGTCTTGGTTGATTCCAAGACTACAGGTGTACTGGCATTCAACAGAATCTTATACACCGTTAATAAGCGAATGCTTCCTGATGAAACCCAAAATCACGGGTAGGAGCTTCACGTTCAAGTCTGATTTTCACTGTGCTGTTGCTATTCAAGAGAAGCTGCTAGAATTCAAGTAAAATCACAGGAGGTTAGATAACTCCAGCTCTCAAGCAAGGGCCGAGTGTATAAGCTTTGGCGGGTTTATACACTCAAAGTTGCAAATGAATTCTTACTCACACAGGGACATTTGATAAATGCTTAGTATTGACTCTCCAAAGTGGTTAAGATCCACCGTGAAATTGATGCCATAGTGCAGGTATTCATGTAAATCTACACCAAATTTTTGCCCTCCTAAGAAAGAAAGTCACATCTCCATTTTAGTAGTTTTGAGATATTTAGGTTTAATGTATTTAATTTTTGGTGTCTTAAAATGTAATATTTTTGAAAAATCTCAAAAATGACTTAAAAATATATTATTTGATTCGATTTGATTACCGTAACAGACAGCGGAAGTTTTGATGATAAAGTTCTCTACTTTATGGACTTATGACTTTTTTGCCTATAATAGTCTCTCGAAAAAATCTTACTTACGAAAACCAAATTATTCAAATTATATTCCGTGAAAAATTCAAATATGGGATAGTTTTATGCAATTTCATTTGCTTGCAGTGTTGTAGAAAAAGGTACATGATGATACAACTATCAGATTAGAGAATAGTTTCTTTTTGACGATTTTCAAAGAAAAATATTTATTAGTGACGACTTTTTTCGTAAGAAGTTGACAGCTAATTTGTTCTGGCAGCTATTTATACAAACGCCTGTTTTTAACTTTTTAATGCTACCTGTGCACTTCCTGTGTGTGTTTAAAATGATTATAAAAAGCAAATAAGAAGGTAACGTCGGTCAAGCCCGACCATTTGATGCCTTACACCACAGTGTATAAAGACTAGTTTTCGAGACCTGACCACTTCTTACTTCTAGTCTCTTCAAATTTCTTTATAATCGCGCTGGTTGAAGATATACGTGTATTCTTACTTCGGCATACGGGTTTTTTTTACAAAAACGTGAACAAATAAAAGAGTAAAAAAAGAAAATACAAGAAAAAGAAAAAATATATGTACATGTTAATACATACATAAACATACACATTTTGATCAAAAATATTTTTTTTTATTCTCGGTGTTGATAAACAATTAATAATAAGAAGAGCACAACTGTAAACCGTAAAGTAAAACCCTTATGAGTGCAAATATTACAAAAACAATAAAACAGAATGATAGAAACGCATATATCACACTGAGTGTTAACGAAACAAAAAGAATCGATTATAGCAAATCCCTAACGGCTAAACCTATTACTCGCACGCAATCTCTCTCACCCTCTGTATTTAATAATACGGTTGATACGCTAACAAATATAAAACCTGTAAGCGTTGCCTCAGCGGCAAAAACAATTTCAATAAGTGATGCAAATATCAACCCCAAATCAGGCATAATGGAAAACTCAGCTTCACCAGTAAAAGGTGGTCAGAAGCCTCCAGTACAACGGGGTCGCAGCCCAACGCAGATAGTACAGCTGATAGAACAAGTTCACAAAATCGTTTTGCAATTCTGGATGAGGAATCCTCGGAAGCAGGACTGTGGAGTCGGAGTTGAAGAGTCGGAGTTGAGGTTTTTGTACCGGAGTCGGAGTCGCAGTACGAAAAAAAACGCGCGACACCGACTCAAAAATTTTTCGGCATAAAAAATTTAAAAAAATTTCTAATATTTTCCAATATAAAAATTCTTCGAAATTGGCGATGCAATATTTTGCAGATCAATATGAATAAGTAGATTTTAATTTATTTTATGAGAAATAGTTGATTCAAGTACTTTACTATTTAGGTATATTTAGGTATATTTTTTATACGTGCGGGAAAAAGTCTAAATTACATTAGCAAAACTTATACTCAGTTATTGATCTAGTTGAAAAAAGATGTGTGATTTTTTAAATAATTTACTCATGCTAAAAAATGTTAATGACAGGAATTGCCAATAATTTTAATATCAGAATTTTTTAACCATCAACGCTGAAAAATTTTAACATTGTACAGAATAAGTGTTGCTATAGCGCATAAATACTAGTATTCATTAGAAAAATTGTGACGTTAAATTATTTCTCTTTTGTGTAGAAACATCTTTATTAAACGAATTATGGGAATCCCCGCGTAACGTGCATAAGAAAAACATGAGTGTTATGGTAGGAATTAAAGGCCTGCCTGAATGGTATCATTTATAGAACCAAATTCAACGTGAACGGGTTTCATTTGAACAATATTCAGTATAACATTAAAATTGATTTGTTTGTGTTTCATAAAAAATAAAATTTTATATTTAAGTATTATAGAGCTTACTTTTAAGGTAATTTCTTTCAAAAAAAAAAAAAAAAAAAAAAAACTGGAAGTCAAAGTGGAGTTTAAGTTTCATGTGAGTATATACATATGTAGCTATTAGCATACACGTAAATTTGAACTCACACCTAAGTATTTACATATTAAATATAATTTATTTATTTTTAATAACATTTTTTAAAAAGCACTTACTTATGTATGCACAATATATGTACATACATACGTAATGAATAATACATTATTGCATCAATTAAGAAATTTATTTATTTAATAACAGCGATTAACAACTTAAAAATGGATAAGAATAACCGGCAGAAGCAGAAATCTTCAGTTTTTGAATATTTTTCAATTACTGTTGACGATAGACTTTTCATATGCCAAGTAACCAAAGATGGTGATTAAGAAAAATGTGGTAGAAATATCAGTGCATATTCTGGAGAATGCACTAGCGCTCCGACCAGAGTATCGAATTTAAAGCGACATCTGCAACGCTGTCACCCTATTATATTCGAAACTGTTACTGAAAAAGATAAGCAGGCGTGTGAAGTTAAACCTGGGCCAAGTTCTTCACAATGTCAATCACCTGTAACCAAATTTCTTAAATCTAAAAATATTACTGTGGCTATGACTGCAGCAAAATTCAAGCGCTGTATCATCGAAATGGTGTATTCTAATGCTTTGCCTTTATTTTTTTCTTCTTCTTCTGCTTTTATCTCTTTAAATGGCGAAATGGCTTCTAAATTTGGTTGTTCTTTAGAAAGAAATAATATTAGAAAATTGGTACTACAGGAGGCAAAAAACCAGAAGGATATGCTCAAAGATATTTTAAATGGACGGCTTGTTTTTCTAAAGATGGAAGCATGTACTCGGCACAGAGTTAATTATTTTGCAATTAATGTCAAGTTCATTGATGATAACAAAAAAGTCGCCACACGTACTTTAGCTGTAAAGGACACTGAAGCGCTATGAACGTTCTGGCGGATTTTGGTATTAATAAGCAACCGATTTTATGCGTTGTGACCGATAATGCCACCAACATGGTCAGTACGGTAAAAAAGCTGAATGAATATGTAGAAGCATATGATTTTGATGAAAATGAAGCTTCGGTAGAAGAGATTTTTGATATTGACGGATTTGTGGATTCTGCTTTAAACTTTAGCCAGATTCACCACATGCGATGTGCTGTACATACATTGCAACCCGCAATTTGTGATGGCTTGGAAGATTTTCATGCTAATAGACTTATTGCAAAAATACGTAGTGTCGTGGTTTCTTGTAGAACACCGAAACCAGATGCCATTTTGAAGCGGCGTGTTGGAAAGGGGGCTATTTTAGATCAAGCTACACGGTGGGGCAGTACTTATTTGATGATTGAACGCATCATTGCACTAAAACCCTTTCTTACTGACATGGCTAACCCAGCTGTAACAATGACTGATGTGCAGTGGGAAGAAGTAGAGAAACTTGAAAGTCTTCTTCGTTATCCTTTTACAGTAACTAAAAATTTTCAAGCCGCAGGTTTAACTGCTAGTATGTTTTACAAAGAATGGTGTAACCTAATTTTCCGTTTTTCTAAAACTAACTCTAAAATAGCTGATGCTATTAAGGATTCAATGGCACGCAGATAAATTACTCTCCTAGACAATGATATCCTACTTGCAGGTATAAACGTCGATCCTATGGTCCGAGTTTTACTTAGCGAGGAACGTAAAAATAGAGCTAAAGATGCTTTATATGAATTAGCTCTTCGTATGAAAGGCTTACAGCTGCAATGAAAAACATGAAGATAACTCTTCAACATATATAATGAGTGAGTCCCCTAAAGATGATTTTGAAAATTTTTTAGACGATCAGGAGCAGTCCAAGCGTTGTCGCTTAAATTTATTAAACAGTAGCGAAGAAACGAAAACTACTCCAGTCTTAGCTAAATTTATGATAGATTTTTACCAAGCATTAAATGAAGTAGAGAAATTTGATCGTACTTCAAATGTAACAATAGAAAACGCAATTCCAAAATATCCTGAAATTATCCAGGACGCTGCTCTGATAACCACGGCATTGCCACCGACACAACTATCGGTAGAACGATTATTTTCTGCACTCAGAATCATCAAAACTGATTTCAGAGCATCAATGAAGCCAGATATTATTGAGGCTATCCTATTTCTGAACACAAATACAGAGTAATATTTTTTTATTTGAAGTTATGTACATAATATTGTATTCATTTATTTTTTTTTCTTTTTCATTATTTATTTATTGAATCTTCTTATATATTAAATATGAACTAACAATAACTAATCAAATCTTATACTAATACTTTATTGTTGTCCTGCCAATGCTAGACGAAAATTTTTCTCTTCACGGTTTCTATTCACATATGTAGATTTTTAGCGGTCTTCTCGTCGGATGAGTCCTGCAGTATCTCTTCTCCTTAATCTAGAGTGGCCGCTGTGATTTAAAATATTTCGAGCTAGTGGATTTGGGTACGGCTCAAGCCTTTTTAAATATTTTGCTGCGTACTTCGTAATAATAGTTTTTACTAATGGCACATTGAGATCCTTGTGAGTATTAGAGTTTTTAACATACCAGGGAGCATTCATTTATTTGAAGTTCGTTATTTTAAGTTGCCGATATTATACTATTTTGTTTGTTATTAAAAGAATTAAAAAAAATATTTCAAAAATTAAAAAAGTATAATTATAACCAGTGTTGTCAGGAATTTAAGCTTAATTGACTTATTAATGTTTAACTAAAAAAAAGGAACTCGTTGGTAAAGTTTATGAAAGTGATTTAAAATAAAAAGTTACTTGAAGTAGCAAGCAAAAATGAAATTGTTAAGAGCGACTTCTTAAAGAAAAATATTTTTTATGTACACAATATTCAAATATCACTTTTACTTTCATTTTAGAGTAATGATAAATTTACATAACATATATATGTAATAATATAGTGCAAGTCTCATCATCATCGAAAGAATGAGAACTCGAATTTGCATAACTAGCACATAAGTCTAATTACGCAATGATTTTTATGCTTATAATAAAATTTGAAGAAGGTCTGCTCTAAACATTTTGAGGTCAGAAAATAAGAATCATTCTACTTTACATATGTCAATAACTATGTATATTAAGCTAAATGCGGCTCGTATTAGAATTAAAATATCGATTCAAAATTTTTACAGAATCATTTTCTTGCTATATTCAACCATTTAAAAGGTACTGCATTAAAAAAAGAGTTTAAAGTCAAATAAGAACCAGTCTCATACATTTCGCATCACGGTTAGAGTAGGAGTCGGAGTCGTGAGTCGGAGTCGCACTTAAAAAATTTCAGCGTTTGGAGTCGGAGTGGGAGTTAGTACTTTTTTCGGACAACTCCACAGCCCTGCTCGGAAGCATGAAACTTTATCAAATCTTCTAAGCCACCCCCTCAGAGTGCAAAACTTAAATGAATTAATAAATAATTTGATCTCGGTAATAGGGGAATATTGTTTTTATGTAGCTGCAATAAAGCGGAGTAGTATAAATGAGACAAAAATACAAGTAATAACTAAATTTAAAGCACTTAATAAAAACTTTTATACATATCAACTGAAGAGCAGTAAATGTCTTCAGATAGTGATTGAGGGTATTGACTTATGCGTGGACCCAGGTGAGATAAAAACGTTTTTAGAAGAGAAGGGCTTGAAAATAAAAAAATTTAATACATATTAAAAATAGAGAAAAATATCCCCAGGCACAATTTCGAGTGGAATTAGAACCCGGCGACGGTAAGCTCAAAAAAAACGGAACGCATCCCATTTAAAGTCTGAAATATATCTTGTATAGGAAAATAACAATAGAGGAGCCGCACAAAAGTGCGATGTTTAAAATGCCAAGAATTTGGTCACACTAAGGCATACTGCCATTTAACCCCTGTTTGCGTTGTATGTGGAGAATTGCATGGTACAGCTCTCTGCGATAAGTCTAAAACGACCCCAATGTAACAAATGGAGCAACTGTGGTGGTAATCACACTGCCAACTATATAGGATGCCCTGTATACTCTATCGTCAAGCGCTCGGTTGGCCCTAAACCTAATTCACCTCAAATGCATGCAACAAATCTAGTTAATACTAATTACATTCAGGTACCTCAGCCTAGCAATAACAGAACATCCTACGCCACGTCCTAAGATCAAACCATATGTCAATGCAGGGTGAGTTGCAAAATAATGATGAAACTCCAGTTTCTAATTTAAGTCGTCTAGAAAAAACCATGGAAACACTAGTGCAAACAATAAATAAAGGCCGCTTTAACCGACCGTAAATGTAATGAAATGCAATGTAACGTACCGAAACGTACTGCAAGCTCGTTTGTGCCATGGTACAAAAACACAAGGTAAACTCGTTGCTACAACGAGTACAACAATACAAAGACAGCAGGCAATTGGTTTTTGTATATTCTACCCAAACGTCAAAAAAAAGATCAAAACTGTGCCTTCAAAAAAAAAAAAAAAAAAAAAAAACAAGACACGTGAAGGAAAAAATATGTAAACAAACATGAAAATTTTTTGACATTTGGGGTTTAACTGTGGTAAACAGCTGACAAACATCCGGGCTAACGAGTCTTCCTTGTGTAGATGTACCATGGTTTGTGCACTTATAGAACATGTAAGAACGTGTCATCTGTTTTTCAAAAAACATGAACAAAAAAGCATTAGTATATGTACAACAACACACACAGTGATGGGAGTTTAAAATGTTCAAATGGCGACCGCTAAGTACTAAGTGACTTAAATGGTTTTAAAACTGTATTTCTTGTATGTATAAATACATAAATAATTTAATATTAGTTACTTATATTATAGATTTACAATAAACAAATAAGTTTTGTAGCATATAGATACAAGTTTACTTAAATTATTTTGAAAATGTGCATAAACAAAACTAGGTTTTTATACCATTCAAAACCACAGTTTTTATTGTTTGTGTATATGTATACATTTTTTTATTTTATACATCTAAACATATATTTGTATAAATGATAATATGTATGTATGTATTGTAAGTTATTTTGTCAAAGGCCCACATATATTATTAGTAAAAGAAAAAGAGTGAATTTACCCGCATTCCATTTAATATACAAGTAGCCCATCACTATCTACAACTGTCACGTAACCTCGTAATGAAATTCTATTTTCTACAGGTTGGCACGTTACGGTTAAGTGACATTACAGTCAGTTAAGCATTTGTATGGCTTTCCATATAACATAAACGATCTGCTGTTTACATTACATTTACATTTCTACATTAACGGTCGGCTAACGCGGCCTTAACTTTACGAACACAATGGGTAATATGATGAAGGAAATGTTAAGAATGCAATCGATGTTATTGCAAGCTGTACTTAACAAGCCAGGAATTGTTTTGTTTAATTGAAATGTTGTTGGAACGCAAACGGCATTCGCCAACATAAAAATGAACTAGAATACTTTCTAAAAAGCAAAAAAAAATTATGTAAGGATGGTTTCTGAAACTCATTCGACCTCAAGAAATACGTTTAAAATCAATGGTTATATATTATATGATACTAAGGACCCTCGAGATAGAGCTTGTGGATGCTCTGCATTTGTGTTGAAGAGCTAAATCGAAACTTAGTACTTTCATCTTTATACTCTCCCCCTAGATTTTTAATATCAGAAAGCCAATATTATAAATACTACAAAGAATAAGGACCCTGTTTCCTGTCCGCTGGCGATTATAATGTCAAACACACTTTCCGGGGGTCACGACTTATAATACCAAGGGTCGTGTTTTGTTTAATATAATCTCTAAAATGAATTTAAGTGTGGTCGCGAGCGAACAGCCAACTTATTGGCCTACTGATCAACAAAAAATTCCAGATCTCATAGATTTTGGCGTGGTAAATAACATCCCCATAGACACGATTCATGTTGAAGCGTCCTTAGAATTATCTTCCGATTACACACCTACAATTATTTCTATAATGAATCCAAATAGAATCGTATTTCCATCTGACTACTTATCGACATTAGCTTCACAAATAAATTGGTTAAAATATAAAAAATATCTTAGTTCCCATTGCACAGAAAATATTCCGCTTAGCACACCGGAGAACTTGGATCTCGCTATTGTTAATTTGTACAGTTATCTCAAACTAGCTGTTCAACATTCCAGCATAACCCTCAAAAAAACCAAAAACAAAATCATATATTCTACAGATGTCGAGCGTCTCTTGACTGAAAAAATGAGAGTTCAAAGAGAGTGGCAATTGCACAGATCCCCCCATCTTTAGACTTTATTAAAAGAGTGCACAAAAAGGCTAAGAAAGTAACTGCAGTCTCAGAAAACGGCTTCCCTGGAAAAATATCTAAAGGGAATTGATGCAACTCCACAATCAGACTACTCATTATGGCGTGCAGCTAGACCCCTCAATAGACCAGTTATCTCTAAGCCACCACTGAGAAACTTGAATGGAAGTTGGGCAAGAAATGATATTGAAAAAGGAAATCTGTTTGCTAATCATCGGAAAAATGTATTTACCCATAATATATTTCACGATATAGCAGTCGAGTTACCGCCTATAAATGTTAAAGCAGCTATTCCCCTAAGATTCGAGTTTAAAGAAATCGAAAAGGCTATTCGGGATTTAAACACAAAGAAGGCACCCGGTATTGATAAGATCAGCAATAAAATGCTTTGGAACTACCAATACAGCAAAGAAAATTATTCTTTTTTTTTAATGCTATTTTACACCTTCAATACTACCAAGAACGGAAGGTCTCCTAAGTAACCATAATACCAAAGCCAGGAAAGGATCACACAAAAGTTGAGTCTTACAGGCCTATTAGGTTATTATCCAATATTTCAAAGCTATTTGAGAAACTACTAGTGTCAAAAATAACGCCTATTTTAAATGAAAATAGATGTATTCCAAGCCATCAATTCGGTTTTAGAAGAAAACACAGCACAATTGAACAAACTCATCGAATAAAAAATGTCATAAAAAAAGCCTTTGAAGAAAAAATATTGCTCAGCACTCTTCATCAATGTGTCTCAAGCTTTTGATAAACTCTGGCATGAAGGATTATAACTGAAATTGTAGCAAAACTTACCAGCAAACATACACAAGCTGTTTGAAAGCTACTTAGTCGGTCGTCAATTTATTATTAAAGAAGGCGATTTTTTAAGTTCTCCTCAGCCAATTAATGCTGGAGTCCCACAAGGCAGCATCCTGAGCCGTCTTTTATACTTAATTTATACTTCGGACATGCCAACAAACAGCTACACATAAACCTCAACATTTGCGGACGATACAGCTTTTCTAAGCGTACATAAGAACTGTCAAGAAGCATCTCCTTACTTACAGGATCATATATTTGAACTGGAAAGGTGGTTAAAACAATGGAGGATAAAGATCAATGAGCAAAAATGCGCACATTGTATAACATTCAATTTGCGTCGAGAAACATGACCCCACTTTAAACCACCACTTTTTTTGTGGTAAGTTTTAACTATTTTACGCATTCTTCGCTTGTTAAACGATCCGTATTCGTAAATGACAAAATTTTCATTAAATAAATGACACTTCAGATGACAGATATTTAACAGCTGCAGCCTTGCCAGACCGGCGAGAGTTAGCTTCAACAATAATTGACGAAGCTATAAATAAAATTAATGCGGTTGAAGGCACAAGTAGTGATAAAATTTGGAGTAAACTAGATAACGTTGTAAAAACACATTGGATTTCAAAAAATTAAGGCCCTAATCATGTAAAACGCAACGCCAAAGAATTATATTGAAAGCAAAAACAAAGTCGTAAATATTTTGTTATTTTGCTGTTGATTTCTACAGAAACGGACCACAGCATTCTTTTACTACGAAGCAGGTTTTTAAGGGAACATATTAAAAAAAAACCGTGCGTAAATCTGATCATTACACTCACCAGCGTTGAAAAAAGCTCTTTTCACCTGTGAAATGCATGCCATCCGTAGCAGAGATGGTAGGCAAAACATTTACATTTTTGCCTTACAAACGTGCTTCGTTTAAAGTTACATTTTTTTTATTGGGATTCTTCCATAAAATCCAGCTTTTGCGGACGTGGTAGCCCTCATGCATGAATTTCAAATACAAACGTGTGCATACTATACGATTTACATATTCAGCATGTCTACAAAAACAAGCCTTGATGAAGTCGACTCCGTACGTTAGATGCTGTACACTTGATAAATTATCATCAAACCATTCTACATTAATTTGCTATCCCCCATCTTAATTTTGGTTTATTTATATGCACATACAAAACAAATGATTGTATTTGTATGTAGTACTGTATAATTTCATTTACATCATTATATATATATACATATATATATACAAAATATATCGCACATTAAGATATATGCATATACTAAATGTACATTTAAGCAAACAAGTTAACGTTATTTGTCTATAATACATAGATATGAATTCAAGAAACACATATGAATATGCATGTTGTATATATTGTATACGTACTCGCAGATACACATGACCAGGGTTGTCAGATTGATTTTGATCTTTTTCGCCAAATTCAATGTCAAAAATCGCCAAAATAGCCAAAGCATTTATATTTTTCGATTTCGACAATAATATATGTATTTTTAGAATAATTAGTATTGTGGTTATTTTGTTGAACTATTCATGGTTTTTAATCCAAATTTTTACTATTTAATTAGGCTTAAGTTCATTAAATTTAATTTTCATTAAATTATTTTTATGAAGAAAGGAATTTTTACAACATGGAAGATTAATTAAAATTGTTATTGATAATTTTCATTCTTGACTGACCTGGGATTCGAAGCCAGGCTGGCTGGCGTGTGATTCGAACCCAGGCGGCTGGTTACCCTGACATGTTTCGACCTCAACCACTAGGTCTTCTCAAAGGGATTTGCCGTCTTACACTCGCAGCCATCGATGACTGCTGACGTCAGTAGTCAAACATCAATCCTTAAACCAAATTGTATTTTAACCTTTGGTAGATCGAAATTTGCTTATTGAATGATTATCCATTTTTAATTGATCTCACATGTTTTTCCTTTACTTCGGTTTTTTCCGTACTTTTGTCAAGAATTCTTCTTGAAGTCCAAAGTACATTTCTTGTTTATCATGTTTTTTTTTTTTTTTTTTTTTTTTTTTTTAAACAAAAAATGTACTTTGGACTTCAAGAAGAATTCTTGACAAAAGTACGGAAAAAACAGAAGTAAAGGAAAAACATGTGAGATCAATTAAAAATGGATAATAAAATATTTTTTCATAAATCCCAAAAAAAATTTGTTCCGTATCCCTAAAATCCGCCAAAAATTCCAAAAAAGTCGCCATATATTTTGTTTAATTTTTATTTAGAAGAAAGTAAAAATGATAAGTGAACACAAAAAATGTGCAATGTTTAAAATATTTTATAGTAGTCTACTTAAAGTAACAAAAAAAGGATTTTGCGGTAAGTAGTAAACAAATATTGGATGTACAATATATTTGTATGTAGTTACAGTTCTATTATATAACTACAACGCTATATAGTTCACCAAGAAGACTAACTTGTTGTCTTAATTTTTGAAATACATTGTGAAGGTAGAAAAGAAATGCAACATGTGCTATTTATATTCTATAACTTTTGGCTCGTAAAAACGTGTCGAAAACTTCATATCGCATTCTACTTCAAAGCAGACATTTAGTGAATTTCAATATTTCAATACAGGTACCAGCCGTATCCTTGTAGCTATAAATTGTTGGCCTAAATTGATCTTAATTAGATTGAATATCATTATTACAATTTTCTTTTAACAAACTGTATTTTTTCTATTGTATTTCATTAACATCCAAGGGTAAGTTAGGATTCATAAAAAATCTTTAAAATATATTTAAAAACAACAAATTTTATGTGATAATTTGTCACATTTTATAATGGAAAAATTTTCATAAACTTTCATTATATTAATTTTTAAAGAATTCTACTTATTACTTCTTTCAAGAGCACATTTAAATGTGAAAAAAAATTTCTCGAAGATTATCTTCATCAGCCATTTCAACATTATTTAGTTTTTAATACTGGTCATACATATGAATGCATCAAATTTCATACATTGAAATACTAGAATAAAAAAAATATTATTTCTTCGTTTTGAATTTAACAAATTTTAAAACAAATAGATGGCTCATCAAAAATAGCCAACAAAATCGCCAACTATTTTATAAATCGCCAAAAAATCGCCATGTCGCCAAATCGAAAATTAGGTCGCCGAAAGAGTTTGAAAATCGCCACGTTTGGCGAGAAATCGCCACATCTGACAGCCCTGCACATGACTAGGGTTGCCAGTTTTATTTTTCGAAAAATCTTGAGAAATTTCAAAAACATTAAAAAATTCAGAATTTTTGAACGTTTGTAAGGACAAAAAAAATACACAAAATAACATAATTATACTTATAATTATATTTAACTTAAAAAGTATTAATCCGGATAGAGGTGCGTTGGGTCTAGCAATTTTTTTATTATGTTTAAACATTTTGGTACTACTCTATCGACATAGCTTATTTTCAAATTTGTTTTGTTAACATTTGATTTGAAAAAATTTTAAATGTAAATGTGAAAAGAGTTTCGACGCAATTTTAAAAAAGAATAGAGCAAAACAGCGTTTATTGCATAATATAAATGCGGTCTTACCCTTTACACATGCTTGCTTCGCTTTAGTAGTTAAATTTGGTCCAAGCTTATCTCATTGCAATTTAAATCATCTTAAAAAATTTTATTGGAATTGGTCTATATTTGACCAGAGTTCCCATACAAATACTATCCTGAAAATATATTTTTTATAAATGTTGGTATTGACACAAAATTTAGCGAAAAAATACTTTAACGATAGATTGTCATGGCAAAACGTGGTATTTGTAGATCCAAAATGGTATTTGTAGATCCCATATAAACCCCCTTATGTAAAATAATTTAAACTCATCTCATATAAATGAAAATATCTTAATAATATTCGGCATAAAGAACTTTATATCAATCTTAACCTAATAACATAATTTTTTCTTGCGTGTCCATTATTGCCCATGTGTCCCAAATAGGGTACACTGTTGAAAATTTGTTTTTAAATATACTCTCTTACTTGCTTAATTCTATAAATGTTTTGTAATTTGTTTATAAACTAGACTTTCTTTATGTTTTTTTATAAAGGTACATTTTATAGAACACATATGAACATGTTTAAATTCGATTTACGTTGTTTCGATGTACGTCGTCATTTTGCGGAACCAATTGCGACGTAACTCGAGGGACTACTGTATTTAGCTAAATAATTTTAACAAATAGAAATCGGGAACTTTTACTTTTTAAACATGAAAATAATGTATGTACTCGTATATCTACTTGTAGTATTGTTTTTGGTAGTGTTGTTTCTAGATAATTCATGCATATAGTATGCATTTGCAGTAATGTTTGTATAAATGTTAAAAATGTTTAATATTTGACTGACATGTGGATATTTTCAAATTTTTGTGCTGTCTAGTGCAAAATGCAATCATTTCAACGAAAACTTTGTAGAGTAAAAGGTAGATGAAGAAGCATTAAAACTATTTATAAACGTGAATTCTAATTATTTAAGCAGTATTTTTTGCCCCAAAACACCTCGTTTTAACCCATTTTTTGCTTTCATTTATATGTATTTCTCCGCCGTTTTAATAGCGAGATAAATTGCTAGAGCATAATTGTTGTATGCATTTAATGAAAACAAAACAAAGATAAACAATTAAATAATATTGGCAAACAGCAACAAAGTGTGTATTTGTCAAGCCATTTGTGTGGTTTATATTGCCTTTAATAAGTTCTCTGAGAATAATACGCTCACTTTATAATTTTACTTTCAGGGTGGCACGGCCAACAAACAGTTCAAGCATTTTTTTTTTTTATATGATTTAAGAATTTTATACTTACTTCAAGAAATTCTGGGTCCATGTTATGGAATTTAGTTGTCGATATATGAAAATGTTGTGTACAACGAACGAAAATTTAGTAAATGTTTGTAATACTTCTCAACTTTGGTTGGATATATAGTAGTTCGATACTGTACATTTTGCCATTAAGGTTTTCCTTTTTCAGCCAAAAATATTTAAATTTTTATTTGTTATTGTATTAAGTCAATCATTTTGAATTAAGTGCTTTGCAATTTTTTTAAATTATTTTTCTAGAATCACTATTTTTTCGATTTATTACTTTTAAAGTTTGTTTAAACTCGTCTTAAGTAAACACAAAAGGTATCATTTTGATTTATGTCCTACAGAACAGACAAAAATCACACAGTGTAAAGATATTTTTCAGTCCGTTGTAAAGTTTATAAAAGTGATACAGCTTATTTACTGTTAAATTTCGCAATTTGCTAAGTATAAACTTGCTGATACTAAACCAAACAAAAAAAATAAAATTTTAAAAAGCTGGATTTAAAAATCCTTCGCAGTACGCGTGAATTTAAAGGAAAAAGCCGGACAATTGTAAAAAGAATTATAACTGGCAACCCTACACTCAACTCTCATTTGAACGGAGTGCGCAGTGGCTCAAACTCAGAAGGGCTTTGAGAAGAATGTATCCATGAAAACAAAATTCCATAGGGAACTAGATTGGTGTGAGTACTAGCAGCAATGCTCGAAGATAAACATACAAATACTTGTAGAACACAAAACACAAATATGAACAAAAAAATGTTTAAGTTAAAGAAGCACAAGAAAATATTGATTCGTGTCACCACTTATAATTTTTTCAAATACATTTTTGGATAGACCAACAATTTAAAAGCTTTTATTTCAATACTTGCATGAATTTTTTAATTTATGTACATGAGAAATTTTATTTAGCAAATTTATTTTGAGGTAATAGGTTTTTTTAATTGACTCAACACTATAATCAAAGAGAAACATACTGCGATTGGACTATAAAAATATTATGGTCACCTACCATATTATGATTAAATAGGACCTTAATTGCTCTTTTTAATAATTTGGCTAATATTAACCATGATATAACCATAATTAGTCATAATATGTTTAAAATTTAACATGATTCAATCACTTTTTACCATAATATCGTAAATAATTTTAATATTATTACCTATTTCAGACTTTTTAAAATATTTTTTTCAGTCAGGATGTAATTTTTCATGTTATTAAGCTTATTATACCCACACCAAAAGCGTGGAGAGCTATTATGTGCTTGTGCTGCTGTTTGTAACAGCTTCAAATATTAGGCATAGACAAGCTTTCTTTGAATTACAGTAGTTTTCGTTTAGCTGCACATTCAAGTTTGGACGAAAATTCGTGCAGTTACGCAAAATATTCTGTTACGCAGTATTCACTTACCTGTATAAATGTGCTCTTATGTAAAAGTTTTTTGTTCTTATTTCAAAAATAGATTTATGCATGCAATATCCTTTAATTATTAATTTCCCTATCACCTTTAAATTTAATATAAAAATATTAATTATAATTAATAATAATAATTAATTATAAATAATAATTAATTTAAAAAACAATTTAGAGCGCTATATTCGACTATGCCGAATCACCGACAGTTAGGTTAATTAAGGTGTGGGCTCAATATGTGATCTATAAATTATTTATTAATTAATATTTATAGAAACGGACATCAGTATTAAAATTCTACCAACATATATTAAATTATTCACCGACAATCAGAAAGCATTTTATATCTACTTACATATATAAAACTTACTTTGACAAATTCGTAATGGTTGAGCCGAAATAAAATTATTTTAGAGAGGTTAATTTATATTGGACCCATGGTACATTATGGACAAATCATCACAAAATTCTGAACAGTGGTTTCTAGTATTAAAAAGCCTAGTGTTAAATAACCATAATTTGACACCAACATTGTTCTTTTCTTATGAGTTTTTCGAAAGCGAGCGTGTTTTCTTAAAATAGCGATTGATGCAATCAAGGGTTTTTTGTTTTTATGAGGCACTTAAAAATAACATTTTGTATTAAAAATAAACGTTGTTGACCAAAAATCGAATGCTGTTATCCACAATATGCACTTAAGCAAAATGCACATACTCGATTTTTTTCCAACAAAATTTAGCCATGATACACAATACTTTGTATTTTGTACAGATAGGCAACAAATGCAGTTAAGCGAAATGCAGCTAAACGAAAAATACTATATCTTCCGAACATACACCTTCAATTGTAATACAATTAACCCCAATAGAATTGTATCCCCGTCGATTTTAGATTCTAGAACGACAAAAATACAAAAAAATGTGTCTTAAAACTAAATGTCAAATTAACATGAATCTTTGTGATTTTGGTATATCTTCTTTTTTTGTAGCTTATAATGAATGGTAAATATAAAGTAACTAAAAAAAAAAAATGTTGTCCAAAATTCATTCGAATTTAAACATCTTGAAAAAGTGTGCTAATGAAAAATTTTAAAAATTTATTTTTTTTTTAATTTCTGCAGTTATTCAGCAACAATAAAACCATTTTATAAAATAAAATGTTCGCTTCAACCCTCTGTAAATAATTCATTAATTAAATAAAATATGAAAATTTTAGTTTTTTCAACATTGCAGTCAGTGTGGCCAGATCTAAAAAAATTTTACAGCTAATTCTGGCCAAAAAATGCTAAAATGATTTTTTAAAAATGCTAAAATAATCATTAAATTTTTAAAGATTTTTGTTAAAAATTTATTACCACCCAGCAAAAACTTTACTTACCTGGTAAGTTAGCAAGTAATATTGGAGACATATGAACACTACTTATTTTTCGGCTGAATAACTACTTATTTTTGTTCGAGCTGTCCACAGAATTCAGTAGTTACAATACACTTACTAGAAGCCACAAAATATTTAGTTATTATTTAACTACCAGTAAGTTGAATTGTAAGTACTTACAATTACCAAAATTCAAAAAGTTTTTGCTGGGCAGTATAAAATTTTATTCGAAACTAAATACATTTTAGTGACTAATTTTGTAACGAAATTGAAATAAATTGTTATATAAAGAGTCCGCCAAATAACTTTTTCTTTTTGAAAATGCTATAAAAAAAACTACTAAATATTTTCTTAAATTTCTTTTTTTATATGAAAGTACAATCCTTCCGGTTAATAATGGAAAATAATTTCATTCAAATATAAAAATTAATAACATTAATCTGTGGTGAGATTAAGAAAAATATTCAGCCTTACGCGAAACTTAAAAGAATAATTTCGACATATTTTTAATTTTAAAACTGGATTTGTTTTAGATGGTGTCTGAATGAACATAATCCTGAGGCAAAGAAAAAAAGACTGACTCTAAAGCGAGCCTAACAGCTTAATTTTTTATTAAACGAATTATAAAGTCCAACAACAACATAATAGAAACAAAAAATTATCAACAACATGAAACATCAAGACTTTGTACAACTCCCAAGTTTTTTAAGAAACTGCACTCAGTAGACTATTTATTTAAATCTTTTCCAACAGTTTTTAAAGTTGCACATGGGCCTTATACCACGTCCAAATAATCCCAAACATTTTGCGCATCTCTTTTAAAATAAAGTTTTGTGCCTTGTTTACGTTTCTTAATTCTTTTATTATTTTTAGATGGCTTTTTTAATCTTTCATTTTGAACCTTAAGTTTTGAAAAATTTGATTTTTCGAAGTCCTTAAGTTTAGTACAGAGATAGCACAGGCAATTTTTACAAGCCGTAGATGAACCCATTCGTTCTTCGATTGACGCAAACTTGCTAAAGTCCGGTAATTTAAAGATGGTTATATTTGTTATCGATATAAATAAACGATATTCAACTTGGACAGAACTTTTCCTTGCACTATTGACAATCTCTTACTTTTCTTAAGACGCAACAAACATATTTTGAAATGATTTTAAATGTGGTTTTTCGATTTTTTACAGTTTGGAAAAATTATTTTTAACAAGAAATATGTACATATATAAACTTAGAAGTTTATTTTGTAAAATTATATGAATTACTAGCGTCTCAACCGAGGCGACTTTGATTTTTGCTGTCCGTTTGCATAGTACAATGAGAACTCTTAATAACAACTTATAAGTAATTTACAATGATAATGAAATTATTCGTATTCTAATGAAATTATTCTTATTCTCTCATATCTCAAAATATATTTCAAATATAATTTAAAATCTCATTAATAGTTGGATACGTGATGAATTTTCACTTTTTTTTCTTTTTTGGGTCATACGTGTTCTTTCATAGACGATAAACAGAATCAGCTTAAAAATTGGAGTGACATCAAAATTTTATTGAAATCTTCCGCAGGGCTACGTGATAGACTAGTAAGCGTCATTAGAAAAGCATTTGAAGAAAGAAAATAGTGTGACCTACACTCTTCATCGATGTGTCTTAAGCTCTTGATAAAGTCTGTCATGAAGGCTTGATACATAAATTAAAGCTTTACTTACACGTTAACACTCACAAGCTTTTAAAAAATTCATTATTAAAGATGCTTCTCATTTACAGGGAAGCATCTTTGGCCCTCTATTATACTTAATATATACGTCGGACATTCCAACCAACAATTACACCCAAACTTCAAAATAAACAGCTTTTCTAAACGTACATGAAAACCATCATGAAGCATCTCGTTACTAACAGGATCATGTATTTCAACTAGAAATGTGGTTTAAACAATGGAGGACAAACGTCAATGACCAAAAATGCATACATATAACATTCACTTTGCGGCGGGAACCATGGGCTCCTACTAAGATCAATACTCGCACGTTAAATATCTCGGTATACATCTAGATCAGCGCTTTACGAGGTATTACTTTAACTGTCAAAAACATATTTGGAATAGTTATTTATAACTGAAATTTGTGAAATTGCCCGTTGGTCCGAGCTTATACATGCGAACATTTGGAAACAAACATCTGGAATTCTCTTTTGTTTTTACATTTGCGGTCACACATACGAACAAGATACATTATTGTTGCTTTGTTGTCAAAAAGCAAAGTAAACGTCAACAAAAAAAATGTAAATAAAGCATGTCGGCGAGTACCGAACACTAAAACTGTACTCTATTCCCCACGCGTAATATGCTTTCAAACTAAATGTTTCCCTTCCAAATTTTTTCCAATTTCATTTTTTTATCTATATGGTGACTTAGTCAGTTGGCTTTTCTAGAAATTTTTAAAAGCAAATTTCACTTTTTAGGCAGACATTTTACTTATCGTTTATTTGTTATTTTTTAAATTTCATTTTGTGTTCACGTTTCTTATAAGCTAACTTTAATTGTTTAAAATTCACGAAACAATTCTCGCAAGCTTGCCCATTTGCACAAATGGCAATTTTAAGCAATTAAATGAAAACCCTTACTGTCTAATTCATAAAAATTTCTTAATTTAGGTTGAATCCCTACAATAGTTATCAAACAGCTTTTATTAAATAAACCTGTTATATGAAACCTTATTAGTTATTACACTCTTTTCTTCTTTTTGTAATTTCATGCTGACAACAATGTGCGTTTTGGTTGTTATTTTAAGTGTAGTATTGTCTTCATAAACCGTGAAAGGTTAAGGTCTGACTTACATCTAACTTGTCAACTTTTTAAGTCACATGTAATTGTGCATGTCTGTCAAAATTGCTGTTACATAAGGTTTATAATATCTGTTCACACACGTACATGTAATTTGCTTCTGACATTGTCTCTGTTTTTTCGCAAGGTTATTGCAGAAACCAAAGTAGTTCTCGGATTTAAAATTGCGTGCTGCTACCGCCACAAATAATTTTTATTTGTGCCGTAAAAGAGTTTAGCCATCTGAAGATTTTTTTCTTTAAATTCAAAGAAACTAATTTCGGATATAATAATTAAACGTTTTTTTTATATATATGTATGTATATATATGACCATAATTTCTATTCAATGGTGAAATTATCATTCATATATCGGTATTATAAAATATTAACTTCAGCCGGCTAATGATTCCGTCAATAGTGCATCGGCGTTGCCGGCTAATTCCCGGCATAGATTTCTGACACAGCTGATGTCAGATGGTTTGTCAGAAGAAAATAGAGTACGCTCTAATTAAAATTTTGTCAGATCACTTTGCGTCTGACCTTTACAGATGCAATGTTTTAAAGGTAACACACGACATGTATGTATTTTACAGTGGGAAATTTGACAAGTCAGAAGTCAAAAACATGTCGTCTACGGGCACCTTTACTCTTCATTTTAGTACATTAAGGAAACACTTTGTCGAACTTTTTAAAACAAAATTCTAGCGGAGCGATTTTTAAAGTTAAAAATCACCAAAACTTTCTTTAGTTAAGCATTTTATTAAAAAATAAAATAAAATAAGAAATTTTTGCAGTAAAATTTAGTAACACAAAAAAAAACTCATGTTTCAAAAGGAAAACAACCAAAAGCAAATAAGCAAAAATAATACAAATTGTGACAAAAAATTTTTAATAAACACAGAAAAAATTAAAATTTGTCTCTAATCACCAAATTCATACAAAATTCATAATGTTAAGCAAACAAGTGGTTGAGTTTGCACCTATTACCAAAATGAATATATTGATTACTAAAAATTGTAAAATTCTGAATATTTTTTTTTTAATAAATGATATTTTTAATTTTAATTAAAAAAATGATCAAAAAACTTTGTCATTTCAAACAATGTGTTAATTTATTTAATTAAATATTGACAATTCACTACAACAATTCTAAAAGTTTAAATTATTTTATTTAAACGAAAAAGTCAATTAATATTTTTTGATATATAATTAATATATTAATAAAAAAATTTATTTCAAAACAAATAAAATGTTAATTAAATCAATATTATATTTTGAATTTTCTTTCAACAAAAAAAAAATTAATTCAATTATCACATTAACTAAATTTAAATACTTTTCAAACCATTTTTTAATTGATAAAAAACTTTTATCTGTGAAAGAAAAATTTAAATAAAAACAAAAAGTGAATACATATAATTAGGTGTTGGACACCAAGCAACGGCTCTGAGTGGTATTAACATGGCAAAGCCTATCTTGGAAACTCCATCATCTCAACTGTGGACACTGTCCTCCACGTGATATCACATGGGGTAGCTGCCTTCCACAACCGTTTAATATGAACGATAAAACTATGGTTGGGGTGTCGGGCTAGTAAACCACACTTATAAAATCTCACCTACGATGAAGAAACGATGGAAAAGTTTAATGGCCCCCTAATGTCGGCGACCCCGCAAAAGTTTTAACGACCACGATATGCGCATCTGCACCTGGAATGTCCCGATAATATTGCAGCACAATGGCAAAACATGGCCCACTCTATGGAAAACGCCGCAAAATCCGTACCAGATGCCTCCCCCAATGAACCCATGGTACGACCAAAAGTGTCGTAATGCTACTAAAGCCAAGAATGTGGCATATAGGGCAACTCTGCAGTCAGTAGCAACACGCAAGCAGGAGAAGAGTCTAATCCGAATAAAAAGAGAAATGGAAGGACGTGAGTGTTAGAGAATCGAGATGTACAGGAGTCAGAATCAAGTCCGACAATTTTACCAAAGAGTGAAGCATCAGACAGAGGGCTTTGGTACAGGCACATCTAACACAAATAAGGTAATCTGGTAACAGAAACACACAGTGTGCTGAGGATATGGAAAGAACTTTTTCCCAACTGTTGGTATCCAATAGTAGCGGCGAAGAAGATACCCATAACCAATCCCAGACGACGGTATTGAATGTATACCGCCTAGCCAGAATGAGGTTAAAAAAGTAGTATCCAGGCTGAAGAATAATAAGGCTGCAGGAGCCTATGGATTGCCAGCTGAACTATTTAAGACCGGTGGTGACATACTGATAAGCCGTATGTTTTTTTTTTTTTTTGTTACAAATTTCATCTTAATATATGAAATAAATTCTTATTGCAATTAGAAGATTGAAAGTAATATTCGACAATGTTTTATAAAACGTCTGTCGATAATCTTAAGAAAAAATAAACTTTAGAACTATTTAACAAAATAGCTAATTATATTCTTGTATTAAAAAATTACGATAATGTAATGCTGACTTTAGATAATCAACCAATCTTTCTCAATCTGTATTTTTTTCACCATTAAGTATATCAATCATTTCAGTGTAAAGTAAATTCGGTTTTTTAAAACTAGCAATTCGGAACTCCTTGAGGACTGGACAAACACCTAGGAAATGTTCATATGTTTCCATTGTACCCATATTACAAAGCGTGCATATTTTGTTCTCAGTTGTCGCCCCGAATGTGTTGTAATTTAGTTTAATGAGACCACATCTTGCTTTAAAGACCCACGTTATTTTATATTGATTCATGTTGTCTATAAAATAACTTGAACCTCTTTCGAAATCCAAATCTTTATAAATTCTAGAGGTTGCAGCTTTATTCTGTAACCAGAGATTAAGCTGATGTTGTTTTATACTATTTGTTAGGTCATTGCATTGGGTGATCCATTGTTGTTTATTAGGTTGTGTACTGGACCATGGAATAGAATATTTAGATTGTCTGCAACCTTTTGCAATTCTTTAAAGCAGAACAAATTTTTTAGGGCAAGTATATGTGCAATTTGAAACGGTAACCTATTAGCCGGGTATTGAAACATAACTCGAAATAAGTACAGCAGATTTAGTTCCAATGTATATAAATGGTTGTTTACCGCGGCAGTTTCAAGCATCAGAGCATAATTAGGTGTAAAATCTGGCAGCATCAAAACTTTTTTTAAGAAATGTCTTTGCAGTAAGTCAATCTCCTCAAAATACCCATAACCCCAAACTTGAGCTGCATATGATTGAATCGACCTGCAAACATAAGGCGTATGCATCAGCTTGTTTGTATAATCTGGGTAGAAGAACGCATACCCGATGATTTGAACCTCAGTTTATTATGTCCCGTGCAAAAAAGGAGACAAGACAGTATGTGCCAATTACAGAGGATTAAGTCTCCTTCCCGTCGCATACAAAATTCTGTCGAGCGTAGTGTGTGAGAGATTGAAAATTAAAGTCGGTGAGATAATTGGGCCATACCAAAGCGGTTTTAGACCTGGCAAATCCACCACGGACCAGATATTCACACTGCGCCAAATCCTGGAAAAGACCCAAGAAAACCAGATCGACACCTACCATCTATTTGTCGACTATAAGGCCGCTTTCGACAGTCCCATACGTTCAAGGGTGTTTGAAGCCATGTCTGGGTTTGGCATCCCTGCTAAGCTAATGAGGACTTACCTTAATTGATAAAAGATTCTCAGTTCAAATAGAAAGAATCCTCTCCGAGCCATTCAATACCAAACGAGGTTTCACACAAGGAGATAGTCTCTCGTGTAACCTTTTTAACACTATACACAAAGCCACACATGCTGCTCGCTTATGCCGACGATATTATTGGTCGAAAATTGCGAGCAGTAACTGCAACCTTTGAGAAAGTCGAAAAGGAATCAGCCAAAGTGGGTCTGGTAGTAAAGGGAGATACAACCAAGTTGATGGTATCAACCACCAAGACTTCCTGCAGACTCGGGCGAACAGTGAAAGTTTAAAACCACAACTTTGAAATCGTCAATGATTTTATCTACCTCAGCACCACCATAAACAAAACAAACAACATCAGTTTTTAGATAAAACAATCCTCGCTAATAGATGCTACTTCGGACCAAGCAAGTAGTTTAAGAACAAAGCCCCCTCTCGGCAGAAAAAAATTACCCTCTACAAAACACTGATACTACCTGTGCTGTTATATGGTTCTGAAGCATGGATACTTGCAGACGTGGCAGTACTTGGAGTGTTCCAGAGAAAAATCCTTCGTGGAATCTATGGACCAAACTGTGTTGACAAAGAATATCGGTATCGTATGAACCAAGAGCTGAACGAGCTATATGCCGACATCGACGTAGTTAAGAATATCGAATTGACGCGATTACATTGGCTAGGTCATGTTGTGAGAATGAACGAAGATGCTCCAGCTAAAAGGTCATTTAAATACGACCCTACTGACGGATCACGCAGAAGGGGAAGACCCAAACTCCGGTGGAAAGATCAGGTGGAGGAAGACATATCGAAACTTGGTGTCACAAACTGGAGAAGAAGCGCAGAAGATAGAAGCGCTTGGAAATCTATTCTACGTTCGGCTGCAGGAACCAATGTTTTGTAATAGCCGATTAAGTAAGTAAGAAAGAATACATATAAATAATTAAACTTGTTTGTTTTTTAAGTAATCAATAGCAAAAAAAAAAATAATTCATGTTCTTTTGAATAAATTAACCAAAACACATATTAAATAAAATAAAAATAAAACAAACATGAAAGATAACATAGAATAATTTCTTTGTGTTTTCCTTAAATGTTCGTGTTATAAAGGTATTGAATTAAGTAGTCAAAAATTTCTACACTACATTTATTTGCCTCAGCTGTTTCCTATATTTTACGAATTTTTACAAATTTTCCGTTCGCGAACTTTTTTGGGCAATAACTTTTTTGAGAGGAATTCTTCAGTTTACTAAGTCTGCGTTCATACGGCTCATGTTTTGCTGACATGATTACTACTTTATGGGTGAGAGCGACGAGGGGGAAACGAAACGAGTACACACATGCATGTACTGTCAGTACATGCTTTCTCATTCGCTATTTTTTTTTTCTTTCTTATTCGCATTTAAGGACTATACAAAAAAAAAAAAAAACATGTCGTCAACATGACATGAATCATTTGAACACCAATTCATGTTCCAAGAAGAAAAAGAAAGAATCATGTCAATAAGACATGCGATTCAAAATAATATATGAATTAAAAACTATACAAATATACCAACTGTTTTTTTTTTGTGTAATGACTATTTTTTTTTGTGTAATGATTGTAATGCGGGTAGGTATGGTAGAAATAAATGATGGAGATGAAAAATAAAGTGGGGTTTTCCATACACTGTACCCCGCTGTCTCCATTCCTAAAGGGGGCTCCCATACAAAATGTTCAATACAGACTATATTGAAGAAAAAATGCCATAAATGCCCAAGAGTCGCCCCTAGTGGCATATAATGGATGAACGACCTCAATTAGTTTTTTCTCCACTTCTTAGGTGGGCTCCCATACAAATATTTCGTTTTATGAAATGCTTAAATTAATTAAAATTTTTCGTGTTTTGTGAATAAAAAAAGTTGTTAACAAATTTTAAGGGTGTATAGCCTGTTTTGTTTGCAACTTGGCTTTTTATATGTCTGGAAAAAATTAGAAGCATGGCTGCACTTTCCCACTTTTGATGAATTTTGAATAAACAAAAATTTTAAAATCTTGCTAAAACAGTTTTTTTTTGCTAAAAAAAAAATTTGTTTCTAACACGTTCGCGCATATGAGAAACAAGTTTAACCTTTCTTAAAGGAAATTTTTTTATTGTGGAATTTCAATCCCTCCATTTTTGAAATAACGGTATATATTGAAAACCAGACCTAGGCTAAAAAACGGTTAGCACCACCGGATTCAGCGTACCCGAATTATGCTAAAAGGCCAGGTGCCCTGCTTGTCTCAAAAAAGTGTAAATTTCTAGCACAGTGTAATTATAGGATGGCTTATACAACACATAATACATTAGATAGATTATTTAGTAAAATTAAAGATAGGACAGAGAAATGAGGCAGATCTGATATTGTTAACAACACACCATGCAATGAAATATGAAGTAAAGTATATATAGGTACCACGAAAAACAAATTAAGAACTAGATTAGTCCGACATAGATCTGATCAAAAATACATCTTCTCAAAAAACTGCATTGCCATCACATTGTGCAAATTTCAATCATGCACCAGATTTTCAAAATACAACAGTTAAAAATTCAGAAACATACTATAAACGACGCTTCATGTTGAATATGTTACAAATTTTCAATAGACATATAGAACAAAGAATTAATTTTAAAACAGATGGGTGATTCAAGTAGAGATACTTTTTTCATTTTTTTTATTTTTGATTATTATTGTTTGGCATTTCAAAACGGAAAGACTTATGCCTGAACAACGTTTACCAATCGTTCAACTTTATTACGAAAATTCACGTTCTGTGAGGAATGTGTTTCGTGCACTTCGCTCAACTTATGGTCAACATAATCGGCCTACTGAGCGTACTATTCGCAACACCATCACCCATTTTGAGACCCAGCATTCATTATTGAATAATATTCGACCGAATAGACCACGTCCAGCACGCTGTGAAGAAAATATAGCGGCCGTAGCTGAGAGTGTATACGAAGACCGTGGAGAGTCGATTCGGCGCCGTTCGCAGCAACTCGGGCCGTTATCGTGCCATGATAACCGACTATTTGATGCCTGAAATTGAAGCTCGTGATCTAAATCAATGGATTTATTGAGAGAACACTTCGGTGAGCACATAATTTCACGTTTTGGCCCGGTCGATTGGCCACGAAGATCATGTGATATCACACCGTTAGACTTTTTCCTGTGGGGATATGTAAAGTCTAAAGTTTATGCGGACAAACCCGCTTCGATTCAGGCCTTGAAGGAAAACGTCACGCGTGTCATTCGCCAGTTACTAGTCGAAATGCTCGAACGAGTCATCGAAAATTGGACTCAACGGAAGGACCATCTGCGACGCACTGTGGCTGAAAATTGAATTTCATCGGCCAAAAGTCCAATTTTTTGTCATCGCCGATTTCAAAAATTTTAATGCCATTCGATAGCAAACATATTAGAACTAAGGTATCAAAAAAACTAGATTAAAATATTCGTAATTGTGGCTGTGGCATACTGCTGGAAACAAATATTTTATTTTGTTTTAGAAAAAAATAATTTTTTGTTGTAAATTTGATCAGAACTAAATTATGATTTCTCGCAAACAGTTATCAATAATTGGTCGAAATTTTTTTTGTTATATTAATGGGATAGTAGTCTTTAAGAAAGGGATCATTACATCAATGTATAATTTATACCTGATGTGTTATTAAATGTTTCCCCAGGTTCTATATTTTAGGTAAATCCGAATTTAAGAGGAGTAGAACTTGTTAGGGTCAAAAGGGGTCAAAGAGATTTTAGTACCATCAGAAAGCTGAAGGTGTCCTCTTTAACCCTATATATACTTGTGCAACTGTTTGGAACTGTCTGTTGAACACTTTTTTCATTTTAATGAAATTACTCGCAACATTTTTTTGCTCTTTTTATTTAAGCTGCTCTTATGACTGAAATATAACACAATGGTTTACGAGCGTTTTGTTTAGAAAAATAATTTTGCTTCTTATGAACGGCTGAACATATTTGAATGAAATTTTAAACTGTCATGGCCGGGTAGCTTTTGTGTTGAATTGGAAGAACACGGGTCCATGGAGGGTCGGGAGAGTGACTTGCGGACCTCTAAAATTGGTAACCTCGGAAATTCAAACTTTTAAAAAATTCACCAAAAATATATTTATGGATTGCAAAAAAAAAAATTTTACTTAAGCTGAGTTACAAAAAATATGCTTAAATGTTTAGGTTATCTCCTTTGCTTTTGGAGATATTCGGATAAAACGGATTTTTTGGCTTGATTCTTATTATGTTTTATGTCAAACTGTTATCAATAGTGGGTTCAGCATTTTGTATATTGGTAGTAAAGCAGTCTTTAAACAATGTTATGTTGTATTACTGTACCGATTTTACCTGCTGTGTTATTAAATATTTTTTCAGGTTCTATATTTTAGTCAAATTGAAGTTCAGAAGAATAGAATTTATGAGGCCAAATGCACTTTTGTACCTGTTTGGACCAGCCTATAGAACACTTTTTTAGTTTGTGTAAAATTATTCGCAACATTTCTTTTGCTCTTTTAATTTTACCTATTCATATGACTGAAATATAAGTGTACCAAGCCAAGTATTTTATATTATATAATTACCAATACCTGTGGGATTTTAAGCGTATCCTACTTAAGCCCATTTTAGTTCTTTATTCTTGCTTATTTTGCTACCTAGGAACACAGTATAACGCAAGCTATGTATAAAAGCCAGTGGTATTCGAATAAAATCTCAGTTGTTAAAATATATCTAAGCAATAACAATCTAATTTTTTTAATATCTATAAAAATGGAGAGCTTTAGCTATAAAGAATTATCCGAAGAGTATTTTAAAAATAAAAAGGAGGAAGACGTTTTAAGTTACATTGAAGGAAAACTCAATATATATTCCTGCAGCACTGAAATACGATCGGAACTGCAAAATAAAATAACCGATTTCGTCAAAAACTTAAAAAAGCGCTTCAAACAAGTTGGATGGAGTAAACCTAGATTTTACAACAGTTTTGCAAACTGGTTAGATGGCGAACTCAGTGTCCAGATATCTTCAGAAGGTACAAATGAAAAGAACCTTGGGAGACCAAAGAAACCACTTGAGAACTGTAGCGATAGATCTAAAAGGAGGAAGCTTAAGGATATCAAAGAAGAAATCGGGGATAAAAATATTCAAGAAGCTTTGCTATATCAACTGCGATCACAAAAAGAACTCACAAAAGTCGATATTATTGAAAAAGTGCTTATCGCTAGTCCCAAGAGAACATAACGGATTCTTAAGAGTGTTCCAACGCCAAGCGATGAACACTCAACAAAAGAGCAATATATTCAGCTCAGAGTACGTGCAATTGAAAAAGGTTCAAATCTGTATCCTGCTTATCATTACATAACTGCTGCTAAGAAGGAATGTTTGCCACCAAGGGACACTATAAGTCAGTTTAACATCTTTACTCCCATATGCCCTATTCCAAATCAAATTTTTCAAACAAAAAAAAAAAATAATTTGAGTAAAAAATTCTAATAATTCAACACACCGATTTTTATACAATTAGAACAGTAATGTTTTCTAATATGTCCATTATTTTCTAGAAAATTCTGATCAATATCGAGTGGTAAATTGTATTGCCTTTTTTGAACAAAAAAAAAATTTAAAGCCGTTTTCCGGGACTGGGAATTTGGGTATTTCTTAATCAAAAATGGGGATGTTTTTCAGTCCACTGTTTTAAGAACTTTTTAATCTACATAGCTGCCAAAATTCATTATGATACCTTTATTCATGTTAGATTTATAGAATGTCAAACATTAAAATTATTATTTATATAGTGTAAATGAATAAAAGGGCTTTCAACATGAGTAAAAAATAATAATTTTAAGGTTTGACATTCTATAAATCTGACATGAACAAAGATATAATAATGAAATTTGGCAGTTATGTAGATTAAAAAGTTCTTAACACAGTGGGCAGAAAAACATCCCACTTTTTGAATAAAAAAAACCATAATTCTCAATCTCAATCATTATCATTTTCATACTAAATGCTAAAAAACATCAAAAGTTCAACTTTGACCTTAAATTTCTCAACAACTACTGAACCGATTTTAACAAGTCTTCTCTCCTGCAAAAAAAAATTGCAAAATTATGTCTATCGGTTCAAAAGTTACAGATTTTTGGCCGATGAAAAACGATTTTCAGCCACTGTGCGACGTAGCAACGGCCAACATTTGATAGACATAATCTTCAAAAAATAAAAGACAAAGAATGTTCTTTTATATGATAATAAACATTCCCCATTAAATTTTAATTTTCTGTGTTTTTTTCTTTCAAAAAGTAGGGAACCTTGAAATGGATCACGCTTTACAATAAATATGAGTCATTATGAGTCATCATGAGTCACTCAAACGGTCTATAACAGCTTAATAGTATATTAAACGTGTATGAATACTGCTTTTTCATTTTTTTCTTCTTATTAACCTCTTATAAAGCTGTTTTTAAGTTTTATGAATAAGACTGCTGAATTCAATTTACTGGTGCTAAAAATACCTGAGGCTAAATAATGAAAATTACTTTTGAATTCTACTTTTTAATAAAAAAAAAAAAACTCCTAAATGGCGATTATTGTCTACTTTTTTTTATTTATAATTTAAATAAACATAATTTTAGTGATTTTTGATATGCTATTTGGCGATGAAGGTAAAAAAGAATCTGAAAACCCGGATGGACAATAGCAAAAATAATTTTCCTAAGGAGAAACAACCCATTAAAAACCAGGAGCTAAAGGTTTCTCGGACTTTTTTTTAAAGCATGTAAGACAATGGCAAAAAATTGGTATTTCTCAACATGCATACATGGTGGCTTCTCTCGTTACCATCGCTATTTCAATATCTGTTATTTGCTCGCTGTTTAAACTTTTGCTGCACTAAATTAGCAGTCTTAGTTAAAACTATAACTTAATTAAAACTGTATAACTTTTTTTTCTTAGTTAAAAATACATGTTTTCATTAGGAATCCGGGTAACCGATAAGCATTTTTATGTGATTTAGTATAAAATTCCAATTTCACATGATGACATTTATTGATCATCACACATGATTAATGACGAATGGAATATTTTAGTGTTTTCAAAATGTAACTACAAAAAGACACATGGAATTACAAATAAAATACTTACTATTGTATAGTGTTTTTCTAAACATTATGACTTTTGTATAAATAAAATATGCATATGCGAGTGTCGGTGTTTATGCGTTTGTGCTTGCGTATATATACACATTGATATCTACCCTGCAGTCAAAGTAACTAATATTTAGCTAGAAATTTACTAGTTAGTTTTTACTTTAAGCTATTTGCACTTTTGATTTTTTTCATGTATCAAACTATCGTATTTAACGTTGAGTTGTCATACGAGCCTAACTATAATATGCAATTTATGCAATTTTTAAATACTTTAAAACTAGTTGCTTTATTTACAGTATAAGTACTCATAAAACCAAAACTAAATTTAACAGTTCCCCTGAATATTTTTTTCATACTAAATTATTATTTTTAGTTTATGTATTTATTTTAAAATAATTCTAAGCCCTTACTCCTGGAACGAGAGAGAGAATGTTGTTATTAAGTTTCCTCTTACACCATGTTTGACTTATTGAATTCCCCTTTGTTTTCAGAAATTTAAGAAACCATCAGAATGCTCCGATATGGGTTTCAACATCATTCTACATTGGACATTTGATATACTTAACTCTCGCCGGGGCAGTGGTATAAAACCTGCACCAGTAATCTAATCATTTTGCTACATTTTGTGTTCACTGCCTTATATATTCTTAAACAAATATATCAAGTGCTTGAAAGAGATATTTATTCAAGTAAAAAACGAGTTGCTCTATTCAGTAAATTTAAAACAAAACGCGTGCATTGCACGTTGTATTGCAATAATTTCTGATTAATAAGATAGTAACAAAATTGCATCGAACAAGTAACGCAAAAAATGGGTTAAGTAGTGAAAGTTTAAAGTATATGGTATTAAATCATATCACAGAACATTAGACTGCAATTATAGCAATGGCAAATAGTTTATTATTGAGTATATTATTGAGCTTCAATGACAATGTTATTTCTTATATATTGGAAACTATCGAATATGAAGTGGATGATATCCCATCAAATGGTAAATTAATTGATTAATTTACTAATTAAAAGACATTGATAATCAGAACAATATCCAGGATCTTTTCGATCACATCATTGCAGCCGATGACTGCATTGATGAAGGTAAAAATCCGAAATGAAGCGGACCTAATGATTCATCTCAACAATTTTTTAGCGAAGACAACATCCATTTTAAAAGGCAACTTTGTCGTATTCTCTTCACCAAAATGGAGTAAGAACTATTCAATAAATGCAATAAATGTACTTACTGGCAGGAAGCAGGGACTTACAGAGGGTGTTGAACATATGTATGTCATCCCATGACAATCTTGCTATTTTTAAACAAATTCTTACAGAAGAAATTATTAAACATGTATTTCAAACGAACTTGTATGTTCAGCAAAAGGGTAAACGCTACACTCCAACAAATGTCACAGAAATACATGCTTCTTATTTGAATAAAACACAAGACTAGTTATAGAAACTACTGCTCATCTCGCCCAGAACTAAACAACACTAAGTAGGTGTACCCACTGTAGCAAGGCTGGTCACCGACAAAGAACTCGGTGATTGTGTTCTACTTGCAATGTCCCCCTTTGCCTAAGCAAAACGAAAGCATGCTGCCGTTATAAGCCTTATTCTTATGCGCTTTGTTATGAAAATTATAGCATATCCTTGCGAGGAATCCAGCAAGGATAAACATTTTTTCAATAAATTTCTTTAATAACAAAAGCAAACCCCTATTTTCTTTAACTTTCACCAATTTCTTATAGCTTCTTGGAAAGAGTTAACTAAATTATTTTAACAAAAAGAATATGGGAATTTCCTTCTTTTTATTTATTTTTTAAAAATGAAAGCAATTTGTCAAATCTAAAACGAACCAAAAGTGTGGGTTTTTCTTCTTGTATTGTTGTTGGTGTTTCTGCAACATACAAGTAAATTGTTTTTATCCACTTTTTTAGAGTTGTTGTTTTTCCTACATATAACAAGTTGTAAATCGCTTTTTTCAATTTTGTAGTTTTGTTGTTGTTTCTACAGTAAACGGGGTCACGTATCAAGAGTGTGACCATTTTCGCATTTTTGCAGCTAAATTTAGCATTAAAAATGTTTATATAGCTGCAAAATTTTCATTGGAACTTGGCAGTTTTTTCAGCATTATTTAAAAAATAGATATTTCTAATGTTAAGGAAGGGAATATTAAAAATGCCCTCATCATGTAGATAATAAAAATTATTTGCCTATTGATATTACAATATTTAAGTACAATTAAAATATACTATTTAGATAAAAATTCTTTTGTGAATCATTTAAAATTTTTTTTTTGCTCTAAGCTGCTGAAAAAATAATAATTTTACAACTTCAACTGTTCTTTATCTCATAAAAAAAATGATCTAAAAAACTTTTTAAAGCATAGAAATAAAATAGTTTCAATTTTAAATGTATCAGCGGCTTGTGGGCCCCCTAAATTTTATATGTTACCTCAACTACTTATGATTAGGGTTGGCAATCCGCTCTATATTTTCAATCCCGGGATTTCGGGATTGCATTTATTTAGTCCCGGGATCCCGGGATTTATCACGGGATTCAAAAAAAGTGGTTTTCGAAAGATATTAACATATTATTTCAATAATATTAATAACATGACTCATTAAAATTAAATTAAATTAAATTAAAAAAAAAAATAATTTTTTATTAATATTACACATTTTTAAAGTAATTATAAAAAGTTCATTGTTTTTATATATGTATATAGTCATACGTTATTATTTTTAAAATACGATTTGAGGAAGCAAAGCGCATCCAAAGTTTCATCGCCCAAACGACTTCTTATTTTAGTTGCGAATAATCCGGCTGCAGAAAAAGCACGTTCAGATTCTACACTGGTTGGCTTAATAGTCATTAAAAATTTGCAAAAAGTCACCACGTGTTCCTCCATTTTCAAACAAGAGCATTTCTTTCTGAATTTTCACAGATAACGTCTGACATCGAATTGGTATCCTCGGTAAATGTGCTTTTTTTATAGCTTCATTGAGCTCGTCTGAAATATTTAAAGGTTCTTCAAGAGAACAAGAAAGAGATTCAGATAAAAGCTCAGAAGAATCTGGAACAATTTCGGGAGGTGCCTTATTTGAATAAGTAGGTGTAACTTCGGAATCATGAGCTATTAGAGGTGATGTAGCTGGACTTGAAGCGTCTAGTCTTTCCAATAACTCAACTATTAATTTGCGGCACTTAATGGAAGATTGAACCGTTACGAACTCTGTTTCGGATTCGGACTGAACTTTTGTTCTACCATTGTGCAGATACTGAAGTACCCCACTGATATCTGTTCGCCTTTGTTTCATACGAAGAATGAGGGCTGAATGTAGTTTTTGACTTATAACGTTGTTAGCATATTTCAGTTTTTTTAGCATAAAGGTTATGGCAGCATCAGCTGTGAACAGATTAGCATCCCGACGGCAAAGGGCGTCAACTGTTGCTTTTACTGGGACTAGAGCATTAATGATTGCGGATACCATTTTAATCTCATCTTTGGATAAAGCAAAATATTCACCTTCAGGTGGACTTATGTCTATTAATGCCTTTTGTATACAATTCCTTAATAAATAGACGCGTTCCAACATTAACAAAAGGCTGTTCCACCTAGTTTTACAGTCTCTTGTTAGAGTTAGTTGCTTTCCAAATTCAGCCGTAATATACTTTTGCAAGACATCGTTTTTTGCTGGCGATCGTTTAAACATTACTATTAATTTTCGCACCTTCTTGATCACGGAACCGCAATTGACCTCAATAATATCACATTGGTATCCTCCATGTCTACGACCATAATAGAGATCAACCAATTCTTCGTTGCCAGAAAAATCCTCATCCTCGTTACTCTCTGAAAAATTGTCTTCCACTTCTGATTCTTCACCTTCGTAGGATTGCTCATCTGTTTTTATTTCTAAATCCTGCTTTTGATATAGCACGTCAATTACCGCCAGTTGGACACCATGGGCAAAGCATAACTGTTGATTTACAGGTAATAAGCTGCCAACTTTTTTCATGACACTTGCACCGTCTGTCATAATACCGACTATATCTTTTCGCAAGTTAAGTCCATATACTGCAAGCTTTTGTTCTAGTAGCCAAATACTTTTGTCTGCAGGCATTGATCCTTTTACTCGAACTAAGCCTAAATTCCAGAACTGACAGTTTTGTGCATGTAAATTAGTATTCAAGTATCGACGATTACGTAGCGATGTCCATTCATCAAAAGATAAGGAATACCTTTCTCCAACACCGAATTCAGGATTTTTTTTGTGAGCTATTTCAGTGATTATAGAATGTTTTATTTTGTTGCTGTATTCTACAACCAATTTGCGGACTGTGTTGACAGTCGTAGGCAAACTTTTAAATCCCGTTGCTGTAAGACCAGCACGTAAATCACTAGAGTGGCATATAACGTTGAATGAAATCCCATCAAGGGCTGTTAGTCGTGCAAGTGTAGCAGGAAGTGATTTTTCTTCTTGCCCCAGCATAGGAAAATACTTGGTTAACGGTTTCGATTTTTTTGTTGGTGCGTCATCTGCTTCTAGTGTTTTTGCCGAATTATTGGCTGTTGTGAGGTTAATTTTATGAATCGAGAATAGGTGCGTATAAAGACCTTTCGTTGAGCCACCTCCAATTTTTAAAATCTTTTTGCAGTCGCCATTCTTACACATCGCTGTCTGGCCTTTTTCTTCTCGTAAGAAATATTTCCAAACAGTAGAATTACTTTTTTTTTCATAGTCCACGTAAGAAGCCATTATATTTATTTAAAAAAATTTTAGTTTTACATATGTAGGTATAGCGAACGAAAATTTAATTTAAATTTAAACTTTGAAATGAATTGTCAAAAACAAGGCGAATTAATATATAAATGAATTCGCCTTGTATAAAACAGTTGACTAAAATAGGGCTACCAGATTGTTTGTTCCAAGAATATTAAGAATAAAAAAAAAACATTTTCTTTTTGGAGAAATTATTAATAGATTTGTTTCTTTGTTTTTTATTGTAGCTTAAAAAGTCAAATCTCGGGATTAAGTGCTCAATCCCGGGATTTTGGGATTGTTAAAAACTGCGGGATCCCGGGATTTCGGGATTACGGGATCCCGGGATTCCCAACTCTACTTATGATGCATTTTTATATGTATCTGATGTTTTAGGAAAACCTACCCACTTGTTTAAATATAGTTAGCTATTAATTTCAATTTCGTCAATAAATAAGTTACTGAAATGTATTTAGTTTCGAATAAAATTTAATACTGGTAATACATTTTAAACAAAAATCATTACACAATATTAGCTAAATTTTTAGCAATTTTTAAAATCATTTGTAAAAATTTTTCAGATCTGGTCACACTACATATAAAGCTGTGAATCGAAATTTTATAATTTTTCTCATTTTTCAACGTCTAACAACTAGTAATAAAACTAGTCCAAAACTTTACTATTAACTTAACTTTTTTAGCTGCAGGGTATGTAAATATGTAGATACACATGCATACGTATAAATATACATACATATATATTCTGACTATGTATCTACTTACTTCTTGTGCACAAAAATTTGTGGATTACCACCATCAGCTCGTTAAGTTTTGACATAAATCAAATAGGTTTTGAGAAACACAAATGCTAGTACACTTTTTACATAAATGTAAAAAAAAAACTTAATTGTGGATTGTATGCATTGAAAATTCTGAGCTGATGCTCCCAAATCATTTCGTACGGTAGTTGTATGACTCTAAAACAAAAGTAATAATAAAAAACAACCGCGAAATATCTCTTGACAGTTGGGTGTCATGTTTATCATTTATTCATTTAACCATCCATCGCTGTCGTTATCCTATTTTGGAAATATTGCAATTTATAGATTTTTTGTTCATTTATATTTTGCATTATTTAAATTCGGCAAATAGACAACCCATCTAAATCATCTCAAGCCATCCCATCCCATCCCAAGCATCCTGTGTCGAATTACCATTAAGTATTTCGTTTGTAGTACTCGTCCGTACCCTTTCATGTGTGATCTTTTTTTTTTCCTTAACTTTTCTGGGTATAAACATGCCAGTGTTGAGGGTAATTTTTTATCTGTGTTTTGCTGTGTTGCAATTTTTTTTTGTATCCTTTGTCGGTTCATTTAAAAAAAACCTTTAGTTACAAATATAAAGAATTTCACATACATACGTAGTTTACATTTTGGTTAGGTAATTTATTATTTTGATTACTTTTTCGCATTCAAATTCGTTTTTTTTTTTTTTCATTGTTATTGTTTTTTTTTTTAACAATGACAGTTGATTTACATACCAAAACGACGTGTCACCCTTTACTTGTTGTTTTACTGAAAACAATCATGCGTAGATTCGGTATGTTTAAGTGATAAAAAGGGTAGTAGACAAAATTCCCGCTTGCCGCCATATACAAACGTACATTACAAACACATGTTTGTATAAAAGTCGTTATTTTGTCATATTTTCTAGGGGACATACATATCTACATAAGAGGGCAAATATACATTTGTATAATAATTTTGATAAAAGTTATTGATTAACTTTTAGCTTTACACAGATCAGAACAGTTTTCTGCATACTCGTATTTTCAGTAGATCGATTCTCTAGCTCTTAATAATTCAAGTATCTTTTCAGAAATTATTCTTTCTTTTCCTTCTGTTCCACTTAACTCTTTGTGGAGTATAGGGCCTCTTTTAAAAGATTTCTAAAATACTGTCCAGTGCTGTTATTACACAAAAGTGTAAAAGTGATAGATCGCCTAAAAAAGGCTAAAATGTTCTACAGATAAAAAAGAAAGTGCTAGATTTATTTTATTTCATTTTTTTTTGTTTAAAAAATTAGAAAAGCTAGATAACATTTTTAATTAATTGTTAAAATACAGGTTAACATTGTAATTTATTTAATTTTTTAAGTTTTTTTTTTACAACAATTGTATTTACTCAAAAATATTTTCAATCTTATCCAAATTTTTTAAGAATATTCAATTAATAGCAGCAAACATTGTCTTTTTTTAACCCTTCTCTTTTAAATACGTATAATAAAACCTTTGTATTTGTTTAGTAACTAAACAAAAACCCTACTTCAGCGCTTAAGAAAGGTAAAACTAAATAGACAGCCCAAACTCTGACAATTTATTAAAACAATTTTCGATAATTCAATTTATAAAGTTATATGCATGGATCCAGAACTCAGTTGTATTCATTGTTGTATCCCTGCTTACTAATTAAGCTCCACTGGCTTTGTACTTTTTTTCATTTTAATTAGACTGTTAGTCACGCACCATGAGAAATTTATATGTTTGTATGAAAAAACTAACAAATTGCAAATAAATAATACTAAGAAAGTGCCAAAAATGCTTAAAATTTATAAAAAAAAAAATAGTGCTTAACTAGATCTAGAGATTTTTGTTAATTTCTTTTGTGCTGATTTAGAAAAAGTGCTACTTATAGCACTAAAAGTGATAAAACAGCAAGCCTGATACTGTCCAAACATGAATTGCTTCCCCCGTGGACACGTGGAGCTTGCCCCCGAAGCGGGTGGATTTGACAGGCGTATGTGACCTCCTGGGAGACATATCCTTTCCTTTGATGTTTTATTTGTGTTGTTTGGCTTTGCATATTTGCCAGGGCTCCTTCAATGCTTATAAGGACAAATAAGAGCCTAGTGGGGACTGACACTTCTTGTTTGACTTAGGACATGCGTAGACTTCTTGAACGGTTATAGACGCTACCGTTGATCAGTGAAGATTCCTCCGCTACTTTATCTTTTGCACTTTTCTTCCGTAATAGCGCAATAATTTGTCTGCGCCTGTTCTAGGTAAGCCAGATTTTAAATTAAAAATGAGTCTGAAAATGTTAATTAAAATAAAATCAAGTTTCAATAAAATGTATTAAAAAAGTTCTGTTTTCAAAACAATATTAAAAAGTTTTTCAAATGAAAGTTAATTGTGTTGGAAAAAGTATTTATGTATTTCGTATTTTAAAAAAATAAAATTTTAACAAATTTTTGTCTTTCTCAATTGTGATAAACTCATACAGTATTAATAGTCTGGTATAGGGACATACAATTGAGGATTCAAAATTCATATATAAATTCATATATATCTTAAAATAAAAACTCGAAAATGTATGGCTGCTGTGAGTCAATAATTTAGTTAGTAATAATTTAGATTTCTGTTTTGTATTTCTGACAAAACAATTAATACAGCATAAAAAGTCTTATTAATTTAGAACTTTTTTTGTTTGGAACACAACAAAAAATTTTTTTAAACTATGTATTGTAAAATATTAAAATATTATGACAATATGACTTGAAAGCATACAATGTATTTCTTAATATCTTTTTTTTTGTAGACTGAACAAAAAAAAAAAAAAAACAGCACAATTGGAAAGAGCAGTACGTACTGCTTAAAACAGTGCGTCCGGCATCCCCACCCTATTCACCGAATAAGTCGAGCTGTCCCAAAAACAGGTGTGTCGTTGCTCACACGATCTCATAATATCTGTTATAATATCATTGCCCGATGTTCAACTGACCCAAATGATCGGACGTCGTTAGTCTTTTTAGTACGTTACAACGCCAAGAATTGGTTCGGGACTTTCCCAATCTCAAAACGATGAGTTCCGTTACCTTGTGGGCCCAACACATTTAAAAATTATATGCTTATAGATATTTATTAGCAAAACATGCCGACAAAGATCACATATTTTTCAAAACTTTCACTGTTAATATAACTATTTTTTAGCAAAAGTTTCCAAACATATTCTATTTAATTTACCAATATTGTTGTCGCAGGTTGTCTCCGACCATGTTATGTTTAATATTGATGATTTATGTGTACCACAAATAATAGTATGGCTGTTTATCCACCATAATATGTTGCTCTTAAAAAAGAGGAAATTGTTAGTGTTTATACTACTAACATGATTGGATGCAACCATTATAGGAATGATGCTTCCTTATGGAGGATTAATTGGAACATAATATGGTTGCCGATGAAATTGTTTCGTTACAAATAGTTTAGCAGCATACAGATTTACGTATGGAATAAATTAAAATTTTCTTGTAACTTACGCTATCCTTAAAAGATTAATAGGTTTTTAGCCAATATACGCAGAGAAATAATATTGTTCTGGGGACCATTTAGAGTAATAAACCCATACAAATTCACATTATGGTCGTATATTAGGGATGGGCAATAAATATCGGCATATCAAAATATCGACATTTAAAAAAATTATAATCGATATATAACGCCGATATTAAAAATACCCATATATCGATACATCGATATTTATCTACGACTATCGAATTCGATATTTTTAAGATCTCTTTATAATAAAATACAACATTTTAACCGTTGCTCAAATGCTTACAATGCCGTTGTTTTTTAAGAATTGCATCATATGTTTTTTAACTAATATTAAGACAATAACGGCGCTTATCCATTGTACATTTTCATAGATTACACAGTTCAGTTTTGTCTCGGCTTTTTAAAAACAACAAAAAAAATAAGCGCGGAAAAAATATTCTGGAAAGTACGCAAAGAAGGTTGGAATGTTAATAATAAAAAAAAAATATTTTGTTTTTTTTTATTTTAGCATGTTCTTATACACCTATTAAAAATAAAATCTTGCACAGTTTACTTGTATAGTATGTGTTACAAGTTTCGTTTACCGGCAGTATATAATCCGGCATTAACTGCCGGTCCCTCGATTTCAAACGAAAGCTTCGTTCGCATAACTTACATTAAAAACTAAATTATAAAATTGGTTTTTGTCTCAAATAAAAGTTAAGCGAATCAAAGCTTCGTTCGAAATAGAGGGACAGGCAGTAAATTTGAAATTAAAAGAAACAATAAAAAGTTAGAATGGAATTACATGGAATATTTTTGTACCTGTGCAAATATTTATTTAAATTCGGTAATAATTTCAGCTTTACACGTTCGATACATCGATATTTTTTAATTTTTAATTAAATATCGATACGATATATATCGATATATTTTTTCAATTTGCCCACCCCTATCGTATATTACCATGTTTAAGAAAAAATAAACAAGCCAACAATACTGTGGTTAAATAAGATCATAATGCATACAATACTTTTCGCTTATAGTCACATCGTTTAGTTTCTCGTGGACTATATCGCTAACGTGACTAAAAGCCTAATTCACATATTTGCCACCATGGGACATATAACCGATTTCGAATATAATAGAAAATGAAAAATTCATATAAATTACACCGACATCTGGTTTATGGCTTTGCAACAGAGTTGCATACTGTATAAAAAATAGTTAGAAATAATAATAAGATATTTCACAACTGCTACCGACGGAAAAAACTAATTTTTTACAAGTAGAGAGTTGACGACATTGTGGTTTCGAAAATTAAATAGAACTTAGTAAGTTTTGTTTATGTGACTAGAACGCCAATAATTTGATTTACTTTTGCCTTTGATAGCCGCTGATAGATGGTATATATGGCAAATGTGCTAACAATGCTAAATGGACTATGGATTATAAATTAAATTTACTTATGGCTATAGAATAAACAGTTAAAATGGTCTTTATCGCTAAAAACGGTGGTGACTACAAAAGAAAGCTACTGCATATGTATATGCACTTTTCATATTTGTGGTACGATATGAAGATATGTATAATAGTCAAAGAAGGTCACCTAATTATTTTAAAGGTTTTTTTAAATTTACTTCTTGAGCCAAATTTAATTTTATAAAGTTTTTGTTTATTTAGTTAGTTGTATTTTTTAATTAGAAACAAAGCTCAAGATAAACAAGAAAATATTTCTAGGAACTACATCATAATGTTGTGTGTCTTCATGTCACATTATCAACTTTTACGACTTCGAGCTAAAGTTTTTAATTTGGACCTGTAGGTATAATGGACGTACAATGGTATCCTAGGAGGCTTCCAAGAAGGACTTTTCATAAAAGGCATATTTAAATTTACATCCCTTTTTAAGATAGTCCACTATGATTCTTTGAACTCTATTTTAATTATATCAAATTAAAATAGTTCTTAACAGTCGTTAAAAAAAAAAAAAAACTTAGAAACTAATTTAATTCAAAAAAATTAAAAATGAACATAAAAACAAAAAAGAAACGGATTCAAAAAATGGAAAGATTCAGAAGTTGATAAAGTTTTGTCAGATAATAGAAATTTCGAGTTAAATTTGAAAAATTAAATGTCATGGAGATTTAAAAATCCCACAGCACAAATATTTTATAAACATTTGATTGCCAGTTTTTTTTTCTTTTTTTCTTCTTGTCACAGTTGTACAACTTTACACTTTCAAACTATAATAAAGACCGCTCACTTCAACATGAGTGCAATTTTCCATTTTTCCTTTTTTGCAATCAAAAAAAAAAAAAAATCTGTACCTCATACCCTTAGCACTTCTTAATACAACAAAGATACCTAAAAACAACCAGAAGCGTACGTATTTAATCTCATAAATAATGTACAATGTATATTATTAATTTTATTATAAAAGACTTGTAATTTTTATGTTTTCAAGTATGTACATAGATATGTATTTGTATTAGCTCTGGATGAATACTTTTTTTTTACAAATAATACAAACAAAAAAAAATAAAAAATTTTAAGATTTTGTTTTCATAGAATGAAGATTTTTCTCCGCACATGTTGCACTTTTTTTGTACCTTCGCGAGATATGTTGAATCAATTTAATTCCCATACAATGGTACCCTCCACCGACAGGAGTGGGCTCTGTATGATAAATACATATATATTATTAACTAAGCTTCACAAAAACGAACGTCAGCATTAAAATTGGTTGCGGCTTAGACCTGAATTAAATTATTGACCAAGAATAAGAAAATTTTATACGTTTCTTGTTAGAACTTTGAACTGGCTTGAGTAAAATATCATGATTCGTAAAAGTTTAAGCCGAATTAAAATAATTTTTAGGAGGGTTATTTGTATTGGACCTATGGTAAATTATGGACCAATCATCCCAAAATTCTGAAGACTGATTTCTGGTATCACAAAAAATATATTAGAATAAATTTAAATACGGCAGTGTAATTAGTTTTGTCGTTAGCAGTAAATTTCACAAATTTGCATGATATTTTTTCTGGCCATATGAATTTAAGTAAGAAATTTTACCGCAATATCTATATCTGTGATGGTTTTAGGCGAATTGAATTATTTTCCCAAAGTGGGCTTTATTTGGTTTTAGGCACAATAAACTGTTTTCCAAGAGTAGAGTTTATATGGGGCCTAGGGTAAATTATGGACCAATCTTAACGAAATGTGGCAGTGTGATTTCTCGTCCTATAAAACTGCAACGTACCGAATTTCGCGGTATTAAACGGTTTTCCGGGAGTGGGGTTTATATGGGTGTAAATTATGGACCGATCTTCAAAAATTTTACAGTGTGATTTGTGGTCCTATAAAACTGTGATGTACCAAATCTTAGTATGCTAGCGTTATTTATTGCGGTTTTAGGCGTACTAAACTCTTTTCCGCGAGAAGGATTTATATAAGGCCTATTGTCAATTATGGACCGCTCGTCACGAAATTTAGCAGTATGATTAGCAGTCGTATAAAGCGAAATTTCATGCCATTTCGTGCATTAATACAACCATTTATGTTAGTTTTTGTATTAAAACGATCAATTTTTTAGGGTGGTGATTCCACATTTTGATTAATAGTTCTGATCCTACTGAACCGATGTTGCTGGATTTCAATCCCAAACTGCTTAGGATAACTACAAGCAATTTGAGACTTCGAATCATAGTGTCCATGGACGTTATGACGCTTTCAAAAGTGTCGCAGTGTCCATGGACACTATTTTTCAAAAGTGTCGCAGTGTCCATGGACACTATAACACTTTTTGGAGTGTCATAACGTCCATGGACACTATGACACTGGACGTTATGACATGCCACCATGTTCACACGACAAAATGAACCACTTGGTTCACTCTCTGAAACTGCATTGCCAAACATGCTGTTCATACGATTCATTCTTGTTTCATTTTCACGTTTTTTGTGTTTTAGTAGAGTGATTTTATTTAAAATATATTAAAATGTAAGTAATAATTAAAAATATATTATTTAATACTTTTATTGAGGCCCTAATCATGTAAAACGCAATCAATTAATAAATATTTTGTTGTTGTTGCTATCTACAGAAATTCAGATTGCGTTTTAAAATTGCAAACGCTACACAGCTGGTGGCGTTGAAAATATTAAAACGGTATATGAATTTTTGTAGAAAGCAACAACAAAATTACAAAATATTTATTACTTTGTTTTTGCTTCCAATATACAAATGTTATTCTTATTAGGGCCATGTATTATTATTTAATAATTATCACTTTATTTTATTTAACATAAAATTTTTTTTTGCTTTTTTTCTTTGTTTTGATTTTTTTTTTTTTTTTTTGAAGGCTAGTTCAGATAAACTAACGATAATTGTTATTAAAATTGGAGATGATAGTGCATTTTTCCTGTTTCGCATTATTTTTCAAAATGAAGCGACCTGTTTCGCTCTCAAAATTTTGTATGGCAAAACATGTAGTTTCAATCATATTTGGGGCGCGAAACAGGAATCGGAGAGCGAAACACGAATATAGCTGTCCGTGTGCACATGGTATTGGATCCATCAAAAGAAGAAATAAGCTATGTATTCATTATTTGGAATGTATTTTCTTTTTATTAATTCTCTTGTCATGATAGTTATTTCCTACTTTGTTTCGTAAAGATAAAAAGTGCATGATCTTGTTTTAAAAAAGTCAAAAATATATTTAGGCGATATGTAATAAACTTTGATTTTCTCATGAACACCCATCAGCGTGGTAAACGAATTCATCCCTTTTAAAAGCAAAATCAAAATTGATACATAGCTCTTTCGACTGCGCTGAAAGAGCTACCAACCTCACATAATAATTCCATTGACTTCTTACAACAGTGCAAGAAGAACAAAGGCAATATGTATTGCAGTGCGTGAAATATCATAGAAAAATGTATCCAAATTGCTTAAAAGTGATACTAAAAAGAAAATATGCTGCAACATACTATGCCAACCGATTAACCTCCATATTCATAAAAAAATGTTTTGATTAATAAAAGGTTTATTAAACAGAATTTCATATTAAAATTCCTTTTAATATTAATAAAAATTAAAAAAAATAAAAATGTTCGGTCCCAAGAAGAGACCGATCACCAAAAAAATGCATATTCCTCTCTTTCAAGCCCCGTCGCTTATGGAAGGCGTGGTAAAACGGGAGTAAAATTAAATATGAATTACATTAATATCAAAAAGAAAAACATTAGCGAGTACCGTGTCAACATTTCAAACATTTTATAAATAATGGTCACTGTAGGTTATATTTGGTTCGGCTTGAGGTCATTTATTATAAATTAAAAAACAATTTTGAATTTAATTTTTAATATTTTTATTTTTGTACCCAATATTTCGAGGCAACTCCGTTGCTCATCTTCAGGGGATCTAATCAAAAATATATACACAAATTTATTGTTTATAAATTATTAGAAACACCAAACAATAAATAGCAAATAACAATAAAAACATACTTATTTAAATAAAAAACAAATTAAAAAATTAAAAAATTCTTGTTGTCACTGTGCGCTGTAAGCTTTGGATAGCTAGTGTTGTTTTGTGTGGCATTTATATCTATATTTGTTTATGGTGTGTTTAAAAATCTGAGCTACGTTCTCAGTGTCTCTTTTGTAGTTTAATTTTTTCTCTTCTGGTAGGTTTGTAATCATAGCTGCCAGATTTGACGATTTATCGTCATTTTGACGATTTTTAGGTACAAAATTGGTCTATTGACGATAGGACGATTTATACCCCAAATTTGACGATTTTAACCCCAGGATTACCGTCTTGGTCTGGCCAGACCAAATTTGTGTTTTGCTATGTTCTGAATCGAATGAAACCAATTTGGATGCGATTGGAGCAAATAAGTGGGGTTAAATTCCATTTTGATGTAAAAGTCTATGAAATTACCCTCTTGGTTTTTTTTTTTCCTTGAAAGATATTTCAAGTAGGACAAAAGATTAAAAAAACAGATACGTGAATTCTAGAAATGTTATCTTCTAAATCGAATGAATCAAGTTTGAATCAAAGCAGAAAACTACGGCCCATTATGCGCTTAGTTCAATCTAACTACAAAAAACTAACGCAAAACTCGTTTCAGCTGTAGTAGATGCGAAAAAGCCATGTGCGAAATCAAAGACTAAATTTTCAATGGCTTGCATATGGAATAAAATTATATAATAAATTTGTATAATCCAAAGTAATTAGCATACGTTCAATAAAAAATATATTTATTTACTTTTTATTTAATTGGGGGTTTTAGCTGTACAAATTGTGGTCTGGCCAGACCAAGAGGAGAACTTAGTGGTTACCGAGTTACCGAGAATCCTAGTGTTAAAATGACAAATTTTGTTCAAATTTACAAATATTTTTAAAAAAAATTCACATTTTAGTTAAGCTTCTAATATAATTTTATTTGAATTATTTGATTGGCAGTAATTTTCATGTCTTAGCTGTTCATCATATTAAATACGAATGTTTTTTTAGCACGATGCATATTTTTAAGAGTTCTAGCATAACTTATAAACTGATAGAATTTTTGTGCAAAAATTTTTTTAAAAAAAAAAATTCGTATTTTGATACTTATTTTTAAATTTGATTTTAAATAATTTATTTATAAATTTTTTACGGCCATGTTCTGGAACTGGAAATCACGAGAAATTGAAATCGAACAAAATTTTAAATTTATCCTGTGTTTAAAGTTTATAAAAATATTTTTTTTTATACGCCTCATATCTTGAGGTCCAGTAATCTTTACCACTTCCTCTTTTCAAATCAGGAAAACATGCGTTCAATTAAAAAAAAAAATTATTGAAAATATCCAATTGGGTCCAAGTGTACTGGTACACGACTAGAACCAATAGTACTAGTGATTTTCTAAGAACACACAATGCTAATTTGAGCATTAAGATAGTATAGAAAAGTACAGTCGAGAACTAGCACTGGTGATCTTTGTACTAGTTTAGTACTAGCTAGGTACTAGTTCGATCTCCAGCAGGTAAACTTTTCTTTCAGAAAGTCTGATTTTATTAGTGCTTACCAGACTTAATTTCTTAAGCAGGATTTTCGTCGTGAAAAATGGGTGTTTGATATACTTTGGTTTTAGTTTATTTTATTAGTTTTCTTATGAATGCCAATACCCTTGAAAAATGTTTGGTTGTGTTACTTCAATAATAAGTTTCTTAACGAACATTTTTATTTAATTTCAAAAATAGGGGGAATATATTAAAATTTTATTAGCAACGAAAACTAAAAATAACAATAAATTTTCAAAACTTATAAAAATTGAGTGGTTTTTTACAATGACGATTTTTGTGACGATTTAGCTATGTCAATTTGACGATTTTGACGATTTTTTCCTCAAAATTTTACGATTTTCGACCAATTTTATCTGGCAGCTATGTTTGTAATGTGCAGCATTTCAAGTGTATATCTTCTATTGTAGTTACATTCTCAAAATCTGGTTGATGTCCACTCAATGCACAGTGGGCTGCCAGTGCAGTTTTTTGTTCCAATGGCCTGTTTACCGCCTTTATGTCTGATTTGTGGTCACTCTAATGTATAGTGTATGTACGTATTGTAGTAATTATTGATCTTACAAAAAGAATAAGTAATTGTCATCTTCACAACATAATAATGAATGTGAATATTACTTTTTCCTTTTGGTTTGTTTTTACTTTCTTTCTTTTTTTTAGAAGAATTGATAAGAGTATAATAAAAAATTAAAAAACTATATTTTTTTGATGTCATAACTTTGGGCGGTTAGGGATACATACATACATATAATATTTATATTAATCACACATTATCTACGAAATTTGCTTTCCTTTTTTTTTCTTTTTTATTTAATAATTTTTAATAATTAAAAATTTACTTTTTTTTCCTAATTCACTTCAACTAAGTTCTTTTTCCATTCTTTTTTTTTTCTTTTTCTTATAGTTTACTATTCACATCTTTGTCTCTCTGGTACCAATCTACAACTAAACTTTGAATATTTTGCTTAGACAGAATAAAGACCCATTTAGCTGACAGTAACAGTAATGTTTCCTTAAAGTAAATATGTAAGAATTTCTATTTTCTATAAATTTAGACGTTACGGCCTTACTGCTAACTATAATCGTTCTAATTGCTTTCCATTATGGTATTTATATGGTTAACCGTTAATCGGTTGTGTGTGCAGTCGCCCCATGCTGTGTGAAGAGTGATATGGATAAGCTCGCAGGTTTGACAAAAAGAATTCCGTAATCATGCGTCGATAATTTTCACCGTTGACATTCGTCGCCTGGTCCAATGGTCCAATTATCGCCCCAAACAGTTATCCTGGGGCATTGCAATGGTTTTTGATGTTTCAATCGAGGGTGTATAAAAGGAATTTGTTTAGAAAATATTTTTTCATACAAACAAAGAAGGTGTTCAGTGATCTTCATTTTAAATTAGTGTTTGCTGCCAACAGCACAGATTACACACATATATGTCACGAGATGGAAGATTTTTTCACCTTTTTCATTTCTCTTTGAGCAATCTTGTATGGCGATACTTTCAAGTTTATCGCAACACTAGTAAATAATATTTAAGTAAGTAAATAACATTATAAAACAAAACAATATTTCTAAATACATTTTTTTTGCACAAAATAAAACATTTGTTGAACCAATGTTTTTTTTGAACGTGGTTTGTGTTTTGTTGTTTTTGTTTTGTTCACGCGATTTGTGTTGATTGTAGCGGCCTGTTTTTGCACAATGCCACTTCACAACCAAAAAAACGCCTTTTGTCTCTTTCTTCGAAAGCTGCCCTCGCAACTGATTTGGGGCTTTTTCACACGTCACTTTTTACATAGCTGTGTGTAATCTGTGCAGTTTAGATATCTGTGTGTAATCTGCGGCCAACAGGTTTTTGTTACACGTACTCATATCAATCTTTAAAAAATTAACCGAAACAATTAGAAGTAAATATTAACAATTTTAAAAATTAAAACAGGACTCTAATCACATAATGGAAGATTTTATATGCTTAGAGTAATCCAGAGTAATCAAATGACTGAGAAATATGATATTCTGTATTATGGGTTGTTCTCGATTTCTCAAACATCTACAATAAGTGAAAGAGATTATGCAAAGTCAACTTTTATCAAAACTAAAGAAAATATTCGCTTAAATCCTAACTATTTAAATATAATTATTTTTCTAAACGATTATGTTATAAGATCTTCTTAAACTATTGAAATAACTAATACATTATATGTATTTATTAAAAAATATTTATTACATAGTTACAAATTATGTTTTTGTCTACTCGTTTTAGTTCAAGAATTGTTATGTTTGTTATGTTATGGTTATCTATCTATCTATATCTATATACATATATAAAATAGGATGTGTTTATGTATGTATGTGTGTATGTAACGTATGTACTCCAAAACGGCTGGGCCGATTTTGATGAAATATTCAGGGAATCTTCAGAATATTCAGGCGGGTGACACTGTGAAGTTTGATTTCTGATTTTCGGTCTGGGGGCGGATGGGCGTGGCAAAATCCATAACTTGAAAACGGCTTGACCGATTTTTTCTTTAAAATGATCGCCATGGTCCAACTTTGGTTTTTACGGAAATAAAATTTTGCCCCGCCCACTTTTACGCCCACTTTTTTCGTAAGATTCACAGCATATATATACATACATACAACCATATGTATTTTCAAATCAAATGTAAATCAAACATATGTATATGAACAACATTTTAATTTATAATATTACAAGGCCAATCATTGACTATTGCTGGCTTAATTTTGGAAAATTCATGTTTTTCACACGGCCAGTTGTATGTGGCTTGCTCCCGAGTTGGCACCCCAAAAAATTTATACGTTTTTACACCTAATAAAGAAACAAAAAACATTGTCTATCCGCTAGCCTTAAGATGAAGTAATCAATAAATATAATTTCCAATTTGCCTTAAATACATGTGTTTCTTTTTTCATTGAACCCATATCTACACCATATGTAAGTTATTCTGTAAAAAAACTTTATGATAGATATTTCATGGATTTTTACTTAAAGGTCGTAAATTTCGTTTAAATATCAATTTAAATCGTCTGGTAATACAACACTAATGTTTGCTTAGGGCCAGCAACGCGGACCGGGTCAGCTAGTTTACTTATAAACTACGAATAATTAGTTTTTTATTTGTTATGTTTGTTATGTTATTGCTTTTTTACAAATAAACTCCAAATATTAAATAATTTATGCATTTTATTTACGGAAATGACTTAATTTTAAAAAAAAATTGTTTAATCGGTTAACCGATCAATAACATAATTAACCGATTATTAATCGATAAAACCAAAACCTTGGTTAATTAATCGAGCGATTAGCCGATTAAAGCAAAAGCCCGATTAAATGAATACCGTACTTTACATACAAGAAAATGAAGCAATTGATTTGCAACGTTACTTTTACTGTCAGTTAACTGGAACTTAACCCTGGTATAAGAAAAAAACTAGGAACAGGAAACAGACTAAAGAGAATAGGAATATATAATATGATCAGAACTTTAATGCTACAAGGCCAAGTCTCTTTAACAGCATTGGGAAAATATTGTTAATTAATTCATACATAGTTCCAATTAGGTAATTAAATAATTAATTAATTATAAGAAAATAAATTACACAATTAATGTAACAAAGAAACATGTCAATATTCAACAAAATATAAATTAAAATTTCAACAAGTTGTTACAGGCATATTTATCGTTTGCTAAGTCAAATTTAAAAAATTAATTTAAATGTTTGTTTTAACAATTTTATTCCAAAAATTACAAATTATTAAAATAAAAAATAAAATAGCAACAAAAATAAAAGAAAGTGTTAACAAAGTTTAATATTTAAATAAATTTTAATTATTCGTATTTATTTCTTTGGCCAATTAATTATTAATTTTCAGTTTATTTTTCTTTTTAAGCTTATAGGACCTAATGATATTGATGTAAATAAAAACAAATTTATTACATTACAATTATATTACAATTTATACCCGTACCGTGAATTAAAATGAATGAACTTAAAGTATATGTTGACGTTAATGTTATTATTACTATTGTTGGTATAGTTATTCGTACTATCGCTAAAGAGATTGTTTTAAAAATTAAAATCTGCTGCAGGCATAGATTTATTTGCGAAAGTTGAGTTTAATTTATTAACGTCAATAGTGCTCCTTCCAGTTTTTGAACAGACAGCGGATTTTAATTTTTCCTCGTACTACATATTTTGATTTTGCGATCTTAATCTCTGAGTTTACCTTTCTTCATACTGATTTAAAAATTCGATGATGATCAATTGTTTTGAACCTTTTCCAATTAAATAAACGAAAATAATTATGAATGAAATTGTAATAACGTGATGGAACTCAAAAGTATTTAGACCTACACAGAGAAAAAAATAACAATGTTAAATTTAAATGAAATTTACCCTGATTAACTGGAAATCATAGTAAATTTCTGCAAAAGAATAGTCTTTTTTAAAATTATCATTGTTTCATAATAATTTTAAATGAAAGATGTTAAAATAACATTGTTCAATATTGTCTCCATAAAAGCCCGTTTTACTTGTTTTGTAAAATAATAACAACAACGCTTCAAGAAGAAAAACAAAAAATTTTGTATTTAAATTAGGTATTAAATTTACATTAAATATAGTTATTTTAAAGAAGGAAAAAAATGTTCGCAAATTATTTTGAAATCATGTTAAATTAACATGAAGTCACAATGAAGCAAAATCACTACCAAAAAATGTAAAATCAACTTTGTTTTCGACGGTTTTACAATGATTGTTTTCTGTGAGTAGTGACCAAGGCGAATTCATAACAGGTGGTCTTATAAGCCCAGGTGATAACTTTTTTTTTAAGTTTTATAATTGTTGGATGTCAAAATTTGTTTATTATTTTTGTTTATATTAAAGTTGAAAATTTTCAGCAGGCATGAAAAAAAATTTCAACATTAAATAAATTTTTAAAAATAACGTGAAAAAAGTTTTATGAAAGACATTGAACGCAGGATAAGTTGGGGCGAAATTTGTGGGAAGAATTTTGCAGTCTCAGCACTTTTATGTCCGGAACATTTTCGACCGGCGAGTGTTATACGCAAGGAAAAGAAAATGTTACCTTTTTTCGAACGCGGAGCCTTTCGCACAAGAGCACGAAGAGTAAGTATTTATATTCATGTTAACATACGATAACAAATTACAAGAATATTTTAAATAATTGGTGAGTATGGACATACATATGTACCTAAGTATAAATCCTTCTGCAACATCTTTAATTTCTAAATAACTGAATATGATTTCTTAAGTCAAAACACCATTTCTCACTACCAACTCTTGTCGGAGCCCTTTTTTGCCAGTTCTTTGTCTTGGGAAGTATGTTCTGCAAGAGAAAAGCCAGTCGGAGAAGTTTCTGCAGTGACTGAAATCTATATATGAGGAACAAGAGAACCAAACTATGTAAGTGTAAAAAATAATAGTTGTTAACTATGTATTGACATAATTTAATTGGTTTTATAACAAAAAAAAAACGATTTTTAGTCAATCAAGTTTTTGCATTCACCGACGAAAGTATTTAGATCGAATCCGCGAGCTTGAGTCAGAAAATAAAGATCTTAAGCTTCAACTTCAGCAAGCAAATGTGGCACTTGAAGGAGTGCGCAAAATTATTACAGAAGGCAAAATGCGCAAATTGATGTCTAAGAGTAATACAATGTGGAAATATAAAACATATCCAGCGCCATATGTCTACATGCTGCGGGACCGAGAGCGTACAACCATTTGTATATGAAAGGAATTCCGTTACATAATAAGTCAACTCTTGACGGTTGGTGCGCAAAAATTCCAATGGCTGAAGGAGTTTTGAAAAATTCGATAGAGTTTGTGCAACAAACAACCAACCTTAAACTGAAGGATCGAGTGGTCGTACTAGCTTTCGACGAAATGAGTGTAGCGGAAAGTTACGATTACGACTTAGTTAACGATGTGGTAAAAAGCCCCGCAAAATATGTACAATTTGTAATGGCTCGCGGTCTTCGAAGCTCATGGAAACAGCCTGTATTCTACAGCCTTGACTGTAAAATGACTAAAGAGTTCGTAAGTGACATAATTCGTCATTAAACAGCGCGGGATTTCCGGTGGTGGCTTTATAAAGAATTAAAAGTTAATTAAATTAAAAGGTAATTTTAAAGTAATTTTGCAATATACATAAATAAACATTAACAACACACAACTTCTAAAAATACACAACGTTTTTCAACAAGGAATTCAACTCTACCAGATTTATTTTTAAAACGGGTAATTAAATATTTTTGTTGGTCCTTTTAAAATGAACATTTTCATATTATGATACTTATAACGGTTGCGGGGAATATAATTAGTTTTTAACCCTAGTTAGATAAGGTACGTCTGCGAGACGTACGCTTTTTCAATTTTGTGCTCCTACTCTCACATTTGTTAACATACAACTTTCTCGCGCTCAATTATCTCAGTCGTTAGCATCAGCTTGTTGGTGGTGGCTTTTTTGTGCGTTAAGTTATGTTTTCATACGTCTGAGAGACGTATTGTTATCTTTAGTGTAACTTTTGTAGCAAAAATAACTTTTTCTTTTGGTTGAATTTTAAGGTATTTGTTATTTAAATTAGCTGTAAAAATATCTTGTAAGCGCGGCTTGGACGACGCAGAAGTTGCTGCTCTTGAAAAGCGTGTTGGACGACGTGTTGTCGTAAGGAAAATCCTCAAGAACCTGATAATTTTACTACTTCTGCCGATAGCCAATTATTGCGGTATATTATCCCATTATATGACGTAGAAGTAAGCACTGCTGAACTACATCAAAGGGTCAAAGCGCTGGCTGAATTTCTTTAATGAATATAGTTCGAACGACAAGAAGACTAATTTGGGAATGTAAATAACTGTACGACCCAATTTCATGCTTCGGCATTTTTGTTACTACCGAAATAATTTCAGAAATTGTTAAATGCACCCAACAAAATGCTAAAAATTCCTACTTTATCGAAAACTTTGCACGGTTACATTAAAAAGATTTACCAGATGATGTAAACAATAATTGCAGTAGCAGTGGAGAGAGAACAGCCTGAATAACAAAAAGAGAAAATACTGTGGTTTCTGTCCATCATAAATTCGACGTACGTTCAAAGTGGTATGTTTAAAACGCAATGCACCTATATGTGGCGACCACAAATGTTTAGTTTGTAAGTCTTGCATATAATGCTATTTAAATTTATTTTTTTTTTTGGTCCAGATATTATTATCTAAGCAAAGCACAACAAAAGGATCTATTTTAGTTTTTAGAGCCGAATTGAAGTCCTTTATAAATAACTCTTTAAGTTGTGATATTTTTTTAAGACTAATTGCATTTTGTTTTTAATTTCATTTTCATTATTGTTTTCTGTTTAAATATTACTTTATTTTAAAAGAAATAAAATAAATAAATAATTTTAACAAAAAAATTTATCAATATTATTTTCCGTGATGCCCTTTAAAGGATATAAACTAGCATACGTCTTTCAGGCGTAACGTTATCTTTTAAGTACAAAAAAATAACGTTATCTAACTAGGGTTAATTTAGTAATAGTAAAGTTTTAATTTGATAATTAATATTTAATATTTCCCCTATTTGCATGTAATTTTTAATATTTAGGTAATTATAATCGCTGCGGGTTAGACTTAATTTTTTATTTAGTATTTGATAATTAATTTTTAATAAAAAAATTTATTTTATTTTATTTTTTTAAGATTCGGAATTAAGTTATTGCACAACAATAAAAATACTAATTATCAATACACATTTCATAACTTGTTTTTATAAATTCGTTTAGACGAGCCTTGGTTTCCAAGCCCTGTCAATGCAAATGAGAAAGTTTTCTGCTTTTCGGATGCACCACATTTGCTAAAACTTTTGCGAATCCACTTTCTTGACAGTGGCTTAGTTGTTAATGGGCAATACCTAACCACACTCACCATAGCAGATTTGCTTAATTTAACATCAAAATCGGATATTTCCATTACATTCAAATTAAAGCGAAGAACATCTCTCCGATAAAGGTGCAGGTAAATATCCATACACGCAGAGAAAAAACATGATTAATGAATGGTCACTACGACCATTTTTATTCATATTTGCCTAAAATGTTTACCCTAATAAACTAATTATAATCCTTATTTAACTTGAAAAAATATTTTTTCTCCTTAACATTTTTTAATTCACTATAATAATATTATATGGTGTTTTACACCTAAACATTTACCATGATCTAGCTAAACATATTAAATTATGTGAAATATTTGCTACTAAAATGTATATATTTTCAACTGTACAATTAAAATAATAATATTAGCTGTACACAAAATGTATGTTTGATACCATCATTTTTGTTCGCTTTAAAACACATTTATTGTCAAAACAAACAGTGTGTGTTTATAAAGCAAATAAAATCTTCTTTCACGTCATTTTGCGTCTGCGAGAATCAGTTAATCGCGAAACATGAATGACTATAAAATAATTAAAAGTTTTTTGGGAGAAAAAGGCCATGCATGATTGCAAAATTAAGGAAATAAATTATTATACGTTTATTGAAACAGGTAAGTTATATAAATATATATTTATAAATGTATGCATTTAATTTTAATTATTAAAATATGCTAAGCTATATGTGTATGTATTAAAGAGCTGCACAAGCACAAGAAAAATTGCTTACAAGCAATTTCATTAAATGTAAATAGTATGTGTATATTACTCTCTCATTACAAAACTCATACTTCCAAAAACAATTGTTTTGCTTTACGATCAAAATATAGAAGAATAGAACAAAACTGCACAAGAACAATGCTGAACTAAAATAAAGCTGAATTAGAACAAAGATGAAGTAGAACATTAAAACAGAAATAGAACATTCCAAGCATGTTTGAATGTTTTGATTGTAAACATAAACCAAAGAGAAAATTGCAAAGGGAGAAACTTTTGATTAATTTCGTTTGAGTGGTTTTCAATGGGTTCGGTTGTAAGTTCCTTTAAAATATTATTAAAAATTTAGGAAATAATATAGGTAACTAAATTATTAAGCTTAAAGTCTTTTTTTTATTTTTATACCTATAAAACTTTAAACGTTTATTTAACCAATATTTCGGCATTCCTTTGAGTGCCTTCTTCAGGGTTTTTTCTTCCTTATTTTATAAATTTTCAACAATTTTTAACAAATTTAACAATAACTGACAAATTAAAAAAATTTTTAATTAGAAATATTGGTTAAATAAACGTTTAAAGTTTTATATAAAAATAAAAAAAGACATCAAGCTTGATAATTTAGTTATACCTAATATAATAATAAAGGTCGACTAAAATAAAATATACATTTAGGAAATAATTCAAAAAAATCAATTTTGCTTACATTTAATGCATCCATTTCTGTTATAAGCTAAGATCACTTTAAATTTTTTAAATTCCTAATTACGTGCAATCGATGCTTTTACTATAATTTACCGTTTCTTTATTTCATTGTCTGTTTTTGTGTTGATATTCTGTTTGTTTTGATAATACAAGCACTAACAAAGCAGAAGAGAAAAACTTTTCAAGTTATGCTTGTTTTGTTTTGGTGAGAGTAATGTGTTGTTATGTTTGTTTTGCTATGTATGTTTACAGTGAAATAATATGATTGATAGTTGTGTGAAGTAGAACACAGAACATTAAGAATATTTTGCGCAGCCCTTTAGTATGTATGTTGCAAAGTTTTTTAATAGAACGTAACATTTTTTAAATACATTTTTTAATGGATTTATTGTTCAAATAGACATTTTGCATGGTGTTAGGAAAAATTGAAACATGGTTGTTAAGATCATTTGTGTTTTTCTTCTAAACATAATAATTTTTTTGAAACAATAATAAGCTATAAACATGTCTGAACATATATTGTTACTGAAGACGTGTTTGACACAATCATAACCACAATCATTAATGATAGTTTGCGATTTTGATTGTATCAACCATGTTTTTTCTTTGCGTGTAGCTTTTGAATTAATCTATGGGCTAACCAACAACTTTTTTAGAAAGACAAAAACTTAAACTGGCTGCATACAACGGATAATGCGATAAGAAGATGTTATTCTCTAGGTATGGGATTGTGCAACCCAATTGAGACAGCTGATTTCTTCCAAGCCGTTAATGATTGGTTTGATGTGCATAACTCCATATTAAGCTATTTCAAATACCCCGGCAAGGTAATTGTTTCCCAGTAAAACTTTTTGATTTGTAAATCAATTTCTGTCCTAGGAACCGTATGGAATATCCCTGGAGTCCCAAAACGATATTTTAAATAAAATTAAAACCGATTTCCGGAAAAAAACGTTAGAGTATTTTCCAAAAAGGGATTATCATGTCCAACAAGGCCTTGATAATGCTCAACAGCTATGTAGACGTATTTGGTGACGAATCGGTTGAACCAAGACGTGGTGAAGCACTTCTTCGGAGCTATTAGAAACCAAGGTGGTTTAAATGACCACCCTTCACCAAGAGATTTCAAATATCGCCTTCGGAAGTACATCTTAGGTAACTTATTCTAATTTAATTTGATTTCTTAATTATATAAATGGCTTTTTTTGTAGCAAGCAATACAGAAGATATTAATGCCACCGTAAATGTGGAAGTTGACATCACTGACTGGATCAACGCGTCCACCTCAAGCATAATGTCAGGAGTAGAAGAGAAAGAAAATGTCATTATTGATGAAGTTTCGGAAGAAATGGAAGAACTGCCAGTGGAAGCAAATCAACTGCTGGAGGAAGTGGAACGTGCCAACTTAGAATCAAATTTTCCAGACATTGGCATTCTTCAATAGGATGCTTTAGCTTTTGTTTCGGGCTATGTCATTAAAAAGCTAAATCTTCAGCAATATGAAAGTCTTGAGAATTCATTAACTTGGGTCGACCAAGTGTCTAAAGTTTTCCCATGAAACCCGAATCAAAGCGTCCTCGAAAAAATTAAAATATTAGAAGCAATATTCCATAAGAAGAATGGAGCAGAAATGTCGCACTGCCAACATCTTAAGCGTGACTTGATGCAAAGTAGCACATTTGTCGTGCTACCAGAAAACGTAAAGCGACTGTTTTTTAAATGTAGAATTTATTTTCGTATAAAACATCTAAGTCGGAGGTTAAGAGTTCAAAAATGTAAGCAGAAAAAAGTATCCTCCAAATTTCTCAAAATAAAACTATAAATGTAATTATTAAAAATCTTTAAAATTAAAATTACTAACAAAGCAAAACTTTATAAATGTCAACTTCTTTTTCTTTGCAAGGTAAAATCCAAGAAGCCCAAGGCAAAACCTTTTCCAACTACGTACCTGATTTAAATATAATTAATGTTCAAAACTACTATTTGTTGATTATTGTTAAGTTTTACTGAAAACAGAATTTTTTCAAATATTAATGAATTTTATTAACGTTTCTTGCTTTATTCTTTTGTTTTTAAATACTAGTGTTATATTAACTTGTTTATATATTAGTTATTTTCTTATCGAACAAATTTAATAAAAGCTATTTAAACTACTAACATATGGTGATGTTCTTTTTTAATATTATCAAATTAAAAACATTACTAATTACCATTTTGCATTAATTTTTCTGAGCTATACTTTTCAGGAATTATTTTAATTTTTTGGTCGTTATTGACATGGTCTAAGAGTTAAAACAAATTGTAAATTAATTTATAGGTATCATTAATTTTATAGTTTGGCCATAACAATTGTAACGGGATACCAATTCACAGAAGATACATAATGCATAAGAGAAAAGTAGCCTTTACCAAGAGTTAAGCGTGTTCTGCTGCACCGGTCAAAAAATAACCGAGACCATCAGAAACTACGGTACCCTTTTCTACCATACATGCCATAGATCATCAGATTAAATATACATGGGAGTATTTGTTTTTTTGCTGCAATCACTATACTTACTTTGTTTACTTCCTCGTCATTAGAATCGTGGTATGAAACGTTTTTGTTCAGTCTCCTGCAAAATTCTCTTAAGCTCAATCATAGCCCGGCCAATAAGAACACGGAGCTTTTTGATTTCGTTCACTGTTAAATTAAACAGATTTTTTAATTGTAATTCTGTCTGCAATGTTTTCATCACCTTGGGATTTATTTTTCACTTTCCTGCATACATTTTCACTAAATCTTGCTTATTTGCAGCATGTATTTTATTAATTAATTATTATTATTATTGATTGATGAACTCGCTTTGGTTTAACTGAACAGTTTATTTTTTTGCCCTACGTCATTTATTTTGACATTGTACAATGACTTTACAAAAACAAAATCCTTGTGGTTTTTGTAGAGTTGTACTTATTGTAGAACCGAGATTACCTGTAATAATTTGCCTCGGTAGTGACGAAACAATACGTCCGATATACTTTTCTAACTTTTAAGAATATAAAACTATTTTTTATAACTTAAGTTCGCAAGCTTAAGGACCAACCATAATATGCGTAAGTTAGCTTAAAGTGCTGTCAAAAATTAACGAAAAGTCTGTCAAATGCATGAGAAAATTAAAAGAGACTTTAAGTTGACCATAATGTATTTACATAAACTTAAGATCCATGTTGCATATTTGTGCAATATTTGGTTTTCTTGCGAGTACTTCAAATAAAGAAGTACCAAAAATTACAGCCCTGTATTTGTTTATTTTATATTTTATTTAATTTGCCAACAACGTTTTAAAAAGAAAAAAAAATCGCGATTGTTGTATGTACTTTTTAATAAAAAATTTATACAAAATTAATATACATATGTAAAATTCCACTTTTTCTATTTTCTTGTTTTTCTTTATCCATTTCAATTATTTTTATTTTTTGTAACAACTCACAAACAGCTGATTCCGTACGGAATATGCGTTCAGTTTGGCACTTTGCTTAAGCAAATGACATTTGACGAAACTTAACGAAACGTTTCATTAAGTACATTATAGTTGGCCACATTTGTTTTATATGTATTAGCACAGTTGCTTAATTTGACTTAAGCGGCCTCATGCATATTATGGTTGGGCCTTTATGGTGACAATACGATGACACTAGCACAATTTACAAAAACATTTTTTTTTTTTTTTTTTTTTTTTTTTTAGTATTTATTTATTGAATCTTCATATACTAAATATGAACTAACAATAATTAATCAAATCTTAACCTAATATTTGATTTATGTCCTGCCAGTGCCAGACAAAAAAGATTTCGTCATCACGGTTTCTGTTCACATATGTAGGTGTTTACCGCTCATCTGATTGGGTGAGTGCTGCAGTGTCTCTTCTTCTTAATCGAGTGTGGCCGCCATAATTTAAAATATTTCGTGCTAATGGGTTTGGGTGCAGTTCCAGCCTTTTTAAATATTTTACTGCATATTTCGTTATCATAGTTTTTACTAATGGCACATTGAGATCCTTGTGGGTATTTGAGTTTTTGACGTAACAGGGGGCGGCTGTGATTATTCGAAGAAGTTTATTTTGGCGCCTTTGAATTTTTTCGATGTTAGAAGCCGAGGCAGTGCCCCATAACTGAATACCGTAGCACCAAATTGGCTTTAAGATAGAGTTGTAAAGTAGAAGTTTGCAATCGAGGCTGAGAACAGAATTTCTTCCAATAAGCCAATTTATTTGAATTGCTTTTAGTTTCATTTGAGTTAATTTAGCTTCTATATGCCATTTCCACGTTAAACGCCGATCTAGATGTATACCGAGGTATTTTACATGCGAGTGTTGGGGTATTATTTGATTATTGATTTTAATAGGGGGGCATGTTTCCCGACGCAATGTGAATGTTATATGTGCGCATTTTTGCTCATTGATCTTTATTCTCCATTGTTTTAACCACCTTTCCAGTTCAAATATGTGATCCTGTAAGTAACGAGATGCTTCTTGACAATTTGCGTGTACGCTTAGAAAAGCTGTATCGTCCGCAAATGTTGAGGTATGGGTGTAGCTGTTTGTTGGCAAGTCCGATGTATAAATTAAGTATAATAGAGGGCCCAGGATGCTGCCTTGTGGGACTCCGGCGTTAATTGGCTGAGGAGAACTTAAAAAATCGCCTTCTTTAATAATAAAATGACGCCCGACTAAGTAGCTTTCTAACAGCTTGTGTATGTTTGCTGGTAAGTTTTGCTGCAACTTCAGTAGTAACCCTTTATGCCAGACTTTATCAAAAGCTTGAGACACATCGATGAAGAGTGCAGAGCAATATTTTTTTTCTTCAAATGCTTTTCTTATGACATTTACTATTCGATGAGTTTGTTCAATTGTGCTGTGTTTTCTTCTAAAACCGAATTGATGATTGGGAATACATCTGTTTTCATTTAAAATCGGCGTTAATTTTGACACTAGTAGTTTCTCAAATAGCTTTGATATATTAGACAATAGGCTTATAGGTCTAAGTATATGACTCAACTTTTGTGGGATCCTTTCCTGGTTTAGGTATCATGGTAACTAAAGATACTTTCCACTCTTGTGGGTAGTATTCAAGGCGTAAAATAGCATTAAAAATTAGTAGAATAATTTTCTTTGCTATGCGGGGTAGCTCCAAAAGCATTTTGTTACTGATGTTATCAAAACCAGGGGCTTTCTTGGGGTTTAAATCATGAATAGCCTTTTCGATTTCTCTTATCTCAAATCTTAGTGGAACAGCTGATCTAACAACAACAGGTGGTAACTCGACCGCAGTATCGAAAGATGTATGAGGGGTAAATACGGTTTTCAAATGATTAACAAAAATATTTCCTTTTTCTATATCATTTCGTGCCCAACTTCCATTTAAGTTTCTTAATGGCGGTTTAGTGATAACTGGTCTTTTTAGATTTCTAGCTGCACGCCATAATGAGTAGTCAGATTGAGGAGTTGCATCAAGTTCCTTAAGATATTTTTCCAGAGAAGCCGTTTTTTGAGACTGCAGTAAGATTCTTAGCCTTTTTGTGCACTCTTTTAGTAAATTTTTAAGTTGAGGGGATCTGTGCAATTGCCACTCCCTTCGAGCTCTCCTTTTTTCAGTCAAGAGACGCTCGACATCTGTAGAATATATTTTACTATTTTTGATGTTTTTGCGGGCTATGCTAGAATGTTGAACAGCTAGTTTGAGATAATTGTCAAAATTTACAATAGAAAGATTCACATTCTCCGGTGTTCTAAGCGGAATATTTCAGTGCAGTGGGTACTGAGATATTTTTTATATTTTAACCAATTTATTTGTGTTGCTGACGTCACTAAGTATCCACACGGAGATACAATTCTATTAGGGTTTGCTATAGTTAGAAGTGTAGGTGTGTGATCAGAAGATAATTCTAAAGAAGCTTCAACATGAATCGTTTCTGCGGGGATGTTTTTAACCACGCCAAAATCGATGACATCTGGAATTTTTTGCTGATCAGTAGGCCAATAAGTTGGTTGACCACTCGCGACCACATTTAAATCCATTTTAGACATTGTATTGTACAAAACACGACCCTTTGGTGTTATGAGCCGTGACCCCCAGAAGGTATGTTTAGCGTTGTAATCGCCAGCGGCTAGGAAACAGGGTCCTAATGATTTAAAATATTTATAATATTGGCTTTCTGATATTGAAAATCTAGGTGGAGAGTATAATGATGAAAGTACTAAGTTTCGATTTAGCTCTTCAACACAAATGTTCGTTGCCTGCAGATAATCTTCACGATAATCACACATTAAGTAGTGTTTGATTCGGGCTTTTATCAAAATAGCAGAGCCTCCACAAGCTCTATCTCGAGGGTCCTTGGTATCATATAATATATAACCATTAATTTTAAACGTATTTCTTGAGGTCAAATGAGTTTCAGAAACCATCATTACATCAATTTGTTTACTTTTAAGAAAGTATTCTAGTTCATTTTTATGTTGGCGAATGCCGTTTGCGTTCCAAAAACAAATTTTTAAACAATTCATGGCTTGTTTAGTACAGCCTGCAATAACATCGATTGCATTCTTAACATTTCCTGCATCATATTACCCATTGTGTTCGTAAAGTTAGTTACTGTTTGCACTAGTGTTTCCATGGTTTTTTCTAGACGACTTAAATTAGAAACTGGAGTCTCATCATTATTTGGCAAATCACCTTGAATTGGAATATGGTTTGATTTTAGGACGTTTGCGTAGGATGTTCTGTTATTACTAGGCTGTGGCACTTGAATGTCATTAGTGTTAACTTGATGTGATACCTGCATTTGAGGGGGATTAGGTTTCGGTCCAACCGAGCGCTTGACTATAGAGTATACAGGGCATCCTCTATAGTTGGCAGTGTGATTACCACCACAGTTGCTGCATTTTTTTACATTGGGGTCGTTTTTAGACTTATCGCAGAGAGCTGTACCATGCAACTCTCCACATACAACGCAAACAGGGGTTAAATGGCAGTATGCCTTAGTGTGACCAAATTCTTGGCAGTTTAAACATTGCACGGGTCCGTTCCTTTTGTGCGGCTCCTCTATCGTTATTTTCCTATACAGGATATATTTCAGACTGTAAATGGGATGCGTTTCGTTTTTTTTAAGCTTAACGTCGCCGGGTTCTAACTCCACTCGAAATAGTGGCTGGGGATTTTTTTCTCTATTTTTAATATTTATTACGTTTTTTATTTTGAAGCCCTTCTCTTCTAAAAACGTTTTTATCTCACTTGGGTCTACGCATGAATCAATGCCCTTTATCACTACCTGGAGACCTTTACTGCTCTTCAGTTGGTATGTATAAAAGTTTTTTTTTAGTGCCTCTAATTTCGTAATTACCTTACGAAAGTCATCTTCACGATTAACTTGTATTTTTGTCTCATTTATACTACCCCGCTTAATTGCAACTACATAAAAAGAATTTTCACCTATTACCGAGATCAAATTCTTTATTAGGTCATTTGAGTTTTGCTCTCTAAGATATATCGGCGGTGGCTTAGAAGATTTGATAACGTTTTGTGCTTCCGGAGATTCCTCATCCAGAATAGCAAAACGATTTTGAGAACTTGTTTTATCAGCTGTACCATCTTTTAAGACTTTTGAGACCGAAGCAACTGCTGAAGAGGTTGGGCTGCGACCCCGTTTAAGCACTGTTATGTACCTATCAATACCTACTTGTACTGGAGGCTTTTGACCACTTTTTACTTGTGGAGCTGAGTTTTCCATCATGCCTGATTTGGGGGTAATATTTTCATCACTTATTACAATCGTTTTTGCCGCTGAGGCACCGCTTGCAGGTTTTATATTTTTTATTGTATTAATATCAACCGTATTATTAGACACCGAAGGTGATACTGAGTTTTCTATTATGCCTGATTGGGGGTTAATATTTACATCACTTATTAAAATTGTTTTTGTTGTTGAGGCAACGCTAGCAGGTTTTATATTTGTTATTGTATCAACCGTGTTACCAAATACAGATGGCGAGAGGGATCGCGTGCGAGTAATAGGTTTAGCCGTTAGGTATTTGCTATCATCGATTCTTTTTTTTATTTCTGCATTTGTTTCATTAACACTCACTGTGATATATGCATTTCTACTGTTTGCACTCATAAGAGTTTTTTTTTTTTTTTTACTGTTTACAGTTGTGCTCTTATTATTATGTTGTTATTGTTTATCAACACCGAGAATAAAAAAATGTGTGTTTATGTATGTATGTACATACATGTATTTTTTTTTTTCTTTTTCTTGTATTTACTTTTTAAATACACAAATCAATAATCACGTTTTAAAAATTAAAAAATAAACCGTATGCCGAGCTTAGAAAACACGTCTATCTTCAACGAGCGCGAGAGACAGAAACATTTTGAAAATGTATCTTTAATACAAATATGTATGTATATGTATACCAGCAGTAATACTCGTTTTTATAAACAATAGCTCCACTTATGGCTGGGGGACACCAAAAGAATTTATAACATCACCTATGTCGGTCAGACTTTTGCACCTAGGGTGAATATATAGCCACACAATTTGGTTTTAATGGAACCTTCCAGACTTGCCGAGGGTCTATTTAAAATTTTCTAAATAAAAAAAGATTAAATATACTAACTAACATTGTAATAAGCATCTGAGACCGACTTTAAAATAAGTTAAATATACTAAGATTCTCACCAACATATACCTTTTCGTTATTTATATAAAAACTGATTTGTACCTCTGGGAGAACGAAGAAGTCTGCGGTCCAAAGCTTTAAATTAAAGTGTCCGAAATGATTTTAAATTTTAACATGTCAATAAACCAGTGGATATTTTATTAGTTGCCTCGTTAAGTATGACATTACAAAGCCGTATCTACACTTTCTATCAGGGATCGCAGGCAGACTTATATTATTCATGAAGATGAGTAATCGAATAATACATTTTTCTAATTTTGGTAGAATCTTTTTGTCTTCTAATAATGGTCGGAAAGATAGAATTATGCGCTTGAAATAGAAATAAAAAAAATATTTTCAACCCAGCACAACATTAAGTTCTGAAAATTACCAAATGATCTACTCAACAAGGCCTTCATTCTGGTCATTAAAAATATACATAAAAAAAATTTTCTATACAAATCTAACGTAATTTAGAAATATTTTGTTTCTACGAATTAAGAAAGAATATTTCGTCACACAAATTGTCTCTTGTTTTCATTTTCAAACCTCTTTAAAATCTTCAAGCAGCGATATCAAGCATCAACTTGCATGTACAATGATGCACTTAACAAATTGGAATATAACTTTGATTTGCTTTGTAGGATTCGAGTGCACACTGACTCAGTAATACAAATATGTACTTGGTTGTTATGAAGTCAGAGATGTTACTTTTCTTATTTTAAAACGAAAATGTATATGATGGTGGGGTTATGTTTTCAAATAAAATATACCTTAAATTATTTGGTTTATACAATTTATTAAAAGAAATATTCGATTTGATCCCTAGGAGTGACACTGTAATAAACTTTTTACGAATTCTTCTAACAATCTCATACCCAGCAAGCATAGAGGCTTGATATAAAAACAACAATTGACTAGAATTGAAACTCTCTCAAGACAAAACAAAAAAATTACCTCTCAATAGCCCTACATGTAAAATGCAACAACAAAGTAAGAACATTTTCTACTAGAACAATTATAGAGTTAGAGTTTTTTACATCTGTGGTGCGATTCACTAACTTTTAACAATCGTAATTTTTGTCGGCATATATGTATATTCGCTTGCAGTAACGATAAAGTGATTCTGTCATTTATATTTAACTATTGTAAACAGCTGTAGGTTTTGGAACATCGCTGTCTACAAAATGTAAAAAATAAGCGAAAAGCACAAAAGAGAATAAAGAAAAAGCAAATGAAAATTGTGCTTAATTAACTGTTTTCATATTTTATTTTGTAAATTTTACATTTAGGATTTTCTTTTTGTACATTTGTAATCTAGAATTTTGTTTTTGTTTATACCTATACATATGTATGTATAGATATGCATGTAAGAAGTCGGGCCTCAGCCACTTTAAACATTCTTTTTTTTTCATTATTTATTTATTGAATCTTCATATATTAAATATGAACTAACAATAATTAATCAAATCTTATACTAATACTTTATTTTTGTTCTGCCAATGCTAGACGAAAATTTTTTTTGAAATTTTTCAATATTTGAGGCCGAGGCAGTGCCCCATAGCTTAATACCGTAGCACCAGATTGGCTTTAATATATAGTTGTAAAGTAGAAGTTTGCAGTCGAGGCTAAGAACAGAATTTCTTCCAATAAGCCAATAAATTTGAATTGCTTTTAGTTTCATTTGTGTTAGTTTTGCTTCTATATGGCATTTCCATGTTAAACGACGATCTAGATGAATACCGAAATATTTTACATGCGATTGCTGGGGCACTAATTGATTATTGATTTTAATAGGGGGACATGACTCCCGACGCAAGGTGAATGTTATATGTACGCATTTTTGCTCATTGACCTTTATCCTCCATTGTTTTAACCACTTTTCCAGTTCAAATATGTGATCCTGAAAGTATCATCAGCAAATGTTGAAGTAAGGGTGTGGTTGCTTGTTGAAATGTCTGAGTTATATATAAGGTATAAGAGTGGGCCCATGATGCTTCCAGCGTCAATTGGCTGAGGAGAACTTATAAAATCACATTCTTTAATAATAAACCTTCGACCGACTAAGTAGCTTTCTAACAGCTTGTTTGTGTTTACTGGTAAGTTTAACTTCAATTTATGTAATAAGCCTTCATGCCAGACTTTATCAAAAGCTTGAGAAACATCGATGAAGAGGGCGGAACAATATTTTTTTTTCTTCAAAGGCTTTTCTTATGGCGTTTACTATACGATGGGTTTGTTCAATTGTGTTATGTTCTTTTCTAAAGCCGAATTGATGGTTATGAATACATCTATTTACATTTAAAATTGGGGCTAACTTTGACACTAACAGCTTCTCAAACATCTTTGATATATTAGACAATAAGCTTATAGGTCTATATGACTCAACTTTTGTAGCATCCTTTCCTGGCTTAGGTATCATTGTAACTAAGGATACTTTCCATTCTTGTGGGTAGTATTCAAGGCGTAAAATAGCATTAAAAATCAAGGGAATAATTTTCTTTGCTATGCTGGGTAGCTCTAAAAGCATTTTGTTGCTGATCTTATCAAAACCAGGGGCTTTCTTGGGGTTTAAATCATGAATAGCCTTTTCGATTTCTTTTATCTCAAATCTAAGTGGAACAGCAGCTCTAACAGCAACAGGTGGCAACTCGACTGCAATATCGGGAGATGTATGCGGGGTAAATACGTTTTTCAAATGATTAACAAAAAGATTTGCTTTTACTTTATAACTTCGTGCCCAACGTCCAATTAAGTTTCTTAATGGTGGCTTAGAGATAATTGGTCTATTGAGGCTTCTAGCTGCACGCCATAATGAGTAGTCTGATTGAGAAGTTGCATCAAGTTTCTTAAGATATTTTTCCAGGGAAACCGCTTTCTGAGACTGCAGTAACTTTCTTAGCCTTTTTGTGCACTCTTTTAATAAATTCTTAATTTGAGGGGATCTATGCAATTGCCATAGAGCTCTCCTTTTTCAGTCAAGAGACGCTCAACATCTGCAGAATATTTTTTACTATTTTTGGTTTTTTGAGGGTTATACTAGAATGTTGAACAGCTAGTTTCAGATAACTGTCAAAATTTACAATAGAAATATCCACATTCTCCGGTGTACTAAGCGGAATATTTTCAGTGCAGTGGGTACTGAGATATTATTTATATTTAAAGCAATTTGGCTGACGTCACTAAGTTATCAGACGGATTTGTTATAGTAAGAATTGTAGGTGTGTGATCAGAAGATAATTCTATGGAAGCTTCAACATTAATCGTTTCTGCGGGCTTATTTTAACCAATCCAAAATCGATGACATCTGGAACTTTTTGCTGATCAGTAGGCCAATATGTTGGTTGTCCGCTCGCGACCACATTTAGATCCATTTTACAAATTGTGTTAAACAAGACACGACCCTTAGGTGTAATAAGTCGTGACCCCCAGAAAGTGTGTTTAGCGTTATAATCGCCAGCAGCCAGGAAGCAGGGTCCTAATGATTTGAAGTATTTATTATATTGGCTTTCTGATATAGAAAATCTAGGTGGGGAGTATAATGATGAAATTACTATTTTTCGATTTAATTCCTCAACGCAAATGTTCGTTGCTTGGATATAATCTTCACGCTGATCACTCATTAAGTAGTGTTTTACTCGGTTCTTTGTCAAAACGGCAGAACCGCCACAAGCTCTGTCTCGAGGGTCCTTGGTATCATATAATATATAACCATTGATTTTAAACGTATTTCTTGAGGTCAGATGAGTTTCAGAAACCATTATAACATCAATTTGTTTATTTTTAAAGAAATATTCTAGTTCATTTTTGTGTTGGCGGATGCCGTTTGCGTTTCAAAAGCAAATTTTTAAGCAGTTCATGGCTTGTTTAGTACAGCTTGCAATAACATAGATTGCATTCTTAACATTTCTTGCATCATGTTACCCATTGTGTTAGTAAAATTGTTAACTGTTTGCACTAATGTTTCCACAGTTTTTTCTAGCCGAGTTAAATTAGATATGGGAATTTCGTCATTATTTGCTAAATCACCTTGCAGTGGCATAGGATTAGATTTTAATACATTAGCGTACGAGGTTCTGTTATTATTTGGCTGATGTATCTGGACGCCGTATGTGTTTCCTTGATTAGTTGCCTGCGTTTGAGAGGGATTAAGTTTCTGTCCAACAGAACGCTTGACAATCGAATATACCGGACCTCCTCTATAGTTGGCAGTGTGATTACCACCACAGTTGCTACATTTTTTTACATTAGGGTCATTTTTGGACTTATCGCACCGGACGGTACCATGTAATTCTCCACATACGACGCAAACAGGGGGTAAATGACAGTATGTCCTAGTATGACCAAATTATTGACAGTTTAAACACTGAACGGGCCCATTTCTTTTGTGCGGCTCCTCTATCGTGATTTTTCTGTACAGGATGTATTTTAAACTGTAAATGGGATGCGTTTAATTTTTTTTTAGCTTCACATCGCCGGACTCTAACTCCACCCGAAATAGTGGTTGGGGATTTTTTCCCTATTTTTAATATTTGTAACATTTTTTATTTTGAAGCCCTCTTCTTCTTAAAATGTTTTTATTTCGTCTGGGTCCACGCATGAGTAAATGCCCTTTATCACACCTGAAGACCTTTGCTGCTTTTCAGTTGGTATGTGTAGAAGCTTTTTTAAGTGTTGTAAAACGAATTTTCACCTATCACCGAGATTAAACTTTTTATTAGCTCACTTGAGTTGCTCTCTAAGATATATCGGGGGTGGCTTTGACGTTTTTATGACGTTAGGTGCCTCAGAAGATTCATCCTCCAGAATTGCAAAACGATTTTGTGAATTTATTCTATCAAAAGATGGAACTTTCGAGGCCGAGGCTACAGCTGAAAAAGCAGGGCTGCGACCACGTTTAAGCACTGTTATATACATGTCCATACCAACTTGCACTTGTTGTTTTTGACAAATTGTTTCTTGTTTGTTTTCCATTGCGTCTATGTTTGGGTTTATGGTATCAGTGGTAACGCTTGCAGGTTTTGCCATTAGATAGTTACTATTGTTTTCTGTTGTTATGTTTATTTCCACATTGTTTTCACTAGCATGAATATCATTTATTTTGGTTGTTGTTTCATTGTTATTACTCATATAGAGTTGTTTTTTTTCACCGTTTTTTTATTTTTGTTGACTGTGCTCTTTTTATTATGTATTATGTTGATGCTACACCGAGATAATAAAAGAATCATAAAATAACACTTTATCGATTAAGTAAACACAACGTAAATTATTGTCGTTAAAATAACGAAAAAAATGCTTAAAGTAACAGCTGACCTTAATCGACAGCGAATATCGGTAAAAATGTTACTGAATAGCAAATTAGATAAATTTTCGTTATATTTATTTTAACGATATCATTATCATTAAAAAAGTTAGTGAATCGCACTACTGAGCTTTGTAGTTTTCTTCCTCTGTCCGTTGTAGTCAATATTCTATGACGTTTGAATTGAATTTTCGTCTTAAATAGATTTGATATAAAATTGGTATAAAGAAAAAAACAGACATTATGTTTTAAAACTCTCAAATTATGTTTGCTGGGTATATGTTTATATATGTATGTATGTAAGGATTTATGTATCTGTATTGGTGTGTTAGTATGTACTTAAGTATATGCAACTGTAGCAATGAGGACGTTGACAACAACAGTATTCGAATTTAACAAACTGCAAAGTATCTGAGAACCTCAACCATTGAGGCATTGCTTGTTATTTCATTTTTGTTGGAGTGCATATGCATACTTTACGGTTATGACAATTCAACTTGTGCATATGCAGTATAAAATTAATTATACGTGTACAAATACAAACCATAATCCATAAACAAATTTGTCATATCTTAAATGCCAAAGAGATACACACTCACATGCCTGCAACTGATAGACAAAAATAGAATAGGGAAGACGTTACCATATCAAATGCCCCTTAGAAACAGGATTGTCAAATGTAACGATTTCTCGCCAATTCTGACGATTTCTAAAAATGTTTTGCAATTACAAATTTCGGGTAACGACTTGACGATTTTTTTTAACCGCTATGTAAAATTCATTGATGGAAAGTACGAAGGTTATAAATGTAAATGACGCCCATTTTTCTAATTAATTACCAAAACAAAACTGTATATGTATATAATAATACAATGCCTGACTCATTTACTGACTCGTCAACGCCCAGACCAAGCAGCTAAAGCTAGAGACTTGAAATTCGGTATCCGGTACTTCTTTTGATAAGCAGATCCACATAGAAGGGATTGAAATTCGATCGCTAAAAGTGTAAGTAAGGGTAAAAACGGCTAAAACCTGTAACCTAATATCTCAGACAGATAAAATCGAAACACAAAAAGCCGTTAAAAAGTGCTGCTGCGTATTTAATACTTTTTCGATAATTGTACTTTTAAAGGGTAAATCAGGTAAACATAATCAAAGTACTTTTTACCTATTAAATCTTCTAAAGTATTAAAGATAGAAATAAAATTAAAATCAAATTGTTCTAATTTTAAAAACATTTCGATTATGTTTTGGTATTTTTTTGAAATTTATTTTCCGCTTTTTTGATGAATCTTATAATTAAGGGATTAAAATTCTTAGAAAAATCATTTTTCCGCGTTTATATGCGCATTTTGCCTGGAGTGGAAAAGGAATACGTTCTGAAAGAGTTTATAGTATAGCATTCATTCTTACAAGAAGACATCTTTTCAAGGCGTGAAGACTGTAAACGATTTACTCCAAACTACTTTAGAGGAAGCTCTGTTGAACGATTCTCCTCTGAACCTGCAACAGCTGTTTACAGTAATTTTCTGTCAACTCTCTGATCCTTTAAGCCTTTGGAATTAATGCAAATATATATGTATATATATATATATAATATCGGAACACATTAAACGCCGACTGGGGAGATAATTACAATAAAGTGCTCATTGATTGAGGATGCAGTGTTAGCGCAAGGAGGACAAAACTAAGGATAACATGGATTTTTATTGTATATTATTTAATTCCCGCAGTTCCCAGGTGGATACAGGACCTCAACAAACAAGTACAAATTTAGTTTGTCCAATGCCAAAGCCTTTATTTCACGCCGCATACGCCCTGCTGCTAGTCCCTCAGATTAAACCAGTCTCCTCCATGTATAAACAGGTCTTCCCTTTCTTAGGCTACACTGTGGATTCTAGTCCACAGTAGTTCGAGTGATTTTGTCTGGGGCTTCATCAACGTATGACCGATCCATTTCCATTTACGTTTTCGAATTCTGGCTTTTATTGGTAACTGGTCAGTTGTTGCCCACAATGCGGCGTTTGATATGGTGTTAGGCCAGAAGGTGCATAAGATTTGCAATTGACACCGGCTTATAAATACTTAGAAAGAATTTATTTCTCTAGCAACAGCGTGCCTCGTTTCGCACAAACACAAAACAACGGATTTTACACAAGCGTTAAAGATTTTGAGATTGTTACGCTAAGAGATGAATGCTGATCGCCCGACTTTATTCAGCATTCTAAGCGATGCTCTACCCTTTGTGATGCGGGATCTTATATTATCCCTTGTTCCACCATTACTGGAATTGTAACTTTCTAGATATCAGACAGAGTTGACAACTTCGATCAGTTTCCGTTCTAAAAATAGAGGTTGAGTGTAGTCGGTAGTAACTCCCATTAGCTTGGGCTTCGCAATATTAAACCTAAGGCCTGATTTAGCTGAACGGTGCTGAAGTTTTGTCGCAATATGGAAGTGTTTGTGTGCCAGAATACATATATCTGGGTCTCCAAATGTACCTTGGATGCTCCATGTAATACCTGTGTAACATGGATTGCACCGATCAAATAGATCTGTAGCAAATTTTGTTCATCGCGAATATCTGATGGACACCAATTATGACATCGGGGATCCGAGAGTAATGTTGAGATCCAATGAAGAGTTACTGTCGAATGAACAAAATTACATATATCAGCATATACTTCTCAACATAGAGAATAAAGGGAAATAATATTTTATTGGATGCACCTTTGGGCACTAGAAAATCCTTAATCATCAAAATGCTATATACTTTTAGCAAAACTAAGGAGAACAAATAGAATCGCCTTAGCCGTCGCGTCGTCAGTTAGAGGGAGGAAAGACATCTCACGCTCCCTTCAAGTCCCGGTAAACATAACTAATGCCGAAACTCCGATCTGAAGTATTTCAAAACAGAATAATGCGGCCAATGTAATGTGCGATTGTAAACCTATAGCTTTGGATGAAAACTCGATGGCAAAAAAAGTGTTGGTAAATAGAACTTAAAAAGATATTAGAGGCAACGATGTCATAATGTGTGGAGTCATGTTGGCGTAACTGTAGACTTTCGTTAGACTTTGCCGATAGTGTCGAAAGGAACTCGAGCTGACAAAGTTAATGCTTGCATTTCCTTACGAAAAACATGCGAGAATACTTGAAGCGTAATGTTTGCACTGGATGATTGGCCGATTTCCTTCTTAAAATTGCAAACGGAGAATATATGCTGAAACCAAGGTCAAGGTTTCTACCAGATCTTGCCATAGTTGTGCTTACCCTTGACGACGTAATAATCCGAATATATCCAGATGTACACATCATTTACAGCAAATCCACGGATATCTTGTACGAACGAACAATTCTGACACCTTAATACCAGGAGTAGAGTACGAATACTGTAGTCTGTTTTTAAGGTCTGTTTTGCAATGACTATTAATAAATCTCAGGATCGCTCTTGAAACAGCAGGAATTGATATAAGAGGGGATTGATTCTCACATGTGCAGTTTAACGTAGCCTGCTCTAAAGTGATCACACCTAGCAGCCTGCCCGTGTTAGCACCCGATGAATAAAGAGGTAAATATAATGGATACAGCGGATAATAAGCTACAACGGATAACCATCTTATTTTGGTACTTTTCCCCCCATGATTTACCTTTAAAGGAATTGTAAATCGGATTGTTCTCTTCTTAAAAACATCTTTAAAGTGTTTTGGTACTTTTTTTAAATTCGGACTGGTACGGGAACAACATTTAACTTATTTTTGATACGTTTTCCAAAAACCATTTTTAATATTTTAAATTCTTAGATTATTTAATCCAAATTTAGATATTTTAATTAGGCTTAAGTTCATTGAATTTAATTTGCATTAAACTATTTTTATATAGAAAGGAATTTTTACAACATGGAAGATTAATTAAAATTGTTATTGATAATTTTCATTCTTGACTGACCTGGGATTCGAAGCCAGGCTGTCTGGCGTGTGATTCGAACCCAGGCGGCTGGTTACCCTGACATGTTTCGACCTCAACCACTAGGTCTTCTCAAAGGGATTTGCCGTCTTACACTCGCAGCCATCGAAGACTGCTGACGTCAGTAGTCAAACATCAATCCTTAAACCAAATTGTATTTTAACCTTTGGTAGATCGAAATTTGCTTTTTGAATGATTATCCATTTTTAATTGATCTCACATGTTTTTCCTTACTTCTGTTTTTTCGTACTTTTGTCAAGAATTCTTCTTGAAGTCCAAAGTACATTTTTTTTGTTTTTCCTGTTTTTTTGTCTTTCTTTTTTCTAGTTGACCTTTTTCAGCATAACTTGAAGGACAAATGTAAACATAGCTCGTGCCTTAGCTGTTAACAATAATTAGTATTGTGGTTATTTTATTGAACTGTTAATGGTTTTTAATCCAAATTTAGATATTTTAATTAGGCTTAAGTTCATTGAATTTAATTTGCATTAAACTATTTTTATATAGAAAGGAATTTTTACAACATGGAAGATTAATTAAAATTGTTATTGATAATTTTCATTCTTGACTGACCTGGGATTCGAAGCCAGGCTGTCTGGCGTGTGATTCGAACCCAGGCGGCTGGTTACCCTGACATGTTTCGACCTCAACCACTAGGTCTTCTCAAAGGGATTTGCCGTCTTACACTCGCAGCCATCGAAGACTGCTGACGTCAGTAGTCAAACATCAATCCTTAAACCAAATTGTATTTTAACCTTTGGTAGATCGAAATTTGCTTTTTGAATGATTATCCATTTTTAATTGATCTTTCTATATAAAAATAGTTTAATGCAAATTAAATTCAATGAACTTAAGCCTAATTAAAATATCTAAATTTGGATTAAAAACCATTAACAGTTCAATAAAATAACCACAATACTAATTATTGTTAACAGCTAAGGCACGAGCTATGTTTACATTTGTCCTTCAAGTTATGCTGAAAAAGGTCAACTAGAAAAAAGAAAGACAAAAAAACAGGAAAAACAAAAAAAATGTACTTTGGACTTCAAGAAGAATTCTTGACAAAAGTACGAAAAAACAGAAGTAAGGAAAAACATGTGAGATCAATTAAAAATGGATAATCATTCAAAAAGCAAATTTCGATCTACCAAAGGTTAAAATACAATTTGGTTTAAGGATTGATGTTTGACTACTGACGTCAGCAGTCTTCGATGGCTGCGAGTGTAAGACGGCAAATCCCTTTGAGAAGACCTAGTGGTTGAGGTCGAAACATGTCAGGGTAACCAGCCGCCTGGGTTCGAATCACACGCCAGACAGCCTGGCTTCGAATCCCAGGTCAGTCAAGAATGAAAATTATCAATAACAATTTTAATTAATCTTCCATGTTGTAAAAATTCCTTTCTATATAAAAATAGTTTAATGCAAATTAAATTCAATGAACTTAAGCCTAATTAAAATATCTAAATTTGGATTAAAAACCATTAACAGTTCAATAAAATAACCACAATACTAATAATTCTTAGATTAGTTAGGTAATGTCGAAAGGAGGACGAAGCATCAAGATTCAACTTCATATCTGTTACGATATACACCTAGGCCACTATCGGGCCTGTTGTTAAGTGGTCCTATCACGGTCCCACCGATCCAACTGGCCGTGTGGGTCTCCCTAGCCCACGTCTTCAAATCTGTCCTCGTTGCCCCAAACGGCTTCGCATTAATCATGTTAACTGCTTCGTTTTCTCTTCCCCTGACAGCGAATAAATTGGCTCTTTCGTTAACGATTATCTCCGAGTGGTCCGGCACACATATGATACGGATCACACCACCCAAGGAGAATTCAGTAATGACCTTCCTACAGTCTAATAAGGTCCTGGACCTAACTCTATTAACTGATAACGCCCTTATTGCCGGACTTCCGCCTGGAAGGTTGTGTTTTGATCAGGAAGACGGTAGAATATCTCGGTTTCCGGGTTTCCAATATAGACCCCTTTGCCCGTTTTATTCCCCAGGTTAGAGCCGTCCGTGTAGCAACATATCCCCACAGGCGTTTCCGAAAATTTCCGTCTCTGGTATTCAGTCGGGCATGTCCGGTGAACTTGTATATCCGATCAATGATGACGTGCCCTGTAGTCACCTATATATAATTCGCCGAGACATAAGAGCCGTTCGGCCGCGACTGCTGCCTCGTATCTCACCTGCGTCTCGATCGGGGGTATATTCAACAGTGTCTTCAGCGCCTTGGTAGATGTGCTGCACATCAGGTCTTATGTTACACGCTCTGTCCAACGAGGTCCACCAGATTACAGAAGCGTAAGTTATAATTGGTCTAATCACGCTTCTGTAAAGCCAGTGTGCCATAGTTGGACTGATACCCTGTTTCGGGCCTATGGCCCTCCTACATAGCGCCCAACAGCGGTTCGCCCTGTTGGTTCTTTTCTCTATATGGTATTTCCATTTTAGTTTCCGATCAAGGATCACGCCCAAGTACTTAACCCTGTCGGCCACTGGTACCGTCCTGCTTGAGAAGTGAGGTTCAGTACAGGTAGGAATTTTTGTGAGCAGACATATTTCCATCTTGGCTGGATTGACGTTCAGCCCCCTTGGTCGGGCCCAGCCGAAGGCCGTATCTAGGGCCTCCTCAGCCATTCTGCTCAAGTAGTTTAGATCCTTGCCCCTTAGAAGTATTAAGACATCGTCTGCATAGCAGATGGGTGCAAATCATTACCCGGTTAAGGTCTTTAAGAGACTATTTATCGTGGTCACCCATAGCAGTGGTGACAAAATCCCAACCTGCGGCGTGCCGCGAGATACTCTTTTTTTAATGGTCACATCGTACATTTCGCAACTTATCCATCTATTCCTTATGTGGCTGATCCAGTCACTAAGCGCCCGGTCAACCCGAAGCTGGCCCAACGATCGGATAAGAGTGTCGGTCAATACGTTGTTAAAGGCTCCCTCGATGTCACACCGCCAGTATGTAAAGGTTGCTATCAAGGGATTTCTGTATATAGTGATAGGATTTCTGTATATAACCTCATTCAATGCGGGTTCCACTGATCTACCCTTTACATAAGTATGTTGCCTCTATTTCAGATCTTGGTTCGGTATTCTGCTTTTAACCAAGGCAGCGACTCTCCGATCCAAGATTTTAAGTAGAAAAGACGTTAGGCTTTTCGGGCGATAAGCTTTTGGTTTCGCATAGTTCGGCTTTCCAGGTTTAGGTTTAAGTACTGCCCTGGCCGCCTACCATCCAACCGGAGTGTTTGCGAATTTCAAACACGCAGTATATACCACTAACAGATGAGCTGGCACCAAGTCCACCTCCATGTGCAGGAGTGCCAGGAAAATACCATCCGGCCCCGCGGTCTTGTATGGTGTAAAGCTCCGCCCCTCTGCCATGATATCCCTGCCCTCTTAACGGTTCCTCTATGGTATCCGTTGTGGTCGGTCGGAAATGGGAATCCATAATAAGTTTCATGATCTCCTCTATATTTTCCAGACTTCTCCCCGTCTTGTCAACCATTGACTCTGGTTAGATGTGGGTTTTTGATAGGAATTTCTTAATCTTCGAAACGTCATTTACGCTATCCACCTGTCACACAAAAAAGTTTCCAGGAGTCTCGCTTGGCCTTTCTAGTGACTTGTCTGTATTCCCTTACCCTACTATGGTATTCATCCCAGTAGACTGTGGCCTTTTTGTGCCTTTCCCAGTTGAAAAGCTTGCGTAGATTCTTCCCCAGATCCCGAATCTCACCTATTATCCACGGTTTCTCATGGGGGATCTCCGCTCTCTTAGAGAACAACTCTTCTCGAACGATTTAACTAAGGCGATTGTGAGCGCCTCAACTTTGGGGTATATGCCTTCCTTATCCCGACATTGACATATGCCTAATCCCAATCGGTCCTCCAATATGGCCCCAAAATGTGCCCATTGGTCTTAGACCAATTCCGTAATCGGCCTTGGCGGTGGCCGAAGAATTATGAACCTTATATATAGGTGATCCGCAAAGGAGCGTTCCTCCGAAACCCTCCAATCATGAATCTCGTCCGTAAGGTCCTCAGAAAAAAGGTTATATTTAATACTTCTTGAGAAAAGAAATAGGATACATGGTGAAATTGTGTTACAATAATTCGCCTGGGCTTTTACGAAAATTCGAAATTATTTTTTTCATATATTCTAGAGCCACTCTAATAATACATATATATATGTTTTTTAATACGCTTAACCGAATGTAAAAGGGTATATATAAGTTTTTCATTACTCTTGTAATATCTAAAATTTTGATCCTAGATAGTATAAACTATATATTCTGTGTCCCTATAAGTAGCGAACTTGATTAATCGATTCCCGAAGACCTTTAGAAATGATGGGGTGGTTACATAATAATTTCACAAATACACCAATAAAGTTTTCTATTAAAATTCAGCCAGATCGGCGTGTCCGATGTTTGTGCCATGAGACAGAACATGAATGATACGCTTGGCCGCGACCTAGACATAATCTCAGAATGGGGTCGTGCGAATAGGGTCGGATTTAAGGCCCGAAAGATCCAATGTTGCGTGTTGACGCATAAACGCGCGACGGATCAAGGTGCCTCATCTGTATATATGGGTGGTATATATATTGAGGAAACATAATTTCTTGATGCTCTTTGCATGAGAATACAATGTGATGTTCGATAGACAGAACATATATTTAAGGTGTCGAAAGAAGCTGAATGCTCGTGCCTCGGTTTTTTGAAACGGTGTATACTTCACTCCATCTGATCTCCTTACTATTTATACCACCTATATTCGACCGCGAATGGAATACAACTCTAATGTGTGGGTCGGTGCTTCAAAGTCTATTTTGGAGCTTCTAGACCGCGTGCAGGAGAGGGCGAAGGTTCTCATTGGTGACAGTAGGGTATCCAATTCTATTGACTCCCTTGAGCACCGTCGCAATGTGGGTTGTATTTGCCTATTTATCGTTACTACAACGGGATGTGTTCTGATGAAATTAGGGATTTGATTCCCGAAACCCAAGAGCCCATCCCTTTGTGGTCGATTGGCCGGTGAATCGTACAACGCATTACAGGGAAAACTCGTTTTTTGGCTGGACTGTTCGTATGTGGAATAACCTTCCTGCTGAAGTCTTCCCTCTCTCTTTCAACATGAATAAGTTCAAGTCGAATGTTCACAAGCACTACTCCCTCTTTTCTCCTTCCCATAACCTATTTTCCAAGTTCCAACACAATGCAATGCATTAGTAGGGGTCATCCCCTGAGTGCTGGTCCTAACAAAAAAAAAAAAAATTAATTATATTTTAATATAAATTTATGTTTCAAATTCGTTTTTCATGCCAAATAAAAATAAAATTATATGAAAAACTATATTTAAATGGAATTGGTTAAATTGTCCATTAGTCTAAAACGTAAATGGTGAAAATTTTAGCAAAATCCGATAACTCTAAACCGTGCCCCTTTGGGGCCAAAGTTAATATTTACCAAAATTTAGCCAATTACCTGCAATTGATCAAAGAATTCGATATGTTTATGCTGATTCTGATAAAAATTTGCCAGATTATAGTTCAAGACAATGAAAACTATATCCCAAAAAATATTAGAAAGCTTAACCCATATATAATATTACATATATCAAAAGCAACATAAAACTTCGCTGTTTTAGTTAAATTCATTTCGCAAACTCTTTAAATTTGCTTCTTTCAAATACATATTGCTTCTGTCATTCTTTACAACCTAAATATTTAAACAAAAAAATAGGGTTGATATTTTTTTAAGAACAATTATAAGATTGTTATATACCATCAAATTTTTATTGGCGTTGTTTTTCATTCTTCTTTTGTCAGCTTACATCAGTTCCTTACATGCAGTCCTTACGTCCTTTCAATCTTTGTCTGATGAAAAAGTGCTTGGTTTCCTTATAAGATTGAGTGAATACACATGAGCTATGTCAAACAAATCATGGAGTTAGTTCCTATGATATTCTCTACTTTTTTGTAACAGTCAGAATCTCTAGTCCGATGTCTCGATAATGTCCTCCACTAAGTGTAAAGCAGCTAGAATTTTATTTTGGGCTTTTTTGGAAAAGAAATCGAGCCTTTTAAAAAAAAAGGCCATTCTTTTATCACAAGGGATAAACTCTCCTTAATACTTAATTGCGCAATTTTTACATAATGCAAAAAAAACTCTAAGGCAATCAAATTTTGATTGATGCTTTTATGGTCTTTTGAATTACCAATTAAATAAATTTCACTTCGTAGTAGTGGTATATTTTATCTCACACTTGATACAGAGGCACTCGAATGATTTACACTTTCAATTGTTTTTATCATGAGAGCTTTCCACATTTACAAAAATTTTAAAGATCTAGTATTACTTACCTTTTTTATTTATAAATTAGTTAAATTAACAACGGACGCTCAAATAGAGTAATCTTTAATTAAAATTACTTAATATAAAAGTGAACAATAGAATAGATATTGGGAATTATTTCTTTTTCATAAGTAACTTTATTATGTTCAACATTTTTTTTTTCTCTTTTTTCGAATTTATTCTATGAGTTAAATTTCAGTTGTGTATTTTATAAAGCTTTTTATAATAGCTCTATTCCTTAAATTTTTTTTAGAAATGACTTTATACACTACCAGACTATTATATTATATTGTATTTTCACATAAAATTATTATTTTATTAACATTATTTTGAATATTTTTTTTTGTATGCAATTCATAAATTGATGTACAGCTAAAAGTACTGGTTATATTTATATATGTGACGCGCAAAATAGAAAGGGACCTAAGGGTAAAACCGGTTTTGTTCAGGAGAGCCATTTTTAAGATTTAAATACGTGTATCTTTGGTGTACCATCACTGAGCGTGTTGGTATTGGTCTCATTTGAAAGCGACACATCTCATGACGTCAGGAACGTGTTGGTCAACATTGAAATCGCGCGTAGGTCGTCCCTACCTCTTGTTTTGTGTAGTTGGTTTTTACTGTTTTCTACCTAGGGCGCTGTTTTTATGAGTTTGATATAAATTTTGCTCGCGTTTTTTCGAATCCAGGTTTATTTTCTGAAATTATTAATTGTGAATTATAATAAATACTCATTTATAATTCTTTTAAATCGTGAGTATCACTCTGTTAGTACGAAATTTTTTTCACATAACCTTATTATCATATTCGCGAAAATAATTTAAAACTAATAACATTCTTACTGACTGTTTTAGGATGAAATGGTGGACGAATTCGAAGAAGTAGATTTACTTTATCGCTTCCCTGATGACGAGGATGATGACGATCACTTCTCAGAATTATCAGATAGTGACTCTGAAGATGATACCGATAATATGTACCTTGATAAATCTGATCTTGATTTACGCGAAGAAAAGGTAGTTGCTCGACTGTATGGTTCAAAAATACCTCCGTGTTGTTCAAATCAATGCAATAAAGTGATCCCTAAGAAGGTGGCTGTGGATTTTCGTACGTCTTTCATTAATTTAGACAAAGAATCCCAAGATTTAGTTATTCTCGTACATCTGGCAGCTCACCGTGGCGATGCAATGTTCAGGTCAAAAGTTGGTGATCGATCGCGAGCTATGAAGAAACGGTACATTATTTTCGAAGTTTGCCGATATGCCGTGATATGTACTTCTTCCTGTATACAATGGGAATTAAACGCTACAAAAATCAAATCGAACATTACGACAAAAATGGTGTTTATCCACGCGAACATGGCATGACGAATAAAATTAATCGTACAGATGCTTTAACTACTTTGGAAAAAAAAGAAATTGTTTCATTTATCTGCCGTTTTGCTGAAACTGTTGCTATCACTTTACCTGGACGTCAACCAAATCATCGTGATTATCGTTTATTGAAACTTCCAACTACTGAAAGTAAGACTTCTGTTTACACTAGATACACCAACAGCGTCGAACCGGGTGGTAAAATCGTAAAACTTCGCACTTTCCAAACGCTGTGGAAGAAATATTGTCCCTACATCGTCACTATGAAGCCGGCATACGATTTGTGCGAATTGTGTCGAAATCTTGCAAAAGATGCTGTTAATAGAGTAAACGTTACTGAAGTTGAAAAAGAAGCAGCATTGAAGTTGTATTCTGATCATTTGCAATCTGCCAGCACTCACCGAGAGTACTATAACAACTTGAGAACATTAGTCAAGCCTGATCCAAATGCCATGTATCCAGGTATTCCAGAGGAGGATTATCTAGTAATATCTATGGATTATGCTCAAAATGTAAGCTTTCCGTCGGGTCCACAGCAAAGAACCGTCGATTAAAATGATTTTTCTATTCTTTTAAACTGTTCATAAGGAAAAAAATAAATGAATAAATGAAAATAAATAAATTTTATCGTTAGGTCCCTTTCTATTTGCGCTTAGAATCGTCGATTTCAATTTCATAAAACGCGCATATCTCTGGGAGGGAACACTTTTGGGGCATGGGATCGGTCTCATTCGATGCTCAGATGTTGTCCACATCAAAAAAAAAAAAGTAATAATTGATTTTTTTTTACCCTTAGGTCCCTTTCTCTATGCGCTGTCACATACTTGAATTTTCGAAAAGTACCCAAATGTACTTGAGAGCTTCTTAAGGAGAGGAGAACACAATTTAAATTGTATTTCTATCTTTATTACTTTATAAGAGAAATGCGTTACCAAAAAAGTCTAAAATTATATTTTTGGTCTTTTTCGTCCCCAAAATCTACAAATTTTTCAATAGCGATAATTTTTATTTTGTTGTCTACCTCTGTTAGATCACGAGATAAAGGGTTACCAATTTTACCCGTTTTTACCAATTTTAACCCCTTTGAAATTGAATTTGTAAAAATCCGTACTTATTTTATCTACACTTTAGGAGAGGAGTCTACATACAAAATTTCAAGTCTCTGTCTTAAGTTGTTTGGGCTGGGCGATGATCACCCAGTCGGTCACGCTAATTTTATATAAAAGTCACTAAAAATGCTCTGGCATGTGGTGGCATCTGAAATTTATAATACTTACTTTTGATACCTAACAGTAGTAGATGTAATTAGTATTTAACCTCCTCTAGTCCCAAATTTATTGTTATGGTATCTTTAAATTTGGTTTCGTTTAGCTTTTATTTATTTTTTAAGTAACTCACAAATACTTCACTTATCCAAAAAACTAACGCGCACAAAATCCCATCACATGAAATGATAAATTACTAACACGGATTTAAATAACGTGCTTATTTACAATAAAAACTTTAAATGAAAAATCATAACTTACTTTTATTTCAAAGTACAAAAATCAGCATTAAAACCCCTAAAATTAAAAGAAAATTCTCCAATTTGCCCCAGTTTTAACATTAACAGAGTTGTGCAAGAGATAAATTAAGATATGAGTTGTATTATTGTATTGTATTAGCAGTAATATGTCATCAAAACTGTATTTTAATTAAAAAAAAATGGGGCATTTTGGTAAAGAGGGTCAAGTTTTCTAAAAAAAAAAACAATTCGGCATATAGTTTAATTATTTAAAACTATAGTTTAGCACGTTTTCATCAGAATCAGCAAAAACAAAGCAAATCATTTGACCAATTGCAGGCAATTTGATGAATTTTGGTTAGAGTAGTCCGATTTAGCTTAAATTTCCGCTATTTAAGCTTTAGACCAAGTGTTATAATAATTCGCAAAGGGTTTTACGAAAGTCAAGGGTTGGATTTTCATTGCTACTGTAATGTACATATATAAATCGCCATCAAATTTGTAAGTCATATTAAAATACACGATATACAAAACAATGAAAGGGTTATTGTCTTGCGTATCGTGTATTTTAAGAAATTTTAGGTCTTTTTAATACGAAAACAAAAAGAAATTCTGTGATATTTGATCTTATACCATTCGCCTACAGGAACCACGTTATACAACAAGGATTTCATGATCTTATCACTAAGCTATTAACCATGGAAATACATATTAAACAAATAATTTGTAGTTGTTATTATAAACATATTATCGGAGTTATTTTTATTTTAATTTATCACAGATTCTTTTTAGGAAGTACCCATTAGTCTTAATGTTCTGAAACAACAAACGCCTTTAAAATTCAAAGCCTAAATAAAAGTATTTTTTACAGAGGTATAGAATGTTGAAATGGAATAAAACAAATTTGTATATTTGAAATTGCCATGAAATTTACTTTATTCGGAAGATTATCTTCTGGCATTATAATCTAAATACTAATTCTCTCATACCACCGCCACTAGGTGCTATTCTCGATGACTTCTCGGCAATAACGCGGCGAATGTTGTCCTCCAAGTGGTCAATCGTTTCGGGCTTATCGGCGTGGACTAGTGACTTAACATATCCCCACAGAAAATAGTCTAGCGGCGTTAAATCGCAGATCTTGTATGCTAATTCACTGGTCCGAAACGTGAAACTATGCGGTTACAATAAATCGATTGTGGCACCAGCTGTGTGACATGTTGCGCCGTCTTGTTGAAGCCACAGCTCCCGCACATCATGGCTGTTCAATTGATTAACGAAAAAGTCATTAATAATGTCTCTGTAGCGGTCACCACTGACTGTAACGTTCTGAACAGCATCGTTTTTAACGGTGTCTCAACATACACTTGACGTATCCATTCAAACAAAAGTGAGCTTCATCGCTAAACAAAATTCGCTTATGAAAATCGGGATCAGCGGCAATCTTGTTTTGTGTCCATTTACCGTATCAACGCCTTGCTAGGTGATCGTGTGGCAAAACCTTCCATTAAGTGGATGCACACATATCCAACTCCAGTGCCCGATGGCGGATAGAGTTAATCAAATTAATTACTCTGATGGACGATTACGTTGGCCGAAAAATGGAGGTAGTGCGCGATACGTATATCGAACAGAGCCATGATTTTCAAAATAAATTTGCACAATTTGGAAACGTTGCTCAGGCGTCATTGTCTTAAAAAATGTTTAAGAAATTGACATTTTGTATTTGAGTCCACCCCTTAAGGAATGGTGACAACGGGTAGGTATGTAAGAAACAAAATAACCACAATACTAATTATTGTTAAGAGCTAAGGCACGAGCTATGTTTACATTTGTCCTTCAAGTTGTACTGGAAAAGGTCAAAAAGAAAAAAGATATACAAAAAAAAAAACCATGAAAATACAAAAATGTACTTTGAATTTCAAGAAGAATTCTTGACAAAAAGTACGAAAAAACAGAAGTTACGAAGAACATGTAAATCAATTAAAAATAGATAATCATTCATTCAAAAGCACATTTCGATCTACCAAAGGTGAAATACCATTTGGTTTAAAGATTGATGTGTGACTAATGACATCATTCGGCTGCAATAGCCGAGTGAGTAAGACGGCAAACCCCACTTAAGAGATTGTGTGGTTACAATCGAAACTAGTCTGGGCAACCTGTCCGTGAACGCCTGGATTCGAATCTCAGCGCAGTCAAGAATGAAAAATTATCAATAAAAATTTTAATTGATTTCATAAAAATAATTTAATGAAAATTAAATTCAATGAACTTCTTAAGCCTAATTAAAAAAATATCTAAATTTGGATTAAAAACCATTAACAGTTCAAAAAAATAACCACAATACTAATTTTACAAGATTAATTTCTAAAAAGTAATTTTTATTATAAGTTTTATGCTACGGAATAAAAAGGTATCGCAAGTTTTACTAATTTTATAAAATCTGCTCAACTGTCCGCGTTCATGAGCGGGGGGTAGAGTTTAGAAGGCAGATTATTTCAAACTAATATGTTTATTATAAATTGTAAAAGAATTTACAAATAGATGTGTATTTTTTTTTTAAATTATTAACTAAAGCCTATAGTACACGGCATGTAAAAAGACACATGCGCATGTGGTTCTGACGTAATTTTGACGTCAATGCAAAGCCACAATAAACATCGCGTGTTGTGTGATGACGTCAAAATTACGTCAGAACCACATGCGCATGTGTATTTTTACATGCCGTGTACTATAGGCTTAACACTTAAGTTTATAATCTATATCGATACATACATTTCTTAAAAGTAATTAACGAAACCAGTCCTTATTTAATATGAAAACATTTAAAAATTTTTTGAACAATTTTTGAGTAATGTGAAACATAAATATACCAAATTTTTATAAAAATTAAGGCATTTTCAAACTTATTTCAAAATTTTTACTTTGATTATTTTTCATGACTTGGCGGATTGAGATATTGCAAAAAAAAAACTTTTTATGTGTAATATCTTAATTAATTAGAAATAAGAGAATTTTTATTGAAAAATAATTGGACCATCGCTACCGAATATTTTTGCGAAAAACAAAATAAGCGCAAGGTAAACAACTGTAAAAAAATAACCGAAATATTTGTAACTCTATAAGAGATAGCTAATTTCAATAAACCGGAATTTCTAATCTTCTTAATAGCTTATTAGAAATTTTCTTTAATATAAATCTGTCAATATTTGCACTTGTAACTTGCTTTACAAAGTTTACAAAACTCGAAGTGGTCAACTTCGACACTCTGTATTCCACCTTAAATTATAACAGGATGGTCAAAAACTTCATTCTATTAACCCGGCGTCGGGCACGTGATAAAAGAAACACCGACAGTCAGGTGGGTAAATATGACCCTAGTTTTTTTGACATTGTATTTTGCATAATTTTCAAAATTTGATAAACGTATCTGTAAGCAATATATACATGACTCGTTTAGCTATTTGTTATATGCAAAAAAAAACTTATTTAAACTGGTTTCAATTTTTTAATTTATTAATTAAAAAAAAAAACAGTAAACGAACTTAAAAATATAAGGAACTTCAATCAGTCTAATGCCATAAACTTAAAATCTAAAAAAAAAAAACAATAAATAATTGCTAAATTCATTACATGGGTGTTAATTATATATTAAAAAGTGTAATTTTCTTTATTTTTCTGCAAGGAGTTTGAGCATTCGTTGCAATAAGGAGCTACAGTGGGGAGTTTTAATGAGTACATGTTAGTACTTACCATCGTTTACAATTCATAACTTTTTAAATAATAGTGCAAATCAAATAATTTTTTTTTTTGTTTTACTCTTTATTGTCTTCTTCATTGTTAGAGGTATAACACTTGACCAAACAATAACAATTACTTAAACAAAATTTAACGAAAGAGAAAAAAAACGGAATATTAAGAAATTTGTTGTAATTTACAGTAACTTTTAATATTTGGTCCAAAGCCCTTTGTTCTTTAACACAGCTTTACATCTTCTTGGCATACTCTCAACCAAGTTTTCAATAATTCCTTTTGGAATACTTCGCCATTCTGTTTCAACCCTGCCCCAAAGATCGTCTAAATTTTTTGGTGCTCTTGAATACTGTCCCATCCGTCTTTTCACGATTGACCACAAATTCTCAATCGGATTGAGGTCGGGACTTTGAGCTGGCCACTTCATCAACTCAAATTTTTGTCCAGAGAGCCATTCCGTCACTATTTTGGATGTGTGCTTAGGGTCGCCATCCTGTTGAAAAATTACTTCTTCTTCCGGATAGACGCTCCTCTCTACAAAATCTGGAAGATGGGTCTGGAGAATTTTTAAATAATCTTCCTTCTTCATTATTCCCTCAATTTTTTGCAACGGACCAACGTGCCACCATGTAAAGCAACCCCATACCATTATGTTGCCGCCACCATGTTTAACTGTTTCTTTTACATGGTGTCTTTTAATAGATTCATGTGGTCGACGCCAGCAGTATTGTTTTCCGTCCGACTGAAAGCGATTAAATTTGGATTCGTCCGACCAGATAACACGCTTCCAATCTTCTGGTGACCAATCCTTGTGCTTTCTGGCGAACTTCAAACGGGCCTTTACATTTTTATCGGACAAATCTGGTTTTTTATTCTTGACTGCAGAAATAAATCCAATTCTGTGAAGCGCATTTCTTGCAGCCCAACGACTAACATTCTTTCCAATATCCAATGCAGCTTCCTTTGGAGTTAGGTTCTTATCTTTCCGCATTCTTGTTATCATCACACGTGCCTCTGCATCAGAAATTAACTTCCTGCGACCACGAATCGGTGTTTTATTCTGGACATTATTCCTTTTTTGTACTCTTATGATAACCGACTGACTTAATTGTTTCTGTTTAGCTATTTCCCTTGAAGAACAACCATTTTGTGTCATAGAGACAATATCATCCTCAATAGATTTTGGGAGTTTCCTCATTTTTTTGTTATTAAAAAATTGTATAATTATTATTTATTATATTGTGTTATTCCGACGAGCTTGACGTTATCAATAACTCAATAATTCTTTATATATTTTATTTTCATCATGAAATCCAAATAACAGATCAGGAACACAACAAAAACTTTGAAAAGTAACTGTAAATTACAACAAATTTCTTAATATTACAAAAGTGCATAAGTGAGTACATGCCGTTTTTTTCTCTTTCGTTAAATTTTGTTTAAGTAATTGTTATTGTTTGGTTAAGTGTTATACCTCTATCAATGAAGAAGACAATAAAGAGTAAAACAAAAAAAAAATTATTTGATTTGCACTATTATTTAAAAAGTTATGCATTGTAAACGATGGTAAGTACTAACATGTACTCATTAAAACTCCCCACTGTATATATTTAGAGCAGGTTGGGTCATATTTACCTTTTCTAAGTTGACGGTCAACTATCACTGCTCACGTTCAATCATCAACTGAAACGAAATAATAAACAACATGCAAAAACGATACACTCCAGCTACTGAGAAATTTGGCAACGTCGCAAAACGTTAAAAAAAGTTACACAGCAACTTAAGAGCATATGGGTCATAATGACCCAACCTGCATGACGCCGGGTTAAAGCCGACGAGTATTTTAGAAGATTCAGATTTATTACCACTTTTTTGAGATTGACCCTAATGTGCATCGTATGCGTTGCCTTAGAATAAAATTTTTTCTATTTCCTAAAGTTTTGTTCACAAAAACAAGTGATTTGCACAGAAAAAACGTGGCAATACTTTGATTGAAAAATACATAAGTTTTTTTTTCAACAAGTTTAAGAAAATAATATGTGTTCATATGTATATTAAATATGAATTACATAAATGCTTTAAAAATCAACTTTGTTCACTTAGTTTTATAACCATTTTAATATAATTAAGCACTTAAAATAGCAACTCCCCTTCGACAATTTGAAGCGCTTTCATTCTAAAGCAGTTTTTCGTTTTCTAACACTCGGCTTTCGCATGTTCAACCAGTTTCGATCGAAATTGCGTGCTGTGACATGGCTGTATAAATAAATAAAAATCAAATTTGGCAATTTTTCTTGACTAAAATTTTAAGAAAATGAAATTTTTTGATTTTAGGGATTGGCAACGAGGGTTAGAGGTTTGCTCTTCTTATGACATCGGAATAATACACATATTTATACACAAGCAAAACGTTTTCCAAAACCTCTAAAAATAAAAAGTGGTAGATTGATTTTTTTTAACATTCGATGTTTTCTTCGTCTGTTTGTTTTTAAAGATACATAAATCGAGGGGATATAAAAGGATTTGTGGTTGCATCCAAAATACATACAACATCCTTTAACACAATCGTAAGAGTCAGCGGGAAACTATGAACATCATCCTTTAAATAATAATAGCTACTGAATTTTAATTTGAGAAAAAAGTGTATCAATCAGTAAACTCTTCTGAAATGTAAATAACTACCTAAATGCAAATGCAAACCAAATGTTCATCTTTATGTGCGCTCTCATACATGTTCATGTAAATTTTAAGTGCAAACAGTTGCTAACGAACAGTGATCCCTTCGTAGCTAGACATACATTCATACATATGTATGTATGTGTCTATCTATGTTTATTGCTGCAATCTAAAATATTTTTTCGTTGTTAAAAAGGAATAGATACTCGTCCTACTCGTGTATGTGAATTTGATCGCAACCCATCACTTCAATACACAGGTAGTTTAAATTCTTTTGTTTGCCAAATGTTCCCCTTTATCAAAAAGGATATAATACGAACATAAAAAGGCTAGAAATCTCTTTGTGTTTAATTATCTCGCACACAAACAACTCAATGCTAATCAAAATCAATGCGTGACGTAATTATAGATAAAATCTGAAGAGTCTATAATAGGATAAACACCTCGAAACAAAACACAAATTCCCATTCAATAATTAAACAGTGGCAACAGCGGAAAAAAGTATTTGGTAGATTATTAAAAGATATCATTGCTTTTGTTCGCCAGCACTTTACGTTGAACGCAAAAAATAGATTTCAAGTACCTTATGACCACCGCATGAGTCTATATTTTCGATCTGAAGTTACATAAATAAATACCCAAGTACTTAATTTATTTACAAATTCAGCATAAAATTGTTCTTTATTTTGTAATAAATGTGGTCTTTATGTAGAGATTATAATTTCGTTGAGCTTTTCGTTTAACCTAAAAATTATAATAATAATATTAAGTTATAATAAAATAATTTGATGTTTAAAGCCATATTCCTTTGTGTTTCTTCGGGACAAGCCCGATCATATTATACATGCTACATCATTAAAATATCTATATGTAGTAGAAAAAGTCTGAGACTTTTACTTTTTTCTTGTTGTTTTTGTTGAATTGAATTTATTATGTTTCCTACAAAAACTGAAAGAAAATTTTGTGGTCAGATCTGGAATATGTAACGAGATATTTGTCTAACTCAGGTTTAACGCTTTTAAGGGAAATAAAACCCTGGCATGATAAGTTGTTATTGTTTTTTGAAAATTTTCAAATAATAAATAAATCAGGGAAGCATTTTCATCAATATACTTAAGACTTGTGTGATAGTGTAAAGCAGCCTTAATTAATATTTTTCTTCATATCAAATTTAGTACCCATTTTGTAGATTTGACTTAGAAACGAGTTTTTTGTGGCCAATAATATCTCGGTTCTAAAGTGTTTTAAATGGGCCTTATATGAGGGTTCTAATCGAATATACCGCTCCCATTTTAAAATTTTGTTAATACATTTTTACACTTATGAAAGATTTTGTGCATCATATTATCCTGTGCATTATATTATTGGCAATGGATCGAATAAAGGAATTTCTGTATAAATATGTAAAAAGTATAGGTTTAGTAGGTCGGGCCGAGAGAGATTTTCTTCGGCAGTAAGAGAGATTTTTGAAAGTGGGGATTACAAAGGAGCTATGGACCAACAACCATTGAGTTATTTTAACCATTTAAAATGCGAATATTCATATCCAAGTGATTTATGGGCTATACGGGGTCGTTTGTATGGTAATAGGTGAAATAATGAACCGATGTACACCATATTCAATAGAAAAAAAGACAAATGTTTTTTTTTTCTCAGTATTTATTTATTGAATCTTCATATACTAAATATGAACTAACAATAATTAATCAAATCTTAACCTAATATTTGATTTATGTCCTGCCAGTGCCGGACAAAAAAGATTTCGTCATCACGGTTTCTGTTCACATATGTAGGTGTTTACTGCTCATCTGATTGGGTGAGTGCTGCAGTGTCTCTTCTTCTTAATCGAGTGTGGCCGCCATAATTTAAAATATTTCGTGCTAATGGGTTTGGGTGCAGTTCCAGCCTTTTAAAATATTTTACTGCATATTTCGTTATCATAGTTTTTACTAATGGCACATTGAGATCCTTGTGGATATTTGAGTTTTTGACGTACCAGGGGGCGGCTGTGATTATTCGAAGAAGTTTATTTTGGCGCCTTTGAATTTTTTCGATGTTAGAAGCCGAGGCAGTTCCCCATAACTGAATACCGTAGCACCAAATTGGCTTTAAGATAGAGTTGTAAAGCAGAAGTTTGCAATCGAGGCTGAGAACAGAATTTCTTCCAATGAGCCAATTAATTTGAATTGCTTTTAGTTTCATTTGAGTTAATTTTGCTTCTATGTGCCATTTCCACGTTAAACGCCGATCTAGATGTATACCGAGGTATTTTACATGCGAGTGTTGGGGTATTATTTGATTATTGATTTTAATAGGGGGGCATGTTTCCCGACGCAATGTGAATGTTATATGTGCGCATTTTTGCTCATTGATCTTTATCCCCCATTGTTTTAACCACCTTTCCAGTTCAAATATGTGATCCTGTAAGTAACGAGATGCTTCTTGACAGTTTGCGTGTACGCTTAGAAAAGCTGTATCGTCCGCAAATGTTAAGGTATGGGTGTAGCTGTTTGTTGGCAAGTCCGAAGTATAAATTAAGTATAATAGAGGGCCCAGGATGCTGCCTTGTGGGACTCCGGCGTTAATTGGCTGAGGAGAACTTAAAAAATCGCCTTCTTTAATAATAAAATAACGCCCGACTAAGTAGCTTTCTAACAGCTTGTGTATGTTTGCTGGTAAGTTTTGCTGCAACTTCAGTAGTAACCCTTTATGCCAGACTTTATCAAAAGCTTGAGACACATCGATGAAGAGTGCAGAGCAATATTTTTTTTCTTCAAAGGCTTTTCTTATGACATTTACTATTCGATGAGTTTGTTCAATTGTGCTGTGTTTTCTTCTAAAACCGAATTGATGATTGGGAATACATCTGTTTTCATTTAAAATCGGCGTTAATTTTGACACTAGTAGTTTCTCAAATAGCTTTGATATATTAGACAATAGGCTTATAGGTCTATATGACTCAACTTTTGTGGGATCCTTTCCTGGTTTAGGTATCATGGTAACTAAAGACACTTTCCACTCTTGTGGGTAGTATTCAAGGCGTAAAATAGCATTAAAAATTAGTAGAATAATTTTCTTTGCTATGCGGGGTAGCTCCAAAAGCATTTTGTTACTGATGTTATCAAAACCAGGGGCTTTCTTGGGGTTTAAATCATGAATAGCCTTTTCGATTTCTCTTATCTCAAATCTTAGTGGAACAGCTGATCTAACAACAACAGGTGGTAACTCGACCGCAGTATCGAAAGATGTATGAGGGGTAAATACGGTTTTCAAATGATTAACAAAAATATTTCCTTTTTCTATATCATTTCGTGCCCAACTTCCATTTAAGTTTCTTAATGGCGGTTTAGTGATAACTGGTCTTTTTAGATTTCTAGCTGCACGCCATAATGAGTAGTCAGATTGAGGAGTTGCATCAAGTTCCTTAAGATATTTTTCCAGAGAAGCCGTTTTTTGAGACTGCAGTAAGATTCTTAGCCTTTTTGTACACTCTTTTAGTAAATTTTTAAGTTGAGGGGATCTGTGCAATTGCCACTCCCTTCGAGCTCTCCTTTTTTCAGTCAAGAGACGCTCGACATCTGTAGAATATATTTTACTATTTTTGATGTTTTTGCGGGCTATGCTAGAATGTTGAACAGCTAGTTTCAGATAACTGTCAAAATTTACAATAGAAAGATTCACAGTCTCCGGTGTTCTAAGCGGAATATTTTCAGTGCAGTGGGTACTGAGATATTTTTTATATTTTAACCAATTTATTTGTGTTGCTGACGTCACTAAGTATCCACACGGAGATACAATTCTATTAGGGTTTGCTATAGTTAGAAGTGTAGGTGTGTGATCAGAAGATAATTCTAAAGAAGCTTCAACATGAATCGTTTCTGCGGGGATGTTTTTAACCACGCCAAAATCGATGACATCTGGAATTTTTTGCTGATCAGTAGGCCAATAAGTTGGTTGACCACTCGCGACCACATTTAAATCCATTTTAGACATTGTATTGTACAAAACACGACCCTTTGGTGTTATGAGCCGTGACCCCCAGAAGGTATGTTTAGCGTTGTAATCGCCAGCGGCTAGGAAACAGGGTCCTAATGATTTAAAATATTTATAATATTGGCTTTCTGATATTGAAAATCTAGGTGGAGAGTATAATGATGAAAGTACTAAGTTTCGATTTAGCTCTTCAACACAAATGTTCGTTGCTTGCAGATAATCTTCACGATAATCACACATTAAGTAGTGTTTGATTCGGGCTTTTATCAAAATAGCAGAGCCTCCACAAGCTCTATCTCGAGGGTCCTTGGTATCATATAATATATAACCATTAATTTTAAACGTATTTCTTGAGGTCAAATGAGTTTCAGAAACCATCATTACATCAATTTGTTTACTTTTAAGAAAGTATTCTAGTTCATTTTTATGTTGGCGAATGCCGTTTGCGTTCCAAAAACAAATTTTTAAACAATTCATGGCTTGTTTAGTACAGCCTGCAATAACATCGATTGCATTCTTAACATTTCCTGCATCATATTGCCCATTGTGTTCGTAAAGTTAGTTACTGTTTGCACTAGTGTTTCCATGGTTTTTTCTAGACGACTTAAATTAGAAACTGGAGTCTCATCATTATTTGGCAAATCACCTTGAATTGGAATATGGTTTGATTTTAGGACGTTTGCGTAGGATGTTCTGTTATTACTAGGCTGCGGCACTTGAATGTCATTAGTGTTAACTTGATGTGATACCTGCATTTGAGGGGGATTAGGTTTCGGTCCAACCGAGCGCTTGACTATAGAGTATACAGGGCATCCTCTATAGTTGGCAGTGTGATTACCACCACAGTTGCTGCATTTTTTTACATTGGGGTCGTTTTTAGACTTATCGCAGAGAGCTGTACCATGCAACTCTCCACATACAACGCAAACAGGGATTAAATGGCAGTATGCCTTAGTGTGACCAAATTCTTGGCAGTTTAAACATTGCACGGGACCGTTCCTTTTGTGCGGCTCCTCTATCGTTATTTTCCTATACAGGATATATTTCAGACTGTAAATGGGATGCGTTTCGTTTTTTTTTAAGCTTAACGTCGCCGGGTTCTAACTCCACTCGAAATAGTGGCTGGGGATTTTTTTCTCTATTTTTAATATTTATTACGTTTTTTATTTTGAAGCCCTTCTCTTCTAAAAACGTTTTTATCTCACTTGGGTCTACGCATGAATCAATGCCCTTTATCACTACCTGGAGACCTTTACTGCTCTTCAGTTGGTATGTATAAAAGTTTTTTTTTAGTGCCTCTAATATCGTAATTACCTTACGAAAGTCATCTTCACGATTAACTTGAATTTTTGTCTCATTTATACTACCCCGCTTAATTGCAACTACATAAAAAGAATTTTCACCTATTACCGAGATCAAATTCTTTATTAGTTCATTTGAGTTTTGCTCTCTAAGATATATCGGCGGTGGCTTAGAAGATTTGATAACGTTTTGTGCTTCCGGAGATTCCTCATCCAGAATTGCAAATCGATTTTGAGAACTTGTTTTATCAGCTGTACCATCTTTTAAGACTTTTGAGACCGAAGCAACTGCTGAAGAGGTTGGGCTGCGACCCCGTTTAAGCACTGTTATGTACCTATCAATACCTACTTGTACTGGAGGCTTTTGACCACTTTTTACTTGTGGAGCTGAGTTTTCCATCATGCCTGATTTGGGGGTAATATTTTCATCACTTATTACAATCGTTTTTGCCGCTGAGGCACCGCTTGCAGGTTTTATATTTTTTATTGTATTAATATCAACCGTATTATTAGACACCGAAGGTGATACTGAGTTTTCTATTATGCCTGATTGGGGGTTAATATTTACATCACTTATTAAAATTGTTTTTGTTGTTGAGGCAACGCTAGCAGGTTTTATATTTGTTATTGTATCAACCGTGTTACCAAATACAGACGGCGAGAGGGATCGCGTGCGAGTAATAGGTTTAGCCGTTAGGTATTTGCTATCATCGATTCTTTTTTTTATTTCTGCATTTGTTTCATTAACACTCACTGTGATATATGCATTTCTACTGTTTGCACTCATAAGTTTTTTTTTTTTTTTTTACTGTTGTGCTCTTATTATTATGTTGTTATTGTTTATCAACACCGAGAATAAAAAAATGTGTGTTTATGTATGTATGTACATACATGTATTTTTTTTTTTCTTTTTCTTGTATTTACTTTTTAAATACACAAATCAATAATCACGTTTTAAAAATTAAAAAATAAACCGTATGCCGAGCTTAGAAAACACGTCTATCTTCAACGAGCGCGAGAGACAGAATGAAAGTGGGGATTACAAAGGAGCTATGGACCAACCACCATTGAGTTATTTTAACCATTTAAAATGCGAATATTCATTTCCAAGTGATTTATGGGCTATACGGGGTCGTTTGTATGGTAATAGGTGAAATAATGAACCGATGTACACCATATTCAATAGAAAAAAGACAAATGTAACGTAAAAATAAATTGTATGAAGACCGGTCATAAACGTTTAACGAATTTTTACATATCAACCTGCGAAGTAAAAGTTTTGTTATACGAAAAAGTTAGTTTTTTATAGTAACGAAGAAAGAAAATATGTAAAACTTATTATATTTCAATTTTGGCTGTACCATAAATTTGCCTCTTTATAATTTTTTTTGGAACTTAGAAAGTATGACTCAAGAAATGAACGCAATTTTTTTATTTGCGGCAGAAAATTCTACGACTTCTTTGCAGATTCTGTAAAAACACTCTAAGAAATATTAAAATCTTAAATACAAATTAAGGTATTCTGAAGAAGTAGCCAATAATACTCTACCAAACCTTAGCAATTTCGGGGAGTTTCAATAAAAAAAATCGTAAAGTTTTTGATAATACAAAAATTTTTCTCAGTAATATTATTAACCAACAATAATTTCCCTTTTTTGCATTAAGTAGTAAACACAACTACTAAGTTTGAAAAGAATATATTAAGAAATGAATTTTTGGCAATTTTTTTTAGTAAAACAGGTAAAAGTAGTTTTTTTACAGTTAAGCTCAAAAATTTTTTGACTGTAAATAAAAAGTGAAAGTGATGAATTCTAGTTACAAATCGATTTAAGGTTGGTTGTTAGCTTTATAAAAATATATATTACATAAATATTCTTAGCATTTTATTAATATTTAGTTTTGACAATGGGACAGATCACTGTGAGTCATAGAGAAATCTTATTAATAATAAATTCCGTTATTTTTATTAAAGTTTAAATCAAAGGCCGCCAAAACACCGCACATGTGCGAATACTCTCACGCTAATGAAAAGGGCATAAGAAGATAATTTATATATTTATTTCTCTTATTACTAGACAACACTTAACAAAATGTTCTATATATAATGGGAGAATGCTTTTTTACTGGCTGATGTTGTAATAAAAATAATAATTTTCGTTTGGGAGTTTACATTAATTACATGTTTTTGTTTTCAGTATCAATTCCCTAACGAAAATTTTTAATTCTATTACAAAAACAGGCAGCTCTATGCCGAAATTAATTTATTTTGTTACTCGTAACGAAAGTAGTAAGGCTAAAAATTAAGTATTTTTTGTATCATCTTTAACGTAACTTGTATTAATTTTCAATTGCAGAAAACAAGAACTTATGATCAATATATATGTATGTAGTTATATTATCTTCAAATATAAGAACTACATATTCTACATACATATGTATATTAAAAACGACTTATGTAGTTTAACTCTAAGCTTTGTTATTGAAAGCTCGTGAAGTTCGTCAATTTATAATTTTTTAATTGCGATATTAATAAGTCAAGTTTTATTTTGAATTACTGAACTGCGACAACTCTTTCAAATACACTTGTAAGAATAATGTTAAAAACGTTACAAAAATTTTTTTCAGTGGAATAAGAGAAACACAATTACGCTCAAAAATAATGTTTGGCGGACTCTGCTTTATATGTACAACATTGAACTATGTCCGAAAACATCAAAATCGCGGCCAAAAATTACTTTCCGAACCAAATTTGGTATGCAATCTTCTACTATCAAAATATTCGATTTGAGTAAAAATGAGCAGTCCAAGGGGTTTAAAAAAAAAAGAATGCTTACAAAACTATATTTTAAATTATGCAAGTCGTACTAGCTTTTTCGTGGGGCTCTCAAATAAACTTATCTTCTGCAGCATTAATTCGTTTAAGGGACCCCCATTTAATAAAACTGTTTAAAAGAAATATGTTATGAGACTTATAAATTAAAGTTTTTATTTAGTCCGTTAATTTGGTATTTAAATGCTCATGCATGAATCTAGAAGAAATAATCGATATAAATACATATATATCGTAAAAGATTATATAGTGCTTAAATTACCATGGTCAGTTAACTCCTTTCATCCGCTTCTTATTCGATTATTAATAGTTATCTAACGACATTATGCTGACGTCAGCATTATCAGAATCATAAGTGATGCTAAAGACTATGTAGAAGGTAGTTGAAGTTGTGCTGGTAATTTAAGTACTATTGAAAGACCAATGATTTCTCGAGGAAATGGAAATTTTATTGAACTATTTGCACGTTCTTGCAAACGTAAACTTGGAGTATATGGGTCAAAACTATCCATAGCTCTATGATACATATCAAGTATATAATGTAATCTCCAATCTTTTCTAGCGGGACCAACTCTATATTCTTTATACAACTTGTTTCGCGGCTCAGATGCATTTTCGTTAAGACAATTTATGGGAACTAGTAGAGCTTCTATTATTTGTGCCGAATGTACCAATATTTTATTTAGTGTGGCTTATATGGTGTAACATTCGTTATTTCCAAAAAATATTTTACCGATTTGAAACCTTTGAGCATCAAATCGGAGGAAAGAGCTATTAAAATTATGTGTAAATTAAAAAAAAAAGTATATATGATAAACGGTAAGTGTAAAATTGTGCAAATTTGGTACCACTAGAATGGATATCAATATACAAGCAGCATCTGTAAGAAATGTGCGGGATTGAAGTAGTGGGCGTGGCGCAAACTCGATTTCTGTATATCTAGAGAACGGCAACAGCTACAATTTACAAATTTAGTACAAATAGCTTGGCTAAAATGAGCAACATAACCCTAAAATTGGGAGCGATAAGATAAGTGGGCGTAACACAAAATATAATTCCGCAGATCCAAAGAACGATCTTGTACAAAAAAGTCTACTGTGATGCTTCTCTGTCTTAAAGATAAAATTCGAAAATATATCTTGTTGGGAGGTCGTAATTTGAGGAATATAATAACGTTATTTTTTCCGTAATTCCGTTTTTTCTGATATTCCTCAGGGCTCTGTTATGGGTCCTCTTTTATTTTATTATATATGAATGGCCTTTCTGCATACATTAATTTATCATTATGTGATTTATTTATCTATGCGTATGACATTTTTCTTCTCTTTAATAGTAATTTAAATGCATATGATGTTTTGCAATACATACAATTGTCTGAATCAAATTCATGATTGGACTTCACTTAACTCCTTTGCTCTTAACCCTTGTAAGTCTAAGGGTATCATGTTTGGGGATGGGAATCATTTCTTTCCTGCTTTGGATATTATATCAGACAATGTGCGTATACAGTGCTTTTAGAAAATCAACTTTCCCTTGACTCCCATATTTATCTCCTTAATGGAAAAATCTTTGGTATTCTTCAAATAGAATCTGGGAATTATTTCTGTTTCATAAGCTACTTTATTATATTCAACATGTGCAATAGTTCGGTTGATGACATTGTATTGTCTTTAAAAAATAAAATTAAAGAAGCTAATGTATCTAAAAAAAACAAGTATGGATTTGAACCAGGAAACGTGCCCGTTTTCGTAAAAACATTTTAAGAGTTATAAAAGAATATAGAAAAAGGCACACAAATGTGAACAAATCAAAATAAAACTCTGCTAGATCTAGGTATTTGTCGAAATAGAAAACTTGAGTTTTATAGTGAAAATCTAGAACGACTTAATTTGGTTAGCTTCAGTAAAGCGTGGCGGAAACTCTCTAATAATATGAAATCAATAGAACAAATAACAAAAGGTAACCTAACTGCAGATTCACTGGTGTATGCCATATTATATTGATGCTTTTCTCGATTTACCAATAGAGATGTTTGAGCTGTCGCACAGAGGAGTATTTGGCCTGAAAAGCTGGCCAAAATTATTAAACGTGTTTTTTGAATTAAAAGTTTTAGTTTTTTGATAGTTTTAGGTGTAGTATGATATAAAAAGTCTAGTGGCAAATTTTGAAAAAATTACACTGCGCAACAAAAAAATTTTTCTCTATCCTAGAAATAAAAGTGTGTGGACTATATGGATTTTGATGCCCTTAATTCAAATCTGTTTTCCGTTTTTCTCTAGTACGTAAGGATTTTCTTTTGAAGGCGTGGCATACTTCACCCCCTTAATCGTTGGGTTGCCTTATATATTTTGCCATAACTTGAAAACGTGTTCTCCGATTTTAATAGCAGGAGGATCAGAAGATGCACCGGAAAATTCTGCTTAAACTAACCATACACATTTATTTTATATCTATTACTATTTTGGAGTTATTAAAAATTTAATGGCGAAAAAAAAATTTACATGCAAAATTTTTTGTTTTCAAAATGCAATAAAAAAATTTAAGAACCAAAAAGTTTAAATTTTTAATGGTTGTGCCTTCTTGATGGAGGACTAATTTAACAATAATATGTTTGTCGGTGACAATAGTATGGTTAAATTTAAACATAATATATTTGCAATTCTCTTTAAAAATAGTTTTGTTGGAGGTGACCAAATTTAAACATATGTTTTCTCTGGGTGTAGGTACATATATTTATTTTTTTAACAAATAATGTTTTGTAGAGCAGGTATATAAAAATATATTTTATGGGGATGTGTGCAATTTATAATTACATATAGGCAGGTATTAATATTGTGAAGTGTTAAAAGTGATGTGAATAACAGTTGAAATCAATTATTCAAAATACATAAAAGTTTATGACGATATAAAGGTATAAGAAAAAGTGCCCGATGAGCAAAAATAGAAGAAATGTGAAAATTTAAAAAAATCGTCAAAAATAATGGCGCAAACTTTTTTTTGGTTTCTAAAATTAGAGATTCCAAGTTTCATTGTGGTATCAAACATAATTCGTAGACATGCTAACCTCACTTTTAAAAACCTCTTCTTTTCCTTTTTTTTTGCAAAAAAAGTGTATAATTTGTTATTTTAGCTTTTGAACGAATTGTTTCAACATGAATATCCAACATATTTTCTTTTTTTTTTTCTTTTTTAAATAACTTTTGATCAAACCTTTCAGCGAAAAAAATAATCTTTGTTAAACCTTTATTCGTAATTTTCTTCACTTTCCTGACTTTAGCAGGGTCTCAGAGCTACAAATCGCAACTAAAAGTCTTCAAAATTTACAATATAATGTAAAATATTGGTGTCTGTCGAGCTGCGAACTTAGTTCTTAAGATTCAGTTTTGCCTTTTTGGCCAGCTTTTCAGGCCAAATACTCCTCTGTGTGTCGTCAGTATTAAAATCGTTAAAACTAAACAAGTCCCCTGGTAATGACGGTATAAGCTATGCATTCTATAAATTTGATCCTGCCTGTTTTGTTACGGAAATACTTTCAGTTCTCAATTACATAATTTTACACGAAAATATTCCAACAAGCTTCAAAATTGCCATACTAATACCACTATTAAAAAAAGGTGATACCAATGTTCCTGAAAATGCATATAAATCCCTGTGTGAATATTGGAAACCAATACTTGAACGTTTAACCCATATTCGGCCAAGAAAATTCAAACGTGATATTTTTATAAATGTATACTCTTTTTATAGTAACTTGGGTCTTCTGAATCCAAATCCGTTGTCGGTTTAACGCTGCCTTGTCCATGAGTCCCGGAAATGGGTGTTCGCAAGTGCGAACACTGGCTGCTATTTGACATGAATTTGCAATATTCATTTATAAAAATGTTAAAAGTAAGATAATAACAAATGAGCAATGTTTCAAAATATATTTATTAGGGTAATAAAATAATAATGTCTTATTTTATATGAAATTTTTCAAAGCATTTTGAACGCAAATGCACGTTGCATTTATGGCACATCCATTTGATTGGTTTGCCTCATCCTTTAAGTTGGCACCTGCGAGGTTTCTCTTGTGGCTGAACTATTGGAATATGCTCCCCTAAAATATTTTGCAATTGATATCCAACGCTTTTGTCGGATCTTTCCTGAGCGGATCTGCATCTGTTCAAGAACTAAGTAGCAAAGCTTTGCTTACGCTTACTCTGAATTGTTTTTGAGAAAGCATATTTTTCTTGTCTTCGTGTTTCAAGAAGCAGTGCAGTTTCAAAGCATTAGTGAGTGAGAAGCGTAGATAAGAAATAAATAAAGGCCAATACCACTTCTTTGCCAAGTGCTACTCTTTCAGTCCCTGCGAAGGCGGCCAAAATTGCATCGAAATCGATGAATAAGTCCTTGAGCGAGGTGGCCAAAGGTCACCTTGTAAGGGCTATCATCGAAATAGGTGTTGATAATGGTGCCATCTCTCATACCAACTAGCACCTGGTGAAACAAAAATTAATGGGAGTGTTTTGGACGATCCTTAAGGAGAATCCAGGGCCACCTTCTCAATGCGATAATGCTGGAGGACCCAAGTGAGCTGTCTCATGTTGGCTGCCCATGGAACCTAACCTAACCTTTAATTTTTCTGTAATTTGAGACGGCATTGTCGTGAAGGTCTACGCCCCCATCCCATTATTGTAGGAGTTGAGAAGCAATGGTTGTGGTACATTCTCGTAGTTTTTACATCCTTTTTCAATCGCTTTACGCTGCGCATCGGTTCAATTGTTATCTGCCCAACGACAAACCAATATAGAATTTGTTCTATCATATTGACAGTTACTTTCTCCCCGCTTCAGCTGATTTCCTATGCGAAGTGCTTTTGCAATTCGATTGGGTCGAATGGTTCCCGTGGCGCAAAACCTTTTTTCACTTAAAAGGCACATCAAATAATATGATATGAAAAAGTTGTCAAAATAGATTTGATAGACAATGGGATCTTTAACATATCCCAATAGTCTTACAACCACCTCTGCACCCAAGCCAAATTGACGATCGTAGTTGTCACTCGAACCAGAATATGGTATACAACTTAACAAATAACCCCTAATCGAACATAAACACCAAATCTTGTACTCAAAACCAAGTGGTTTTTTCCGGATATACAATTTTAGTTAGTTGCGTGACAGGGGATTCTGTTTTTGTTTATGATCAGCACAGCTTTAAAACAACATTTTATCAAAAAAGCGTATTCTCCAAATAGCAGCCAATGTTCGCGCTTGCGAACAGTGAAACAAACAGCTATAAATTAGTAGAAATATTATTTTTTATTTAGGTTTTTTATTTATGTTCGATCATTTAAATTATTTAGACAAATTCTCATTATTTAGTTTGAGCATTTTTTAACAATTTATGTTTTTTTGCAGTTATATAAAAATCTTCCTAAAAAGCGTCCCCAAAAATTCGCCTGCAGGCAAAACATAAAACACATTTTTTATTTTTTTATAACGGCTAATTAAAATTAAGACTTTATATTAAATAATGGAAACATTAAATTGTAACAAATAAATGTACAAAACCTGGTAACTTGGCAATCAAATTCAGTAAATTTACTGTTCGCAAGTACGAACAGTGGCCGAAAATGGGTTAATAACAACGGAAAGAGAAGATCTTACCATTATATGTAAAAAAAGGCTCTCAATTTCATGATTTATATCCGCAATTTACTTATAGCGCAAATCCTATTTTTACTTCAGAATTTTCATCTCGTGCAACAAGTCTAATAATCAGAGTAGGTGGAGGCCTTTTAGATTTAAATAGCAGAGCATTTAGACGTTCTTCTGTCGGCTTATATACCCTTTGAAATCTGGATGAATCCGAAAATACGTTGCACTTCTTAGGTGTTTGTCCTATTTTTAATGAGTTCCGGGTTAAATATTTTAGTAAAACCTTTTTGGATATTAATGAAGTAAAAAATATACTAAATGGCTATGTAATGACTACTATAGCTTATATAAATATTTGGAAATTTGTTTAAAGTACAGAAAACTTATACTGAATGAATTCAATTAAATTCCTTTAAAATTTATTATTATTAATCTGATGTACAAAAGATTTAGAATAAATCGATCTTTTTTATTTAATATAATAAATTAAGAATTTGGTAGAACCAAAGTTAATTAGCTTATAAATTAATTTAATTAAAATCAGCTTTAAAATGCCAATCTGGCTCACAACTATAAAATTAAGCCAAATATAGGTACATATGATCTCAAAAATTGTATTACTTACGTTTGTAAATATTAATAAAAATATCTATTTAATAAATAAAAATATTATATTCAACATTTTTTATTTTTCGAATATATTCTATGAGTTAAATTCCAGTTATATATTTTATAAAGCTTTTTTGTAATAGTTCCATTCCTTAAATTTTTAGGAATGACTTTATACAATACCAGACTATTATCTTGTATATTCTTGTTACATTTTACCTTAGCTATCCTTTGGATAGCAATGAAGTATATTGTATGTTAAGTAAAATTTGCAATTATTAGACACTAGCAGAATGTAATGCATTTTTTGGCCCGCTACGGCCTTCGTCAGCCTTCTTTGTGACACACTGGATAGCGATACGATCGATCCATAATTGACAATAGGACCCATATAAACCCTAATCGCGGAAAACAGTTTATGTACAAAATTTGTATTTGTATTTTTTAGATATGTTACGAATGTGGTATTTTTTTAATTTCAATGTTTATTGGTTTTACAGGTTTTACCCTCTTACTCCTTATTTCAAAAAAGCTCTAGAAACCTGTCCGCTTATTTTTTTAATGAGCATAATAGGTATTAAATTTGTTTGTGTCTATTTTAGTTTAGCAGATATTAGGTTAGCGAATTTCCATTTTTAACCCATTTTTTCTATTGAACAACAATAAGTAATAAATTTTTTTTGTATCTCCTTTAGCTTAGCAGATATGAGGTGAGCGTGATCATTTTGGCGAGAGGCCTGCCTCCGGTCCAAATGTCAACTTTTTAGCTTCAGGCGTTCAGGCTGTGCGATGAAAGATTAATAGATATAGAAAAAATATCTTGGAAATATATTCCGAAAAAGTACCAAATTTGCAGTTGCATTATTTAGAAAAGTTACGAATTTTATGTTATTTTTATTTCTATGTGCATTGACTTAAACAATAGATAGGGGACAAAAAGGTACCAAAATATAGGTTTTACCCTTTTACTCCCTAAAAGAGCCGAATTTCAAAATAGTACCAGACACCTGTTCTCTTTTTTTATTTAATGAACAACAAGTATTAAATTAAAAAAGTACTACTTTAATTAAAAAAGTACCAGCTAGAAAAAGAAAAAGTACCAAAAATCCCCCTTACAGATTCTCATTCGCTCAGGAACTGGCATGTTTAATTTTATGTTTCAAGGTCCAATATTAACAGCAAATCAAAAAGTACGAGATAAAGCACAAAAAGTGCCAAAAGGCGTCCTCTAGAGATGCTCATTCACTCAACGCATTGCTTTTTTAATCTTATGTTTGTAGATGCAATACTTACAAAAATTCAATAAGTACCTGCTGGCAAACAGTACAGTACGAAAAAGTACCAAAAAAACCACTCTTACAGATTCTCGTTCACTTGGGAACTTGCATGTTTAATTTTATGCTTATAGGTGCACGCTTAATTTTATGTTTGTAGATTCAATATTAACGAAAGCTAAAAAAGGTACCATTTAAAAAACGAAACAGTACCAAAAAGATCCCTCTTATAGATTTTTGTCGACTCAGGACATTTAATGCTGAAATTTATGTTTCTAGGTCCAATACTTCCGGAAATTCAAATAGTTCCAGTTAAAGAACAAAAAATACCAAATATTCTGATTCAGTCAGGACCATGCATGTTTAATTTTATGTCCATAGGTCCAATATTAACGAAAATTAAAACAAGTACCAGCTAAAGAACGAAAAGTACCAAGCAGAAGCCCGTAACGAACTGTCATTCACTCAGGACCTTATATGTTTAATTTGATGTTAATTGGTCTAATATTAACGAAAATTAAAAAAGTACCAGTTAAAGAACGAAAAAGTACCAAATAGCTCTTTTACAGATTCTCATTCACTCAGGACCATGCATGTTTAATTTTATGTTTCTAGGTCTAATACTATCGGAAATTCAAAAAGTACCAGTTGGAGAGCAAAAAGTACCAAAAACTACCCTCATAGGTTCTTATCCAATCAGGACATTGCATGTTGAAGTTTATGTTTCTAGGTCCAATATTAACGATGATTAAAAAATTGCCAGTTGTAGAAACAAAAAGCTAAAGTAAGATATTAAATTTCCCATATTTCCCATTTTTTGTACTTTTTTTTCTCCCCATTGAAGCATGAAAAATTGAAATATTGAAGTGGGAGCCCATAATTTAATACGTAGATGTCAATGAATAAAAAAAAAATGTTTTGTAAAAAAAGTACCAAAATAAGGTACGGTTTTTTACTCCTTAAACGTCCGAATTTCGAAAAAGTACCAAATTCGTGTTTGGATTTTTTCAGATAGGTTTCAAATGTGATATAACCCTTATTTCTACGTTTATGAGTTTAAAAGATAGATTGGGAGACAAAAAAGTACCAAAATACAGGTTTTTCCCGTTTACTCCCTTAAAGGTCTGAATTTCCAAAAAGTACCAGACACCTGTCCGCTTATTTTTCTAAAGAACAACGATAAGTATTAAGTTTTTTTTTTGTATATCTTTTAGTTTCGGAGATATAAGGCTACCGAATTTACCCGCTTTTACCTATTTTCCCGTCTTACTGACTCCATTTGGGGAGAGACCAACCCCTGGTCCAAATTTCAAGTTTTTAGCTCCAGGCGTTTAGGCTCTGCGATGATGAATCAGTCAGTCAGTCAGTAACGTTACACTTTTAACATATATAGATTGATAGAAAGAAACATTAAATGTTAGAAATATCAAACTATAAAAAATGTAAACAGAATTTTTTTTACATTTTTTTTAGTTATGATTTTGTTCATTTTATTAAATCCTGGCAACTTTTTGTTTATGGGAAACGTAAAAACAAAAAAACAAGAAAGCTGTAAATCGCTGAATTTTCCCATTAACCACTGATTCAGCAACACATTTAATATTTCAAGCTTGAAAAGCCAATTTTAAGTTGAAAATTTTTACATAGTTTTTGACATAGCTTTACTTCTAATCGATAACTTAGGCAAAATTTCTGACAGTTTGCTATTTATCTTAACACAGTTGAATCTTTGCACTTGGTACATTTTTCTATTACATAATATTTGCACTGTTCACCAAAACTTGAACAATAAATTAAAAATGTCGAGTGAATATAACCTATTGGTTTTAAGCAGGGCTGTAAAGTCGTCCGAAAAAAGTACTAACTCCGACTCCGACTCCAAACGCTGAAATTTTTTAAATGCGACTCCGACTCCGAATCCGACTCACGACTCCGACTCCTACTCTAACCGTGATGCGAAATGAATGACACGTGAAATTATTTCTCTTTTGTGTAGAAACATCTTTATTAAACGAATTATGGGAATCCCCGCGTAATGTGCATAAGAAAAACATGAGTGTTATGGTAGGAATTAAAGGCAGGCCGATAAAGATGTTTCTACACAAAAGAGAAATAATTTTACGTCACAATTTTTCTAATACATACTAGTATTTATGCGCTATAGCAACACTTATTCTGTACAATGTTGAAAATAGGTGCGTTTGAGTACTTTTACAGTAAAATGCAGTAAATGAGTAAACTTAAAAATTTGCTCTCACAAAAAGCTGTTGTCCAAAAAAGTACGCGAACGCAAAATTTGTAAAAATTCGTAAAATAAAGGCAACAGCTGATGGCAAATAATTGAAGTGTTGAAAAATGTTTACACTTTTGACTACTTAACTCGTTTTCTTATCGGTACTCGATTAAATACTTTTTATAACACGAAAATTTTTGGACAATAAAGCAAATTTTTTTATGTAATCTTTCATATTTGTTTGTTTTTTATTTTATTTGAATTTGCTAATTTGTGTCCGGCTAAATTTGATCAATAGTACACGAATAATTTTTTTACTATTGATAACTTTAAAAACAAGAGCTGTTCTAAGTAACCGAGTACTTGACACTTTTACAACTCCACAAAATTAACATAACAAAACAAAGTTTCAAAAGTTGGTATTTAGCCATATAAATTCTTCACAGACAAGTTTAATTAATTAATATTTAATAATTTTTTGTTTTTATTTTAGTTTTATTTCAACTTTTCTTTTTTTAAACAATTTTTTTACAATTTGTATGCCTTTTATTTGCTACTTTTGTTTGTTTACCTTTTGAAACATATGTTTTTTTGTTTTACTAAATTTTACTGCAAAAATTTCTGCAGTAAAAATTTGTAAGTACTCAGTCAAGAACTGTCACGCTCTCAATTTGTGTTTTTTTACTGTATTTACTTACTGTATTTTGTGTACGCGAACGCAATTTAGTAAAATGCAGTAAAGTTCAGTAAAATATAGTAAAAACTTTTGTGTTCTCGAACGCAGCTAATATTTCAGCGTTGATGGTTAAAAAATTCTGATATTAAAATTATTGGCAATTCCTGTCATTAAAATTTTTTAGCATAAGTAAATTATTTAAAAAATCACACATCTTTTTCAACTAGATCAATAACTGAGTATAAGTTTTGCTAATGTAATTTAGACTTTTTCCCGCACGTATTAAAAATATACCTAAATACCTATACCTAAAAATCTACTTATTCATATTGATCTGCAAAATATTGCTTCGCCAATTTCGAAGAATTTTTATATTGGAAAATATTAGAAATTTTTTTAAATATTTTATGCCGAAAAATTTTGGAGTCGGAGTCGCGCGTTTTTTTTTTGGGTACTGCGACTCCGACTCCGGAACAAAAACCTCAACTTCGACTCCGACTCCACAGCCCTGGTTTTAAGTATTGCATATTTGCAAAAAAAAAAAGTAGTATATTTTGTTAGTGTAGCACAAGATTGTGAATTGAGCCTATGTTGTAGAAATTGCAAACAGAATGACAAACTGGTCAAGGGTATAAAAGGTAGTTCGGGTGCAGAAATGTTTTTTCAATTCCGCACTAAAATAACATAGTGTTGACAAAAACAAAATACATACTTATTTGGTGCAAATACTCTTTGTTTCTTTCTTCCGGTTGTTTCTGTTTCTTAATGTGTCTCTCTAGTTCTGAAAATCAAAATACATTGCAAAAAGAAATAAAAGAGCTGATGGCAGCCTTTATTTTACAGCAAACCAATAACTCTTGTGAGATATTGATCCCTCTATCCCTTGATCCCTTCGTTGATAGCTGTAAACAGCAAACATGGTAAGCAATAACCACCTTTTATTGCGTCTGAGAGTATGTCTTTAAAATCAGCATTAACATTAAACAATAATATGATTAACCCGCCTAGCAAATAAATAGTGGAAAAAACCTCAAGTTCAGGTAGGAATTGATACGCACGTAGCAGTATTGAAGTGGGGTCGTAGTCAAAACTGATCAAAATTTGCTTCGGCATCGAAATTATAACGATTTGCCATATTAGAAGTTGAACCCTTCGAACCACCAGTGGCCACTTAATCCTATAAACCATCCCCAATATACCTCAGAGAGCCAAACTCTAATGAACTTATAACGAGTTTGATCTCCTTGATAGGCGAAAACTCCGGTTATGTTACTGCTATTAAGCGCGGCAATATATACGGAACAAAACTACAAGTCAACCATGAAAATGATTTTCGCAAAATTGTCATCAAATTTGAAACGCTCAGAAAAAGTTCTTGTAATTACACTGTGCTAGAGTTTGACACAAGTGGGGGACCTGGCGGCTTCAGATATATCGGCAAACGTGAAGTATCGCCGATATACCGGTATCGGTATTCGTTACATCCCTAAATATAACATACTAGCTTAACCCAGTGTTCTTTGCTAAGCGCATTACAATAAAATATGTAATTTTTCCAATACAGATCTCGTGCATAGCTTATGAAGTTATTTGTACCAAGTTTAAATACTCTTACTGTTACAGCCAATTTACATGCAAGCGGTGTAGAGAAGAAAAAGGGGCAGAAAAATAGACATGATTGTTTTCATGGTCAATTAAAGTAGAATAACCGATTAAGCAATAAAAAACAACCCTGGTTGCGAATAGGAAAGAAAATGAAAACAAATTAGACGTCCAAAAAAACCATCGTATGAATTTGAATAGTTTTTGGTAGCAACTTCAAAAGAGAATTAAGAAAATTGGTCGTCATAAAATTCATCATGTAAATTGTGTGTAACAATTAACCAGTTGCATAGAAATTTATACGGAGTTTGCATTGAAGTTTTCCCGCCTATGACTACAATTAGGCAGTGGGTCTTTTACAGATATTGTTAACCAAACTATTTGTTCAAAATTTTTAAATTGTAGCTGTGGCCGTTCTCTAGATGTACCGAAATCTAGTTTGATCCACGCCCATTTCTCCAATCCCATACTTTTCTCACAGATGCTGGCTGTATATTGATAACCATTCTAATGGTACCAAATTTGGAAAATTTTAAACTTACCGTTATTCAAATATAGGTATTGATCACCAAGCTATTTGTACCAACCTTGGGAACTTTAGCTATTACCGTTCTCTAGATATACATAAATCTCTTTTGCCTTTATGTGCGAAATACCACGCTCACTTATCCACTCCCGCCTTCGTTTGGACAGGTGTTGCATATCGGTAACCCCACTATGTGTACAAGAATTGGACAATTTTTCTCATACCGTTCTTTAGATCTTCAACCCCACCCAAATATTGGCGAATGTTGTGTTTTGACTACCAAGATGCTTGTACCTAATTTGGAAACTTTGGCTCTCGCCATTCTACAGATATAAAGATATCTAAAATCTCTTTATATGGGAGGTGTTACTCCCACTTTTCCAATACCGCCCACATTTTGTCGGATGTTGTGTATTGATAACCAAGATTATTTTCCAGATTTTTTTTAATTGAATCTTCATATATGAAATATGAACTTACAATAAGTAATCAACTCTTATCCAAATTCTTTAATTCATGTCCTGCCAGTACCCCGCAAAAATTTTTCTTATCACGGTTTGTCTTCACATATTTAGGTGTTTATCACTCTTCTGATTGGGTGAGTGCTGGAGTGTCTCTTCTCCTTAAGCGAGTGTTGCCGCCATCATTTAAAATATTTCGAGCTAGTGGATTTGAGTGTAGTTCAAGCTCTTTTAAATATTTTACTGCGTGTTTTGTAATCATAGTTTTTACCAATAGCACGTTGAGATCGTTGGGGATATTCGAGTTTTTAACATACCAGGGAGCGGCTGTGTAAATACGAGGAAGATTATTTTGGCGCCTTGGAATTTTTTCAATTTTAGACGGCGAGGCAGTGCCCCATAATTGAATACCGTAGCACAAGATTGGTTTTAAGATAGAGTTGTAAAGTATAAGTTTGCAATCGAGACTAAGAACAGAATTTCTTCCAATAAGCCAATGAATTTGAATGGCTTTTAGTTTAATTTGAGTTAATTTTGCATCTATATGAAATTTCCACGTTAAACGGCGATCTAGATGTATACCGAAATATTTTACATGTGAATGCTGATGTATTATTTGATTACTGATTTTAGTAGGGGGGGGGGGGCATGAATCCCGACGCAAGGTGAATGTTATATGTACGCATTTTTTCTCGTTGATCATTATCCTCCATTGTTTTAACAATATTTCTAGTTGAAATATATGCTCCTGCAAGCGGCAACTGGCTGAGGAGAACTTAAAAAGTCGCCTTCCTTAATAATGAATTTACTACCGACTGATAACCTTTCTAACAGCTTGTGTGTGTTTACTGTTAAGTTTAACTTCAATTTATGTAATAAGCCTTCGTACCAGACTTTATCAAATGCTTGAGACACATCGATGACGAGAGCGGAACAATATTTTTTTTCTCCAAAGGCATTTCTTATGGCTTTTACTATCCGATGGGTTTGTTCAATTGTGCTGTGTTCTTTTCTAAATCCGAACTGATGGTTGGGAATTGATCTATTTTCATTTAAAATTGGGATCAATTTGGCACTAAGAGTTTCTAAAACTGCTTTGATATATTAGATAATAAACTTATAGGCCTATATGACTCGAATTTTGTGTGATCTTTTCCTGGTTTAGGTATAATGGAAACTAAGTAAACTTAACATTCTTGAGGGTAGTGTTCAAGGCCTACAATAGCATTAAAAATAAAAAAAATAATTTTCTTCGCTATGCAAGATAGTTCCAAATGCATTTTGTTACTGATTTTGTCAAAACCAGGACCTTTCTTGGGGTTTAAATCACAAATAGCCTCTTCGATTTCACTTATCTCAAATCTTAGGAGAACAGCTGCTCTAACATCAACAGGTGGTAACTCCACAGCAAAATTGTGTAATGTATGAGGGGCAAATACGTTTTTTAAGTGATTTACAAATAGATTTTCGTTTTCTGCATAATTTCTTGCCCAACTTTCATTAAAGTTTCTTAAGTTGAGGTTTCTAGCTGCACGCCATAATGATTAGTCTGATTGTGGAGTTGCATCTAGTTCGTTAAGATGTTTTTTCAAGGATGCCGTTTTCTGCGACTGTAGTAACTTTCTTAAACTTTTTGTGCACTATTTTAATAATTTCTTATCTGTATAATTTATTTTATTATTTTTTATTATTTTGATGGGTTTGCTGGAATGTTTCACAGCTAGTTAAAGATAAGTGTTAAAATTCACAACAGAAATTTCCACATTCTCCGGTGTATCAAGCGGAATATTTTCTTGAAGCGAAATATTTTAATGGGGGCTGAGATATTTTTTATAATTTAACCAATTTATTTGTGTGGTTGTCGTCGTTAAGTAACCAGACGGAGATAAAATTCTATTAGGGTTTGTAATATGAAGAATTGTAGGTGTGTGATATATCTTCTTAGGAAGCTTCAACAGAAATCGTTTCTGTGGGGATGTTTTTAGCCACTCCAAAATCTATGACATCTAGAATTTTTTGCTGATCAGTAAGCCAATATGTTGGTTGTCCGCCCGCGACCACATTAAAATCCATTTTAGAGATTGTATTAAACAAGACACGATCCTGTGGTGTTATAAGTCGCGACTCGCAGAAGGTTTACTTAGCGTACTCGCCGGCTGCTAGAAAGCATGGTTCTAATGATTTTTAATATTTATAATATTGGCTTTCTGATATGGAATATCTAGGTGGAGAGTATAAAGATGAAATTACTATGTTTCTATTTAGTTCTTCCACACAAGTGATCTTTGCGTGCAGATAATCTTCACAATGGTCACACATTTGGTAGTTTTTGATTCGGGCATTTACCAAAATGGCAGATCCTCCACAAGCACTATCTCGAGGGTCCTTGGTATCATATTATATATAACCATTTATTTTAAATGTATTTCTTGAGGTCAAATGCGTTTCAGGAACCATCATAATATCAATTTGTTTATTTTTAAGAAAGTACTCTAGTTCATTTTTGTGTTAGCGGATGCCGTTTGCGTTCCAAAAACAAATTTTCAGATAGTTCATGGCTTGTTAAGTACAGCTTGCAATTACATTCTTAACATTTTCTGCATCATATTACTCATTGTGTTCGCAAAATTATTTACAGCTTGCTCTAATGTTTCCATAGTTTTTTCTAGTCGACTCAAACTATAAACGGCAGTTTCATCATTATTGGGTAAATCACCTTGCATTGGCATATGGTTTGATTTCAGGACGTTAGCGTTGGATATCCTGTTAGTAACGGGCTGCTGTACCTGAATGACATTCGTGTTTTTTTTTGGTTTGTTAGCTGAATTTGAGCGGGATAAGGTTTCGGTCCCACCGAACGCTTGACGATGGAGTATACTGGACATCCTCTATAGTTGGCAGTGTTATTACCGCCACAGTTGCTAAATTTTTTTTTACGTTGGAATCGTTTTTAGACTTATCATAATGAGCTGTGCCATCTAATTCTCCACATACGACACAAACAGAGTGTAAATGGCAGTATGCATTAGTATGACCAAATTCTTGACAGTTTAAACATTGTACAGGACCATTTCTTTTGTGCGGCTCCTCTATCGTGATTCGTCACAGAATGTATTTTAAATTGTTAATGGGATGCGTTTAATTTTTTTAATTCTACTCGAAATAGTGATTGGGGATTTTTCTCTTTGTTTTTAATATTTATCACATTTTTATTTTGAAACTCTTCTAAAAGCGTTTATATTTCATCTGGTTCCACGAAAGGGTCAATACCCTTTATCACTACCTGACGGCCTTTACTGCTCTTCAGTTGGTATGTATAAAAGTTTTTGTTAAGTACTTCAAATTTATTAATTATTTTACGAAAATCATTTTCATGATTAACCTGCATTTTTGTCGCGTTTATACTGCCACGCTTAATTGCAGCGACATAAAACGAATTTTCTCCTATGACCGAGATCAAACTCTTTATTAACTCATTTGAGTTTTGCTCCCTAAGATATATCGGTGGTGGCTTAGACGATTTTATGACGGTTGGTACGTCAGAGGATTCATCCTCCATAATCGCAAATCGACTTTGCGAATTTATTCTTTAAAAGATGGAACTTTTGAGGCCGATGCAATAGCTGAAAAGGTAGGGCTGCGACCCCGTTTAAGCACTGTTATATACCTGTCCATACCAACTTGTATTTGATGCTTTTGCCAACTTTGCGTCATTTTTTTGTCCATTGCGTCAGTGTTTAAGTTCATGGTATCATTTTCCACTAATATTGTTTTTGCCGCTTCGGTAACACTTGCAGGCGTATTGTTTTCTTTTGGTTGACTTATTTCAACATTGCTCTCGTTAGCTTGCACTGTCACATAAATATCTCTTTCATTTAGCCCTGCCGTTGTTTCACTGTTTTTAGTCATACAAAAAGTTGTTTTTGTTTTAAACCGTTTGCTGTGCTCTTAATGCACTTATCCAATCGCACCCATATTTTGTCGGATGTTGTGTATTTATAACCAAAATGGTTGTACCTAATTTAGAAACTTTAGGTCTTTCCGATCTCCAGATATTCAGTAATTTATATTGTATTTGTATTGATTGGAGGTACCACACACACTTAAAATTCCAAAAATATATATAGCCTATATATCCTTCCAGACCATCAGTGTAAAAGTTTTATTAAGATCGGTTGAGCGGTTTAGGCGCATTAGGCGGCTATAAGGTACAAACATACAACAAAACAAACAAACAAATAAACATACATACATTCATTTTTATATTATATATATTTTTCTAGTTTTTAATTATCAAGACGAAACACTCATATACAAAAGGAATATGAATATGGGAATTTTTCTTTTCCAATATGCTTCTATGAGTTGTATTTAAATTTATAAACCATTTTACAACAGTCTTATTTCTACAATATTTCACATACTTTTTTGCTTAAGCCAAAACATTAAAGCTATAGATATGTACTTATACTTAGGAATGACTGTAAACACTACTAGAATATATTGTATCTTCATGTTGCATGTTTTGACTTTAACTATCCTTTGGTTAATCGAGCGATTAACCGATTAAAATAAAAGCCCGATTAAATGAATACCCTAGTAAATAGAAAGAAAGAAAATTTTTAGAAGCATATACCTTTGGAGAAGTATATCTATATATAACTATTTGTTCTTTTCGAACTGCGGTGAGGGTATATAGTATATAATATAGCATTTTTACTTGTTTTTTTTTTTACTAAAACTGAAACATATCTTTATTTGTTTGTTTGTCAAAAACTTGACAATTTTTTTAAATACCCTTTTTGAGACTTTTTTTTTGTCTTGAAAATACTCTTCTGGTGCCCCTTTTTGGAAATTTTCAACGGCACCGTCGCACTGTGGCTGAAAAATAAATTTCATAGGCCAAAAGTCCGATTTTTTTGTCATCGCTAATATCCAAAATTTTAAGGCCATTCAAACAACTGGAATCCAAAAAAACTGGTTTGAAATATTGGTAATTGTGGCTGTGGCAAGCTGCTGGAAACATATATACTATGTTGTTTTAGAAAAAATTTAATATTTGTAAATTTGATTAGAACTACACAGAAAAATTATTAAATTTCTCCAATCACCAAATTTGTTCCAAATGCATAATATCAAGCAAACTAGTTGTTGACTTTGCACCTATTACCAAAATGATTATATTGATTACTAAAAATTTTAAAAAAATATTTTCAATAAATGATATTGTTACGAAATTAGATTCGTCAAAGAATTATTTATGTTTTAGGTTTTAGTTATAAGTTATCTTGTAAATTATAGTTATATGTCATATTAGTTACTATTTTTATGAACGCCACTGTACTAAATTTTCTAGCAATTGTAATTGTAGCTTTAGTTATTTTAAAATAATTCGAACACAACTTTCTAGAAAATACTAGACGGTTCTTGAATCAACTAGGAATAGTTTTGAACTATAAATACAGGCTAACTCATAAAAGTTTAGTTTAGTTTTATTGGAGACATTAAACGGTTCAGATCGTTACTTACAAAAGTGGTTAAATTTTGTGAATTTCAATAAAGTTTGTTAAGTTGAATTCGCGTGTGAATTTATTTTTATTTGCAATTAAAAGAACTCAACGGTTTATTATAAAGGGAATAAACCTCAACGCGTTTTATAAAGTAAAAACGTAACAATATTTTAAATTTTAATTAAAGAAGTGATCAAAAAACTTTGCCATTTCAAAAAATGTGTTAATTTATTTAAATAATAGCCTGTTCAACGATCTAGATAGCAAATCGAAGCGATCGCAATCCATTCGCTCGATTTCGAATCAGATTGGGTTCAACCATTTTGACAGCTTTCGATCGCTTGCTCTTACGAGTGTCAGTATTTGTAACTTACGTAGTAAAAAAAATATAGTATTGCCATATGAGATATTTCTATAATTTTTTGCGTTTTTGTTCAAAAGTATCAAAATTAATACTAATTTGCTTGATTACAAATACAACTGTGTTTGAAATTTTATCAGCTGTATAGAAATGTCAAAAAATAAAAAAAAATTTTTTATTGATACCAAAACTTAACAAAAAGAGTAAACAAAGGTTAAATGTAATCATAAACAAAATATATAAGCAAAAAAATAAATAAATCATGCAAACAAATAAATAAACCAATTAAAGAATTACAAAAGCAGCGACTCATTAATTTTCTGTACTAGAAAAGTTAAATAGTTTCCTTTGTAAATACCGCGACCAGTTTTTGCAGGCTTTTGTTGTTTTTTTTTTCTTTTTGTCCTGCATTTTAAATGTAAATATAAATATTATTTCAAAATCAATTCAAACCTATGATTTTCTTCTGCCTTAAAATATGATGTCGTTTACCATCTTCTACTCTGCAATAGAACGCGTAGGTGGTACAATGGCGTTTAGTTTTTGGCTTCTACTTTTCCGTTGCTCGTCCATCGAAAATTTATTTGCTCCAAACACTAGTGCAACTCTCGCCAACTTAAGATTCGTCCATGTATTCGACAAATGTTAGCAGTTGCTGCATTGTCGACTTTTCATACCCACACCACAATAGTGGAGAGGGTATTATGCATTTGTGCTGATGTGTCTAACACCCTAAAATATGGGTCCTATATCTACTTTAAAGTATACCGATCGACTCAGAATCATGCTAAGTCGATACAACGATGTCCGTCCAGCTGGCAGGCGGGCTGGCGGTCCATGTAACCTTGTGCGCAAAGTACAGGTCGGAATTTTGGAGATAATTTGATGAAATTTGGCACATAGGTTCAAATTGGCAGAAGGACCAAGCTTATTGGAAATGGGCCGAATCGGTCCATAATTTTACTTAGCCCTAATACAAGATTCTTTCCGGATAGGGTTTTTGTTCCGATAAATATTTGACCATTGCTCTCATACAAATAATACTCCCGAAAATGGCTTTTAATGCCATAACTTCCTTACAAATGTTAGTATTCACATTTACGCCAAATGAGTTTTACGATAGCTAATATGTCATAATAAAATGTTATCCTGGTAGGTCCAAAATAAACCATAGCTCCCATATAAACCCCCATCCTAAAATCTCATATATTAAGATAAAGATACGTAAATAATATTCCGCACTAACAGCTCTTAAATAACCTCTTAACCTCATAACATAAGTTTGTTCAGGATTGTCCATGATTGCCCGTGGGTCCCAAATGGTCGGGCTTGTCCGACTATACTTTCTTACTTGTTTAAACTATAATTTTACGTTTAAACAATCAATAAAATATTTTTATTTTACATATGTCCATATGTGACAAGTGGTAATGTGCTCCATTTTTATTTATTATTTATTTAAATTACTCTTAAATATTTCTTGTTTTTTAAAATTCAACGATTCGACAACAAAACAACATTTGTGTTCGTAATCTTGACGATACCTTCAATATTGATAAACCGCTTTTTGTATGAAAGTACTTACGTTTTCTTTCGAGTTGTCGTTCGTTCGAATAATCGTACAGAATAGAGTTAGTTGAACCCAAATCAGTTTTCGATTGCTTAGAATGCGATCGAAGTTGTTCCTTCGAAATCGTTGAACAGGCCATAAATATTCATTATTCCCAACAACAATTCTACATGTTTAAATTATTTTATTTTTAACGAAAAAAGTCAATTAAGATATTTTGTTATCTAATTAAAATTTTAATTGAAAATTTATTTCAAAACAACTAAAATGTTAATTAAATCAATATTAAACTTTTAATTTTCTTTCAACTAAAAAAATAATTGATTCAATTATCACATTAATTAAATTTAAATACTTTTTAAACCATTTTTTTAATTGATAAAACACTTGTTTCTGTGTAAATTATGGTTTCACGCACACTGTTATCAATAATGGGTCGATTTTTTTTTGTTTGTTATATAAGTGGGATAGTAGTCGTTAAGAAATGGTTTGTTGCATATACCTAATGTGTTATTAAATGTTTCCCCAGGTTCTATATTTTAGTCAAATCCAAATTTAAGGGGAGTAAAACTTGTTGGTGTCAAAAGGGTTTAATTAAGATTTTAGTACCATCAGAAAGCTGAAAGTGTCCTCTTTAACCCCATATATACTTTTGCAACTGTTTGGAACTGTCTGTTGAACAAGTTTTTCATTATAATGAAATTACTAGTAAAATTTGTTTGATCTTTTTATTTTACTGAAATTTATCGCAATCGTTTTGTTTTAAAAAATAATTCTCAGGGCGGCTTTTGGGTTTATTTGAAAACACGGGTCCATAGAGGGTCGGGAGAGTGGTAACCTCGGATATGCAAATGTGTCTATGGATTGCATTTTTGGGTTGATTTTTATAACGAATTTCAAGTTATTTAATCGGATATTTTTATTGCATATTTAGTATAAAACTGTTATCAATGGAGGATTAGACATTTTTTATATTGGTAGCAAAGCAGTCATTAAGCAGTGGTATGTTATAGTTTTAAATGCTTATGCCATTTTTCTATAAGTATAGTGGTATACTCGAGGCAAAGGTACATGCGTATACAGTTAATACAAGTGAATACTCATTTTTAGATGGTTATATTCTTTCGCTGATAAAGAAATATTTCATTCAGAAATATATAACAATTTTTATATTTTTCGAAAGAAAACCTTATAAATTAAGTATGTTTGTAAACGGAACTTTTAGGCCCTATCCAAAAAAAGAAAAAATCAAATTATTCAAACGAAAAAATTTATATAAATAAAAAATTCTAATAAATCAACACACCGATTTTTATAAAATTAGAACAATGTTTCTTTCTAATATGTCCATAATTTTCTGGAAAATTCTGATCAATATCTATAAACAGTGGCCGTATTGCTTATTTTGTAAAAAAAAAATAATATTTTCAAAAGGGTTTTCCGGGGTTGGAAATTTCGGGTATTTCCTAATCAAAAATGGGGTCATAGCCACTGTTTTAATTTCTTTTTGGTCTATATAACTTCAAAATTTCAGTGTGATATATCTATCCATGTCAGATTCATAGAATGTCAAACATTAAAATTATTATTCCTATAGAGTAAATGAATGAAAGGGCATTCAATATGAGCAAAAAATAGTGAATCCAGACTTACACAAAAAATCGCAACCTTTTTAATATCTATACATATGTTTCTTCGAAAACTATTTTTAACGTAAAAATTTCTCCGTGTTTATTTTATTTTGAAAATGTTTGCTGACAACAAAATGTCCCCAATCACTTGCCATTAAAGGGAATGATAAAAACTTTCGTTTCTTTGCCTAAATTGAAATTTTTAAACCATCATATCAATGGTTTTCGATTCCACCACCTTCATCCACACCCCCTTAAATACAGAAATTAAACATTCACATACGTACAAACACACATATGCAGGCATGTGTACACATACTCGCGTAAAAAAAAATGTACATACATACATATATACATGCATGTTTGTATACATACATATGTATGTATGCATGCATGTATATATGTTTGTATGTTTGTATGCATGAACGTATGTATGTATTTGCTTTTACACCGAAGATATATGAACTTTATAACGAAGCCTGTCAGTTTCAGTTAACTACTTACCCTTTTTCGCCATTTTTCCATTTCGTGGCTCACCGCGCACATTCAAACTTAAATGCTAACGAAAAGTGAACAGAATTAAGTGGGCGAGGAATTAAAATTTCTTTCAGTATGGCTGGCATTTAGTCTTGTTGCTAGATGGCAATAGCTGGTGGACGCAGCAGTGGTTTGTGTAGTAAAAGTTTTAATCGACATTAGCACATGAATACGAGTATATTTCTATTCAAATTCACCACATAAGTAGAATATACAAACAAACATTATACATGTGTATAATCGCATATACCTTAGATACACTTATGTGTATGTGGACTCCCAGTCTGCAAGTTGCTATGAGATCTATGTCTCGTATATGGATATTAATTGGATGGAGGGTGGCTGAGTGAACGTGTTTGTTTTACATACATATGCGTATTTTTACTTGTATAGTCCTCATATTAGACACACATTTACACATACATATTGTTAAAATATATTGCATTTCATTCGAATTAAAATGAAACTAGCCGTTTTAACCACTATTTATATATAATTGACATAGAAATTGTACGACCCAGACGATTCGCTTAATACTGAAAAAAATTTGTGTATATTCTTTTGGTTTAAATTTAAATATCGTAAAATTAAACAGAATAATAATGATTTGAAATTAAACTAATGTTATTATATGGCCACTGTTTATCGCTTTCCTGCAAAAAGTGAAAATGTGTAAATTTTGAGTTCACACCCTTTACACGCAGAGAAAAAACACGATTAAGGAATGGTCACTACGCCCATTTTTATTCATATTTACCTAATATGTTTACCCTAATAAATTTATTATAGTCAAAATATAACCTTAAAAATTGTTATTTGTCCCTAACATTTTTAAAACCTAAAAAGTTACTCTGATCTAGCTAAACATTTTAAATTATTTAATATGTTTGCTACTATAATATATATATATATATATATATTAGTGTGTCCCATTAAAAAAAAATTTTGGGGATCATTCTTTATTTGAATACTCATAAGGCTAAGAATTTTTGAGATTTTTTTCCGATTTTTCGGAGGTGGTTTAGAGGTCGCGCAAATTGATTTTGTACCAAAAATCGACCTTTTTGGGTTTTTTTTAATTTCGGTTGAAAATTGGTAAAAAATAGATATTTCTTCAGCTTCTGAGTCAATATTCTTAAAGAAAATTTTCCGATCTTTAATTTTATGTGCATAAATAATAAGTTTCGTCAGGGATTTTCCACATTTTGATACATTATATAACAGTTTTTCGTAAATTTTCAGCAAATATGAAAAACAATGCTTTATAACTTTTAAAATTTGTATTAAGACTAAAAAAACTAATGATGCAGTTTAAAAGATTATGAAGTTTTAAATAAATTAGCAAAATTAATATATAATTGGATTTAGAAAATGTTTTACAAATAAAATAATAGTTACTTACCAGTCATACATAACAATAACATATGTAATTATTACAAGAAGTCCCGTCTTTTTAATTAAAATATTTTGTTAATCTGAAGTTTTATTGCTCCGGTAAGTTGAAATTATCATAAAGTAGTCCAAGAAATATTGGGTAATATTTTTTTAAAATAGATATGCCTTTGTCGAATACAAGGAATGTGTGGTGTGTGGGCAAAATGATTGATGACCTTGATACTGCCAAACCGCCGACAAAAAACCAAATACTGCAAAGATTTTTTAAATTGCATTTAGTGGAAAAGTGCACTATTTCCAAAAGCGCCAGAATAATAGCAAAGAGTTTGAGAGATTTGTGGAATCCAAGTCAGGAACTATGCAATATTTCTCGCAAAATAATAATATTGCACTCGAAGTGGGCAAAGTTATGTAAGGGTAAGTCTAGAAAACCCAAACTCGAAATTAAAAAAAAAAAAAACTTCAGATTAACAAAATATTTTAATTAAAAAGACGGGACTTCTTGTAATAATTACATATGTTATTGTTATGTATGACTGGTAAGTAACTATTATTTTATTTGTAAAACATTTTCTAAATCCAATTATTTAAAGTTTAAAGCAATGCAAACCTAGTTCACACCTTATAGTATTATACATTTCATACAATGTGTACAAAGCTTTAAAAGGGTATAACTCGAGAACGGTGAGAGAAAATTCATTTTTTTTTTGCTAATTTATTTAAAACTTCATAATCTTTTAAACTGCATCATTAGTTTTTTTAGTCTTAATACAAAATTTAAAAGTTATAAGGCATTTTTTTCATATTTGCTGAAAATTTACGAAAAACTGATATATAATGTATCAAAATGTGGAAAATCCCTGACGAAAATTATTATTTATGCACATAAAATTAAAGATCGGAAAATTTTCTTTAAGAATATTTACTCAGAAGCCGAAAAAATACCAATATTTTAGCAATTTTCAATAATAATTCAATAAAAGTCAAAAACGCTAGATTTTTGGTACAAAATCAGTTTGCGCGACCTCTAAAGCACTTCCGAAAAATCTGATAAAATTCTCAAAAATACTTTACCTTATGAGTATCCAAATTAGGAAAGATCTTCCGAGAAAATCCAAATTTTTATTTTTATATATATATATATATATATTCAACTATACAATTAAAATCATAATATTGCTGCACACAAAAGGTATTTTTAATACCATAATGTTTGTTTGCTTTAAAGCATATTCTCTTAATGAGCAAACATTTATTGTCGAAACAACCAGTCGAAACAAACCATCCGCGATCGTTAGTTAATCAGGAAACATGAATGATTACAAAATAATTAAAACATTTTTCGGGGAGAAAATGTAATGCTGCCTTGCAAAATTAACGATATAAATTATTATGCATTTATTGAAATAGGTAAGTTATTTATATATAATTATACAAATAGATAAATAAGCAATTACTTTGTCTTTCTTGCAGCCAAAGAACTTACAACACTGAAACCAGCATAGAAATCTTGGCACAAGTTGTTGTCATTAGCCCCGATTTTTTTTTCAATAACTGCTCAACAGCATATTGATATAGTATATTTCATAAATGAAATAAAAGGTAAGTTTAATTTGACTTTATCTTAACAAATCTCAAGTGCGCGGATAAAAATAATGAAAAGTGTTATTGCATGCCGAAGTAAGGCTACCTAGATCTCCTTTTTTTGGATAAATTTGTACCAGAAAATATAATTTATAAATTGACACACACACACATGTATATAAATGTATGTATTTTATTTTATTTTATTTTTAAATATAAACTATATTTTATTTATTAATATATGTGTATATTTGTAATAAAACATAAATTTTTTAAATTAATTTTTTTATTGTTTATATTGCGAGAACCATATTACATGTTGAAATAGACATTTTGTATGGGTTTGGAAAATAAAGAAACATGGTTTGAAAGATCGTTTGGGTTGCTCTTCTGAACATAATAATATGTTTGAGACAATAATTAGTTAAAAACATTCTGTCTGAACATATATTGTTGCTGAAGACGTGTTTGACACAATCATAGCCACAAACATTAATGATAGTTTGCGATTATGATTTTATCAGTCATGTTTATTCTTTGCGTGTAGAGAAACCAGTGCGATATGTATGTACATTTCACATATTAAAATTCTGTTCTCGATGAAAATTATGAGAAAAATTCTGACTTTTAGCAATATTTTTTTTATAAAAAATTAAATACATTTCAAAATATTGAAAACTTGTCAATGAATGGATAGTATTTCTAAAGATATTATCAATAGTTCTTGTTCGGTGGCGATTATTTCGTTGCTTAGTTAATATTAAGTTAGCTTGAGAAAACAAACGTTTGCATGTCATTGATGTCGGAAGGATGCAGAGCTATTTTTTTTTTGCCATTTCGTATTTGTTAGGATAAATTAGTTTGTTGTTTTTACTCTGCTTACAACTAGATTTAAATATCTCTATATTGATTTTCACAAAGCTCACTTTCAGCGTTCGGTTCGGTTTATTACTGTTTTGTTCATTGTCCATTGATAACTTTAATTTCTGAAGAACAAGAGGGCCTTAAGTTGGAAGTGTACCAAGGGTACTAATAGGTAAATACGTAAAACTACAACCGTTTTATTAACATCAAACTTGGCAACTTGTATGAACATACCAACACATGTGAGTACACTCAAAAAAAATTTTAGTTGTATAGTGTGTGCACATATTTTATCGCTTTATAGATAACAATTAATAATTGCCAACAATTTGAAAAAATAAAAAAATCGATTTTAAAAGCTCAATAACAATACCACTACGTTTTCGAGACATCCCAATATATCCGTTATTTGTGTTTTTTAAAAAGATGATATCACTTAAATGCAAATATTTTCAAGAATCTTAAGCGGATTATATATTTCTTTTTTTTAATGAAAGAAAATAATATTACTAAACTAACCATGGGTGGTTTTTAAAAACTTGGTTGAGAAATGATTGAGTTACAACGGACAAAATTCAAACTTCACGAAAAATTTTATGATTTTTTGCAATTTTGCTTTTTTCAAGTTATTTTTTTAAACCAAACAATTAATTTTGACATAAGTGCATTAGTTTATTTCAAAACGAACATTTTGCTACGGAAGATTTAATGAATTTTTTATCGAATCAAAAACCAAAAGAAAGTATATACGCAGAATTTGAAAAACGAACGCTGTAAATATTAGAAACATTGAATTTAAAAAAAAAAATCACTAAAAAAGTTTATGTTAATAAAAATAACGCGGGAGAAAATATTTTCAAGAATGGAAAAGGGTAAAAAGCTCAATTCATTAAAGACTTTTGACAACACTGCTTTTGTGCTGACAGGTTTTTTGTATTGGCAGTTCACAATTTCAAATTATTTGCTAAACGTTTTGATTCTCTTGAAACGCAAGAACGTATTAACAAGAACAAAATGCATATTGCAACACGTGAATTTATCTGCAAGAACAATCCAAACAAGTCTTGCTATCCAAACAAAATACATTTTGGCTGTATTTTAAAGTCAATCCAAAAAAAATTTTGAAATCTTGGACCCCAATTGCTTTATGCAATTCATGCAAAACTCGTTTAGTTATGCGGGCGCACAGTTAGTATACATTTCTTAATTTTGTGTTGAAAACATATTCCTTCAGAATCTTAACCAATTTTTCGCCGCACCAGGTAAACGAAATAAGATTTTAAGTAAATTACAAAAAAAAAAAACATTGCAACAATAAAAAACAAAAAATTGGGAATCACCGGTCGGCGAAAAATGGGCTAAGCTAATTTACTATACCGCAATCGGCATCAGATGCCAAAACATTTTTTAGTTATATTCTTTAAGTTTAAGCAATAATATTAAATAGAAATAATTCTTTCAGCTATTTGTCAGAAAACAATAATATAAATAACTAAAATAAGACACTATTAATTTGACAACACTGGGATGCTGATTTAAAACAGGAACCCGTATCAGCACTTTAATATATTTCTCCCTATAGGCAACACTGGTTGGCCAAAAAATGTCGGAAGCAAGAACTTTGTTCGGTAATTTTAATTGACTTAGCGTCCTTAATCCAAATCTGTTCACAGACTGATTCTACCACGTTAATAAAAGTAACATTCGTCTACCCATTTTCATGACATATGGCTTATTTTATGATAAAACTGTTCAATTTTTATACTTATTGTTTTTAAATTTTATATTGTATTTTATTCGACCTTTATAATATATAAATAAAGGAACTTTTTTTGAGTTCGAGGTCTTTTTTAATTATTTTTATTTTATAATAATATATTAAATTTTGCCGATATTTCGTTTTTCATTGAAAAACATCTTCTGGGCTATAATATTGAAAAAATTATTAAACAGAAAAAACTTAACTATTATTATGTCGTGTTAACAATTTTTGCTGCAGATCAGTGTAATTAAAATCGTTAAACAGCTGACTCAAAACAAAAGCGTTCAGAAATTTTTGGTGAAAATAGTCACTTCATTTACTTGTATTTTTTTTTTGCATTTAATAGATTTTTAACAATTTTGCTATTTTTATACAAGATGAATTTAGGAAGTTTTTAATTGTCAAAATTTCTTTATCAAAATCAAGATTTTTTTCTACACCATTTTTCATTGAAATTGAGAAAATTCCAAATGAAATTAAGAATTTCAATCTGAAGTTGAGAAAATTCCAAATGAAATTGGGAAATTTTAATTTGAAAATTTGATATAACTGAATTATATGATTTTTATTATATTCATACAACAAACATAAGGATGAAGAAATAAAAATTAATACAATACCTGTTGGACAATAATACTGCGGTTTGTATTTATTTTTATTTTTTCCATCATTTTGTTTGTTATGTACGTTCGTTGTATGAATATTAAAAAATTATATAATTCAATTTTATAAACTAAAATTTCTCAATTTCATTTGGAATTTTCTCAATTTTATTTGGAATTTTCTCAATTTCAATTGGAATTTTCTCAATTTTATTTGGAATTTTCTCAATTTCAAATTGATATTCTCAATTTCAATTGGAATTTTCTCAATTTCTCAAATTGTATTCTCAATTTCAATTGAAATTTTCCCAATTTCATCTGGAATTTTCTCATTTTCAATGAAAAATGGTGTAGTAAATATCAAGAATTTTGCAAAGTCGAATCTGGCAAGCGTACATATGCTATTCTTTTCTCCCCTCTACACATAAGCACAGACTTTCTGTAAGAAAACTTTCATAGTAGAGCGTGATCCATTTCGGGGTTCCCTACTTTTTTAAAGAAAAAAAAAACACAGAAAATTCAAATTTAATGAGGAATGTTTATTATCATTTGAAAGAATATGCTTGGTCATATATTTTTTGAAGATTATGTCTATCAAATGTTGGCCGTTGCTACGTCGCAGATGGTCCATCCGTTGAGTCCAATTTTTGATGACTCGTTCGAGAATTTCGACTGGTAACTGACGAATGACACGTGTGATGTTTTCCTCCAAGGCCTGAATCGAACCGGTTTTGTCCGCATAAACTTTAGACTTTACATATCCCCGCAGCAAAAAGTATAACGGTGTGATATCACACGCTCTTGGTGGCCAATCGACCGGCCCAACACTTGATTTTTTCGTGTTCACCGAAGTGTTCTCTCAATAAATCCATTGATTGATGCGATGTGTGGAAGTGGCGGCGTCTTGCTGAAACCAATGTCGCCGAGATAACGAGCTTCAATTTCAGGCATTAAATAGTCTGTTATCATGGCACGATAACGGTCCGAGTTGCTGCGAACGGAGCCGATCTTCGGTCTTCGTGTACATCCTCAGCTACGGCCGATATATTTTCTTCACAGCGTGCTGGACGTGGTCTATTCGGTCGATTATTATCCAGTAATGAATGCTGGGTCTCAAAATGGGTGATGGTGTTGCGAATAGTACGCTCAGTAGGCCGATTATGTTGACCATAAGTTGAGCGAAGCGCACGAAACACATTCCTCACAGAACGTGAATTTTCGTAATAAAGTTGAACGATATGTAAACGTTGTTCAGGGGTAAGTCTTTCCATTATGAAATGCCAAACAATACTAAACAAAAATAACATGACAGCATGACACGACTCACACGTGATCTGTCAAAAAAAGGCTATTGAAAAAAGTATCTCTACTTGAATCACCCATTATAAAGTGTGATTCTCTTTAAAATAGATTAAAATGTGAGTAAAAATTAAAAATATATTATTTAATACTTTTATTAATATTGTTATTTAATATTTATCACTTTATTTTATTTATACATTAATTTTTCATTGTTTTTTCTTTCACGCGGTTCAGACGGTGATTTTTTCCATGTTTTTTAAGACAGGATTTTTGGTGTTTGTTGGCGAACGGTGTAGACAAGCAAGCGGGGTAGAGAAAAAAACACGTTCTCTGTTCTCTATCTTTTTTTATATTTTTCTTTGCACACATTCGTATTTTTGTTATGTTGCTTCATTTTATTTTTTATTTCAATGTGGCAAAGTCTCTTTACAATACAAAACATTGAGCGCATTTCAATTGTTTGTTTTTATAAATAAGCAAGTTAAAAAGAATTAGCGATAATAGGGGAAAAAAATCAACCCTGAAATCAATGGGAAAAAATCTTCGTTTGAATCTGTTTTGTTTTTGGAAGCAACTTTCAAAAGGAATTAAAAAAAAGACATGATGTTTAAATCATGGTCTGAATCTAGGTAAGTTTTGATTTTTTTTTTTCAAAATTGGAGATGATAGTAAATTTTTCGTGTTTCGCAGCATTTTTCAAAATGAAACGACTTGCTTCACTCTCAAAATTTTGTATGACAAAACATGTGGTTTCAATCATGTTTTGAGCGCGAAACAGGAATAGAAGAGCGAGGCACAGATATTGCTGTCCGTGTGAACATGATGTAATAAGATATGTATTTGCTTAAATTAGTTACAGCCAACACGTCAAAAGGTACAAATTACAAATACCTCGCAGAGTTCATGTTGAATAATAACAATTTGAGGAACAACATATTATTTAATGTTCATGTGAAAAATAATTTTTTAATTTCTATTGCCGTACCGTAGCGACTTAAAATGATGAACTTAGAAAAAACGTAAAAATCAAATTTATATTCAAGTTTAAATTCCTGTAGTTCAGCAAAATTTTATCCGATTGACACAGCACATGTACAATTCCGAGAATTTCTCGAAAACACTTGTTGAGAAAAAAATTTGATATTCGTGTTCGGCAGCCCCAATTGCGTTAAAAAATCCGCTTTTTTAGGTTGTGTTTTTTTTTGTGGCAAAGTGTTATGAGCAGTATGATAAAGACTACAATTTGTCTCTTTCCAAATTTTTTTTTTGCTTAGCAATTTATGTCAAAACATCAATTAAAACTGCTCTAAATTTATGCTTGCTGGAAAGTAACTATTCCTAAACAAAAATATAATCCTACGCCGAATGTGCGCTCGTCGCTTGTTTATTAACGACTAAATGAAAGAGCATAAGAATAGTGTGAATTAAGTGGGGAACAGAATATTCGCTGTAGTACAACGTTACAAATAGCGTCGCAATCTGTGAAAAGTTAAAAACGGCAGTTTGAAAGTAGTGTCGAAATAATACGTAGTTGTAGTAGTTCTTGCAGTTGAAGTTCAAGCGCAAAGTTCGAAATTTTGAACTTTGTTGCGCTACAGGGCATTCGTCAGCTTCAGCTACTACTAAAACTACTTTATTCTGTTCCAGGCCTTATTTTTCACAATTGTGGTATGGGCTGCGCACAGCGTTGCCAAGCGTGTAGATTTATCTGTTTTTTTTTTGCAGATGTTGAAGTGTAAGACAGTCTTGCAGATTTTTATGTAAAACCCCGTTTTTTAATCATTGTAGTATTTTCAATTTTATTTGAATCACACAAAGAAGCATTTAGTTATTACTATGATTAACAAACATTTATTTAAATGCAAGGCTGCACAAAATATCCTCTGGATCGCGGTGTCTATGACCTTCTACATATATCTATCTATTTATAGTATGTCCTCATTTCATCATACTCGTGAAATAGCGAAAAATTCGTCCATATCAAATTGGTATGTTGTAAATATGTGAAGCAGTGTGACCAAAAACGGCTAATTCTTCTTTTAAGAAATGCCCTTATCATGGTGATTTTTGAAATCATTTGCCATTTAATTACACTGTGCAAGAAATTGACACTTTTTTTCGTGACAAGCTGGGCACCTAGCGTTTTAACATAATTCGGGTACGCTGAATCCGGTGGTGCCCGCGGTTTTTTAAGATTGGCTCTGGTTTTCGAGATATACCGTTATTTCGAAAATGGATGAGGTTGCACAACATATGCTCGCGTGACTCAAAAACCCTTCAGCTAATTGAAAAAGCTTAAAAAACCGAAATTCCGCAATAAAATTCGTTTAAGAAAAGTAAAATAACCGCAGTCTTTTTAGCAACATAATTTTTTTTTGGAAACAAAAATAATTTTTTTAACAAAATTTCGTAATATTTGTTTTTTTAAAATTCTTAAAAAATTGGAAAATGCAGCTATGTTTATATACGCAGACGCATATAAAACAAAATTCCAAACAAAACAAGCCATAAATGATTAAAATCTGTTTGCAACTTTTGATTTTATTCACAAAAGTCGACAAATTTTAATTAATTTAAGAATTTCATAAAACGCAATATTTGTATGGGAGCCCCCCTAAGGGATGGTGATAAAGGGAAAGTATAATTTGAAAAAATGTTAAGAACAACAAACTAATGGAGGTCAGTCATACATTTTATCCTTCTAGGGGCAACTCCTGGGCATTTGTGGGAGTTTTTGCACGGACTCGGGGAAAAATTTGGCTTTTTTATTTTTTGTGTAAGCAAAAAAGTAGATAAAATGGAAATAGTAAAACTGTTATTTTCTAAGCAAAAAATAAAACTCAAAAATAATGTTTATATCCTGTGGAAACAAAAAAAAATCAAAAACCACGTTTATTTTCGGAGAAATAACTAAAACTCAATAAATAACTTTTATATCCGAAGAATAAATAATATATTATTACTTTTATTTATTAGCTGAGGGATAAAATTTAAGAAATAATGATTAAACAGTAAACGATACGGTCAATCTTAAGATAAAAATTATGTAAAATAAATTTTTGGATAATACTCGTTAACGAAAGATCCAAAAAAAAAAATAGCTGAAAAAAATTATTTTAAAATTCCAACTTTTCTTAAATCAAAATACATACATACATATATAAAAACGTTGGTGCCGAGTTCATGTTTCTGAAGTTTAAGAACCGCTGTTCGGTCACCAAACTTGGACAATAAATTAGTTTAGTCTGGGACTAGGTTTAATCCTGATAGGTGGCGCTGGTGGCGTGATATATCAATTTATTAAATTCATGGTACGATTTGGCTGAAATTCACAAAATATATATATTAAGCAAAAAAAAAAATATTTTGACCCGGTAGATAGCGCTGGGGTCAAGTTATTAGCAAAATTCTTGATGCTAGTCTAATTTCCCGGCATTGGGAAGGTATGTGTTTTTTGTGTATGTATGAATGGACCCGATATGTGGCACTATGATGATGCTATTTAGATACTCATATAAGCGGAGACAGATTACTTAAACTCAGAATGTATGTACTTTTAATCATGACAATTTGTTTTATGGACTATTGAAAAAAATAATTTATTAACCGATTAGAAATGTTCTTATAACAAATTACGAAAGAATTTAAGTTTCCATGAAAAAAAAAACCATTTTATATTCCGGAAAATTCAATTTCGTTTATAATAAATAAAGCCTGATCCATTTCGAGGTTCCTCATCGCTGAACAAAATTTGCCTCAAAAATGGCGGATCTTCTTGGAACTTTTCAAGAGCCCATAGAGCGAAGCGATGTCGCTTGGGAAGGTCGAGCGGCTTCAGTTGTTGCACAAGCTGTATTTTGTACGTTTTCAATTTAAGATCCCGACATAAAATGCGCCAAATCGACTCTCCACGGTCTTCGTGTACACTCTCAGCTACGGCCGCTATATTTTCTTCACAGCGTGCTGGACGTGGTCTATTCGGTCGATTATTATCCAGTAATGAATGCTGGGTCTCAAAATGGGTGATGGTGTTGCGAATAGTACGCTCAGTAGGCCGATTATGTTGAGCGAAGCGCACGAAACACATTCCTCACAGAACGTGAATTTTCGTAATAAAGTTGAACGATTTGTAAACGTTGTTCAGGCGTAAGTCTTTCCATTATGAAATGCCAAACAATACTAAACAAAAATAACATACCAGCATGACACGACTCACACGTGATCTGTCAAAAAGGGGCTATTGAAAAAAGTATCTCTACTTGAATCACCCATTATTGCAATCAATAGGGTATTAAGCACAACAAAAAAATCTTTTTATGATGAATATTACAATATTATGAAATTTAGTAATAATTTGCACAAATTGATTCAAATGTTCAACTACTTATACACTGCATACATGCACACATTTTTATTGCTGTTGTATGTATTAAACAAACGCATAACAAAATAAAACAGGGGAGGGTAAGACAACAATTTATAAGGTATAAACTTGTATCAGGAGTCATGCGATTCGCCTAAATTTACACTTAACTACCTGATATCTGATGTTTTACCAAAATCTACCCAATTATTTTTATATTACTATTTATGCAAATATTGTTAAAAATGAGACTCTAAAATTATTTGGTTTCGAATAAAATTCATACTGTTAATAAAATTTTAAACCAAAATATTGAAAAATGCTTGCATAATTTTTTAACCCATAACTTTTTGGAAACAATCGACAAGGAATATATGTAACCGCTGTAAAAATGTCGTGCTATTTTGTTTACTTTTGGTAATGAAATGGTTGGTTTAAAAATTATTATTATGCCCATAATATTTAATTAAAAAGTGTTTTGCTTCTACTGAACATTTTTATATATCGGGTAAATACCCTCTTGTTGATCAGGTGCGATATGTTTGTTCATATTAAATAAATTGTAAATTTGTCAATGAACTATTTATCTTTTAAATTGTTTTATTAAGTGTTTTTTTAAATAAATTTTAATTTTTTGTTGGTTTTTTAAATTTGCAGTTAAAAAAAGTAATGGCAACACTCACCGTGACATGAATTATGATAAATACACTTTTTGGTTTTGTATCAAACAAAGGACATACCATGGTACAACTACTCAAGGTAAACTCGTTGCTACAACAAGTACAACAAGACAAAAACAACAGGCCAAATTGTTTTTGTATTTGAACCAAGCCGTCAAAAAAAAGCAACACTGTGCCTTCAAAATAAAAACACAAATTGAAAAAAAAACATCACGTGCAGTTGGAAATAATAAGTTGTGCCATGATAGGCAATACATTTTTTATTTAAATAATTTAATTGTTGTTTGGAAACGGATATTTAAGTATTAGGGAATTTTTACTTTTCACTATTCATATACGCGTATGTGTACTTGATAGTAGAAACAAATGTATTTATATGCATGTGCTTCAAAATAATAGAAATAGTGGTTACGCGTATGGCGTCAAATGTTTGTTAAATGTGACCATGACTTTAGCTGTTCATTTTACAGTGCGAGAATAAAACAAAAATTTTGCAAGCTATTTTTGTAGTTTTAAAAAAGAAATACGTAGTAATACAGGTGTTTTATTTTATTAATAACAAAAATAAAAATTCCCAATGCTTAAAAGTATTTATGTCCATTTTTATTACCTACTTTATCACCCAATTAACATGATGAATTTTATGACGTCCAATTTTGGACGCCATTTTTTGTTTGGTAGCAAGCGGTGTCGAGAAGAAAGAGGGGTAGAAAAATAGACATTGGTTTTTTGACACTTCGCTTTACAGTTTTTTCTGTTCTTTTTGTTACGCTTTATTTTTATATTCTCATCTGGATTATCATCAACTGGAGTGCGCTTTTTGACTGATAAAAAAAATATTAAACAGTAATTTGTTTTTTTCGACATTCTAAATAACGAAGAAAAAAATATTAATAATATAAATTTAATAGTTTTTAATTCAGAAACTCATTTATATTTTTTCTAAGAAGAAAAATTAATTAAAGCAGAATAACCGATTAAGCAATTAAAAACAACCCTGGTTGCAAATAAGAATGCAAATGAAAAAAAATTAGACGTCAAAAAAAAAAAACTCGTAAATCGTATGAATTTGAGTAGTTTTTGGTAGCAACTTCAAAAGGGAATTAAGAAAATTGGACGTCATAAAATTCATCATGTAAATTGGGTGTATGTTTCATGCTTAAAAGTAACACGAAAATTTATTTTTTAACACAAAATTTAATTTATTTTTGAATCACTTTCATCATTTAACAGTCAACTTTTTTTATATTTATTTAAAATAATTTTTATTTAAAACAAGACTGATTTGCAAATAAAAGTAAGGAGTTTTTACTTTAAAGGGCCAAGTGAACTACACACGCGACAGGATGTTTTTGTGAATATTTACAATATTTGATTTCTGTACAAACAAGCTTCATATGTGTTTTTTCATCATATCATAGCTCAAACCGTTTGTGCGGTTTATTTGGCCCGGAACAAACAAAACGATTTCTTAAATAAAATTAGTATTCCAAAAAGTGAAAAAATAATATTAAAAAATGTATGGAACAATTTGAAGTAGTAAGTTGAATTTGGACCTGAAAGGGCCAAAATATGTATATTTCCGCAGGACCATCAAAAATTCAAAAGTGGCAAAAATGGCACAACTGTGCCACCTTTTGCTTCACTGATGCTAATGAAGGTCGTCGCAGGTTGGAAAATTAACTAAAGGGTATTGCTTATAAAAGTGCAACATAACACGTAACAGGAATAAAAAAAACGAAATAAAATGATAACTTAACAAATTGAAAAAAAAATTTTAACATGATATAGTTCATTTTGACAATTGTTATGGTAAATATTGACACACAAAATGGTTAATTTTGATCAAATTATCGTTGCTTTCGGCAAATTATTGTTAATTATAACCATATTGTGGTCATATTTAACCATAATATGGTAACATGTAGGGTATTCGTTTAATCGGGCTTTTGTTTTAATCGGTTAATCGCTCGATTAATTAACCGAGGTTTTGGTTTAATCGGTTAATAATCGGTTAATTTGGTTATTGATCGGTGAACCTATTAACAAAGTTTTTTTATAAATTAAGTAATTTCTAATATAAAAATGCATAAATGATTTATTATTTGGAGTTTATTAGTAAAAAAAACCAATAACATAAACTCAAACGAGCAAACAAAAGAATAATTCATAAATACTCGTATGTAATATTTAAATATATAAACTATAAGATAATTTTATTAGTTATTTCAATAGTTTAAGATGATCTGATAAGATAATCTTTTATACAAATAATTTGGATTAAATGTTTGGGATGTTGATTGTTTATTTTCTTTTTTTTTGAAGAAACTTGACTTTAAAAAAGTTCTTTCATATATCGTTAATGTTGAAGAAATCAAAAGCAATCCAAAATACGGAATATCTAATTTCTCAGTTATCTACCTGGATTTTTCTAAACATATAAGATCTTCCATTATGTCATTAGAGCACTTCTAATTGTCCTAACCGAAATTCTATTAAAACAAATAACTAAACGAATATATAAAAAGTACGTGAAACAAAAAGCTGTTGACAGTAAACACTTATTTTAAATTAAGAGTTTGTATCAAGGCGAATTCATGTTTCAGGTGGCGTTGAAAGCACAGCTGTGCTACTTTTTTTTCATACTTAGAGAGAGAAATGTCAAAAGTTGCTTGTGTTTTTGACATATCGATCAACGAAAGCAACAAAAAAATACATTGTTGTGTTTTTGGTGTTGGTACTTGTTGTAGTTTTGAAACCACCGTATACATAAATTCGCCTTGGTTTGTATGAAAAAATATTTTCTAAGCACATACCTTTGTATTTGAGACGAAGAAAATGATTAAAAACACAAAAAAATGTGTTACAATACTACAAAAAGTTAAAAATGTTGTTACTTCGGTTAATCGACTGAAATTAACCGGTTTAATCGTTAATCGAAAATATGCCATTTTTAATTAACCGATCAGTTAATCGGGTAGTAATTAATCGGTTAAGCGATTAACGGTTAACCGAATGAATACCCTAGTAACATGCAAACATAAACATTGTGGATGGTTACCTCCAACCATATTTTTCCTGCGTATACGATGATAGGTGTTTCCTGCATATGCCCCTGCGTCAAGGGATCCAATTAAAGGTAACCACTGAATGTCGCGCTATATCCTCCGGAGACATCCGGCATCCTAGAACAATTTTCGATGTAATAAGCACATTCTCCAAGGATTTTATGGCCGCTCTAGTATCGTTTATAATGTGAATATCCCTGTCAGATATCTCACTATACCGAATGTACCACGTGACTGTGCAGAAGGCCATTATCTCGCCTTGAATGACACTGCAATGATCCGGGAGCCTAAGAGGAATGCTCTATTTTATCTGCTCGGAGAAAATGCCAAAACCGAAATCATGTAGTGTCTTAGAGCCGTCTGTCAATATCCGTATTGCATCCGTGGGAATTTACAAGTCATCGTACTAAACCATGCCATCCAAAATGCTTACGGTGATACCAAGATAAGGACATAAGCCGTTGCCAATTTAAAGCATACAGGAATCTTGCATGCCCGATGTTGTAATTCTTCCATGCTTTAGTGGCCCTTACCGCTATGTTTGTAGCCAATTTCTCGCCAAAATGTCTGGTGGTAACCATTCCAAGATCTTAAACAGTGCCTTAGAAGGGGTGGTTCAAATGGCATCTGTTACCGTTTTTCCCACTTTTCTCATATGCTCAAACCTGGATTGGAAACAGAATAGAATGAGTTTGATGACACATTTGTATTACCAGTATACATTCATTGGGTTGATTCCCCAGCGCTTTGGTAACTAATTATCCTTTAAATATTTTATAGTTAAATTGCAAGTATTGTCATTTTACCTTTTTGTAAGGTAATGTGTAACCACTTATTTTTTGGACTTTTTATAATTACTTACTTTTCGAATGAATGTTGGTATAAAAATAATGACTTACATTTAAAGAACCAATTAGTTAAATGTGAATGCGTTTGCTTTAGGACATCCTTGTAAAATTCATTGGTTCTTTCAGTAAAATTGTAAGTAGTATTTTTGCTTTTCTCTGATTACTTAATACATATTTTTCTAGCTGAAGTTTTTGCTGGGATTCTCATTAGAATTATGCTTTTGAAGTATGTATGTTGCCAGTTTGTTTGTATTGTTGTGGATTTTATAAATAAACTGCCATATAAGATAAGGCGAATGTTGCCCAAGAAGCCATAACTACTTAAATTTATGTGAATGAAACTGTACTTACAATTTAACCTGAGATATTACGAAAAAGAAAACCAGTAGAAAAAGTAAAACACATCAATTGACGTATATGAAAATGATAACAGCGAGTTGTGCAAAAACTGTTATCTTTGGCTTCCTTTTCTGCGTCTGGATTTAAAAACATTTTATATTCTTTTTATCTTCTTATTCCTTTACTTTTGTATTTGTTTTTGAATTTAGCAAACAAAACCATTTGGATTCAGTGTGTAAGATGGATGAATGTGGAATAAGGTGGTCTTCAAATATTTCACCAAAAAAAAAAAGATTGCTTTTTTCCTCTGACACCCCCCTCCCCCAACCATCCACAATAATTTTTTATATTTTGTTTCTTATTTTTTATATTTGTTTTTAACAATCATCCATCTATACCTAAACACTCGTATATACATACATACATTCTATCCAACCCAGCAAGCCAATAAATATTAGAAAGAACTTGTAGTTTAGTAACATAAGCCTTAAGCTTTGAAAAGTTTTGTGATTACAATTATAAAAGGCTTATAAAATGTTCTTAATAATGAAAAACTAAACACACTTACAAAACTATAACGAGAATAAATCATTTGCAATCATATTTGCTATAATGTTGTAGTAAGTCTCTCATAATAATCTTATTCTACAACTCATTTACCTTTTGCTTGTGGAATGGTCTGCTGGGAAGCGTTCTGCATGCATACATAAGTACATATACTCAGGGCGGAAAAACATAGCCATTTTATATACAAACCAACGTACGTACATACATACATACACATGTATTAAAAATGAAATAAAAAATTGGCAGTTGTTGGATAAGCGAAAAAACCAATTCGCAAGTACTTTGCATATATAATATATTCGCAATTTACAATGATGTTGTATAGCAAAGAGCCAAAGAAGGTAAACACCCTTTTCTAATTTTTTTTTCATATTGATGTGCGGTTTTGTTCGTTGAACCGAGTCAAGTAACCATGAACATATACGCAAAGGTTGCATCCTGTATTTTTGTTTGAAAATATATGAGACAAAATTCAGTTAAATAAAAGCGGAATCGGGATAAGTTCAGATTTGGTTTTTTACAAGTAGGATTTGTTTCTTTGAAGGGAGTTGGTATCAAATTGTCCATGGTTACTTTTGGTAGAGGAACCGAATACGGATGCGTGTTAGGACTTTGTACATAAAAATGGCATCTCTTAAAAATGATCCTTATTTTAAAAACATGCTTATGACAAAAAAAAATGTTTATATCCTTGGCAGCAGGCATCAGTAAACTTGACAGCTTTTGTGGATGGGGAATAATGCGACCAAAGGCACACATACTACATTTATATCCATAAGAAGAAACATAAATATATTGATATGTATCGGTAAGTGTGTGTGTGTATGTGTGTGCTAGATGACGAAGAATATAATGTACACAAATGAACCATGCATACGTCTATGCATACAAACTTGTCTAAATGCCAGTGTTGGCCACGAAGCACCACTGGTGCGATGCACAGTGACACGGCGAGCGTTTGAAAGAGAAAAAAATTTTTACTTTCAAATAAAATAAAGCAATTATTAAACATTGTACATGTCTTATTTACACACAAAAAAAAAACACCATAGGATTCCAAGAAAGTTTTAAGCAAAATAAAAAATGGCCCGATAGGTACATATGGCCGACCAATAATTTCCAAATATCAGGCTTAAGGTTATTTTTTTGATTTTCGTAAAATATTGCTCGTTGCTTTTCTGACTTTACGTTAAAACTGTTATTTTTTGCTTCAAATTCTGGACACGATTTAATCGGATGAAATTCTTCATTTCATAGTGTGATAGAAAAAAATAGTAATTATCAGATTTATTTTACTTTTGTATTAAAAGGAAGTATATTTTTATCAATTTTGAGGAATTTTACATAAAAAGGTTTAAAATAATATAATAAATAACAAATGTTGTTATACCCACACCACAATAGTGGAGAGACGTTTGTATTTTAACCTTCAAGTGTACAAATTTTATTGTTACAAGGACCAATCAAGGACAAGCTTTTCTCCGGAATATACTGTTTGTGCCCATATAGATTAAATTTGGTCTAAATTTATTTAATTGCAATCTAAATGATCTTACCAAATTTTATTGATAGCGGCCAATATTTAATGTTGGTATTGACATACAAATTAGCGACAATAGCTTTTACGATAGCTACTATGTCGTAGTAGCTATGCAGATAGTTCCAAAATTAGCCATATGTTCTATATAAAGAAAGTACACTTTCTAAAATTTATGTGGTGTATGGTATCATAAGTTCGGCCTTGGCCGACTGTACTTTTTTACATGTTTTTTAAAACATATATGCATATTTTTCATTTACTGATTTAAAAAAAAATCCCCAAAGTTAATCTTTTAATCCTATTTAAATTATATTTATTAAAAATGGTTACAAAGATTTTCCAAACAATTTTCCAATAGGTGGTTTTTATGGCTTTTGGATGTAATTATTGTTAAAAACGAGTCATAAATAATTCATAAAATACATACATATAACTAAATCAGTCACTTAAAAATTAATTTTGTTATGAAATAATATTATCTCTATTAGGTTCTAAAGGAACTAAAAGCTAAAAAATTGATCAAGTATTTTTATATTCATATTTTAGGACCTAGGTATAAGGGAAAATCTATGAGCTTTAAGTTTTAAATCTTCGCAATGTGGTAAATTTGGCAACTGCACAGATTACCAAATTAATAGAGGTGCAGTTAAAATTTAGCCCAAATTTATGTGATTCAACCCAATTTTTCTAATGAAATGTTATCCCAAAATAATGAAAAATAGCCCTAAACATAAAATTAAGTATGCACCTTAATATGGCGTCAAATCTCTTTAAAATGTTTTATGAATAAAAAAGTTAAAGCTAAAAAAGCGCCCGACCGAGTGCCGGCTATGCAGAGTGTTTGTTATAACATACAGGAGAATATCCTTGCGCCAAGAAGCTATCAAGCTACAATGCTCTAAAGCGCTCGATTTTTAAAACCGAGTCTACAATTATTCGGGATATTAAAGTTCACGATTTTGAAATTGGGGATATTGCAACTCGGGATTTTGAATCCCTTGGTTCCGCTAACTAAAGCTTCTCTGTCTAGCAGCCCTTAGTCCCGGACCACAGTGTTCCGTTTATATAATTAGGACAGTAAAAACAACTTTTTAGAACTTTATATATGATGTTAAAATATGATGGAGTGAAAAGGGCAAAACCGGGTAAATTCGGTAACTTCATAGCTCGAAACCTAAAAGTGGTACAAAACAAATTTAATACTTATCGTTGTTCATTATTAAAATAAGCGGACAGGTGTTTGGCACTTTTCTGAAATTCGGCTCTTTTATGGAGTTTACGGGTATAACCAGTATTTTGGAAGTTCTTTGTCACTCGAACTATCTTTTAAAGCAAAAAACATAGATTGAAAAACTATGCCAAATTCGTAACTTATCTAAACAATACAAATATAAATTTGGTACTTTTTCGAAATTCAAACGTTTAAGGAGTGACAGTTTCACTTATTTTTGGTACTTTTTTTACAAAATATTTTCTCCACCCATTGACGTATAAATATTAAATTATGGACACTACAATGGGGACAAAAACGTATCTAAAAGGGGAAATACGGGAAATCAAATTCCTCTTTTACTTTTTCTGCTGCGTATGGTAATTTTAAAATTTTCTAAAATATTATACTTAAAAACATAAAATTATAGGTGCAGGGTCCTGAGTGGATGAGAATCTATAAGAGGGATCTATTATTACTTTTCGTTGTTCTACTGGTACTTTTTCAATTTTCACTTGAATTAGACCTAGAAACATAAATTTATGCATGCAAGGTGCTGAATGAATTAGATTCTCTAAGAGTGATCTTTTTGGAACTTTTTCGTTCTTTAACTGGTACTTCTTGGAATTTTATATATACTAAACATAAAAAAATAAAATTCAACATGAAGAGTCTAGAGTAATTGAAAAACTATAAGAGGAGAACTTTTGGTACTTTTGTACCCTCCACCACGACTAGTGGTGAATGAGGGTATACAAAGTTTTTAATTCCGTGTGAAACTTTTTTATTATACGTCGAAGACCCCATAAAGTATATATATATCCTGGCTCCTTGAATAATTTTAAGTCGATTTAACAATGTCTGTCTGTCCCTCTGTCCGTCTGTTGAAATCACGCTCACTTTCGAAAAAATCCTATTCGATAGGATTAGAACTATGAATCAAAATGTGGAAACCATCCTAAAAAATGTACACTAGACCCCATATAAACCATACTCCCGGAAAACATTTTAGTACGCCTGAAACCGTAATTAATAATGCTATCCTAAGAAAATTTGGTACGTCACAGTTTTAAAGGACGAGAAATCACACTGCTAAATTTCGTGAAGATCGCTTCATAATTTACCCTAGGCCCCATATAAACCCTACTCTTGGAAAATAGTTTATTGCGCCTAAAACCAAATGAAGCACACTTTGGGAACATAATTAAATTCGCCAAAAACCATAACAGATATAGATATTGCGGTGAAATTTTTTACTTAAATTCATATGGCCAGAAAAAATATCATGCAGTTTTGTGTAATTCACTGTTAACGCTAAAACTAATTAATCTGCTGTATTGAAATTTATTCTTATTTATTTTTTGTAATACCAGAAGTCAGTCTTCAGAATTTTGGGATGATTGGTCCATAATTTACCATAGGTCCAATACAAATAACGCTCCTAAAAATTATTTTAGTTCGGCTAAAACTTTTACGAATCATGATATTTTACTTAAGCCGGTTCAAAGTTCTAACAAGAAACGCATAAAATTTTCTTATATAATAATTTAATTCAGGTCTAAACCGCAACCCATTTTAATGCTGACGTTCGTTTTTGTGAAGCTTAGTTACTAATATATATGTATTTATCATTCGGCACATCCGAATATAGCAATCTAACTTGTCGATTTTAAATTGGTATTTTCTGATTTTTTATTATATTATTGAACTTCAAAATAAATCAAACATTTACGGACTTGAGTGGAAAATAACATATGGAACGGACGTTGTTCAATCACCAAATCGTTCCACCAGGACGGAAAAAACAAATCTTCGAAATATTTAAGTTCATTTATACCTTTATGTATGTTTTCTTTATATCTACTTGCATAAATAATTATGGTGGAAATTTCGACCAGAAGTCAAACACAAGTACGGTTAAATTGGCCACAATATGTATGTTTAAAAGTTTTCGTTTAATGTATTTAGTTTTGTTGGGATTGCCCGTATTGAAAATGTTCTCTGCTTGTGCCAAATATTCTAAACGTACATGTAATCGTTTTAAAAGCTGTTAATATATTCCAGTTATTTATTATTTTAATCTATCCTGTATAGCAATTTGTCATTGTTTAAGCGACGACCTTTAATTTATAAAATTGTACGACTGTTGTTGAATTACTTCCGAAATTTGTACAACTAAAACTAACTATTCTATCGTTTCGGTCTGTTTTTAAGATGATAGCCATTCTGTAAAAACATCACTACAGGTAATTCTCTCAGAGGTAATATTGGCAGTTTGGGGGCAGGATTTCTGTTTAAATTCTTAACAAATAAGGTTTCTAGATTACAGAACCGTTTGCAGATATGGTACATCGGATGACGACCAAAGATCTCTTCTAATAATGCTTTTTTCTTTCTTTAAAATTGTAAAAAACCTCACTATGTAATAAAAAATATTGTTAATCAATTAAAATAGATAATCATCGATGGTGGTGGCGTCGTCGATGGTGGTGAGTGTTAAACGGCAAAGATTTCTGAGGAGAAAGTTATCTTAAAAAATCGAGTCAAAATATATTAAAAAATCCTTGACTTTTTCGCTCTGCACACCACATTGAAAAATACGCTTGATGATATTATATAAAACCTGATATTAATGCAAATTTTTGTTAAAAGTGATTTACTTTCGCTATTTATTCAACTATTTTTGCATACTATCCATATACGTTTTTATTGGTAAAATTTTAACAAATAATTTAAAAATAAAGTTAAAATGTACTTGTTTTCCGGTGCAGATTCGATTATTGATAACTTCTGATAAGAAAAATGTCTGAAAATAGAGCTTAAGCTTTACTCCAAATTTCTATAGCAACAATTTTGTAATGTTTTTAATGTAATTATCTGACAATATTATCAATTTATCATCTTAAACACGTACTCAAAAGTTTTATCGTTTAAGTAAGAAAAAAAAAAGGTAAAATGCCTTTTAGAAATCGCCAACTTGTTTTAATTTCACCAAAAAATCGCCATGTCGCCAAACACAAAATTTTACGCCAAAAAGGCTTATAAATCGCCAAGTTTGGCGAAAAATCCCCAAATCTGACAGCCCTGTTATCAACCAGTAAAACAGAAAGAAGACTAATTAATGAAGGTCTTCACAGGCTGAATAATGAATTGAAGGGGATTGCTTTTATTTGTTATAAAACTAGCAAAGGGCCGGTTTGCTGATTTTTTTAAAAACTGAAAAAATAATTTGTAAACAAACATTTTTATGTTTTCTTTTCCCCAAAAATTGTTTGGAAAAAACAGTTTACTTTTATTCACGATAGGCGTGATTATATAAACCCTTCACTATTGTATTAAAAATTACATTCGACTATGGGAACCAAATGAAATAATGCACCCACCAACTTTGCTCTTTTCTACCATATAATACTCCTTATACGTATATGTACATATATAAAAAAGTGTGCCAAATTCGATCCCCCTAGCTCATATGGGCGTTTTTGTGCCAAATTTTGGATGAAAAAAGAAGTGATTTTGAAAAGATTTTATTAAGTTTCTCTATCAGCATTTTACTAAAATGACTTAAGGTGGAAAAGAAAAAATAAAGTTCTTTATAAGAAGACATCAAAAAGTTAGGGTTTATAGGAAAAAATTAGAAATTTATAGGAAAAAATTTAATCGTGGTCATTTGCTAATAGCTCAGCCACTTGTGGAGCGATAATTAAGTTTTAATAGCATAATATTCTAGACTACATATGATACAAAAATATAAGAACCTAGTTAACATCATATATGAGGTCTTAGGAAATCCCATTGCAAAAAAAAAACTTTATAGGGTGTATGATTAATATTATAGAAGTTAAAAACGGAATGATAAACTTATAAAAAAAAACGAACTTATATATTTTGCTTTTTATCTCGGTATACGTATGTAAATTTAATAAGTACCTACCAAGCTATTATAGGCTGTTCGTTAGACTATTGGCTGATTATACAACACCTTAAATAATCTTCTGATGATGATCTGACGAGAAAAAATAACAAAAAGCTTTCCTTTTTTTAATGATTATGTTTTTATACATTTTCTAACACTTTCGTATTTTTATCTTGGAATCTTTAACATGCACGTCTTAAGAAAATCTTTAAATGATTATTTCCAGAGTATGAAAGCAACAATGTTACACGTTGTTTTTCTTTCATCAAACCATCATTGAATGAACCTCTTGCGACTCTCTGTATAAATCATATTTTCACTTGCCACATTGTAAATGGGGACTAAGCGCTCAATACCCCACAATACTAGTCGCATATTTAAGCGTCAATTACATTAACGATTTGTCGTACAACATAAATGCAATGAAAATAACTCAATAATTTGTTTGCTATACTAAAAAATTCAAAAAGTGGGAACTATGAAAACTTTTTAAATTGTACCAAATGAGTCACGGTAGTACCACAATATACCAAAAAAAAAAGTACAATTGTACCAACTTTAACATCCCTGATTCGTACTTAAATTTTTTAGTACAACTCGTACTGAAAATAAGTATAAAAGGATTAATTTATTCCGAGTGTTTTTCTTTCTGTGTATGATGTAATTATGTTTTTGTTTAATTGATTTTTTTTATAAAAGTCGACAAAGTAAAAAACCAACAAATATTGTAAAAAAAAAAACTAAATTGAAAGTTATCCGATTTTTTTTTTGACCATTTTTCAAAACAAGAAAGACGATTTTTTTATTTTTTCCTAGGATATTGGCGATTTTTTTTACGAATTTATCTTGCAGCACTGCACGTAACAGGAATAAAAAACGATATAAAATTATAACTTGCCAGTTTCAAAGCCAATTGAAAACAATTCTGAAATAAGTAACCATAATATGGTTAACATTGACCATATTATTATTAATTTTGACCATTAAAACTCATATCTGTTATCCAAATTCTGGAAAATTTTGACCATATCATGGTTAATTTTGAACATAATATGGTTAACTTTGACCATCATTATGGTCAATATGGTGTATTTTGAAGAAATTATGGTTAATTTTGACCATATTATGGTTGATTTTGGAAAAATTTTTTGTTAGTTTAACCAAATTATAAATATAGTGAACCACAATATGGTTACCTGCAAACATTAACATTGTTAAAATTAAACCATAGTACATAATTATTATTTATTAATAGATATAAACATGTTACATTTAACTATTTATTAATACATTTTGAATTTTAATATCAATAAGTAGAAGTAAACTAATGTTGTAAACCAGATTAGCATCCGTAAAGTATATTTTGTTATTTGTAATGAAATTTAGGTTGATTTTTGGTGTTCTCAAAATCAAACAATTGTAGCACTTAAACAGGAATTAATCAAATATTCTGGGTTATTCCAAAATACGTGCTTCATTTCGTTACCGTCAACCGTTCACTCTCGATGGCTCGACGACGACAGATTCTAAAATACGCGCGAAGAGTTATCGGTTAATATTATCGAGTTTTTGTAATCACTTTCAAATTTATAAACAGAACAAAAAATAAATAAAAGAAAAATGGACTCTGTGGCTTATTTTTTAAACAATTTTGAAGGAAACAATCTCCGGCGCGTATTTAAAAATCTTAGATGCAACACAATGAATATATTTGTGATGAATGATGCAATGTAAGGTTTGCAATTTATAGTAATTTATTCCTCCATAAACACAAGTTTTCGAAAAATTTCAGAATAAAAAAGGTTGCATTCAAATACATTCTTAATGAAATAGAGGACAAAATGGACACACAACGTTTAGGAACCTTGAAGCCAGTGGACAAATTTGCGGCTTGCCTCAGGTTTTTTGCAGAAGAAAACTACCAACATGGTGTGGGAAAAGATTGGCACCTCAACGTATCTCAGTCAACATTCTCAAGAATTCTAACAGAAATGTTAGTATTATTGGAACAATTTATATGCCCTAAATGGATAAACATCGAAATGGATGATCAAACGAAAGAAATTGCCAACTTGTATTTTTTCGAAAAACATTCATGTGTTATTTTAGCCGTAGATGGAACGCATGTCGAGATTGGTACCCCTTCAAGTGATCGCCTTTTGTTTTATAACAGAAAAGGTTATCACAGTATAAATGTTATGCTTGTAAGTTCTTAAAACTGAAATTAATTTCAAATTATATGCTGAATCATCCCATCACGTTGAAGTGTTTATTTGTATATCGTTTTATTTAATATAGGGTTGTGACCATTTGTATCGCATTAGTTTTGTCAATCCATCGTTCCCTGGTAGCTGTCCTGGAAGCTTTCCAATGTTAGGAAGCACTTTGTGGGGCATTACCATTTAGGTAAAAGGTACTTAATTATAGGAGACGCTGGATATGCACTGGAGCCTTGGTTTCTTACTCCATATAGATCACCTTCTATTGGAAGCCGTGAGAGTAAATTTAATCTGGCACATGCGAAGAGTAAAAACATAATTGAAAGAACGATCGGAATGCTAAAAAAATGTTTTAGATGCCTTATGAATGGTCTTCACTACTCTTCTGAAAAGGCCGCAAGAATTGTAAATGTGTGTTGGTTGTGCTTTACACAATATGAGAATACATTTTTGGCGGCCTAATGAACATTTGGACGATCTGGATGAATATGTTGATTACGAAAGGCTCTTTCGGACTAATGAAGCTATTCTAATGAGGAATGCAATTTTAGACAGCTTCCAATAAATAAAATTATTACAATTACAATTATTGAATTATTACAAAAAAAAAAAAATAAAAAGATTAACTTAAAAACGTTAACTCATAAAAACAGTTTTGCAGTTATAAATGTATACATACATATTTATATATGTATGTGCATTGTACAAATGTATCAGTCTTTATTTGCAATTGCTTTTAACTGCTCAGCTATTTCCTCCAAGTAACCAAGTTCTTCTCTTTTCAACGATTTATAGTCTTCATAAAATTTTCTTTGCATTTCTATTTGCTGCTGGAGTAAACTTGTCGAATTTTTTTCTTTTATATCTTTTCGAAAATATTTTGGCTTAGGTTGATAATCTGCATTATTTTCATTCGGGGGAGACATGGTCACATCTATTGGCAAAGATACAATATTTTCTATGCCAAACGAAGAAACATTTGGAATTCCTGCAACAGACATCTTAAAATTTAGCAATGTTGAAACTGCTTCTTCCATGTCACTCAGTATACTAATTTTATTGTGTCCTCCTCCTGTGCCTTCCATTTGGTGTTTAATAATGACCAGTTTTTTTTTTGGTATTTGCCTTGGAGTCTCTCCAAACCTAAAAAATATAAGTTAGTGTTTATGCTATAGTTTCCGTACATATGCACTGCATACTTTTTTCCAAGTACCTATATCTCTTATTGGAGGTCCCATGGAGGTAAGTTTTTTTCATATTGTATCCCACAGATCATTCTGTTCTTCTGGTCTTAGATCTGTGACACCTCTTCCAATATCCGAATGTTGCATCATAAAGTCCACCAGTGACTTGAATTGTTCGGGTGTAGTTTGCTTTTTCGACCTATAAAATATTTATAAATTATTGTATTACAATAATATTTTTTGTATTTAATACTTACAATGTATAAATACTTACATTTTTTATTTTTGATACTAAAATTTTATTGAAAACGCGCCGAAATTGGTGTCGAAAGAAAATGCAAGAATTATTTATTCACAGTGTTTTGTAGAATATGTCGCTAGAGAAAAGTGTGGTGACAAAGAGATGTATGGTTCTAGGCTGAGTACAGGGTACGTAAATATGTATGTATGTAGTATGCATGTACGAAGTCGGGCTTCAGCCACTTTAAATATACAATACACTTTATCGATTAAATAAACACAACTTAAATTATTGTCGTTAAAATAACGAAAAAAAAATTCTTAAAGTAACAGCTGACTTTAATCGACAGCGAATATCGTTAAAAATGTTACTGAATAGCAAATTCGATAAAATTTTCGTTATATAAGTATATTTTAACGATGCGATTATCGTAAAAATAGTTAGTGAATCGCACTGCTGGTGTATTATTTTTAATGATTTTGCAAGATGTTTTTGTATTTGACAAAAATCTGGTGTCTCAATTTATGAAGTGTCAACACACAACCTTCAATTGGTTCCAGAAAGAGAAAATTAATGGCATGAAATTTCTAAAGAATATTAAAAGATTTTGTTTGTTGTGCTTAATTCCCTTTTTAAATAATTGATAAAAAAAAATACTGAAATTTATTGTTGGAGGATAAGCTGTTCCTATGCGCATTTCACTGGTTGCTTAGGCCAGATCATCAGGAAACTTTCTCCTTAATAATATTAGAAAAGTCTAAGCTATCAGCAAACAAAACTACAGAGGGAATGAGAACTACCTACAAACACTCAAAAAGTCTTTTTTGCAACGATTTTTTTATCAATTATTAAAAAAAAGTAATTAAGCACAACAAACAAAATCTTTTAATAAATAATAGTATTCCCAAAAAACAATTTGATAACAAATTTTTGCAAGTGCACGTGCATAAAAAACTGAACTGGCAAATTTTTTTTTATTTTGATTTCTTGCGAAAATAATAAAAGCACTTTGTTTTTGTTTTTAATATGTTTTTTCTTTACCCACATACAACTACATACAATTAATGTTGGGAGAATTCCAAATAATTGTAGGGGGGAATGTAGGAAAAGGTAAACTCATCACTGATTTATTGTTTGGTGTTTTGTTTAAGCTTTGATATCGTTGCAAAAAAGACTTTTTGAGTGTTTGTAGGTAATTCTTATTCCCTCTGTAGTCGTGTTTGCTGATAGCTTAGGCTTTTCTAAAATTATTTAGGAGAACGTTTCCTGATGATCTGGCCTAAGCAACCAGTGAAATGCGCATAGGAAAAGCTTATCCTCCAACAATAAATGTCAGTATTTTTTATCAATTACAAAAAAGGGAATTAAGTACAACAAAAAAAATCTTTTATTTTAAATAATATTTTATGCGCATATTTTTATTTTTTCACTTTTGGGAGAAAATCGACTCGTAAAATTCATATCTAACCGCTATAAAAATACAATCATGCTATTTTGTCTACTTTTTAGTAAAGAAACAGTTGGTTTCAGCATTATTTTTCATACGCCTTTAATGTTGAATTAAAGGTGTCTGGTTCAGCCGAAAATTTTTAATTTTCAAGTTAATACCCTCTTGTTGACCAAGTGCGATGTATTTTCCCCATTTATATTTTCACATGTAACTCCCAGGAATGTAGGAATGTACGGCTTAACTATTCATAAATATTTTTTTATGTAAAGTAGTTTTCGTATTTTGAATCTGTGAAATGTTTTTTATCCAATGAGTTTATAATTTTAATGAAATTTTGGCAGATTTCTTTACCTCTCATATTTTAAAAATTTGATGCGATTTTTAACAAAAGGAGCTACAGTGCGTTTGTTCAATTATTGTTTGTTAATGTGTGTATGTGACAGTGTTTATTTATGTATGTGTGTGACAACTGTGTTTATTTGTACAATACATTTAGGTCGCATTATTTAGGCAGCAGGCACTTGTGCTGCCAGCTTTTGGTACTGACGAAAATAAAAAATGATTATCCTGTATTTAAAATATATAGTGTTTCATATACACAAAAATAAAATATACCTACATTAAGTACATACCTATATACATAAATATATGTAGATATTTATGTATGTGGAATGTACATTTGTGTGTAGGGACGTGTGTCTAAGTGATATCCATATGAATGAAATTCATAGGCTTTTTTGTCTCTTTTGACTGCCACAGATAAAGAACGGATGTTGTTTGGATGGGAGCTTGGTAATGGCATTTCAGTTAATGTTGTTCTCATGTGCAAAAAGGTGGGGGTGGATGGGTGTTGTGGAATTACATTGGAGAGGGCTGATGGTAAAGATGATGTTGGTATTAGCGAAGTGGCAATGGCTCTGTCGCTGGTGGGTAACCAAGTGAAATATAAAGAGCTATTTCCTTTATTGGTTTTGTATTTTATTTTACTAGAACACACCGTATGTGTGTTAGTTTTTTGCTTCCATCAATATTACCTCCAGGCATAAAAGTATGATGGCTTTTTATATGTGAAACGTTAACAGGGCATATGGGATTGATATGACAACAAAATGTCCTTTGCTTACATTGATAAAATAATTTTATGAAGCGAAAGCAAATTTCGAGTAGACATAAACGTACATACATATAAAATTGTTTAGGATACAGACCCACTATTTCAACGAAATGAAAAAAAAACAGCAATATTCACGTTTCAGTAAATTCACAAACATACAAATCTATAAAAAATAAACTGGGAGAATTTTACGAAATCGTTATTGGCTTTAAAAGTTAAAACATAAATTGGGTATTTTAACTTGAAACTTCTACCACTCTTTCACGCACACGCAAAGAAAAAACATGATTGATACAATCACAATCGCAAACTATCATTAATGTTTGTGGTTATGATTGTGTCAAACACGTCTTAAGCAACAATATATGTTCAGTTATAATGATTTTAGATAATTGTTGTCTCAAACATATTATTATGTTCAGAAGAAAAATGCGCACGATCTTTCAAACCATTTTTCTATATTTCCCAATACCATGCAAAATGTCTACTTCAACATTTTATATGGTTCTTACAATAAAAACAATAAAAAATGCAATTTAAAAAATTTATGTTTTATTAAAAATATAATAAATAAAATATAGCATACATATATTAAAAATAAAATTAAATACACATATTTATATACCTGTGTATGTGTTTTAATTTATAAATTTACGTTGTGTGGTACAAATATATCCAAACAAATAAGAATTCCGTTTTTGAAAAAATTCGGGGCTGATGACAAAATTATGTGTCAAAATTTGTTATAGGTTTTTTTGGCTGCAAGAATGACAAAATAATGGCATATTTATTTATTTTTATAATTATATTTAAATAACTTACCTGTTTCAATAAACGTATAATAATTTATTTCGTTAGTTTTGCAAGGCAGCATGGCATTTTTCTCCCCGAAAAATGTTTTAATTATTCTGTCATCATTCATGTTTCCTGATTAACTGACGCTCGCGGACGGAGAAAATGTAATTTTAAAGCACACACTGTTTGTTTTGACAATAAATGTTTGCATTTTAAGAGAATGTGTTTTCAAGCAAACAAAAATGATGGTATTAAACATACCTTTTGTGTTCAACTAATATTATGATTTTAACTGTATAGTTGAATATATATATATATTATAGTAGCTAACATATCAAATAATATAATATGTTTAGCTAGATCAGAGTACCTTTTTAGGTGTAAGCCACCATATAATATTATTATAGTGAATTTAAAAATGTTAAGGACAAAAAACAATTTTTTAAGTTATATTAAGACTATAATTAATTTATGAGGGTAAACATATGAGGCAAGTATAAACAAAAATGATCGTAGTGACCATTCATTAATCATGTTTTTTCTCTGCGAGCATTCATAAATCTTATTTTTCAAAGCGACATTACTGTTACGCTAATATATCAAGAATCAATGTCTTATTCAGAATAACACTGCTAGAAAATTTGCCCTCAATATTCTGAACACCTTTTCAAACTTGGAAGATACATCTTTTTTCGCGAAGAGGACTGTTATGAAAATCAATACATGATTTCATGATTTTTTTTCCAATGGAATTACATAGTCTTTTCTTAAGACGCTTTGGCCGGGTTTTTGAGATGTGGATTAAGTTTAAACTTAGTTTAACGTACTTTGAAACTCGGATTTTTCGGGCGGAGTGTGATTTTTTTTTTATTATTTCATTGAAGACCAACATTTTAAGCCAAACTAAGCTGTTCCGTCAAAAATGTGTACATTAACTTAATAATGGCGACACAAATCTGTTTTCAGATTAACTAAACATAGTTCAACTGAGATATCAAAAACCTTAAAAAAAGCCTTAATAGTACTTATTGTTTTTTAACAATTGAATTTATTAAAGTTAAGATTGACATATAATTACTTTTAGCGTCACCTCTTTCTGAATAATTATTTATAACTGGACTGCAATCAAATTCTTTTAATAATTTTCAAACCCTGAAATTTTTTGTGAAAATTTATTTGTTTCTATATATAGATATATATCTATATGTAATATTAAAAATATACCCTCCACTCCTAAGCAGTTTGGTATTTAGCTCCAGTACAATCGGTTCAGTACACAAAAAAAAAAAAATTTAAATTCAGTAAAGGAATTCAGTGAATCAAATTTGTTTAAAATGGTACTTATCACAAAAATTGTAAATTTAAACACCAACATTTGCAAAATGTTAATTGAAAACAAATAACTTTTTTAATTAACTTATTATGCTATTAAGCAAAAAAAGTTGTTCAAAACATTCTTTACAATTTAAAACAAATATGTAAACAGAAACAAACAAAATGTTTATTAAATTTTAATTTCTAACAATTTAATTTCTAAATTAATTGTTTAATAAACTATGCAACACCTAAAATGCAAACTACTAATCGTGTACTTCTCGAAACTAATAAACCCTATATGGCTGATTCCGAGATTACCGGCTAATTTAGACATACTTTTTCGGCAGGGTAATCACTTATTTGGCAGAGAAATGGCGTTGACAAATAAAATCAATTTATTTCATTTAAAATTAATTATTTTAATTCAGTTCGTCTTTTAAAATTACAAAAAAAAAAACTTATTCTAAGAAAGTATGTTATAAACCAAGGAGAATTCATTTTTCAGGTGGTGTTGCAAGCAAAGCTGTGCTACTTTTTTTTCTTACTTAGATAGAGAAATGTCAAAAGTGGTTTGAGTTTTTGACATATCGATCAATGAAAGCAACAAAAAAATACATGGTTGTGTTTTTAGTGTTGTTACTTGTTGTAGCATTGACACTAAACCTCTGCACAAATGCATTTAAAAGCCGTTTGTTTTTTAAATACTGATTGTCGCTCACTCTTTGCTAACATATCAAATGCTATGTTGTGCAAAACACATATAACAAAAAATAAATAAAAACACACAATTGCAAATTAATTGTAATTAGTGTGTTATAAACGACCAAATACGAAGTGTAAAGAGTACGGAATTTACACCAAACAGCAACAAAGCAAAACAAATCACACTAACTAAACCAAATCACACGAATCACACGAAGGAACTGTAGCAAAATAGATGATAAGTATGAAGTATGATGTTTTTTTTTTAATTATTAGGTATGACTAGCTAGATTTGTATGAAGCAAAAAACAATTAAAGATGAAAAATATTTTTATAGAATATTTAAGTTTTTATTTTAAATTATTTTATTATTACCAAAACATATTATCAAATATTTAATTAAAAGTAAAAAAAAAAATTAAAAGGTAATTATATTATTTGCAAAATTAATATAAAAATAATACATACAACGATCAAAATCTGAGAAACAATCGGCAGTAAACATCAAGATCACACACTGTGAATTGAAAAGTTTACCGTACATAACTGTATTATAGACACACAATTGTTGTGTGTGGTTTTTTCGTTCAAATCAAATTATGGATTGAGTTGGTTTATTTAAATCCAACTACTGCTTTACACTGATTTGTTTGAAACGAACTACTGTTTTAACATTGATTTGGTTTTTCATAATGGATCATTCGAGCTGATTTAAAAAAAAAAATTACAGTAGTTGACACAACAATAATTTGGTGTTGACAACTGTGTACAAGAAACAAATTAATTCGTGCAGGGGTTTAATTGACGCCTTGTTATAAACTATTAATAATTAATAATTATTGGCTGTCAGAGTCTTCTTTGTATGGAAACACATTCGTGCACAATAACGATTGGTGTTATCAATATACCCAAAACTTGGTATAAAGAAATATAAGATATATCACTGTTATCGACAACAAAGATATTCGATGTTCGCCTTAGAAGAATTGCAATTTCAACTTTGTCATCCTAGGAGTCTTTTTGACAAACGGCAGCATATCTGTTAAAAAAAGAAATTTTAATTTAAAAAAAAAATATAAAATATGATAATGTCAAAATATAATTTTTACCTAAATTGTTTTTTATCGTTATCGCATTCAACAAAATTAAATCGTATGAAAGTGCCAGCTTTCAGACTCTGTACTTTTCGAATGCTGTCGCTATCATCTTCACTTGAATTGTACACATCCTCGTATTTCCAAGCTTTTGAAGTATGAATTGCCAAAGAATCATGTGAGCTGGAGAAATTAAGTCTTGTCCTTTGCTGGTGATAACCGACAATTCCTAATTAAAAGTGATGTCATCTTCACAAGCGAAACAACTAATCCTAAAATAAAAAAACAGAAAATAAAATACTTAAATTCATCAAATCGGTACCTTGCGCAACAAGACGATCCGCGGTTCGTTTAACAGTTCATCCAATGCCATCGGGAGCACCATTTCCATGACCAGATTCACTGTAGTTCCATGTAAACTTTTTCATTTGAGGATAAGACTCGTGGAGCTCGTTGGCAAGAAAATCAAACATAGTCTTGTTTTTGCACTTAAAAAAAGTATATTCGTCGCTTTTGTTGTTGAAGCTATGCGATCCGAAATTGGCTGTAAGTGAGCCCTTATGGCAAAAACATTGTGAAGGAGTGAAACTCTCGACTTTCGGAGTGCCGTTCTCACATTTTGTATTAACAACAACGGCGTGTAGTAGGGTATTCATTTAATCGGGCTTTTGGCTTAATCGGTTAATCGCTCGATTAATTAACCGAGGTTTTGGTTTAATCGCTTAATAATCGGTTAATTTTGTTATTGATCGGTTAACCGGTTAATAAAGTTTTTTTATAAATTAAGTAGTTTCAGTAAATAAAAATTCATAAATGATTTATTATATGGAGTTGGTAACTAAAAAAAGCAATAACATAAACATAACAATCTTGAACTAATACGAGCAAACAAAAAAATAATTCATAAATATGTAATACATTTTATCTATTAATTAAAAAATAAACTGTTAGATCATTTTATTAGTTATTTTAATAGTTTAAAGAGATCTTATAAAATTATCTTTTTAACAAATAATTTGGTTTAAATGTTTAAGATTTAAGCGATGCTTTTCTTTAGTTTTAATAAAACTGGACTTGGAGAAAATTCTTTCATTTATCGTAGATGTTGAGGCTAGGGATGGGCAAATTGAAAAAAATATATCGCTATATATCTTATCGATAGTATTTAAAAATATCGATGCATTGAATGTATTAAGCTGAAATTATTACCAAATTTAAAAACTTAATATACCTATGCCAATACATATTTACAAACATATTACATGTAATTCCATTCTAACTTTTAATTGTTTCTTTTAATTTCAAATTTACTGCCAGTCCCTCGATTTCGAACGAAACTTTGGTTAGCTTAACTTTTATTTAAAACAATCACCAATTTTAAAATTTAGTTTTTAAGGTAAGTTATGCGAACGAAGTTTTCGTTTGAAATCGAGGGTGCGGCAGTTAATTCTACAATAAAAAAATTAAAAAAAAAAAATAAAGAATACAAAAAAAATTTTATTTATTCGCCATATGAAATCTAAAAAAAAATTTATTGGGATTATATGCCAGATTATATACTGCCGGTAAACGAAACTTGTGACACATACTATACAAGTAAACTATACAATACTTTATTTTTAATATATAAGAACATGCTCAAATAAAAAAATAAACAAAATATAATTTTTTATTATTTACATTCCAACTTTCAAGAGTCTATTGCTGCTAATACGCCATAATTAAGGCGATTCTTTCCATAATTCTAGAAACCCTTTGCAGAATATTTTTTCTGCGCTTATTCTTTTGTGTTCATTTCTTAAAAATACGTGACAAAACTGAGCTGTGTAATCTATGAAAATGAACTATGGAAAAGCGCCGTTATTTTCTGAATATTAGTTAAAAAACACATGATGCAATTCTTAAAAAAAAAAACAACGGCATTGTAAGCAGTTGAGCAACGGTTAAAATGTTGAATTTTGTTGTAAAGAGATCTTAAAAATATCGAATTCGATAGTATAAAAAAATATTTTCTAAACACATTCCTTTGTATATGAGACGAAGCAAATAATTAATAGCATGAAAAATATGTTAACATACTAAAAAAAAAATTAAAAATTTTGTTTAACCGGTTTAATCGTTAATCGAAAAAAACAATTTTAAATGAACCGATCAGTTAATCGGGAAGTATTTAATTGGTTAACCGATTAATGGTTACTTTAACAGTTATTTGCTTGCGTGATCCACCGAAGTGAAAACTTTGCACTTCTTCCGCGTACTTCAGATAATAATTCTCGCTAAAGTCCATGTGGATTAATACATCGTTTTCTTTAAGATTTTCTTTCAAGTTTTGCATTTCGTTAAATTGATGCATGTCGTAACTTCTTGATTAAAAAACAAAGGCAATTGTTTTTCAAAAGTGTGTACTATATCCTGCAGTTGGCATTCAATTTTTTGTTTTAGATATCTTGTCTTAGTTTTATTTTGACTGCTTCGCTTATCGGAATATGTTTCTTTAGAACATCCCCATTTGAAGTAGTATGTAGGAACTTTAAACTCTTTACACAAATCACACATCCCTAAGAGGCATCTTGCTTTCTTTCTGCAACAAATATATCTAATAACATCCCTATAGGGAAATAAACTGACACCAAAGTAGTCCCGTGATAGGTCTTTTGTGGTAGAGACCGGTTCTAGTTCTAACACGATGTATGAATGGCACCTATCACTTTTACATGGGGAGGGGGTCATGTATCTATCCTATTACTTTGCAGGGGGCCACCATTTGACAAGTCACACATCTATTCTCAATGGACGAGTTTAGTGTTAGTTACAACAATGGAGTATTATTTCAATACAGTGTTGTATTATTTCAATAAAACAAGTCCTAGACTTAAATTTCAGAACCAAGTATTAAAAAGTCCCAAAAACATGCGTCACACCGCCGGTGAATACTGTACTGTAATTCATAACTTTTTCTATCTTTTGGTTCTTCATAAACAATCTAAATGATTAGTTCTACTGTTCACTGGTCATGAGTTCTTTCTTTTTGTACTTGTTCTATTTTCACAAATCCCAGGACTAGTCTGCTGGAACAATTGACACCAATTTCCCGCAGGGATCACGTGGTATTTTTAATTGAAGACGTTTCTATTAAAAACTGATTTAACCAAGAATTCGAAGTTGACGTGATTTATGAATTTACATGTTTCGCGGTTGCTAGTACTCATTTGCTGAATCCAAAATGGGCAATATGGGCAAAACGTTGCATAACTTAGGATAGTATTTGGATAGTCCTTCAAAAATTTGTTATGCAAATTCTCTAAGGTGTCATTTAAGAATCGTTTCTGCTTCTACGTTTTTTCTTTTCGGAGAAACTCTCGCTTGCCAGGACAAATCCTTTTTTATGGTGCCAAATCTATTTTTTCGTGAATAGGTCAAAGATGATGTATTGATATCGTCCTTTGATGTTCTCTTGTATTTAAAGAATCGAGAGCATTGATTTTGCATTCTATATTTTTTTAATCATTTTAACCGAAATTATGTTTGTGAACATTTGCCTTTCTCGGTCCGATTTCATACTTGTAAAATTATAAACTATCTGATCTCGTAGAGCTTTTCCGAACAAAATATTTTTTTTTACTTTCCGGACTAAGAGATATTTTAGAATCCGAAACCATTTTATTTACTTCACATCTTGGTTTCCTTATAGCATTTAATCTGTTATATATTTTCTTATACATTTCTTTTTTGTTTGATGTTATCTTTTTCCCTTAGTGCCAAAGAATATCTTTTCCTATTTCTTTTTGCCAACAGTTTATCCTTTCGAAGTTCCTCTCTAAAGTGAAGAGCTGCCGGTTCAGGAGATGCACTTGGTTCCAAGTCTGGTGTATTGCTTCCATTATCGTTATCTGAGCCTGGAGTAGAATAAGCTCTCAAACCACGGTTTCTTTTTTCTTCTTGTTTTCTTTGTAATTTTTTGAATTATTTCTCCAAGATTTTCTCTTGGCACGTTTTTCTCGTGATTTAATTTCAGAATTAGGTTTAACTAACTTTTTCTCTTTTTTCTTAAGATACCTTAATTTCTCCTTTTGCTTTTGCTGTTCATACTTAACTGGGTCGTTTTTAATCTTATTATATCGCTTTTTTCTGATTCTCGCTTAGTCACCAATACTTGTTCTTTGGTTTGTGCTTTAAAAATTACACTTCACTAACTTAAATTATCATTCCCCTGTTAGTCATCATTCCCCTGTGCATATTTTTGACAGTGGAATGATGGCAGGGGAATGACGAATATCTAAACAAATTTTCTTTGCTATTAATATAAGTACTTACCTCTAAATAAATTTGCCTGACTTGGAAGCTGATAATTAAAAAAAACATAAAATATTATAAAATATTCAGAATTTTGTTATTTAAACCATACCGGGGAATGAACAACGTAAGTGTGGATGCTCGATACGAACGGCAAAATGCCACTGCCCTCTCTTTATTAATATTGTTGGTGAAAATGCTGCAACATGTATAAGCAGAAAACATAATGTTCTTTCAAAGTTGAATTATTGCAAATCACAAAAGTTTCGGAAAATTAAGCTTTAACAAATATACGATTTTACAGGGCAATGACTTGAAACTTTAGGGACAAAATATTATCATTCATAAAAATATTAATTGATAAAATATAATATATATTACATGAAAAAATAGATCATTTAATATTATATTTTTATTATACAATAATTTGATTAAAATATTATATACTATTTTATTAAAAATTTAGGTATAATTAGTATTGTGTTCATTTGATTGAACTGTTAATGGTTTTTAATCCAAATTTAGATATTCATTGAATTTAATTTTCATTAAATTATTTTTATGAAGACAGGAATTTTACAACATGAAATTAATTAAGATTTGAACCCAGGCTTTCACGGAAAGGTTGCCCAGACTAGTTTCGACTGCAACCACACAATCTCTTCAGTGGGGTTTGCCGTTTTACTCACTCTGCCATTGAAGCCGGATGACGTCAATAGTCAAACATCGATCTTTAAACCAAATGGTATTTCACCTTGGTAGATCGAAATTTGCTTTTGAATGAATAATTATCTATTTTAATTGATTTACATGTTCTTCCTTACTTCTGTTTTTTCGTACTTTTTGTCAAGAATTCTTCTTGAAATTCAAAGTAAATTTTTTTTTTGTTTTTCATGATTTTGTCTTTCTTTTTTTTTGTTGACCTTTTTTTTAGCACAACTTTAAAAAACATTTTTGGGAGAATTTCAGTAAAATATTAATAGCCTACTTCCGATGAGCGAAAGAATTCTTTCTTTCTGCCTTTCGGAAATAGGCACAAAAAATGTTGCGATTTTTTCTTTATTTAGGTAATGATAACATAACGTTAATTAAAACTGAGTCAAGTTAAATAATTTGAAATGAAATTGTTATCTAAACTTTTACATTTAGGGGGGCTTTTTTAAAATGCGTTAAATTTAGAGCTTAAATCGCCAAATCTTCAATAGACATTTTTTGGACCCCAAAATGATCAAATCTTAGCGAGTGGTGGGATAAGCTAGTTCCAATGCGCATTTTACTGGATGTTGCTTAGGCCAGATAATCAGGAAACTTTTTTCCAAAGGTTTTAAAATCAATAATGATATTATACAAATAAAACTGTAAAGCGAATGGGAATTCCAAACACTGTTTATTGTTGTTGTTTTGTTTAAGCTTTGATATCGTTGCACTTAGAACTTAGAAGTGTTTGTATTTCTCATGCGCTTCACAGTTAAATTTTTATAATATCTTGAGCTTTTATAAAGTCTTTGGAAAAAGGTTAAGAATAACTGGAAATAATACTACTAAATTCCGTGAAGAAAATTAAAGAATCATTTGAGTCTAAGGACTATTTAAAAATAAAAATCTCAAATTGTAATCAATAATATTACAATTAAACCTGACTTAAAAAATGTTGAGTTCAAATTTATATTTATTTGTAAAGTTTTTTTTTTATTTTAAATTAATTCTTTTTACTCGTTGCACATTAATAAAGTAAAATACCTATGAACTTTAATTGTTGTTTTTTTTAAATTAAAATGAAAAAAAAAATACTTAGAATCTATATTATAAGTTGCCTGATTGTGTTAACGATTTTTAAAACAGGAAAGACCATTTTTAATTTTCTTTTTTAACAAAATGGATGATTTTTTGACAAATTTATATGGCAGCCTTACATAATAATGACAGTGTAGTAAGTGATATTAACTTTTATTTTGCCATTACCGTGCGTCCCTCTAAAAATGACCATTTTTAAGAAGATATTTCCGTACGCAAAGGTTTTTAATCAAAACAGGATTCTTTTTAGTGTGCTTTACATGATCCCATATAAAGCCTTATCCTAAAATATTTTTACTCTCTGTGGGGGATATCAATGATATTTTGTGCCTTGCCCACTTCTGCATAACCGCCCACATTTTTTTGGATTTTGTCTATTGAAAGCCAAGTTGCTTGTACCTTATTTGGCTCTTGCCGTTATTTAAATATTCACGTAGAATCAAACAAACAATTTTGTGTTTTTGCACCCATCACCAAAATGATTGTATTGATCACTGAAATTTATAAAAATTTAATATTGGGATTTTTTTTAAATTGGTGGTTAATGTAATGAAAAATATGATAATTTATGATTAATTTAATGAAAATAAGATATATCATTAAGTTAACCATAAAAATCCTACTTAGACCAAAACACGTTTTTTGTAAAAAAAATAATCCGTAACGAGGAAAGTTTGCATGTTGTGTACCAGTGGAATTAATGAGAAAATATAACTACACGGAACTCCTGGTTGTGATTTTTCATTAAATTTTTCATATAATTTTACAAAAAATTATTGGGAATGTGAGAAACGTTTCATACGTACCAAAAACGTACCAACAACCGGGACATTAGGAACCCGTTTTGAAATATTATACGCAAATTAAGATTCGGAACTATTTCGAAGATTAAATTTTTACTCCCATTAAATCTTGCCATTTTACTTTCACTTAAACAAACCTGCATTAATATTTGTTAATACAAATACCCTTTATATGTAAATACAATCACATTTTGAGCCATGACCATTTTTCAATATACTCGTAAATCTCCCCCTCCTCCGTACTTTATTGATTTCTAAATAATAAAACAATATACATACATACACTTATTCGTATTCGATTTGTAAAAGTGTGTGTACTGTAATATTAAATTGGACGTCGTCCGCCATTTTTACTAAAACCATTGCCAGCCAGTATTAAAGAAATTTAGCATTGATATTCCTGTGGCTATAAAGTGTTTTGCTATCCACCATCATACATAAATATTTCTATTTACTTGTATTCGTGTATGGTTAGACATACAGACAGACTAACGGACCATGCATATTGTACTACATACCGTTAAGGATTGAAGTGGGAATGTTTGTAAGGATTTTGTGGTTGCCTTGTGTGTTGTTGAGGGTTAATGGTTGGCTTGACGGCTAGCTCAAATTGATGTACGTAGTAGAACAGTACTTTCTCATTCAAACATACATTCAAGCATACACACATATATACATAAATATTTATAAACATACATATAAAAAACTTAGCATAAGTAACAAGTCTACAGCTTACCATTATTACACACTCATATAGCCATGTTGGAAGTCCACATTGCCTGTTATTATGTTTATTCAATTGGATTTGAATTGGTTTTTGCATACCGGTGATTGCGATTTACTTCCCCAGGGAATGAACAAAATATTATTAATAAATATGTATGTACATAAATATACATATGTATGTATGTATTTATGTACCTATGTATTTAAAAGTAGATGTAAATTTAAAAATGTATTTAAAAAAGTTGAAAGCAGAGCCAGTAATAAACGTTGAAACCAGCGCCAATATATCCAATTTTATTATTTCAATTTTGCGTCAAACTGTAATGTCAATTTCCTTTGAAAATAACTGAATTGTTTCTTGTGATACAAAATTAGTATACAAAGTGAAATAAAAAAAACTTACACAGTAGGTCTGTTGACTTAATATAATTTGGGATGCCTTTGGTTCCAAGCGTTCCCTTTAAGGCGAATTCATAAAAGGGTGACCTTGGCTTGTTACGTAAGCAACATCTTATAATTTACCATGTGTCAAAATGGTATGTATACCGTTCTGGTGGTTCTGAAGAATCTTTCATAAATTCTATAATTTTAACTTAGAAAATTATAGAATTTAAAATAAGAAACAAAATAAAATGTTTCTTTGAATTGTAAACTACAGTGTTGTATTATTTTGACACAACGATAAAGTATTTTACAGTGTTGTATCCGTTTCGCCTTGGTTCCCTTGCTTTAAATTTGTTACATGAAAGCGGGGTTTAAAGAATAAAATTTCTCTTCTTCTTGAATGAAATAGTCCAGACTTTGTAGCAGGGATGTAACGATACAGCTTTTTGCCGATAGGTATCGGGTATCGGTACCCAAACAAAATATCGTCCATATCGATACTGATACGCATGTTGAATATTTTTTTTTAATTTTTATTTAAAATTGATATTAATAAGATTTAAAAAAGAACGAACTAAATTAAAATTTATGATGAGATCAATACAAAATAAAATTTTTTTAGAAAAATATTAATGAGTTTTTTTTTTCTTTTAGTTTTTGATGCTGAAACGTGAAGGGCTATTACTCCTTTATTGTGGTTTGTGTAAATATCAATTAAACAATCCCTGATGATGATATTCAGAGAATATCGAAATATTTGAAAAAATAAAGAAATTTTACGCGAAACAGACCTCACGCTTGAGCATTTTCATTTAATATTCATTTCATAATAAGATTTTTGTTTAATAAACAAAGAATTATTAAGACCTACAGTAGAAAATACAGAACTCATTTGAAAACTTAATAATTTCTGCGCCATTTTTAGTTTCGGTATAACATGTCATTGCGCCCTTAAACAAGCAGATCTGCGTCTCTAGAAATATAAGGTGATCTAAAGTATATATCTCGACTTCTTCTTTAGCAGGATCACAGCATACGAAAAAGGCTGATCATCCTCGGATCCAGTTTTTTTTATTTCTATACTAAGTTTGTCATTCCGTGTGGAACTTTTTTATTATACATCTAAGACCCCATAAAGAATATATATTCTGGCTTCTTGAGTAATTCTAACTGCCTTTTTCCGATGTGCGAAAGAGTTCTTTCGGTCGAACAACTACATTTGAAACAAAAACAAAGTTTTAGTGGTACATGCCATACAGTAAGTTCTTTATAAACATCAAAAAGTCATTTAGAATACATTTTTGAAATTTATAAAAAGAAATTAAAATAATTTCGTTTCCATCAAATTTTATATAACAAAACTTTAAAACAACAGAATCTATTAAATTTTGATTTGAAATTCTTTCCCCTGAACAATAAATACTTTAATGAACATATCCAGATGTTACACCAAAATTATCAGATCTACAACCGCTTTATAAAGTAGCAGGTATATATTTGAACAATGATCTGTTTAAACCATGTTTATTGCACAGCAAAAACTTCTGGCTTATAAGAACTCGTACCACCTGTAGATGTTTTCAACACTTTCGGAATGCACACACATTATAGTGTAACGATTCTTAGTGATTAAGGTATTGATATGGGAACAGGCTACCTACTAGTTCGGCCGTGCTCGTCGGATGGGGTGTGTTCAGTTCCCGAATCTTAGTTTTGAAACAAAATTTTGCATCGTCAGCAGAAAATTTTAAATTTAGCTAGCTTTGAGAAACAAAAAAAAAAAAATTACGATTCCATACAAAGGAGAGAAAAGAAAGAAAACTTTATCGGATGAATGTGGGGGGTAGCTCAAGATCTAATATTCTACACCGGTCTATACCCTCCCACCATGCTGTCAAAGTGAACTGTTGATTGACAACCCAATTATAAACTAAAAGAATACACCTAACCCATACTTCCAACTTCACATTTCGTTAATACGAAAAAGTCAAAGTTTATTCCATTTTCAATAATGTAATAAACATAACGATTTATGAATAATTAAGTTTAAATTAATAGGAAACAAATAAAAATAATTAAACAACTATATATAATAGATTATGTATATAATATACTTCTTAACGAAGTTTAATTATTTACTGTAAATTTGGCCAGTTTTATTTGAAATTGTCATTATAATAATTACTAAAGTCCATTTACTCAAATGAAGATTGTGATATTGTGCAAATAATAAAATACCATAGCTTAAAGTTATGAGTTCAAATGAAATGTGGAAGGTGTTATTGAAGAATATATATGACGGATTATTAATATATACGTAACTTAATTGTTTAGATATAGTTCGCTAAGTATTGCCACGCTCATTACTACTGAGTGTTTAAATTTTTATTTTAAATGAGTAATAAAAAAAAACCAATATGTTTACGTTATTATGTTACGTACCAAAAATAACACGAATTGTAATTGAGTGTAAGAGAGTTTAATAAATAAACCAATAATGACATTTATAATGCACTTACATTTCAAAATCCATCGTTGTCCACAGGCGCCGGAAGACTTTATGCGTGATCTGCTTATGTCAATTAAACGTTGTGTGAGTGTGAATAATAAGAGTCTCAGTACGTTTGATCAGGTTTCGTATGACTGTATTTGTGTGTGTAAATGTAATCAAAGTGAATGAAAAGTGCTTATTTGTGGATTAGGTAATATTTATCTATTTTTATATGAAAATTCCAAATTAAGTGACCATTATAAGAACAAAATTAGAGCAAAATTTAAAGGAATTTTAAATTTAAATATGCATTGAAATTCCAACAAACATATAATATTAGATTTTAAGTTAATTTAAGAGTTAAATTAGAGAACATATTAATTATTTTTGAATTTAAAAAAAAAAATTGATTTAAAAAAAAAAATTAACGAATTAATGAACTCTAAATTAAATCTTGGTTTTAACCAAATAGGATCCCCTACTTTGAGTAGGGGTTAAGAATAAGTTGGTTAACCAATGTAATGAGTTACAAAGGTTATTCAGATAGAAAGCAATTTATGGTCCCAATGTAAATGAACCCGTGTTTAGGTGTTGACTATACATGAACTGAATGTTGCACAATTCTCAATGTACAATAATAAAACAATATATCGATTCTCTCCAATGTGGTTAACGCTGGATAAATTTGGCGTGCACAACTGACGAGCGATTACCCACGAAATGACCCTTAACAGCCAACACATGCTGCATTCACTGGCCTCTTCCTATCAATGTATACATATATGAATCCTAAAGAAAACCAATTTTACTAATTTTCCAAACCGGACAAAATAAACACAAAAAAAAAACTAAATACCCACCAACAATTTTGGCTTAATCTGCAATACACCATGAAATCCTAATGTATTTGCAATATAAAACCACACTTTATGTTTTATATGCAATAAATTCTTTTTTTTCTTTTCTTCACATTTTTCCCACACAGAAAAAAAATTGTTTCTACACACAACCGACTCGTATATAAATTTTTCACTTTTGTCATAATATATAAAAACCAAAAAAATCAAGGATAATATTATTGAAAATTCATAATTTTTTTTTCTTTTTTTCTTCCCACAGCCATAGAAAATTTTCAGTAAATTATAAATATACAATTCCTTTCCAAAACCTCGCTATCACAATAGGTAGCTCAATAAGAAATTTTTTCGGTACGATGTCTTTTAAATATTCGAGCATTGCATCGAGGGTCAAATATTGTTAATAGATAAACAAAAGGTTTCATTATTTTCTAAAGCTTTAAATCTTTTAGTTAGAGCTAATGCTAAGTCGGCCGCTAAATTTTGAGACTCTTAACTGTTTTCCGTCTTCGTTGATTCATTTATTATGTGAAAAAATTTCAATATTCTGTTTTAATTTTATGATCTGCTTTTTAATATGTTATTTCTCTTAGTTGCTATGCACAAAATAAGAATAGAAATACAGTGAACTCACGAAAACGTGAACACTCGAAAGTGTGAACGTCTCAGAAACGTGAACAAATTTATTTTTGCACAGACTATTCTAAAACGTGAACAAAATCTGGAAGCTCTAAAACGTGAACACATTTTGGTTTGCTGTTTAAAATGTTTTTTTTTTTTTAATTGGGAAATCCCCCAATTGAGTTCACTTATTGGTTTATGTTACAGCGTTTGTTTTTCTTAATTTTATGTATAAGCTGACCTGTTAGTTGTTTTTTGACATCGCTACGTAAAAGTGGAAAGTTATTAAAAATGTTTATTCGTGAAAGTGAAAAATGTCATTGAAAACCCGAAAGAGTTATCTTTGAAAGATAAAGTAAATACATATACTTAAATATCAAATATACTCCGAAAAATATATAAAAAATATCGTCGTATTGACAGCAAAATATCGCCGTTACCGATGTATAGGATAATCGGAAATATCGCCGATATACAAATGTTCGCTACAACCCCCCCGCCCCCCTAATTTTTAATCCCTTCACCACCACAAGTGCTGAATGAGGGTATACTAAGTTTGTCATTCCGTGTGAAACTTTTTTATTATTCATCTCAGACCCCATAAAGTATATACATATACTCTGGGTCCTTGAGTGATTCTAAGTTGATAAAGCCATGTCCGTGTGTCTGTCCGTCTGTTGAAAACACTCTCACTTTCGAAAACTCAAAAGAAAAGAACAATGTTGCTGTCACATTGGTTCTAGCAATGCTAAGCAGTTTGGGAACCATTAACTTAAAAACTGATAATTTTGTTACAAAAACTATTTAAGATAAATGGTTGTATAATGCACGTCTTCATATAAGATTTGATAAAAATTTGTTTCATAAGAGTAGAAACCACACTATCAAAGCTATGTATGCCTAAAGCCGTAACACATAATGCTACTGTTATAACATTTGGTACGTCACAGTTTTATAGGACTAGAAATGAAACTGTAAAATTTTATGTAAAATTTGGTACAATTTAGCTTTCAGACTCGGCAACTTATTGCGCAAGGTACTTGCCGAGTATAACATAGTCTATACTAAATTTTTTTTCTTCGTCCGACCTAACCTACAAACCAGTCTGAAAGGGGTCAAATAATACCATGTTGTCTTGTAATACGCGGTCCATTATTTACATTAGGCCTTATATTAAGCAGCCTTTTAAAACCCACTTTCAATATCACTGCTATATCGAAATTTGTTTTAATTAAGGTTTTTTAATGCCTGAAGACACTTTACAGAACTTTTTGCCGATTGGTCCATAATTTAACATGGGTCCAATATAAATTCTCCTCTCGAAAATAATTTTAGTTCGGGTTATACTGTTACGAATCATTATATTTAACTCAAATTTGTTCATATTAAGTTTTATGTGACAAGAAATAAAAGCGTATATCTTTCTGATGGTCAGTCAATAATTTAACATATGAAAGTCTAAACGCCGGCAAATTTTAAGACGTCGATTTTATAAAGATTAATTAATTATATATAGATCCCATATAGGGCCCATGCCTGAAATGTTATAACTCTCGATGGAGGATATCAAAGAATCGGCACAGCCGTATAAAGCATTCATAAGGTGGCTTTACACGATATGTATTTAGCAGTGTACTTGTCAAATTTCCCACTGCATACATGTGATGTAAACGAAAAAAAATTTGCTTCTGTAAACGACAGATCGAATTAGCAGTGTCAAACCATCTGATATCAGTTGTTTTACAAGTCATTTGTTTGTGGCGGCATATATTAGCTTTTATTTATTTATTTGCACATATTCTTTAATAGACAAAATTTTTAACTAACTGATTTACAATTAAAAGTAAATAAAAATATAAATATGTAAATAATTTGCTGTTATGAACGATTTTAGGTTGTCAGATGAAATCAAAAACGAACGTGTGAAAGCAAAAATTATAAACCTTCTGCATTTGATTATTTATCGTGTAAAACCACCCTTAATTGTTTTTCGTGGAAATTGTGTAATTTATCAAACAGCTGTTGAACCATAAACAAAATAGCAAACACAGAGAATTTAAAAAAATGATGTAAGAAATAGTTAATTTTATAAAATGAAAGGTCTTGTATTAAAGAACATATCAAAGCACTTTGATGTCATACCTTGTGTTAGCAATTTGTTTTTATAGCCATTTGGAAATAGATCTAGTGTGACTGTGAAAATACACTTTTAATATGACTTAAAGCAGATCGAAGGCCGTATTAAGTAAATTATCTCAGGAAAAACTTTTTCAAGCTTGGTAATAGGTAGTAGTTATTTGATACATAACCTGGTAAGTAGTTGTTATTACAATCAGGGCTGTGGAGTCGTCCGAAAAAAGTACTAACTCCGACTCCGACTCCAAACGTTGATGCGAAATGAATGAGACGTAAAATTATTTCTCTTTTGTGTAGAAACATCTTTATTAAACGAATTATGGGAATCCCCGCGTAATGTGCATAAGAAAAACATGAGTGTTATGGTAGGAATTAAAGGCAGGCCGATAAAGATGTTTCTACACAAAAGAGAAATAATTTTACGTCACAATTTGTCTAATACATACTAGTATTTATGCGCTATAGCAACACTTATTCTGTACAATGTTGAAAATATTTCAGCGTTGATTGTTAAAAAACTCTGATATTAAAATTATTGGCAATTCCTGTCATTAACTTTTTTTAGCATGAGTAAATTATTTAAAAAATCACACATCTTTTTCGACTAGATCAATAACTGAGTATAAGTTTTGCTAATGTAATTTAGTGCCAATTTCACGATGTCGAAAGAACGCTTTCTTTCGCACAAATACATATGAAACAAAAACAAATTTTTGAGAATTTGTTTTTGTTTTACATATAGTTGTGCGAACGAAAGCGTACGTTCGCATTTAGTGAAATAGGCAGTTAGACTTTTTCCTGCACGTATAAAAAATATACCTAAATATACCTAAATAGTAAAGTACTTGAATCAACTATTTCTCATAAAATAAATTAAAATCTACTTATTCATATTGATCTGCAAAATATTGCATCGCCAATTTCGAAGAATTTTTATATTGAAAAATATTAGAAATTTTTTAAAATTTTTTATGCCGAAAAATTTTGGAGTCGGAGTCGCGCGTTTTTTTTTGGGTACTGCGACTCTGACTCCGGTACAAAAACCTCAACTCCGACTCTTCAACTCCGACTCCGACTCCACAGCCCTGATTACAATTGTCATTATTCTGAAAACGTCAATAAGTGCTAACTAGTAATGACCTCAGTAAGTACTTATTACTTCTATTATTTGCACAACTGAATATTTGCTTACTAATAACCAGCTCAATAACTACTTATTAGGTCTATTAACTAGCGCCAATTTTTTATTTTACAATTGGCTTTAATAAAAAATATTCGAAGAATTTATTTTAAGCAATTTAGGTATTATAAAAATATTAGAATTATGTCTGTCACTATGTCAGTAGATCAGTCTGACTCTTTGAATAAGTACCTATAGTGAATTTCCTTTATTAACGTAAGTATAAAACCATATACATATATATTAATCGGCAAAGGCAAAAAAGTTAATGTCGCTTTTCTCCTCTATTTGTCCACCGAACTGAACAAAAAATACACCATTTTAAAGATATTTAGTAAATACTGTAAGTACAGAAGTAGTTACAGAAGAGCACAAGTGCATTTTAATAAAATCTGTTCAATATTTTCGGAGTTATATGCGTTCAAATTTGAAACTAACGTTAATACAATATTGTTGAACAAGTTCGAATTTGTTTTTTTCCAATTACACAAAGTTTTTTCTGTCAACAAATATTAAGGCCCTAATCATGCAAAACGCAGCGCAACGCCAAACAATAACAATGTTATACTTTAGCGTTGCGCTGCGTTTTACATGATTAGGGCCTAAATATAAAAAGATATAAAATAAACTGTGGTGTGACGTGTTCGTAAACGGGACTTCAGACGACACAAAAAAACATCTTTTAAGTAAATTTTACATATGTAAGTGTTATAATTTCATTTCATTGCATGTAATTACTTTAATATTTTTCAGATGTAATAATTGAACAAAACAAGATTTAATGCAATAATATGGTAGAATATAATACCAGAACCAAAACAGTATTGGAGTAATTTTGGTAAAAACCGAAACATGCAAAATTGTTTCCCATATCCACGAATGAAGATTAAATATCTTGGAATGAAAGTATAAATAAACAAAATAAAGATGAAATGGTAAATTAATTATTTTTTTAAATGATGTTTAAATTTAATACACAATTAAATAACTTATATTTTAGGTTAAAACAGTCACAGCAATAATTGGCGAAATGGGTTTAATAAAAGGGTTGTCTTTAATTATAAAAGAAGAAATATTGTTTGAGTATAAAATGGATGAAATTCATAACAAGAAACGATGCAAATCTTTAAAAATATTTTGGATTTTCTTTACTATAAGTATAATAAAATAAGCTATGCTAAAAAAATAACAAATATTATTTTAATTAATATTTACAGTGACACATATATATGTCATCAATGGTCGCTGCCAATTCACCAAAATCGTATGACAAGCATATCAGGATTGCTATAAAAAAATATAAACATCGTAATTTTAAGAACATTTCGGTTCAAAATAAATATTAATAAATATTGACATTGAAAAAATATAAAGTATTTATGTATTATGTTTATATTATATATATTTATATATTATAAACAATTATATCAGGTAAGTTATTAGATTTGTAACTACTTATTTTGAAGAATTTGCGTAAGTAGTGAGTTTTCGCCTCCCGCAAGTAAGAAATAACTACATATTTTTAAACTCCCTAACAGTAGAAAAATAACTAGTTACAATTGAATATAATGGCAGCTTAATAATAGCTAGTTATTTGTTGGCTTCTGCCAAGTACGAGTATATTGTAAGAACTTACAAATCAACTTACTGGTAGTTAAATAATAACTAGATATTTTTTGACTTCTAGTAAGTGTATAGTAAGTACTGAATTCTGTGGACAACTCGAACAAAAATAAGTAGTTATTCAGTCGAAAAATAAGTAGTGTTTATATTTCTGCAACATTACTTGCTAACTTACCAGGTAAGTAAGGTTTTTCCTGGGTATGTATGTGTGTGCCAAATATTTTTTATATGATATGATTTATATGGTGCTAAAGTGTTGCCTTCTTAAATTTTTTTTAAATTATTGTTTTGAACTAGAAACATATAAAATAATAAAATTAAGATAAGGGATTCTTATAGGAAATCGTTTAATTAAAAGAGTGGCAAATTGCTTTTATATTAATTTCTTGCGCAAACAATAAAAGCAATTCGTTTTTAATTTGTTTTTTCTAAACCCAATTAATTTTGGGAGAACTCCAACTAATTGTAGTGGGGAATGTAAGAAGAGATAAACACAATGTTTTATTGTTGAAATTTTGATTAAGCTTTGATATCGTTGCAAATAAGACTTTTTGAGTGTGTGTAATTCTCATTCCCTCTGTAGTCTTATTTGCTGATATTTTAGGCTTTTCTAAAGCTTTTTGGGAAAAACGTTTCCTGATGATCTGGCCTAAGCAACCAGTGAAATGCGCATAGAAACAGCTTATCCTCCAACAATAAATGCTCATTTGTTTTATCAATAATAAAAATAGGGAATAAAGCACAACAAATAGAATCTTTTAATAAATATTTTTATTCCCAAAAACAACTTTGATAGGAAATCGTTTAACCTTTAAAGAATTGGACAAAAACAATTTTTCAATTGCAAGAAATTTTGCTAAAAAATATTTTAACGACTGCGCATATAAGAAAAAAGTTTAACTTTATTGCGGAATTTTGGTTATTCAATAATCTAAACGTTGTGCAACATCCTCCATTTTCGAAATAGCGGTATATCTCGAAAACAAGATCTAACCTAAAAACATCTTAACTTTAAAATGCACAGAGTACTCATTCTACGCCACCCTGTATATTCTGCGTCCTTTTGAGTAGCGAAGTTTAAAGCAAATATGTCCGTCTGACATTGTTTCCGCTGAAATAGGGTTTCAGAAGACCCCAGAAAGTATTATATATTAGCTCAGATCATATATCGTCCCCTTAATAAAACAATAGTGTATACGCATTTACACCATTATTTTTTTTACTGCATAATAAGAATCTTCATAACTGACTCTAAATGTGGTCAAAATTTGGTGAAATTCTACTTCCACAAAGTGGGTCAAAAGATTAATTGAAATATTATTGTATAATTGCGTGTTTGAAATTTTTCATTAATAATTGTGTAAGTGCAGGTATGGTGTTTTAATTAGTTGTTACTCTGAATATCATTTCAAAGAAAAAATAGGGCATAAAAAGCATTTTTATTATTCACTATTTTTATTATTTCGTAACAAAATAAAATCGAAAAATGACGTATATTGATATACACAATTTTTTAATAATATTTGGTGTAAAATATTCAAATAAAATAGTGTATACCATACAAAATAAAATAGTGTATTATGATTTTCATACATATTATAAAACAAATAAAATAGCCTAAGTGACATCATGGTACTTTGAATCCAATTTATTTGCAATTAAAGCACTTGTAAATTAATGAAATATCATCTACTAGTAGCTAGATTATTCCATCACATATTTAAATGACCACAACTCAAAAGCATCGATTATTTTCTGAGATATTAGTGTTTTCCCATTTGTCTAATAACTCAAAAATTTTAAACTCCATTATCTCGAAATGGCAAAAAATTATACACTATTGTTTTGTTAAGGGAACGATATTATATAACACATATAATCCGGATGTGTTTAAATGCAGCCGGATCGGTTAACAAATTGTCGAGGAAAAAACCACGACTGCCTCTCAGTTTAACCCATAAAATCCCTTGTTGTTATTTAATTCTCCGTTTGATAATGTGTTATAGTGGGTGGTAGTTGAAGGGTATTAAAGATTTGGCACAGCCGAAAACAGCATTCTTACCTGTTTTTTTATAAAATTTATAAAGAATTCGGTGACTTACCCTACTGCATATCAGTATGTCTTGTTGCGTAGCACATTTATGTGCGCTAACCTTTTAAAATATACCACTTTGGACAAACAGATTATAACTTATAGAATTTTTTTAATCTTACAAACTCTATTTTGCTGTTATGCACCTACACACATACTTAAATATAAATTTATTTATGTAGTATTTCTAAATATTAGGATGACAGATTTGCTCTTTTTATGCCAATAAGTGGATTTATTTTATGTTAAATATCGTAGATAACCATATAAACATTAGGAAGTCCGGGTTGTTTGAAAGATATTTTAATGTGTAACAAAAGCAGATTTAAAGCAACAATTTATTAACTACATAGTTAGTGGAATTTAGTTTGTCGCACATAGTTTTACACTGATTTCAACATTTTCAATAGCAAGTGGTTGGAAATAGTTTATAATTTTTTAAATAGTACTGTCAAAAGAATTTAAATTTTACCATAATTAAATATGTCAGTTTCCATGCTTGTGTGCAACAATTATTGTTGTACTTCAATACTTTTTTAACTCAAAATTCTTAATAAAAAATATATTTGATTTATACACCCCTGCCATCGTGACTGTTTTAGCTTCTTTAAATTAAATTTTAATATTTTTTAAGGAAAAAATACGAAATTAATTACACAAATTTTTATAGAAAATTCGTTTCATTTTCTAAATAGTTTATATAGTTTTCTATATGCAGGCTTTCAAGGTTATTACTTCAATGTAAATATTTTATTTATATTATTTAATTCCTGACTATTCAATAGTTTCTTAAAAAGTATAAACCACACTCACCGACGAAGGCATCTATTAACACTTTTCTTACGTATTCCATAATACTTTGTGAGATAGAAATCTATTGAATTTTGTTGTGACTGTTGATTCTAATGTAACATTACAGTTTGTAGTCACACTGTCACACATGAACGTGCTTTTGTTAAAATGCATCCCTGATCCAATGAAAAGTATTAGCGTTTAGAAAAATTTCAAAAACGATGAAGTCGTATGGAATGTAAAATTTTTTTCTCTCTCTGGTTCCACGTGTAAACAATCCACATATACAGGCATTCAATTGAAGAGAAACAAAACAGCTGATTCATAACATAACAGAATGTACAAATTAGTTCTGCCTTTAGGCGTAATATACATATATGAAAAAAACTACAATCACCCATGAATCACGAGCGACAGAAAAAATGTTTGTCACATACACAACTCTACTAAGAACTTTAGCTTTCCTGGTGCTCTGGAAGCTAACTTTTTTTATTTTATAGTAAAGGATGCGTTATTAACAGGGACCCTAACAATTATAAGATAAAAGACGATAAAAGAATTTTATATGAAGGTCCTAATCAACAGTTATGATTAAACATATTCCCACTTATGCAAAAAAAGTAAAAGTTCACATTAGATAAACAAGACATTAATCGCATTTCACTTTTGCTGGGCTTAATGTACTTATTGGTTAACTAATGTGAACTTTAACTTTTTTTGTAAAAGGGGGATATTGCTGGGTCCATGTTTGTCCATTACAGTCTGGAAAAGTTGTATTTGCAAACAAAAAAAAAAATAATTCTTCTAATGGATATTTGTAACCAAAAGAATAAATTAGTTATTGGTTGAAGTAATGGTTATTTAACACCAGTGTTGTCATATCGTAGGAATTATCGCTTTTGCAAGTTTTTTGAGATGCAAACAATTTTCAGTTTTTTTCTAGAAAAAAAAGTTTGTTTGAAATTTAAGTAATTTAAAAAAATGTTGTTGTAATATGTAAAAAAAATAATCTTAATATTATCTAAATGGTTCTCTACATTGTGGACTTCTGATAGAAAATTATACATATTTTAACATTTCTAAAACATATTCGAATAAAATTAGGGAGTATTCGTTGAAACTGAAATAACGTTTTTGAGCCTTCCTAATGTATAGCACTACCTTTGCATTTGAGTATTTGAACAGCTCAATGTTTAAAACTGCCTACATATGTATACGTATACTCATTTGTATGTTTTGATGTGTACAGTATTCATACGAAAGATATGGAGCCTTGCAGCAAAGAGGATTTATGTTTTTAAGACTTGTAATATTCTCTATTTATTTCCAAGAAATTAAAAAATTTTTGTAAACATTCAATAGAATATATACAAATATACTAAACAAAGCTTAATACCTTTCCGTAAGTGATCTCCATTAATACCATAACTTTATTAAATATAACAATTAGTATTGTGGTTATTTTATTGAACCGTTTATGGTCTTTAATCCAAATTTTTGATATTTTATTCAGGCTTCATTAAAGTTCATTAAATTATTTATATGAAGAAAGGAATTTTACAACATGAAATGAATTACAATTTATTGATAGTTTTTTATTCTTGACTGAGTTGGGAATTGAACACAGGTTTTCACGTACAGGTTGTTCTCTCATGTTTCCACTCACTGCCATCAGAGGCGGCTGGCAGTCAAAAATCAACCTTTAAACCGAATTGGTAGATCGAAATTTTTTTTTGAATGATTATCTATTTTAATTGACTTACATGTTCCACATTACTTCTGTTTTATACTTGTTAAGAATTCTTCTTGAAGTCCAAAGTATATTTTTCTGTTTTTCATGTTTTTGTTTGTCTTTCTTTTTCTCGTTGACCTTTTTAGCAGCACAACTTGAAGGATAAATGTAGACATATAGATTGTGCCTTATTAAATATATAATATATTATTAAATTTATTTTACAAATTTGTATGCAGAAAATAAGAAAATTTATTAAAACAAAATTAATAGAGACAAAATTAATATTGACGTTAACCAAACACACGTGCCAATTACTGGTTTGAAGTATTTTCACCAAATTGACTATCGAGTAGGAAATTCGCCCTGGAATTATCGGTCCCTAAGTTTACCGCAAATTGAAATTATTTTATATTCCGCGCAATTGGTTGAGGAGAACTACACTAAAAGCATCTTCATAGATTCAATGGATTTTGACATTAATCCTATGAAAAATTAAATTAAAATTAACCGATGCAACTCTTCATTGAATTAATGATGAATGTTTCATAAGCCCTCAGTTAATGAAACGTTTCATACAATCGATGAACATGATTGGCCAATTTTCAGGATTAACATTAAAACACATTTATGTTTAAAATCGTTTTAAATACAAAATTCTCTTCTTTACTAAACACTTAAGGGCCATTATTACAACCTAATGATAAAGTTGTTGATAGTTAACGTGAACAATAGCTATCTTGAAAGATAAGGTGACCAATAAGTTTTTTCCATTATTACAACTGTCCGATAAAATAAAAAATGTAATTTATATACTGTGGCAACATTGCAGTATATACCGACTACTTTTGGTTGTTTTAAATACGTAGTGGCAACGACTTAGTAATTTAATATGACATAAAACTGTCATTGAAGTTACCATATCTTCAGCAGAAAATATGGCATCTTCAAGTTCTTAAAGTTCACTTGTAAAGTTACCATGAGGACAAACCTGATGTTAGCTTATCAGTCACATTTTAGGTTAATGTTAACTTGTAATAACCAAAAACTATTTATCTGTCAGATAGCATCCTAAAAATTACTATTTGTAAGTTGTAATAATGGCCCTAAATGAAACTTAAGTCACCGATGTGGTACATTTAAATTCAACTTAAGTTTCCATTGGATTAACTTAGCAAGGTGGCCTCAATATTACAACAATACAAAAACAACAGACAAAGTAATAACAAACAGCTGTTTTTTGAGACCACCTTGTAAACAACTACACTTTTTTTTGATATTTTTTTATTTAGTAGTGCTACCATAATTTTATCTTAATTAAATAAGACTTTTCATATAAAACTCAAAAAATCAATCCGTAATTAAATACGATTTAGGTTTTTAAGAAAATTAACATAATATAGATTTAAATACTATCCTGAAAATTGGGCATAAGTATATACTTAAAGCAAGAAACTTTATTAAAACTGTGAATATTTGTCATCACATTAATGAAACATATCATTAACATAATAATTAAAACTCAAACGCTTAAAGAAGTTTTTCTAAAGAAAAGGTTTTTGTATTTCAATGAAATTTTGTATTTGTTCGATGACATCAATTTATCTCTACCTATTAAATTTCGTAATTTTTAAGACGCCCTTATATTAGTTAAATGATTATTATGGTAATATTTATTTATGGTTATTTATTTAAGTCGTTTTTTAATGTGCGTTTTAAGTTGTTATAAATTTCATTTCGTTTTTTATTCGTGTTCCAAAATCATCCAGTTATACTTATTTTATTTTGTTTTTAAATTCCTGTTACATCCATTCTAGGTTCTACTTTCATACACTTTTTGCATTTACAGTATAACCCGCTTAATTAACCCACGCTTAAATGCCTTTCACGCTTATTTACCATGAGTTTCAAATCCCCGTTTTTCTTCATCCATTTTTTAGACAAAAGTCCACGTTTAACTGCCTTACGCTTAATTACCCAATTCGAGTAATTGCCTTAAAAACTAAACTCCCAAAACAAAATGTCTCCTAAATTTCATTCGTTTAATTGCCTCAGTACTATTTTACAACAATACAGCAAGTAATGCAAGTTTACATGTTAATATTAAGAAGGGAAATCGGAAATATGATCTAAAAAAAGGGTTTTATGAGCATTAAATATGCACTAAAATTTAAAAAAAATATCGATGCCTTACTTTCTCAACCTCGTAACCTAAAAAAATACGGTTTTGACTTTTTCATATTTAACGATTGCTATTTTTGTGTCCTATTACTGCCTATGGTAATTTATGGACCGATCTTCACGAAATTTACCAGTGCAATTTCTAGTCTTATAAAACTATAAAAACTCATTATGATGGGATTATTTATTACGGTTTTAGGCGTGCTTAACTATTTTCTAGAGCAGGGCTTATATGGGGCCCACGGTAAATTATGGATCGATCTTCATGAAATTTAACACAAAACTGTATCCCATTCCGTGCATTATTCCACCATTTTTTGTTTATTATAAATTAAACATTTTTTAAGGTGGTGGTTCCACATTTTGATTCCGATCCTACTGAAACGATTTTGCTGGCTTTTATCCTAAACTGCTGAGGGTAAATTCAAGAAATTTGACACGAAGTTTGTTCTTTTCTTATGAGTCTTTCGAAAGTGAGCGTATTTTTAACATACGGACAGACAGGCGGACATGACTAAATCGACTTTGAATTACTCAAGCTGCCAGAATATATGCGGTCTTAGATGTATAATAAAAAAGTTTTACACGGAATGACAAACTAAGTATACCCTCATTCTCCACTAGTGGTGGTGGATGGTAAAACAGAAATAATTATTTTCACTTAAATACTTTTTCGCTTGTCCTATGTAAAGCTCTCAAGTAAAGTTTAATAACTTTCACAAATATTATCCGATTTAAAAAAACTAAAGCTCATTTTATTTGTTATACAATTCTTCTTAAATTTTTATGCAAATAAACATATATGCCTTTATAGCAAAAATTATAGAAAAAGAATGGAAATTTATATTCCTTATCTTTCAGAACGCGTTTAAAAATTGAAAATCGGATTAAAATCAACTGAGTTACGTGTTCATAAGTATTCGAACCTACCCGTTAATGGTTATTTTCGGAATAACTCCAAGACACCCTTAAGTTTCCGAACAAACTGATTTGAGATCTACTCAACAAGGTCTACAACTAACACTAAGTCACTTTCCAAGTATATTTTCACTGTAGCACCGTGTAATTACCTAACCGTTGGTTCGATATCAAATACTAAAGGTCTTGTCAAACATCAAGATTTCATTTACTTGCTGGACACCTGGAGGTTATTTTTATTCCTCACAGTCTCTCTTTTATTATTTTTAAATCAGAGCAATTTTAAATGAGTTGATTGGGGTGAATATTTAATCAAGAACTGAATGATATGTACATACATATTTATAAACCAATACATTCATTTTTTATTACTTTTTTTTTCTTTACATGTATGTTCCTAAGTTGGCACAATGTGTCCGGATGCAAATTTTTTCGATATGGGAATGTTTATATTACAACAAAATCACTGCAGAGCGAGATTAACACAATATAAGATCACTCACTCTACTCATTCTCGTAGTGGTGAGTTAGAATAAAAGGCACCTTGATTGACACTTTGACGTGACTGTGATGGCAACGAAAACTGAAATGAAATTACAAAACTTTATTTAACACTTTAGCACAGTTTGATAATCTAACGAATATAAAAAATTTATTTAAAAATCAGTACAAGTTCGATTTTTTTTTTGCAGTTTGTTTGGTCAAAGGACTTTTTCATTTTTGTACTATATATTTTAAATTTTTTACAATATTAATAAAAAATAACGGATTGTTTAGTCGATTGTTAAAAGCATGCTGTTCAATTGTTTTTGTAATATTAAAATTGATATGACATTTTAGTGCATTTGTATGGCATTATATTCAGCAATTGTTCTATTGTTTCTTAAAAGGATATTTTTAAAACAAGTCGAATTAAAAAAAAGTAAGAAAGTATGGTCGGTGAAGTCCGATCTTATTAGACCTTACACCACAGTACTTAAAACTTTGAGGTTAAGATTCAGTAAAAGTTCTTTGTGACGAATATTATTTCGATGTATTTTTTTTACATAAAATTTTTTGTCATTAAGTAATTTTAGGTACGGGGTTTATATAAGACCGTTGTTCAGTTCTGGACCTACCAATACAATATTTCGACACGACACGATCGTCAAAGTTGCTGCTGCCAAAATGTATAGCAATACCAACATTTATAAGAAAGTTATGGCTTTAAAAGTTATTTTCGGGAGCGGACCGATTCAAATCAAATTCGGCAATATGATTTAAATGGCTTTAAAATAAGATTAAACCAAATTTTTTCTAAGTACCAACATAATGAAATAGTATATGGGCACATAGACTGTATTCTTGAAAGAAGCTTGTATGGGGGCCATGGGAAATTATGGACCGATTCACTCCAATACGCTTGGTCCTTCCGCCAAATTGAACCTATATAACAAATTTCATCAAATTATCTCCAAATTTGCGACCTGTACTTTACGCACAAGGTTTACCAACCAGCCAACCAGGCGGACGGACATGTTTAGATCGACTCAGAAAGTGATTTGGTATACTCAAAGGTGGGTCTACGACCAATATTTTAAGGTGTTACAAACAGCAGCACATATATATAATAGCCTCTCCACTATTCTGGTATAAAAAGTAAAATAATCAAAGAAGTTTTGATCTTAGCTAAATTCGTCGAAGAAAAAGAATTGAAAAGAAAACAAATATTTTAATAGCATTTTTCATTCTTGGTAGTAAAGTACCCTTGTAGACCTTGTAAATATTCTTAATGTAGTTTACTTACTACCATTTACAACACCACAACAACAAAATGTATTAAAATTTTATTAACATCGCTGTTGTTGAAAAATCACATAAAAAGCTGAGGAGACTCGTTTTCTTTCTCTCTCACTCAGTAGATCCAATAATTTACAATACATTCGAAAAAGACACTCACACTTTGAAGTATAAGTCCTAAACCAAAAATGCTTGACCACTAGATTGATCTACTTTTAACTTTCGTTTTAATATTTTTTCTTATTCTACTAAACTTTATTACTTAAAAAATTCAAGATTAATGTAATTAATAAAATTTTAAATTATGTTTGCTACAGCAAACGTTATGTAAAATCAAAGAAATGTTTAATTAAAAGAGGGGTTTCGTGTGGGACGTCAAATGTTTGTTTAATATGATCATTGCTTAAGAGATTTGGGTAATTTAATAGAGATATACAACTTGTGATTATCAGAAATTAGTTATTTTGTAAATATATATAGATGTTCTGTTACTTTGGTGAGAACTTCTCGCATCGAAAACATGTGAAACAAAATATTCCATCGTTTCTCGAAAAGTGATAAAAAAAGTGTGTCTGTAACTCATGTCGAAAACTATCAAAAGAGATTACGTCGTTAAGTAATAAATGTCATAATATTTCACTCGTAGTCGATGTGAACTTGCAGACGTTGAGAACGCTAGTAACACATATCGTTTACGGCGGACAAAATTATTAAAATTGAAAAATTTTCAATGACGGCGACGAATATACAACCGTCGGCTATAGCAAATAATGAAGAGTGCGATTTTAATTTTTGTTGTTTAAAAAATAGCTTTGAAAAAATTCGTATATTTTTCAAAAATGTTAAAAGCAAAATAATTAAACAATGAAAAAAATCAGTCAAAAACAAAATACTTATCTCTTCCATGTTATTATTCATTGCATTTTGCATTTTTAATTAATTTTAAGTGTTAAAATTTTTTCTCGTCCCGTTTTTATGTTTGAGCTTATTTGACAGTTCAAAGCGGGAACTTTCTCACAAAAATTTTACAGACACACTTTTTCAGTATATTGGCGAGAAATTTCCTTACGTGACAGTTATTACTCGCCAAAAATGTTACAGACGCAGTTAAGTGAGAAAACAGCTGTTTGTTTCAATTTATGGCATTTTTGCTTCATTTCTCACATTTCAATCGAAAAGTTTCTCGCCGCGGGAGTTACAGAACATGGGCACAGGAGATTATAATTTTTTTATTTTTTAATAATTTTGGTTAGTTGTTGTAGGTTATATGATTATATTTTTAAAATATAAAAAGATCCAAAATATAAAGAAATATTTATAAAGCGTATGAAACCCTTGTTATGCACTTCACCGAATATCGATCTTAGACTATATATGTTCTGGATCCTTATGGGGAGCGAAGTTGATTTAAAAATGTCCGCCTGTTTTTCTGTATATCTTAAGAACGGCAAGCCCCAAAGTTTCCAAATAAGGTCCAAGCATCTTGGTTATCAATACACAATATCCGAAAAATGTAAATGGAATTGGAAAAGTGGGCGTGGTACAAAATATATTTATCTATATCGCACCAAGGTGAATGGTTAATAAGTTTCGACACAGCCACATATAGTACTCTTACTTGTTAGAATACCTCCTGAGTCTTGTACGATTATTTTAAATGTATTTCTAGGCTATGGAAAATAACCAGTTATTTCCATAACTTCTTAAATATATTATTTTGTCTAGCAAACTTTTTGCAAACAATGTTTTAATAAAACTAGTGGTAAGGTAGAAGACGTCAAATTATTCATAGGTGTGAACATGACATTCCTTTTTCAAAATCAATAGCTTTTCTCACTCAATATTTAGTATCTGCATTCATGTCAAATGCTTTTATTAAAAAATTTTTAAAAAATGGCAAAAAATCGACCACAAAAATATATTTTTAATAACAAAATATCCAAAATGTCTTAGAATTCTTATGTTTGAAATCTGATTTTTGGTAAAAAGCTGACAAATTTACCTCACCTTCTTTATAAGATTGGCTATCGGATGTACCTGCATCATCCTCTATTGCGTATATACGTTTTAATAGTGAATATAAATTTAGCTAACCTTGACTCTTTTGTTTCTAAGTATTCAAACTCGAATATTAAGTATTTTATGTATTCTTTATAGAAAAATAACTTTAAATTGATGAGTTTTAAGTTCAAATTTTTTCTTCTTTTAGCTTTGGACAAAAGAAAAAACCGTTGGCCTTAATTTCGGCAATTGTGGAGAAAAAAATCGGCAAATTGGCACTTTGATAATTTAAAGGTTTCTATTTGCATTACATAGCAGCTATTACATAACTGCTTCTCATAACGTATGTCAAGAAATACGTTTAAAATCCACGGTTATATATTATATAACCGATAAAAGCCCGAATCAAACATTACATAATGTGTGCTCATTGTGAAGATTATCTGCAAGCAACGAACATTTGTATTGAAGAGCCAAATTGAAACATAGTAATTTCATCTTTAAACTCTCCGCCTAGATTTTCAATATCAGAAAGCCAATATTATAAATAGCCGCTGGCGATTACAACGCTAAACAAACCTTCTGGGGGTCACGACTTATAGCATTAAATGGTCTTGTTTTGTATAATACAATCTCTAAAATAGATTTAAATGTGGTCGCGAGCGGAAAACCAACTTATTGGCCTACTGATCAGAAAAAAATTCCAGATGTCATCAATTTTGGCGTGGTTAGAAACATACCCATAGAAACGATTCATGTTGAAGCTTCCTTAGAACTATCTTCCGATCAAACACCTACAATTCTTACTTTAGTAAACCCAAATATAATTGTGTCTGCAACTGGTTACTTAGCGACGCCAGCCACACAAATAAATTGGTTAAAATGTAAGGAATATCTCAGTACCCACTGCACAGAAAATATTCCGCTAAGTACACCGGAGAACGTAGATCTCGCTATTGTTAATTTTGACAGTTTGTTTAAACAAGCTGTTCAACATTCCAGCTAGAAATCTTAAAAGGCCAGTTATTTCTAAACCACCATTGAGAATGTTGAATGGAATTTGGGCAAGTAACGATATTAAGGAAGGAAACCTGTTTGCTAATCACATGAAAAACGTATTAAACCCAAACATATCTCACGATACAGCAGTCGAGTTACCACCTGTTATTGTTATGTCAGCTATTCCCTCAGATTTGAGATAAGAAAAATAGATAAGACTATTTGTGACTTAAACACCAAGGAGGCCCCTGGAATTGGTAAGATCAGTAACAAAATGCTTTGAGAGCTACCTCGTATAGCAAAGAAAATTATTCTTTTTATTTTTAATGCTATTTTACGCCTTGGTAGTATCCCAAAGAATGGAAGGTTTCCTTAGTAACCATGATACCAAAGCCAAGAAAGGATCACACAAAAGTTGAGTCATACAGGCCTACCCAGCAAAAACTTTGCTTAAGGCCTTATGACACTACATTTTTATTGCATTGTTCAAGTTTCGGTCAACAGTGCAAATATAATGTAATAGAAAAATTTACCAAGTGCAAAGAGTTCAGCTGTATTAAGATAAATAGCAAACTGTCAAAAATTTTACTAAAGTTATCGATAAAAAATGAAGTTATGTCAAAAACAATGTAAAATTGTTCAACTTAAAATTGACATTTCAAGCTTGAAATATTAAAAGTGTTGCTGAATCAGCGGTTAATGTGGAAATTCAGCGACTAAGCGCTTTTTGTTTGTTTTGTTTTTATTTTTCCTATAAACGAAAAGTTGACAACATTTAATAAAATGAATAAAATCAAAACAAAAGAAAAACTAAAAAAAAATTCCTGTTTACATTTTTTATAGTTTGCTCTTTCCAACATTTACTGTTTCTTTCCATCAATTCTATATCAATTCAATGAATAAAAAATGTAGTGTCATAAGGGCTTTACAAAATAAGCAGAAAATAATGAGAACTTGACGAAAAGACTACTTATTTTTCTACTTGAAAAAGTACTTACTTATTTTTATTTGCATTGTCCCAAAAGTAATCCTTTATAATTTGGCCAATTACAACCTAAAAAATAACACCTTTCTTTTAAACTTAAACGTTTTTTAAAATATGTAGTTTCAAAAAGAGACAAAAATAAGTAGTTGCGATTTAACTTTCAAAAAGGTTAAAACACTCTTATTAAAATTGCTCTTATATGCATGTGAAATCTTATGGATTTTTTGCTGAAAAAGTGTACACCATATTAAATTTTTCGAAATGTAAGAAAACATTTAATAAAGAGTGGCTTTGGCTGCACAAAATCACTTATGGACTCTAACACTGTAGAAACAATGTGTGTAATAGTATATCTAAATATAATATTTGTTCAAAACACATCCTTTACATTAGATCGATATCACTACTTGTGTTCTAATAACAAAAATATATTGCGGGGGTAATTGTGGATCATATTTATGCATATATTACATACATTTTATTGAATTTCGGATTTTCATGGATTTCACATCGAAATTTATCTTAAAATTTTATATTTTTACCGGATATCTAAAAAATATTATTGGAATGTATTGCAAAATGATTTAAATAATTATTTAAAAACAAACTTATATTGAGAAAAGAAATGAGTATCAAACTCTCTGTAAAAGTAAAAAGAATGATTATTATAAAAATTAAGAACGTCAATTGGATTTAGTTTCTGATAGCAAGCCGTGGTTGCAAATAGCAAAGGAAATCAGAAATCATGAAACCCGTATTGGGTGTACAATCAGTTTAGACAGTCTAAGAGACTATTTCCAATGGCTGTTGAATCCAAATACCATGGCATGTGCAATTTTCTATGCATTGAACTTTGTTACAGATGAAAATCTAGACAGAGAATTTACACTACAAGAAATCAAACAACAAAAGCAAAACTAAATAAGGCTTCTGGAGAAGACCGTATTCCATACGAATTTTATAAAAATGCAACCGAAAATTATTTGAAACTGCTCGCAGATGTATTTACCCACATTTTAGAAGGCTGCACTGATTAAGAAGCTTTCAGAAAAAGTATTATCTTTCCTATACACAAAAAAGGTGACATAAACCGAGTTAACAATTATAGAGGAATACAATTTATGGCTTCTATGGCAAAAATTATGATGAGCCCAATAAATGATAGAATATCAGAATGGGTGAATAGATATCACATTTAAAACGACTATCAGGCTGGTTTCCGAAAAGTTTACTCAACTATCGACAACTTATATAATTGATCTGCAATACTTTAAATAAAACTCGCTGAGAACAAAAAAGTGTACGCCTTCTTTGTATATTTCAGCGCAGCTTTTGATCGAATACCTAGAAATATGTTAATATACAACCTTTAACAAATTGGACTGTCAACTAAGATTATAAATTTTATTGAAAATGTATACCAAAATACAAAAGCAGCTGTATGGACAGGTACTGAGGTGTCAACTATTTTTGAAATATGCTCAGGCGTTAAAGAAGGTTCCTTGTTATCTCCGCTTATGTTTGCATTATACTTAAACGATCTGCATGAGTTTCTTAGTGGTGGTTAATTATAGACGAAATCAATATAAGAGTTTGAATGTATGCAGACGATATAGTCTTGATAGTGTTTTGCAAAAAATTATTGATAAACTAGAACAATACTGTCATATGTGGGGAATGGAAGTAAATCTAATGATATCGGAAATAATGGTTTTCAGAAAAGCTGGAAGACTTGGTTCAAGTGAAAAGTGGACGTTTAAAGGAGATGTAAGAATAGTTAATGGGTATAAATATCTTGGAGTGTTGCTCACACCAACAATGTCGTTGCAAAACACATAAATCAAAAAACAGATGCTGCAAAATCTTTTCTAAATGTAACTTGGAAAATTTTTGCAGACAAAAAAGATGTCTCAATTAAAGCAATATGGAAAATGTTCGTCGCAGTATGTAGGTCAATTCAATCTTACAGATTTAACAGAAGAACAAATGATTAATATTTTAAATGGTGATGGAAGTTGCTGATTCATCAAGCCTTTATAACTATGCAAAAGTTGCTCTAAAAAATAGGAAAATGCTAATAGAAGAATTCAATTTTTGAGAAAAATAAGAATAAAAAAATGTAATAAAAATCACTCTATCTCTCAGCTGACGGGTTTGTAAAAAAAACCAAGCAAAAGATAATTTATTAATATTAATATAAATAAAAAAAGAATCTACCTATCTAATTATTTAAAATCATATAATAATAACTTATTTAAGTCATTAGATTAAAGAATTTTTTTGTAATGTTTAATTATGACTTATTTATAATAAAATGATAATGTTATTATTTAATATATAACTAATAAGTTATATGTAGTAAAGTTTGTGATGGGTACTAGCTCATTATCTAATATTTCAAAGCTATTTGAGAAACTCAAAGTTAACACCGATCTTAAATGAAAATATTTGTATTCCAAACCATCAATTCCGTTTTAGAAGTAATCACAGCACAATTGAACAAATTCATCGAATATTGTTCTGCACTCTTCATCGATGTCTCGCAAGCTTTTGATAAAGTCGGGCATGAAGGCTTATTATATAAATTGAAGCAAAACTTACCAGCAAACACACACATGCTATTAGAAAGCTACAAATTTATTATTAAAGAACGTGATTTTTTAAGTTAAGATTTTTTAAGACAGCATTCTGGGCCCTCTATTTTACTTAATTTATTCTTCGGACATGCCAACAAACAAATGCACCATAACTTCAACATTTGCGGATGATACAGCTTTTCCAAGCGTACACGAAAACTTTCATGAAGCATCTCGTTACTTGAAAATTGGTTAAAACAATGGAGGATACAGGTCAACGAGCAAAAATTGCGTACATATAACATTCACATTGCGTCAGGAAACATGGCGACTATTAAAATCAATAATCAAATAATACCTCAACACTCACATGTAAAATACATCCAGATCGGCGTTTAACGTGGCAATGGCATATAGAAGCAAAATTAACTCAAATGAAACTAAAAGCAATTCAAATTAATTGGCTTATTGGAAGAAACTCTGTTCTTAGTCTCGATTGCAAACGTCTACTTTACAACTCTATATTAAAGCCAATCTGGTGCTAAGGTATTCAATTATGGGGCAAGGTGCCAAAATAAACTTTTTCGAATAATTACAGCTGCTCCCTGGTTTATTAAAAACTCAAATATTGACAAGGATCACATTGTGCCATTAGTTAAAACTATAATGACGATATATGCAGTAAAATATTTTAAAAGACTTGAACTGCACCCAAATCCACTAGCTCGAAGAGATACTGCAGCACTCATATAATCATAAGAGCGATTAACACCTAAATATGTGAACAGAAACTGTAATGAAGAAATTTTTTTGGCCCTGGCAGGACATAAAATAAAGTATTAGAATAAGATTTGACTAATTATTGTTAGTTCATATTTAAAATATGAAAATTCAATAAATAAGTACTGAAAAAAAATTAAAAAAACGTATTATATACATAAGTCACTATAATAATGATCAAAATAATTACTTACAACGTAATGATGTCAGATTCGATTAAAAAAAATTTATGATTATGAATTTTTGATAAGTTTACAAAATGTTTTACCATTCTTTTAATTTTTACATCCATATTTAGAAGTATTTTGCATCTTTTAAGCCAACATATATATGGTCAACGATATACTATCCTACTCTTTATATTTGTAGTTTTTTAAGTAAGGAAATTCGATTATGTCGTATTGCGATTTAAAAGAAATGGATTTTTGTATCGTCTGGGTACGTTTTCGTTAAATTCTGTATCCATATTTTTAAGTGCAAAAAGAGAAATATGAATTTACGATTATAAACGATTTCTAAACAATTTCATATTATATCGTTATTTGTTTTCATCCCTCTTAAATTTTGCTAAACGTGTGCTGAAATTACATTTTTTTTTTGGGTGGTTTTCTATGAAAAATTGCAAAATAATTGAGACATTTTGTTGACAGTCATTAACCACTATTTTGACCTCCTCTATGGAAGTTCAATGGCTTGTTAAAGAAACAATTACCAGAAGAAAATAATCATTCATGTAGTGAATTTACCTCTGCTTATGTTGACAATTTAATTCCTTTAAGAAACCCCATGCGTTTGCATTTATTCATAATCGCACATTTGAGCGTGTGCGTTTCTTGACCAATGGTCAAAAGTCATAGCATTCAATGAAGACTGACTGACATTCTTAACGCCATTTTCAAACAATTCATGAATGTGTGTGTGTGTTGTTACAAAAAGAAGAGGTCAGTCGGCGTCATTATCACGCTTGTTCCTGGACGATTTCAAAAGGTTTAGTTCGATCGCCAGCTGTGTGTTTGTTAAATGGTTCGTCAGGTTTTCATTTTTCAAACAAGGGATGATAAGTAGACGTTGGCCGTATCCCTTAACTATTCATTAAATTATATGCAAATTAAGTAGAAGTTTTTTTTTTTATTCTTATTTTGATCCTGTTTTAATTCTTGCAGCTAACTGAATATGTAGAATAGGAGATAGAAGGCAAAATCACTTATGGGGTGAAGGTCTACGACACGAACCTTAACCATTGGTCAAAGAGATTAAAAACATCTCATAATGAAAGCGTCAACAATGATGGGTGTGATTTTAATGGCAAAAAGCATCAGGACAATTTTTAAATAAAACAGCCCATAAATCATCTAATTTATTGCCAAGCAGTGTCCAGTATTTTGGGCAAACGGACAATTTGTATAGACAGTTGAGGGAAAACATGGGATGGGCACGTGGTTAAACATGTTAGGTCAATTGAAAATATTTAATTTTATGCTTATAATTGAAAATGTTTTATGTACATTTGGGATTTGGGGAGACATAAGAAATTTGTAAAAATGAAATATTACCACACAAGTGCAAACAAAATATGAGTTTTGGTTTTCAATTTATTTTTAACTGTAATTTATTGATAATTAAATAAAAAAGTAAATAAATATTCGTAAATATTGTCTTATTTGTACACTTTAACCCAATAAAGTATATTAGACTCGTTAAAAAAGAATTAAAAAATAAACATATAATGAAATCAGTTTGGTTTTATTTATTAAATTATTATAAACGTTTCACTTCATTAAACCTTTTCTTACTTTTTGTTTTTGAATTGTTTTTAAGCTAAACAGAAAACCAAACTAAAAAAGTTGTTAGGCAATTCAGAAAGTGTACTATTGTGTCATACTGGTTGTATTTGCTATATCTTATGAATGTCAAATTCATAAAATTATAGCATATACAATAAGTAAGGTCGAACGAAAGTTGTGCCTGTCACCTCCTAGAATGAAAGATATGTCAATTAAGTTTCTAAACTAGGAATTTTTTGCCACGCCTCAAAATACAGTGCTTTTTGTTTTTTATATAAAAAGCTGCCATGTAAAGTCGGACATCATCAAATCCCATACCGTTGTTCATGCCTTGACAATGACTGAATTTTTGCAATTCTGGCGGCCACTTATGCCATCTCGGATCATTCTCCTTAGTGTCCTACTTTTTGCACGTGTCAAGAAATGATACGCCTTAAAATTAAGCCTCTCCAGGTCGATCCCAATCAGTGTTGCCAAATATTATATATATAAAAAAAACAAATAAAAACGATTTAATTTAACAGAACAAAATAATTAGCATTCAAGATATAAACTAACATGTATACGTATTTTATTGTCTTAACAATTTAATTGTGAAATAACCTGACATCAAAGTATTATAATATGTTTAAGAAATGTTTTTGTTTATTTGAATCTTCATGTATTAAATATGAGCTAGTGATTTGGGTGTAGTTTAAGTCTTTTTATATATTTTACTGCATATTTCGTTATCCTAGTTTTTACTTTGAGATCTTTTTGGATATTTGAGTTTTTAACATACCAGGAAGTGGCTGTGATTATTCGCAGAAGTTTATTTAGGTGCCCTTGAATTTTTTCGATATTAAGGGCCGAGGCCGTGCGCAATCGTTGAATACCGCATCACTAGATTTGTTTGAAGATAGAGTTGTAAAGTAGAAGTTTGCAATCGAGACTTCCAATGAGCCAATTAATTTCAATTGCTTTTAGTTTCATTTGAGTTTATTTTGCATCAACATGCCATTTCCACGTCAATCGCCGATCTAGATGAATACCGAGGTATATTACATGCGAATGCTGAGGTATTATTTGATTGTTGATTTTAATAGTCGGCATGATTCCTGGCGATAGGTGAATATTATATGTACGAATTTTTTGCTCATTGATTGTAGTTGTTTGTTGGCATGTCCGAAGTATAAATTAAGTATAATAAAGTGCCCAGGATGCTGCCTTTTCAATTGACTGAAAAGAACTTAACCGTTTCACGCTCAAAGTTGCTTATAAGCAACTTTGACTTTCAAAGCTTATATTTCTTTGCCTTTGCAATTTAAGGAATAACGGTAAATTGTATTGTTTTTGTTTATTCGTTTTAAGTAATAAAATGCAAAAACATCAAAAAATATGTAAACAAGCATTTAGTTGTGGACAAGAATCCAAAGTAAGTGCGTGTAAAAAATTTTTCTCCAAAAACAGATTAACGTAAAACTGAAATATATTAGAATTTCGAAATTAGAGGCTAGAATTTTTTGAAATTAGAAGTTGCTTAGAAGCAACTTTGGTCGTTTAGGGTATACAAAGTTTTATTTGAATATGAGTAAATTGTAGGTGAAAGGCAGAGACGCAAAGGATTGACTGATACAGATATATAGCAAATCATCGATTTTGATTAGGACAAGTAATCTGATGAAGAGGATGTTATTGAAGATGCGTCTTTACCAGAAATATTGAAAAAAACTTTGAGGAAATAATTGCAAATGATCAGGAAATTGAGGTGGATATTATAGATCGAATTATTTCAAATAGCGAAACTGATAACATTGCGGAAAGCGCCGCTGCAAATCCTGTTGAAAAAATTGACAACAAAAATTTAAAATGGAGAAATAAGAGTATGGAGGCTATTGACACTACTTGGAAGGAAGAACAAAACTCAGATGCCGTTGTCTTGAAGTCGCCTTTTGAATATTCAGATTTTTTAGATGACGAGTTATTTGAATTGATCGCAGACCAAACCAACTTATATGTTCTTCAGGAGAAAGGCATAGAACTTAAATGCCAACCATTTGAAATTCGCTCTAAGCATATGCCTTTAGTTGATATCCAGCTAGATATAGCCCAATCGCTGTTAAGTGCGTCATCTACACTCTGCGCGGATATAACTCGAAAAACTAGTGACTGTTCTGAAATAGGAAGAAGCTCTTCAAAAAAACGCAAATATACACCAGATCCCTCAAACACGATGCGCTATGACAAATTAGAGCATATGATAGTATGGGGTGAAAAAGATCGTTGCCGTTTTTGTAAAACCTCAACGCCCTTATCAACATGCTCTAAATGTAAGGTCCATTTATGCAGTAATACAAATAAGAATTGTTTTTTATCATGTCATTACTAGTTTTCTTAATAAAATCGGAAGAATTTAGCTTTTCTTCCTAAAATAAAATAAAAACTGTATTTGTTTCTTTTAAAATTTTTATACCACTTATGCCCATTGTTGCTTAAAAGCAACTTCCTCTGGAGTCCTTCCTGGAAGGAGCTGGTGTCCGAAACTTGGTATATACCTTATCTGAGCCCAAAATAAACAGAAAAACAAGGTTTCATATTTTTACACCGCCTGGAAAAAAGTGGACATGAAAAAATCGCTTTCAGTAGCTTTCAAATAGCTTGTGTGTGTTTGCTGGTAAGTTTTGCTTTAATTTATGTAATAAGCCTTCATGCCAGACTTTATCAAAAGCTTGCGAAACATTGATGAAAAGAGTTGAGCAATATTTTTGTTTTTTCTTCAAAGCCTTTTCTTATGCCATTTACTATTCGATGAGTTTGTTCAATTGTGCTGTGGTTTCTTCTAAAACCGAATTAATGGTTTGGAATACATCTATTTTTATTTAAAATCGGTGTTAATTTTGACACTACACCATTTTTCATTGAAAATGAGAAAATTCCAGATGAAATTGAGAAAATTCGAAATGAAAATGAGAATTTCAATTTGAAATTGAGAAAATTCCAATTGAAATTGAGAATATCAATTTGAAATTGAGAAAATTCCAATTGAAATTGAGAATATCAATTTGAAATTGAGAAAATTCGAATTGAAATTGAGAATATCAATTTGAAATTGAGAAAATTCCAATTGAAATTGAGAATATCAATTTGAAATTGAGAAAATTCCAAATGAAATTGGGAAAACTTTATTTGAAATTGAGAAAATTCCAAATGAAATTGAGAAATTTTAATTTATAAAATTAAATTATATATATTTTTTAATATTTATACAACGAACGTACACAACAAACATAATGATGGAAAAAATTAAAATAAATACAAATCGCAGTATTATTGACCAACAGGCACATCTTTCAGATCCAGAGCAGATTGGTAAAACGTTGTAGTATGTTGTATGGCTCTACTGCAATATCCAGTAGTTATACATGTCTTAGAAGCATCACCTCTTCTAAAAATTCAAGTCTCTGCTCTTCTACTAAATTGGGGGAATAACGTTTGGTACATTCATCTTTGTTTTCACAATACTCTCCAGCTACACTCCTTCGTTTGAGCCCCTATTGACCGATGCTTAACCCCATAGAAATTATTTGGTCAAAAATAAAAAGTATGGCGAAAACAAATATGAATGTACCGAACGTAATTCCCCCCAATGTAGGAGAGCAAAGGCTTGCCTTTTTAGAAGAGGTGATTAAGGCTTCTAAGTATACATATCTTACTGTCTACTGGAGATTGCAGTAGAGCCATACAACATACTACAACGTTTTATCAATCAGCTTTGGATCTGGAAGATGTGGTCAATAATACTGCGATTTGTATTTATTTTCATTTCTTCATCCTGATGTTTGTTGCATGAATATAATAAAAATCATATAATTCAGTTTTATCAATTTAAAATTAAAATTTCTCAATTTCATTTGGGTTTTTCTCAATTTCAAATTAAAATTTCTCAATTTAAAGTTGATATTCTCAATTTCAATTGGAATTTTCTCAATTTCAAATTGATATTCTCAATTTCAATTGAAATTTTCTGAATTTCAAATTGATATTCTCAATTTCAATTGGAATTTTCTCAATTTCAAATTGATATTCTCAATTTCAATTGGAATTTTCTCAATTTCAAATTGATATTCTCAATTTCAATTGGAATTTTCTCAATTTCAAATTGAAATTCTCATTTTCATTTGGAATTTTCTCAATTTCAATGAAAAATGGTGTAGTAGTTTACCAAATAGCTGTGTATTTGCCACTCCTTTACTTATACTTTCTTATATTTTAACCAATTTATTTGTGTGGCTGGCGTCGCTAAGTAACCAGATGGAGACACAATTATATTTGGGTTCACTATAGTAAGAATTGTAGGTGTGTGAACGGCAGATAATTCTAAGGAAGATTCAACTTTCAAATTGTTTTTATGGGAATGTCTTAAACCACGCCAAAATCGATGACATCTGAATTTTTTTGTTGATCAGTGGGCCAATAAGTTGGTTTTCCACTCGCGACCAAATTTAAATCTATTTTAGAGATTGTATTGTACAAAAATGACCCTTTGGTGTTATAAGTTGTGATCCCCAAAATGTATGTTTAGCATTATAATCGTCAGCGGTCAGGAATCAGGGTCCTAATGATTTAAAATATTTATAATATTGGCATTCTGATATTGAAAATCTAGGTGGAGAGTATAAAGATGAAATGACTATGTTTCAATGTAGCTCTTCAAGACAAATGTTCCGGGGGGTGCCCCGCTAGGCTAGCTGGTAGTGAGCTAGCCTATCAGTGCCGGGATTGCGGGTTCGATTCTCACCAGGGTCTCTGGTCTCCTGCAGACAAGCGAAGAGCTTAGCGGGATTAGCATAGTGTTTGATTCGGCTGTATCTCGAGGGCCCTTGATATTATAAAATAAATAACCATTGATTTTAAACGAATTTATTGAGGTCAAATTAGTTTCAGAAACCATCATAACATCAATTTGTTTATTTTTAAGAAAATATTCTAGTTAATGTTTACGGTGGCGGATGCCGTTTGCGTTCCAAAAACAATATTTAGTGTAATTACCGCCACAGTTTTTAGACTTATCGCAAAGAACTGTACTATTTTATTCACCACATATGAAACAAATAGGGGGTAAATAGTAGCATGCCTTAGCATGATTAAATTCTTGGCAGTTTAAAATCGGAAAAAATTGGTTAAGTTATTTAAAAGCATTAACAAATTTACATAAACATCTCGCTATCCCGAGCCTATGATAAGATTTTTAAGATGAATTAATGCAGAATCAAAGAATTCCTAAATATCTATTATATTTGGTCATTCATTGGATAAAAAAAATATTACCGAATTTTTTATCCATGATAAAATAACATTATTGGACCCTTTTGTTGACGGGGTTTAGCTCACGGGAGATAATCGCTAGATTCAAAATATTTTGAGAATCTTTATAAAACATGTAACAGTTCATTTTTAGGGGGGGTACATCAATAACACTGTGCATGAAATTTACACTTTTTTTTCGTGACAAGCTGGGCACCTGGCGTTTTAACATAATTCGGGTACGCTGAATCCAGTGGTGCCCGTGATTTTTAAGATTGGCTCTGGTTTTTGAGATATACCGTTATTTCGAAAATGGAGGAGTTTGCACAACATATGTTCGCGTAACTCAAAAACGCTTTAGGTTATTCAAAAAACTTAAAAAACCGAATAAAATTTCCTTTAAGAAAAGTAAATTTTCTTTTTAACAAAATTTCGAAATTTCGATTTGCAGACGTAAAAACAGCAGACCGAAAAAAACTAATGGAGGTCAGTCATACATTTTATCCCCCTAGGGTCGACTCCTGGGCACTTATGGGACTTTTTCTTCAATATATTTCTAGTCTGCATTGAACATTTTGTATGGAAGCCCCCTTAGGAATGGAGATTTGGACCGTCTAGGAGTACCTCAGGCGCTGCTGGTGCAAAATTTAAGGCTAGGGTTCTACGCGTATAAAAAACAAAGTTCCAAACAAAATAAGCTATAAGTAATTAAAGTCTGTCGACAACTTTTGATTTTTTCAGAGAAGATTAAATTTTTTTATTTTTATTAAGAAATGTATTCTTCTTCCTCCTGCAGATTCCAACAAATATCCCCTAATAGCGAATCAAGTTGTTTGCCGCTATACCAGTGTTCGAGCCTGGCTGTTACTTGGTGAAATCTCTCGCCATGTTCATCAGACTCGGCTGGTGATTGTTCATTAAATTTTTCGGCATGGTAATGCAAAAAATTTATTTTCAATGACATTCTAACGTTTAAGTTTTTTAATGCGGTTAGCATATTTTTGATTAAAATTCGCCAGTTTTCAGACCGATGATTTCCTAATACATTTTCTATTACTGATTTCACACAATTCCAGGCCAATAGCTCGATATCATTCAATGCAACCTCATAAGACGACGAATGTCCGGTCCATTAAGAATTCCTGTAAAATAAAAACATTATGATATTAAATATAAATCTAATTTAATAAAGTAGTTAGAGTTCATACCTTCTTTTACTTTTATGCCGCTTAATCGTGGAAAAATTCGGCGCAATTCGGTAAACACCATCTGTGCTCAATGCTTTATTAGAATTTTTTAATCGGTTACTGTAGATTTTCCAAAATTCCTACCGCAAAGTGAAAGTGTGGTAATTATGCATGCATATTTCTTTATAATATCATAAATTTGAATATTTGTTCTTTTGTTTTGTATTGTAAATGGCACAAAAACCGCATTTAAAAAATTTTACGTCAAAATGTCATTGAAAATAAATTTTCTGCATTGGCACATTCTTCATATATACATAATATTGAATAAAAAATTTTATAATTAAAAAAAAATCCTATGAAATGCTCCATATAAATTATATTCTTCATATAGGTATATGGAAGAAAAAGTCCCATAAATTCCCAGAAGTCGCCCCTAGTGGTATATAATGTATGCCCGACCTCAATTAATTTTTTGTCCCTAAAATTTTCTCGAGACATACTTGCCCCTTATCTCCAGTTCTAAGGGGTGCTCCCAGACAAATATTGAGTTTTATGAAATTATTAAATTAATTAAAATTTGTCAAAGTTGCTAACAGATTTTAATCATTTATGGCTTGTTTTGTTTGCAGCTTCGTTGTTTATATGTCTGCAAAATTAAAAGCCTAGCTGCATTTTTTATGAATTTTTAAAAAACAAAATTTTCAAAATTTTGTTAAAAGAATTAATTATTTTTTCAAAAAAAAAAAAAAAAATTATGATTCAATCACGCAGAGAAAAAACATGATTAATGAATGGTCACTACGACCATTTTTGTTTATACTTGCCTTATATGTTTACCCTCATAAATTAGTTATAGTCTTAATATAACTTCAAAAATTATTTTTTGTCCTTAACATTTTTAAATTCACTATAATAATATTATATGGTGGCTTACACCTAAAAAGGTACTCTGATCTAGCTAAACATATTATATTATTTGATATGTTAGCTACTATAATATATATATATTTTAAACTATACAGTTAAAATCATAATATTCGTTGAACACAAAAGGTATGTTTAATACCATCATTTTTGTTTGCTTGAAAACACATTCTCTTAAAATGCAAACATTTATTGTCAAAACAAACAGTGTGTGCTTTAAAATTACATTTTCTCCGTCCGCGAGCGTCAGTTAATCAGGAAACATGAATGATGACAGAATAATTAAAACATTTTTCGGGGAGAAAAATGCCATGCTGCCTTGCAAAACTAGCGAAATAAATTATTATACGTTTATTGAAACAGGTAAGTTATTTAAATATAATTATAAAAATATATAAATATGCAATTATTTTGTCTTTCTTGCAGCCAAAAAAACCTATAACAAATTTTGACACATAATTTTGTCATCAGCCCCGAATTTTTTCAAAAACGGAATTCTTATTTGTTTGGATATATTTGTACCACACAACGTAAATTTATAAATTAAAACACATACACAGGTATATAAATATGTGTATTTAATTTTATTTTTAATATATGTATGCTACATTTTATTTATTATATTTTTAATAAAACATACATTTTTTAAATTACATTTTTTATTGTTTTTATTGTAAGAACCATATAAAATGTTGAAGTAGACATTTTGCATGGTATTGGGAAATATAGAAAAATGGTTTGAAAGATCGTGCGCATTTTTCTTCTGAACATAATAATATGTTTGAGACAACAATTATCTAAAATCATTATAACTGAACATATATTGTTGCTTAAGACGTGTTTGACACAATCATAACCACAAACATTAATGATAGTTTGCGATTGTGATTGTATCAATCATGTTTTTTCTTTGCGTGATAACGTCTACTCATATTAGAAAAAAAGTTTTACTTTTCTTAAATGAAATGAAAGGTCTTAATGTGGAATTGTTTAATTTTGATATGAATTATTCATTGAATAACAACATAATTAATGACGTTTGGTAAGTTTAATAACAATGGCCATATAGGTTTTAATATGTACACAGAAATAGTTAAAAATTGTTTTTAATCACCAAATTCATAGAATCAAGTACACAGTTTGTTGGCTTTTCACCTATTACAAAAATGATTATATTGATTACTAAAAATTGTAATTTTTTTTTTTTCAAAAATTTTATTTTTAATTTCAATTAAAAGAATGATCAAAAAACTTTGCCATCTTAAACAATGTGTTGCTTGTGTTAATTAAATATAGCTAAGGTAAATTTTTTCAGTTAATATTTTTTGTTATTTAATAAATACTAGTATGGCCAGCAGTCGACACAATCTAGAAATAAAAACTTTGTTTAGTGTATGCGGACTCTGTCGATTGGTACACTAAAAGGGGGGTCCAGAAATAATGTTTTTATTAGTTACACCATCAGTACGATCGCATAATATCCCTTCCACTTATGGTACTGTGGGAATCAAGAACATTTGTTTTTATACACGCAAAGAAAAAACATGATTGATACAATCACAATCGCAAACTATCATTAATGTTTGTGGTTATGATTGTGTCAAACACGTCTTAAGCAACAATATATGTTCAGTTATAATGATTTTAGATAATTGTTGTCTCAAACATATTATTATGTTCAGAAGAAAAATGCGCACGATCTTTCAAACCATTTTTCTATATTTCCCAATACCATGCAAAATGTCTACTTCAACATTTTATATGGTTCTTACAATAAAAACAATAAAAAATGTAATTTAAAAAATGTATGTTTTATTAAAAATATAATAAATAAAATGTAGCATACATATATTAAAAATAAAATTAAATACACATATTTATATACCTGTGTATGTGTTTTAATTTATAAATTTACGTTGTGTGGTACAAATATATCCAAACAAATAAGAATTCCGTTTTTGAAAAAATTCGGGGCTGATGACAAAATTATGTGTCAAAATTTGTTATAGGTTTTTTTGGCTGCAAGAAAGACAAAATAATTGCATATTTATATATTTTTATAATTATATTTAAATAACTTACCTGTTTCAATAAACGTATAATAATTTATTTCGCTAGTTTTGCAAGGCAGCATGGCATTTTTCTCCCCGAAAAATGTTTTAATTATTCTGTCATCATTCATGTTTCCTGATTAACTGACGCTCGCGGACGGAGAAAATGTAATTTTAAAGCACACACTGTTTGTTTTGACAATAAATGTTTGCATTTTAAGAGAATGTGTTTTCAAGCAAACAAAAATTATGGTATTAAACATACCTTTTGTGTTCAACGAATATTATGATTTTAACTGTATAGTTTAAAATATATATATATTATAGTAGCTAACATATCAAATAATATAATATGTTTAGCTAGATCAGAGTACCTTTTTAGGTGTAAGCCACCATATAATATTATTATAGTGAATTTAAAAATGTTAAGGACAAAAAATAATTTTTGAAGTTATATTAAGACTATAACTAATTTATGAGGGTAAACATATAAGGCAAGTATAAACAAAAATGGTCGTAGTGACCATTCATTAATCATGTTTTTTCTCTGCGTGTACGCACACCACCAAAGGTATAGAGGATATTATGCGTTTGTGCTATGCAGAAATAATGCTAAATAAAATTCTAGTTTCATATACTAACTGTTATACAAAAATCATTCCGGAATTTTATTTTTTGCCCATTAACTGTCTAATTATATAGGTTTTCCACATTCATAAAATAATAGATGACACAATAGAACACTTTGGGAAATGCCTAATTGAAACATTAACATTTTTATTAATTTAACATTCCTGGTTTTGCCGGGAAAATTTAAAAAGCAAAAACGGTATATTTTCAATGAATCCCGGGACGCACTCTTTAGTTCTAATGCATCATTTCATCAGAGGTATTGGCTTTAGACTCTCGATTTTGTATAAATATTGTCAAAGTTATCGGTTTTGAATACGAAGTAAAAATTACATTTTAATGGGCAATTTTAAAAAACATAAAGTTACAAAGAAAAAATTATCAATCTTCTAAATTGGAAGATATACCATTTAGAATGCGTTGACCGGATTTTCATTATCTTTATTGTACTAAAGTTTACCTTGTATATATAAATATATATATAGTTGAAGCAAATATATAAGAGCAAGAAGTAGCGCAACGATTTATGTGACAATGGATACAACAAAAAGCTTAAATCCTTTTATGCTTAAAACAAAATGGCGTGATTTTATTGATTGAATCCATTGGCGTTTTTATATACATTCAAGAAATATACATACATTGTATATTAAACACATATACACATGAAAACATAAATTAATAATGTAGAAATGTTGGTGTACTTTTGCTAGTATGTATATATAACCACCTAACTCAGTTGTTTCTACTCCCACACAGTTTTTACACACATACACGCAAACTCGTTCATCTACGATAGAACGCAAAATTTGAGTACATTAAGTTTTTCAAAGGGTTCTCCAACAGAAATGCGCGATGTTAATTGTCAATAAAACAAAAAGTTTTCAGAGAAATATCTTAATATGTTTTACTATGATAGAAGGATTTATGACACAAAATAAATTATAGCCAAATGCTCGCCACGGCTTCGGTGGCATACTTCTATCCAATGGTACATATATTTTTAATGCCTCTGAGACATAATTGAGGTTCAATGTGGTAAATATACCGAATCATCTCATCCTTTAACTCTTGAATTGTTCTTGACTTATTGACGTACACTTTTTTTTAAATATCCCCAAAGAAAGAAATCCATGGGTTTCAAATCTCATGATCGTGGCCATTTAACATCGCCACGACGTGAGATAACACGGCCTTTGAATTTCTAGCGCAAAACAGCCGCCGTTGTTTCGTTCGCTGTGTGGCTCCATATATCGTCAATGTTCATATCCTCAATTTCGGGCACCAAGAAGTCCGTTATCATTTCGCGATAGCGAACTGTTAACTGTTTGACCGACCTCAAATTCGAAGAAGTACGGCCCGTTGACGCCGACATCTCTAAACCGCACCAAACGAACTAATGAAAGCACACAGATGTTTTCACATTTCCTATAGACCCGGGTTGCTTAAATTTGCGCACAATTTGGTCGATAATGCTGACCAACAAAATCATGAAGTGTACAAAATACACTTTGATTTGGCCCATTTTCGTAAAAGACTTAAACAATTTTAACGCGCTGTTCAATTGTGTACCTTTCCATGGTTGAATTTGTCAAATACTAAAACAACTAAATGTCAAATTAAGTTGGGCAAAAAACTTGACAATCAACACCGTGCTATATGATTGGACCACCCTTTACAAACATTTGTATCTGTAGCATACATTTTTAAATTGCCACATTCATACTCGTTCATACATGTATCCTGTGTTACCATGTAGCATTTTAAAAAGTCTGTGTATTCCTACTAAAAACAGAGTATGGCATAATTGTTTATTATATAAAATAAAAACTCTTCTTCCAGCTAGCTTTTATAATATCATCAAATCATACCTGCAAGATCGAACATTCTATGTCAAAATTAATGACGAAAAATCAAACATTATTGATATCGGAGCGGGAATTCCACAAGAGAGTGTGTTAAGTCACATTCTTTTTTCTATATATACAGCTGACATGCCTGGATGAAATACAGGTGTCAACGTATGCTGATGACACTGCAATACTGGTAACAAATGAATCTCCAATTACAGCTGCAAATCTAGTACAAAATAAACTAAATATCACAAATACATGGTCAAAAAAATGGAAAATTACGGTTAACGCAGACAAATCAGCCCATGTTTTATTTACCTTAAGAAGAGGAGACTGCCCACTGTTGATGTTAAATAACATACCAATCCCTAACAAAGACTGTATTAAGTATCTTGGCATACATTTAGATAGTCGATTCACATGGAAACAACACATAAAGTCTAAAAGACAACAATTAAACATTAAAAAGAGAACCCTATACTGGTTATTAGGTGGTAATTCAAAACTTAGCATTAAAAACAAACTTAAGTTATATAAAGCTATTTTAAAACCTGTCTGGACATACGGAATTGAACTTTGGGGAGCTGCAAGTAATTCCAACCTTGAAATACTTCAAAGATACCAATCAAAAACTCTCAGACTAATTGCTCAAGCACGATGGTACATAACCAACGAAGCCATACATAGCGACCTTCGAATACCCACAATAAAAGAGGTTATCAGAACATTCAGTGACAGATATTTATCTAGATTGGATAACCACGTCAATACGTTAGCTACTTGCTTATTATATGACACAGACGAAATAAAAAGACTTAAGAGACACCACGTCTTAGATCTACCATTTCGAAGGTAACGACTGACATTTGAACTATTTATATATGTGTATTTTGTACTTTATCCTATAATTTTCTGTGTATTAAACATATGTATATATGAATTTATTTACCATATATTACTAATAATATTTTTAAAATATTACAAATAACTATTTCCATTAATGCTAAATATTAATGTTAATCTGTGTATAATTAATTGTAATATTATAAACTTGCTATTAAGTTATTTGTATTCTGTTATTATATTGTTATTTATTTACTGTGAAGCAAAAGATGATTATGAACTTATATTTGTACTTATTAGAGCCACTTTTTGGGTTAAAGATTAGAGATTAAATTAACTTTAATCTCCGTATTAACTTTTTGAGTTGTATTTTTTAAACTTTTTTTGCTAGTTTAAGCGGCCAATGGTGGTGGTTTAAACCTAATATTTAACTGTCAATATACACATGTTTAACATAAACAGCTTTGGCAACAATATAATCAAAAAACTATTTTAAGAAAATTAAAATATGTATATATTGTTATTTCTTTATTTTTTCTCTTAAACTTTTTCTTTAGTAATTCTTTAAACACTTGTAGCTTGTAAACAATATTGAATTCGGGCATTTTCTTCTTCTTCTTTAAAAACATCCATGTTGTTTTGATAAAAAATTTGACATTTGCACAAAAATGTTGCCATTTATTTGTTTTCAGTATGGTAGCACTACATGGTTTAAGCCACCACCCAAAAATATCAAATTCAATTAATGCTAGTTAAACTTAATTCTCAGATTAGCTAATTATAGAATAAGATTAAGTTTAATCTCAAACCCAAAAAGTGGCTCTTAGAGTACATCTATTAATGTCCATTAATATTTTTCTTCAAAATTGCTTATTATCTAAGAATAGATTGTAATTAAAATAAATGTAAAAAAAAAATTCCTACTAAAAAAACGTTTAATAAATTCATTTTGATCATTCAAAAAATTTGAAATTGTTTTTGGCGAAAAACAAAGTATCTGTTCTAAAATGATTGTTATGATATATTTTATTTTGCATGGCAATAAAAAGTTTAAATTTTTGCTTTGGAATCGTAATTTCATACACCAATCACTTGTATTAAATATAAGTAAATAAAACAATTAATAAAAATCATATTAATTTTCTATAAATTTATAAGAAGTTTCGGGAAATTAACAATTCCAATATAAATGCGTAAATTTTTAATATCTGACAACACTGTACCTCAAAGAAATAGAAAAGTATGTATATGGTTTACATAAATATGTATGTAAACATGTGCATATATAGAGATGCGAGTGTGTATACACGTTTACCCGTAATTCTCAGCACACATGTGCCGTACATGAGTCATGTATGAATATTATACATTCTTATATGCAGTATAAGAGCAGTAAATGGAAGAGTACATGGATACATTATGTAAATCTAGCTTTATGTACATATATACTAATATGAGTACGATGTACGGGCATATGTGTATGTTTCAGCAAGTGTATGTATGTTGATTAACATGTCCTCTTTTGTCGTCCAGGCGACCATTTTAAGTGCAGGATACCTACAAGTGAGTTGTACAGGCAAATAAAACATCAAGTAGTCACATGTGGGAGTATTGGTAAAATCAACAGACACCCAAACGTTGATACGCACACATACAGGGCCATTAGAATTCACGTATCATATTGTTGCCATTTAGCAAACATGTGTGCTCAGAGAAAACATCCTTGAAGTTTGAACTGAATGAACAGAGATAAAGTGGAAAAGAGAAAGAAAATGCGTTACGAATGAACAAAAGCAAAACACAACATTTTGTCAAATATCAATGGATTTTGTACAAGTACAGCAAACCTGCCAGCGCTGCTGCAAAAGGATGAGCATTTAACTGGCACTTTTTGTATTAGTTAGTGGAAACAGTCCTTCAAGGGCAGAAAAATCGTAAACTAAATTTTTATTAGAGTATTTGTGAACTGAATGTGGCATCCACGCCCGCGTGCAAAAGCTTCACTAAACTGAACAAATAAATGAAAAAATTTAATGATATAAAAAAATAATAAAAAAAATATTTGTATTCTGTTTTTGTGGTGGTGGCAGCGGTGGAGTATTCTCTTCCGTGGTCATGCGAAGGACTTACCAAAAACAAACGTATCTCACAATTAATGAGTGGTTTTCTACCAAGTATCCAAACACATATTTTGAACATGTTTGTACAAATATAATATGTGTACACACATGCATAAAGCTCATACATACTACGCTCAGTAAAATAAGTATTCGTTAGTTAATGCCGACCGAATTGAACGTTGCTGCGAAGTTTATGTATCAGTCCTTACATGTATATAATGTCTAAGGAGACTATATTGATAAGCAATTCATCTTTGGATGTACGTACATAATATACTCCCCTGACATTGTCTCCTAAGCTCATTTTCATACATACCCATATATACACATATGTACGTGTATTATATTCTGTATACCCATATTTCTAAACACATAGACCCTTGCACTCATACGATATACATGTAGTTATTTCTTTTTGTATGTAACTATTATATACATATTGATGTGTTTCTAATTTTCACATATGAAGATATATCGCAACAAATATTCTACGCATATGTATGTTTGTATTCACGAAACGTATGTATACATAAATCCATTGCAATACATACCAATTTAAAATTACATTTCAAGTATACATATTTGAAGTATAATGGTAGTGGTTGTATTAGTACAAAATCAAAGAAAATTCTTTATTACATACATGCATAATTTTTTTTTTTGGTAAGTATATGTACATTTGTATGTACATATTTAGTTCTTCATTTGATTTTTTTAATTCCATTTGAAAAGGATTAAATGATAAATTGCTCATCATGGAAAAATCAAGCTGATTTTATATAAATTTTTTAAGGATATTGAAATGTTTTCAAAATAAACTAAACTACCAATTGAAATCACTATGCGAAGTCCAAATCTTGCTGAAAGGCATTACAAAAAATTTTCAAAGTTTTCGGTAAAATGTTAACATGGAAAATATTGAAATATATTTGAAACTCATTTCTCTAGTTGAGGACAAAGTAACGAAAAACACATTAAATACCAGCTCATGAGAAGAGAACAATTTTCAAAAACCACTTAAAGTATTGTAAATTTGTTATATATATATTTTTTTTTTTGGAAAAAAATCTTTTTTACTAAAGTGCCAAAATTTTTAAAGAAAAACAAAAATGTATTTATAATTCATGTTGTAATAAAATTCATATGAACTTAAAGCCATTTCTTTTGATTACTTGTTCGTACAATCGCTGTAATTTTTTTTTTAAGTTTAATTTGTTTCCTTAATTATTGTTTTTTAATTAATTTTTTTTATAAAATTCGCTTTACATTTGTTACAGATAAGGTAATGACAAATTTAAAAAAAAAAATTTTGGAAATATGGAAATCACAACGTCCAAAGTCCCAACGCGAATGTAAATGAGCTAGCTAAAGCTTCTGTCAAAAAAAAAAAAAAAAAACAAAAAGTCCGTTAAATGTATTAAAAAACCAAAATCAAAATACATCTAATTCGCATTTTGCTAAAGCAAATGACAGTTTCATAAAATTCAACAAAAAGATTCATTAAGCTCAATATGGCTTGACACATATGATTTACATGTTTTCTAAAAAAACTAAATTAAAAACTAAAATTAAGAATATTGTATCGTTGTTAATTTTTGTAGTATACGCCACTCCTGATAATTCTATAGAAGCCTAATCCAAGACTAAAACTCGTCTTCAACTCTTTAATTGCTATCTCAAAGAAGAATCAAAGATGCCACCTCATATCTGTTACGATATACACCTAGGCCACTACCGGGGCTGTTGTGCGCTCCTTAAGAGGAAAAATTGGAGATTTAGGTGGATACTGCTACTATAACCTCTAGGGTTAAGAAACGGCGTTAAGTAACCCACGGACGTAGATCTTTAAGGTTTTGCAGTCAACGTTGCTCAGGGATCCCAAGTCTAACATGTCTCTCTCTCCTCGCAATACGTTCTACACTCGTCAGATTTTGCCCATCCAATTCGGTGTAGTTGTGCCCGTAGTCCCGCATGACCAGTCAGGATACGCACCATCATACTACCTTCGGACTTACTTCCGTTTAGGAGGCTTCTTGTCCTTCTCTCGTCTGGTTACCGCATTAAACCATAGTGGTCCTACCCACAGTCCCACTATTCCAACTGAACGTGTGTGTTTCCCTAGCCCACACCTTCATTTCTTGGCCAGGTTAACTGCTTCGTGTTCTCTTCCCCCGATAGCGAGTATGTTGGCCTTTTCATTACCGCTTATCGCCGAGTGGCCCGGTACCCATATGATACGAATACCTCTGTCAGAGGAAAATTCGGTAATGGTCCTCCTTCACTCTAATAAGGTCATGGACTTAACCCTTCACTCAAAATATTATGTAGCTAAATTCAACAGAAAATTAATTTAAAATAACTAAAAATTTATTTAAAAAACGGATCATTTACATTTCATTTAAAAAAAACGAATTTTACATAAATTTTTAAATTTTTATTTATTTAACAGCATATTCCGTAAAACTTAATAGTTGTTACTTTTAAAAAAATATATTTTCACCGACAAAAAATCAAACACCATAACAATATTCTGTATAAGAAATGGGCCCTCTTTTTAAATCCTTAATCCATTTTTTGATATCTCGAATATATCGAGAGATATCGAACCCTAGCATTGCCTCATAACAACTATTAGAGTTCTCTAAACATTGTTTTGATTCAGTCCCCACTTTTTGTGCTGCACATTTCCTATGTAAAAGTAAAAATATTTTTGTTGGTTATTGTTATGCTGTATGTTCTACTCATAGAATGTAGATTAAAAAATATTTGTTAAATGCGCAAACCAGTAACCACCCGATGATACCCTATGTCGTTTCTGGTTTGTGTTTGCTTAAACAAATACTTTCACCTACTTGAAAGGCATTCAAAAATATAATTGTAATAAATGGTATATGGAGCACAAAATCTGTGGGTATTATTTTAGTTAAATCTTAATAACTTTTAATATTTTTTGCAAAAAGTTAAAATGACTTTAAGTTGCAACAGAAAACATGTGTCGCGACCCACGTTATTTAAAAACAAGATAGAGTGCTATATTCGGCTGTGCCGAATCTTTGATACCCTCCACCGACAAAAGTGGGCTCTATATTGTAAATACATATATATTATTAATTAAGCTTCACAAAAACCAACATCAGCATTAAAATTGGTTGCGGCTTAGACCTATATTAAATTATTGACCGACAATAAGAAAGATTTATGCGTTTCTTGTTAGAACTTTGAACTGGCTTGAGTAAAATATCATGATTCGTAACAGTTCAGCCGAACTAAAATGATTTTTAGGAGGGTAATTTGTATTGGACCTATGGTAAATTATGGACAAATCATCCCAAAATTTTGAAGACTGATTTCTGGTACTACAAAAAACAAATTAGAATAAATTTCAAAACAGCAGTGTAATTCGTTTTAGCGTCAACAGTGAATTTCACAAAATTGCATGATACTCGTATTTTTCGAAGTTGGAAGAAATTTTACCGCAATATCTATATCTGTTATGGTTTTCGGCGAATTTAATTATTTTCCCAAAGTGGGCTTTATTTTGTTTTAGGCGCAATAAACTGTTTTCCGAGAGTAGGGTTTATATGTGGCCTAGGGTAAATTATGGACCGATCTTCAAAAAATTGTACAGTCTGATTTCTGGTAGTATAAACCATATTACATACCAAAATCTTGTTTGATAGCATTAATTATTACGGTTTAAGGCGTACTAAGCTGTTTTTCGCGAGTAGGGTTTATAAGGGGCCTATGGTCAATTATAGGCTGATTCCGTGAATTATTCCACCATTTATGTAAGCGTTTGTATCAAAAGTTTTAAGGGTGGTGGTTCCACATTATGATTCATAGTTCTGATCCTATCGAACCGATGTTGCTGGATTGCAATCCCAAACTGCTGAGGATAACTACAAACAATTGGAGACCAACTTTGTTCTTTTCTTTTGTCTTTTTCGAAAGTGAGCGTGTTTTCAACAGACGGGCAGACAGACGAAATGGCTAAATCGACTTAAAATTGCTCAAGAAGCCAGAATATATATACTTTATTTGGTCTTAGATGTATAATAAAAAAGTTTCACACGTAATGACAAACTTAGTATACCCTCATTCACCACTAGTGGTGGTGGAGGGTATAAAAATGATCGTAGGGGTAATATTTAAAATGAATCCAAACATTCTTTATCGTTTTTCTTAAAACAAAACATTTTCGTTACGTGCGGACAACCAGCAATCAGCCGACGATATGTATTAGCTCAAACAACTTTGTTAATTTTTTAATAATTAATAAAACTTTAGGTTTTAGCTTCTTATTAAAAGGATTTACGTCAAAAGTTGCACTGATTCGAAAACTCATTAAAATTAGATTTTTTAAATTCGGGATTTTAAATTTTGTATTTTAAATTTCGTGCATATGAACCCAACCCATATTTTTTATATGACGTTCTTTGTTTTTTTAATTTTTTTTTGGGGTTAAAATTTATTAAAAACTTTGAGGATTTTTTCATAATGAACAATATCCATAAATTTTGATTTAAATTTAATTTTATTTTTAGCGCTGTTTTTCATTTCTTTGAGGTAAATTTTCATTAAAAAAATGGGGTCGTATTGCATTATGCATAAAAAAGCCCCAAATTTGCGGTAAATTTTCACTATTTTTTGGGGCCATATTTCGAAGCGCCTTAATCAAAAATTAAATCGGTTTTAATTAAAAATTTAATAAAGTACATTAAACGTTTACTTATATCAACAACATTACTGCAGAACATGTTGTTAATTTAAAAAAATATTTATTTGATACTATTAATTTGTTTACAGGTGCAAGTTCAGTTAATTTTTTAATTGATATCACAATTTTTTTTTTCTTTTCTGTGTTATTTGTTACAACTTTTGGCGTACTAATGTGCTTTTTGAGAGTTTACTTTATTTGGGGCCTATTGTAAGTTACGGACCAGTCTTCACAAACGTCTTTAATCTTATTAAACTATGACAAACCAAATGTTTTAGGCTTACTAAAGTGTTGTCCGAGATTAAGCTTTATATCGGTCTTTGCTCCTTATATTTAACCTAAATATAGGGTGGTTGTTCCACTCTCTATTAATGAACCGATTATTTTGTATTTCAATCCGAAACTGCTTACAAACAATTGACACTTAAACTGTTCTTTCTGCTGAATCGTTCGAAAGTGAGCGTGAATTCAACAGACTGACAGACAGATATGGCTCTTTTTACGCCTTTATTTCGGACAAAAGAGTATTTTCAGAAAAAGTACCAATAATACGAAGTTTTCCCTTTCTGTCATTTTAAATATCATCATCATATATGAGGAGTCACAGAACAAAACGTGCCTTTTTGATCATTTCAAAATGTTGAGAAATCCAAGATTATTTTTTTAAACCGATTATTATAAAGCAGGAACCCCGAAAATATAACAAGTTCCTTCCTAATCATAAAATGCATCAGACCACAATAAGTCGCAACAATAAATGTTAAGGTATAGGAAATATAAGGACTTTTAACTTGAAAAAGCACGTTTTGTTTGTATCACTTTCATATATTGGTTCTAGACATAAAAAGCAAGTTTCACATAAATTTTTTAAGATTACATTTGTCTATGAGAAGCGGAGAAAAATTATGCAAATAATATTTTTTCCAATAGAACTCAACCATATTAATGCTAAGACATTAAAAAAAAGTTCAAAGAGGCACGTTTTGTTCTGCGACTCCTCATATATTAATAGGCAAGTAGAATTCTTTTGCTCTCTTTTACCCCAACTCTATACATTGGATTTGAACAAATATTACATCATTCGAAAGATATTATTTGGGAGAAAACGGCATTTTGTACATTTTAATTGTACACTTTAATTTAATCGGCTCATTATTTTGGGAGTTTCCGGAGTGAGAAAGTATTACTAAACATCAGTGTTACCACCAGCAAAATTTAAACTTATACTTGAGATGAAGCAAAATTGCCCGATTGAAATGATATAACACCTGATATCAAATTAACGTTTAAGGCTTCGTCACATTTCAAGCATAATTTTTTTTAGCAACCACACACATTTTTAATTAAGAAAACGTTTGCAAATTTTGCCCCCAACAATACGTTTTTAGGTATTTATTATTATTTTTTTTAAATATTTTGGTAAAATTTTCGTTCAAAACTTAATAAAGTTATTATGAATGTCAGTTGAAATTTCATAGAAATTATAACTTTAAAAAAAAAAAATTGTAGTTACATATTTGTTCTAAAAATGGAAGGAAAATATATGAAATACTTTGGGACGATATAATATAGAAGAAAAACGTATTCTTGGTCCCATTGTGAACAAAACTTATTTCTATAAAAAACAGTATTTACAGAAAATTTTCATGAGTGTTCCCTAGTTGAAAAACAAAATAATGTTATTCACAAAACCCCTTATATTAGAGTTTGCCAAAAATCTTAAAAATTTGAAAATGTGAAACCGGTTTCGGCTTTAAAAGGATTAAAACCGGTCGGTTTCGGTTCATCTTTCGGGATTTTTTACAAATCTTGCACATTGTTGTGTTTGACTGGTTGTGTTTGTAGCAGTGTTTAAATTGCTTGCTTTAAAATAGCAACAGTCGCACATTTTTGCTTTGTTTACATTTTTTGCAGCAAATTAAAAAACTGTGTGTCTAAGTGTTTACTTAACTCTTTGATTACGAGTCAGCAAAAGCAAAAAAGCAAAAGCAAAACAAAGAGAGTAAATAATTTGTTTAAACTCGCTATGTGCATGTACTCTGCTTAATCTGTCAGCAAAGAAGCCACTTAAGAAAACAAATTTTCTGTTGCTGTAAGTATTAAGTTTTTGATTGTTTTTTTTTTGCTTTTGATGCGCTTAAAGTCAGCAAGTTAACTTCTTTGCTGTTGCTGTCGAATTTGTTTCGAATTTTTTTGGTATTTTGCGTTTTTTTTTTTTAATAAATAGGTACATACATACGTAAATGAAACTACACGTTTTTTTAAACTAATTTGTTTATTTTGTGTTATGTAATTATGTATATATTCTAGGAAACTAACGCCTGCAACAGCAAGCAACAGCAATGAAGTCAAAAACAGCAAAGAAGTTAATACTCGCTGAATTTAAGCACATCAATTTACAGTTAAGCCAAAGCAAAAAAAAAATAAACAAAAACTTATTACTTACAGCAACAGCAATTTTTTTTTTCAAGTGGTTGCTTGGCTGGCTTTTTAAGCTGAGAACATAAACATGGTGAGAATAAATAAATTATTTACTCTCACTTTTTCTGCGTTTGCTTTTGCTTTTTGCTTTTACTGTGTTCTTTTTCTTAAGTTAAGTTAAGCAATTACAAAAACATTAAAAATAGTCAAGCATTTTTAAACACTGGTTTGTAGTATATATAATAAAATAAGTAAAAAGTATGCTACCAAATTTTATTAGTAGTTAATATGGCTGCGGTTTCCATGCAAATCCATTATTTTTGTCAATAGTCTAAGAACGATTCCAAATCATTAAATTTGCGTTAATATGGCATCGATTTGCTTGTGCATATTGTTGCATATTTTGCTTTAAATGCATATTTTTGCATATATTGGTTTTCAATGCATATTTTGTTTTTTGCATATCTTGACACCTTTGGGTGATTCTTGTTTTAATATCCATTTTATAAAAAAAGTTCTTCAAAAAATGTATAAGTACTAGGGTATTCATTTAATCGGGATTTTACTTTAATCGGTTAATCGCTCGATTAATTACCCGAGGTTTTGGTATAAATCGGCTAAGAATCGGTTGATATTGTAACCGATAAATACAGTTTTTTATAAATCAAGTAATATCAATACATAAAAATTTACTTATTATTTGGAGTTTATTAGTAAAAAAAAACCCAATAACATAACAAACATAACAATTCTTGATTTAAAACTAACAAACAAAAAAATAATTCATAAATATGAAATACATATTTTTTAATAAATACATATTATGTATTAATTAAAACATTAACTGTAATATGATTTATAAGTTATTTAAATAGTTTAGAAGATCTTAGAAAATAATAATGGTCTGCAACAAAATAGCCATACAAAATATGCACACGTTCTCAAGAGACAACACCAGAACTTGGTAACTTAAAATACAAATAATAATATTTTCTTTTCTTTTGTTACTCAAACAAAATATTTATTATATTTAATTTTGATGAGCAAAAATGCGTACATATAACATTCACCCTGCGCCGGGAATCTTGCCCCCCTATTACAATCAATAATCAAATTATTCCTCAACATTCGCATGTAAAATATCTCGGTATACATCTGGATCGGCGATTAACGTGGAAATGCCATATAGAGGCAAAATTAACTCAAATGAAACTAAAAGCCATCCAAATTCATTGGCTTATTGGAAGAAATTCTGTTCTTAGACTCGATTGCAAGCTTCTACTTTACAACTCTATCTTAAAGCCTATCTGGTGCTACGGTATTCAACTATGGGGCACTGCCTCGGCCTCTAATATCGAAAAAATTCAAAGGCGCCAAAATAAACTTCTTCGTATAATCACAGCCGCCCCCTGGTATGTTAAAAACTCAAACATTCATAAGGATCTCAACGTGCCATTAGTAAAAACTATGATTACAAAATATGCAGTAAAATATTTAAAAAGACTTGAACAACACCCAAATCCTTTAGCTCGAAATATTTTAAATCATGGCGGCCACACTCGCTTAAGGAGAAGAGACACTGCAGCACTTACTCAACTAGATGAGAGATAAACACCTATATAAGTGAACAGAACCCGTGATGAAGAACATTTTTGTCTGGCACTGGCAGGACATAAATAAAGTATTAGGTTAAGATTTGATAAATTATTGTTAGTTCATATTAAATATATGAAGATTCAATAAATAAATAACGAAAAAAAAAAAAAAAAAAATATTTAATTTTTAAGAAATATCAATCTCGGGAACTCATCGCTATACTCATTTTACCATAAATCTCATTTTGTGTAGTAAGATTTTGATCATTCTGATGATCTCAAAACCGAATAATTTACTCACTGCCTCAAGATAAACGAAAATAAACTGTATCTGCATATAGAAATATAGAAATGGCCAATATTTACTCAAGTAAAACGAGATTTCCATCGATCTCGTGTTAATCATTTTGTGAGTAAATTTTCTCAATTGTTTCGGTATTTGACAATTATTCACATTTTGCAAATAAGAATGACAAGCATAACAAATTGAGTAAGATTACCAAGGCAGTTTTTTCTATGCCCATGCAGATGTTTATAAAATAATCTTTTATACAAATAATTTGGTTGAAATGTTTAGGATTCAAGCGTTTATTTTCTTTAGTTTGGACAAAACTTGACTTTGAAAAAATTCTTTAATTTTTTGTAGATGTTGAAGAAATCAAAAGCAACCAATAATACAGAATATCTAATTTCTCAGTCCTTTTCCTGTATTTTTCTAAGTATATAAAATCTTCCATTATTTCATTAGAGTCCTGTTTTAATTTTTTTTTTTAATTTAGCACTTCTTATTGTTTCGGTTAATTCTGTTAAGAGATTGATAGGAGAATAAATGAAAAGAAACCAATAACCAAACGCATACATATAAAAAGTACGTGAAACAAAAAGCTGTTGACAGCAAACAGTTATTTGTTTGTATGAAAAATATTTTCTAAACCTTTTGTATATGAGCCGAAAAAAATAATTAAAAGCACAAAATAAATATGTATAATACTACAAAAAGTTAAATACTTTTTTATATCGGTTAATCGACTGAAATTAACCGGTTTAATCGAAAAAAGGCAAAACCCCGATTAACGGTTAACCGAATGAAAACCCTAATAAATACACAAAAAAAATCTTCAAAATAAATTTTTTTTAAAATATAAGATTTCGACAAAAGATCCTTCTATTTTTAACCGATGCAGAACCTTCTTAGAATTTTTTTAGTTTTAAAGTTTTTTGAAACTTGCAATTGCTGCCGGCTGTAATGAGAAGTAAGAGTGTTATGTATAATTTGCAATTTCTTTAAGAATTAATATATTTTTAAATATTTTATGAAAACCAACGTTTTTTTTGTCGGTTTTCGGCTTCGATTTCGGTTAAAACCGGACAGCAGTTCCTACCTTGTAGGGTTGTATCGATTGTATGTTTTATAAAAAAACAATAGTGAACAACGATTCGACGGGTTTTGTGAATACGGCATATTTTATAATGTCTTAAGAGATTTTATATATGGCAACTCTCGAGGATTTCGCACCTAGTATCTTAAATAGCTCCGCTTCCAATTCCTCATCTACAATAACTACCGTTGTCACCACTAACACCAACAGCTGCACTTCTTCCACCAACCCTTTTGAATCAACATTGCCGCCTATTAACAAAGTATTAGAATCTGGTTCTAGTTGCAGTGCTTCCGCTGTAGATTTAATTGTTGATAAGCTTGTCAATTCGTTAGATTTAAACGATTCTCTTCAAACAAGCAACGCTATTTCAAAGGATTTAAGAAGCGTATCGTCACGGTCTTCTTCAGTAGCTGGCAGCTTAACTTTAGGCTTCGGAGGGGGAAACATGTTCAGTGAGGTGTTCGAAAGTAATATTGGCACTGAGTTGGAGTCTGGCTCTTTAGAGGACACGTCCGGTTCATTGGGAGAATGCGGTGTTGATAAAAATTGCAAGATTTGCAGCTCCCGTTTGCAATCGCCTCGTGTCCTTTCATGCCTTCATGTCTTTTGTGAATCTTGTTTGTCCAAGTTGTTTCACGATCAAACTTCTGGCAGTATTTCCTCATCGTCTTCTATTTCTTCTGTTTGCGGAGATATTATTTCTACATCTTCTGCGAAGTCACAGATTGAATGTCCTACTTGCAAGCAAATAATGTAAAGATTAATATAAGATTTGCTTATGCCGAATATTGTCTAGATATCTACGAGATATCTCGTATGTATATCTATATGGAATTTTTCCGCGTTAAAGTGATTTTAGGGAATGGGTTTATATGGGTATCTAACAGCCCAAAATTTTATTTTATGGCATAATAGCTAATATAAAAGTAGTGTTTGTCAAATTTTATATTAATATGTACCAACATTTATTGGGAAGTTATGGCATTAAACGATATTTGCGGCAGTTGTATTTGTATAAAAGCCATGATCAAATATAGACCGATTTCAAAATAAATTTAGTAAGTTGATTAAGGTTCAAATAAATTTTCTCTAAATATCACAAAAAAAAATAGGGACTAAATAACACTATTAAGGAAATAAGTTTATATTGGGGCTATGTGAAATAATCTTTATAATTGCGACATGTTCTTGACGCGCAAGGTTTACGGACTTATTTATCGAAATCTAATAGTTCTCCTGGCGCCATTTATTATTTTGCTTGATAAACGATGGAAATCAATTTTTTTTAAGGAACAGTGACTTTGTTTGGGAATACTGTTAGTTTTTTAAATCAATAATATCTTAAATCGCAAACATTTTATCACTGAAATGAAATCCTTTTATTTTTGTTATAAAACGAAAGAGTTTCAAATTGCACCTGATCTACACCTCAAAGATATTACCCATGCTCTACCGACGATAGTAAAAATTGCACCAAATTCGAGTAATTACCCACAAAGTGGCAACACTGGTTTAAATAGTAAACAGAACAACAACATACAGAGTTCTCTCCTATGCCATTAATTGGAGCACACTAGAAAATACTAGTCAGACAGTATTAAATATATCGTTTTCTTTTTGGAAGAGCAGTTATTTTTAAATGTTACCGTTGATTTCTAAAATTTGTTGCATATGAATAATTTCAATGTTACATTATTAGTACGGTTACATTGTAAAGAATGGACTTATTGTATTTTTTAAAACAATTCGGTGGCGCCTTGCTACTTTACTTACTTTTTGGTGTTAATTAGTTTAGACTTGATGTTAGTGAATATTCAATAACTAAATTTATAATTGTATGAAATAATATAATATTTAATTTAAGGTGAAAATCTTAAAAAATGACTCGCCGGGGTAACTGTACGAAAAGAGTTGATAGGCTTCGAAGAAAACATTCCACAATGTTATTTTTAAGTGTGGCTTAAAGTCAATCCCACATAGTATTCGACCTTTTTACTGTATTTTAGGAAGTGATATTTATATGGGAGCTATGGTAAAATATGGGCCGATTTCAATAAAATCTGGTAAGATGAATTAAGTTGTAATACAATAAATGTGGGTCGAATTCAATCTAAATAACAACACAATTCAACGGTTAAAAATTTTATTCTGGAGAAAATTTATGAGGGCTATGTGGAATCACAAACGTATAACATCGTTCCCAACAAAAAAAAAAAAAAAAGCTTTACACCTATTAACAATGTTTGTAAAGTTGGGATCACATGATTGCCGCAAATGCACCAATATGACACAATTTTGATTGTGCTTTATTGACGCAAAATTATAAAATTGCCCCAATAAAAAGTTCTGAATTCGATTGCCCTGTTTTATACAAATTTAATTGCCGCTAGTTGGTACAATGCGAAATAGGTGCAATAATTGCCGCAGCACAGTCACACGATTGTTCCTACTTGTGACAACTGCGATCGCAGCTGTTGTGGCAGCTTTTTTATTTGTTTGGAAGATTTAGTTGGTTTGTTCATTAAAAAAAATAAACTTGTATCCTATATTCAAACAAATTTTTGTTGAATAGTTTTATTTGAAATTTTTTAAGTAAAATATATAAAATTCCAATAATTAAACAGAGTAAAAAAATTCTATTTTTAAATAGAAATAGAGAATATTCAACATATTTTATTTTTCGAATTTATTCTATGAGCTTAATTTCCGTTATGTATTTTATAAAGCTTTTTGTAACAGTTCTATTCATAAATTTTTAAGAATGACCTTATACACTACCGGAATAGAACTATTACAAAAAGCTTTATAAACTACATAACTGAAATTTAGCTCATAGAATAAATTCAAAAAATAAAAAATGTTGAATATAATAAAGTAACTTATCACATACTTAAATATTCCTTAAAAAGAAATAATACCCCGTTTTATTTAAATTTTATTAAATACATTGAATAAAAATATTAATCCAGACCAGCTATTGCACAAATTTAAAAAAACGATTATTACAGTGAAAAACAAATAAATATGTATATATTTATTCCTACTAAAGAAACACACAAAAGTAAATTTATTAAATAGACAAATATTGGCGCTTATTGTGTTGTTTAATTGCCGCACAAGATCCCAATAAATATTGCTACATTTTTATTATTCTTATAGACGCGCGGTTGCATATCAAGTAGTCACAAGATTGCCGCACCAGGGTTGCATTTATTTGATAAAAGTAAGCACAATATTGCCCTCGATTGGTACATGAGCCATTTGATTGTGCAGTCACACGATTGGTATATTAAAGTGTAAAAATTGGTGCATTGCGGCAATCGTGTGATCCCAGCTTAACAAATAAAAATATTGATCATGGGCAATCACAATTTTAAGTAAGTCTGGGTTTAAACTATAAAAGTTTTCTTTCAGAAAGACTAAGTTTACTCTTCCTCTCTCATCAATAAACTCACACTTTCTGAAAGAAAACAATCATAGTGTGATCCCAGACTAATCAGGTTAAGATTCATGTAAAAGTGCTTTGTGACGAATATTATCTAGATATCTAAATCTGTATGAGATTTTTTCGTCTTAAAGTGATTTTAGGAAGGAGGTTTATATGGGACCAATGGTTAAATCTGGATGTACCAGTACAAAAGTTATCGTTGCCAAATTTTATATTAATACCAAAATTTCTAACGAATTTATGGCCTTAAGAGCATTTAAGGTAGTGGTATTTGTATGGGACATATAGTTAAATATGGACCGATTCCAGTAAGATTTGGTAAGATGATTTAGGTTGCAATAAAATATTTTTGGTCAAATTAATTGTAAATCCCAATATAAAAACATGGCTAACGGTCACAAAATTATATTCTGGAAAGATTTTTGTATAAGGGTTATGTGCAATTATGGACCGATTCTTACAATTAATAATAAGCACCATTTTTGATCAGCACAAACACATAATATCCTCTCTACCTTTGGCGGTGTGGGTAGAAAAACAAATCTACAAAAAAGAAAAAAATAATTAAAACTATTAAAACCTTCTTGTTTTGATACCCACTACCATAGCTGGCGTTAAAATGTATGTAACAGATAAAAATATCGGTTCTGTAACCCCCTTTTAATGTACCGATCGACTAGGTCCGCTTGGTTGGCTGAAATACACTAAACAAAGTCTTTATTTCTAAATTGCATTCGATTGTATATGTATGATGGTATATGTTTTAATTTGTTGATGATTGTTGATCAAATAAGCCACCACCTTGGATACGATCTTGCAGCGATGTGGTGGCTGAGTCTAGGCTGTGGTTTGTATTTCAAGTAAAGGTAACGTCACAAGCGGCGCCTGGGATTGAGATACGGAACCTAAAAGCCTTGACGACGAAAGGTTATCCAAGAACCCTGGATTCACAAGCTACTGTTTGCGAAAGGTACAGGTGACATAAGATATTGTGTCTTAGCTAAAAATTCGTTGAATATCTTCATTCTCTTTGATTACAGTGATGAAGACACCACAACCGTTGCTCTCGAGACACGGGACTGGATGGTCTCGGGTAGCACGAATACGAATTTTAGAGGTGAGTCACTATTCTCCTTCATTATGAATTATAATTTAGGAATAGTAAATAGGGGCCGTGAGCCAACGTTTGCTTTTGCAAATAGGTGTGAAGTTCTTGATGTCACGCTGGTTAGCATTGACCACATTGACATGATCGAAAACTGGATGGTTTCTAATGACTGTTCACTGTCTGATAATAGATATGTGGAATTTAGTCCGGTACTTAGATCTGTAGGATCCAGTGCTATGTTGAATAGAAAACGAACGAATTGGGGGATTCATTCCTCCTCTCTGGCTCGGTCTCCTTCTGATCCTCCCGGGTCGATGATATAGGGGGGATCGATGCGGCAGTGGGTATGCTTACAGACTCACTGCAGTTAGCGACTTCCTTGGCGTGCAAGCCAATGGTGCATAGCGGCAGGGATCGTCCACCGTGGTGGGATCCTGATATTGCGCAGGCAAGCGTCATGGTAATTGGGCGGAGTACAAGTCTTCACTGAATAGATTCAGAAACTTGGTGAGATCGGCGAGAAGGAGTGCTTGGAGGAACTTCTGTAGCGGCGTGGAAGGAGCCTCTGAGACAAACCGTTTCGGTAGGATAACGGCTTCGAGTCCTATCGTCCCGACCTTTATCCGAAAATCGGATGGTTGCTGGACTACGACTAGTCAGGAAACACTCGAGGTGTTAATTGACACTCATTTTCCTGGAAACTCCCAAGGGAGCTTGCGGGATCAGGTTTGTGAATCGATGCCCGGTGTTTTGTCTATCCCAATGGACTACGATAGGATTAAGTGGGCTGTCGACAGCTTTGACCCGTATAAATCTCCGGGTATGGATGGTATAATTCCGGCGGACCTACAGAGGAATTCGACTGTGATTATACCCTGGCTGATGGCTAAATACAGGGGATGCGTTAGATTTTCGTATGTACCTGTGAGCTGGACCTTGTGTAGAGTGGTCTTTAACCCCAATGGAGGGAAGACTTCTCACACCGAAGCGAAGGATAACAGACCGATTAGTCTTGCATCTTCTCAAGACTCTTGAAAGAGTAATCGACATTCACTTGAGGATGATCATCCCCAAGTGTTTACTCTCGATCTCTCAGCATGCCTACACAGGCGGCTCTTCACTCATTAGTTGGAACTATTTAGAGATCACTCGAATTTAAGGAGTGTGCTCTGGTGGCCTTTCTCGACATTGAAGGGGCCTTTAGCAACGTCAACCTGGATTCTATTGTTGCATCCATGAGGAGTCTGGAGGTTGATGACGGCATATGTAGATTTGTGGATAATCTACTCAGGAATAGGGCCATCTGTTCCACGATAGGTGAGACCAGCGTTCAGAAACTGGTAAACAGGGGTACTCCCCAAGGAGGAGTACTATCCCCACTATTGTGGAACCTAACTATGAACACCATGTTGACGAAAATGGACGACATGAGGATTAAAACTTTGGCGTACGCTGACGAAGTTGCAGTGGCCATCACGGGGAAGCATTTGAATATAATGTCTCAGTGTATGGAGGCTGCATTAAAGGTACTTAGCACCTGGATCGTATCATGCGGCTTGGGTGTTAATCCGTCTAAGACAGAAGTGGTACTCTTCACGAGGAAGTATAGGACTGAGGTCATGAGACTTCCGAGGCTAAATGGGACTGAACTTAAATTCTCTTATACCGCCAAGTATCTGGGCGTAATCTTGGACAGTAAACTGTCGTGGGGGCTGAACATCCGGACGAGGATGGAAAAGGCAATTGTTGCTATATATGCGTGCAGAGGTGCAATCGGCAAGAAGCGGGCATTGGCCCGAGGTGTGTCAATTGGATCTTTGAAGCTGTAGTAAAGCCGACTCTGTGTTACGGTGTTGTCGTATGGTGGACTGCGCTGGACAAGGGCAGGTACCGTGCGATGCTTGAGAAGGTTCACAGACTGGTCGCATTGATGATCACAGGATCAATGCGCTCCACTCCCACCATGGCGCTGTTTACAATGCTAAACTGGCTGCCGGTGAACATCACGGCCAGACATATGGCTCTTTGTTCGGCGATACGGTTGAACGCGGCACACGGCTGGTCGAACCGTGACTATGGGAACTCCAGTATAATGGGATACTCCATTGTCCCTGAAGGAGTGGACTACTGCACCCCGGAGCCTTTCTTTGGTGCGAGGTATGCGACACATATAGCGCACTAAAGTGCGCTGTCGGTCATGGGCACCATGGGTATACACTGATGGTTTAAGGAAGGGGGAAAGAGTTGGCGGAGGTTTCTACATAGAGGAACTGGGCGTCCTTTCGTCTGCCGAATGGATGTAGTGTCCTGCAGGCGGAAATCTCGGCTATAAAGCGGGCAGCCAACTGGCTAAAGTATTATCGCGTATCGGGAGATATACGTATATTTACTGATAGCAAGGCTGCCATTGACTCTCTTGCGGGAGTCTATACGACATCTAGGTTAACTGTGGAATTCAGAGTTAACGCTTTTATGGATACCAGGGCACTCAAACTGCCCGGGAAACCAGATAGCAGATGAGCTGGCCAAGGAAGGTGGTCGTATGGATGAAACATTCATTGATCAATTCATTGGCCTTCCAATGGCTCACTGTAAGTCACTCATTCGGCGCGAGAATTATAGCATTGCGCAAGAGGGATGGACCCGTGAGTCCACCTGCTCCACATCCAGGGCTCTTTGGCCTGGATATGATGAACGGAGAATGAAATCTCTACTTAGGTTCAATAGGAACCAAATCAGGACCGTGGTGTCGGTCATAACTGGACACTGGCCTGTTGGGACTCATGCAAGAAGAATGGGTCTGGTATTCAATGACTACTGTAGAAGTTGTCATGATGAGGAGGAAGAGGAAACTGTGCTTCACTTTCTCTGTCAATGCCCTGAGCTACGGGGCATCAGGGAAAAATACCTGGGAGAACCGGTGTTTTCCTGTTTGGAGTATCTATCAGAAATAGAACTAAGATTGCTTCTTTTCTTCATCAGGAAGACGAATTGGCTCAACCTTGCAGTGACGCCATCTGACTAACTGCTCTTTGGGATGGGCATTGGCGCTGGGTATCACAAAGGGACCGCTAAAGGACCCAAGGTAGCTGTCTCTCGATGTCGCCCATGGATCCTAACCTAACCTTACCTTGATCAAATAAGCAAATATAAGTATTTAAAAATTTAAATCTTTAGTATCAAGGCTGTGGAGTCGGAGTCGGACTTGAAGATTCGGAATTGAGAGGTTTTTGTACCGGAGTCGTAGTACCCACAAAAACTCGCGAATCCGACTCCAAAATTTTTCGGCCTAAAAATGTTAGTAAAGTTTTCTAATATTTTCCAAAATAAAAATTCTTGGAAATATTTTAAACATCGATTTGAAATTTTTACAGAATCATTTTCTTGAATAAGATATCATGATTCGTAACAGTTTATGCCGAACAAAAATGATTTTCAGGAGGTGAATTTATATTAGACCCTTGGTAAATTATGAACTAATCTAATAATCACGAAATCCTGTAGAATGATTTCTGTTATTTAAAATCTATAATTGAACAGATTCCAATACAGTAGTGAAATTTGTTTTAGCCTTTAAAGTACTTTTTAAAAGGCTGCTTAATATAGGATCTAAGGTAAATATGGACCAATAATCCAAAAATTGCATGATATTATGAACCAAAACTGGACCAAATTTAACCACAATATCTAAATCTGCTACGGTTTTAGGCGTATTTAAATAATTTCCCAGAGTGAGCATAATATTGGACATTATATGGTATACGAGTATTATGGACCGATCTTCACGTTATTTTAAAGTATGATTTCTAGTCTTATAAAACTGAGACGTACCAAATTTTATTATGATATCATTATTTGTTACGGTTTAAGACGTACTAAGCTGTTTTCCGAGTGTAGGGTTTATATGGGGCCTAGGGTAAATTATCGACCGATCTTTACGAAATGTGACAGTGTGATTTATAGTCCTATAAAACTATGACGTAGTACATTTTAGTATGATAGAAATATTTAATACGATTTTAGACGAACAGTATGATTTCTAGTCATATAGAACGAGCTTGTGCAAAATCTTATATCATACCGTACATTATGCCACCTTTAATGTTAGCTTTTGTAACAAAATTGTCAATTTTTTAGGGTGGTTCTTCTACATTTTGATTCATTACTCTGATCCTACTGATCGGATTTCGCTGGATTTCAATCCCAAGCCGCTTAGGATAAATAAAAGCAACTTGACACCAACATTTTTCTCATCTTTTGAGTTTTTCGAAAAAAAAAAACGTGTTTTCAACAAACGGACAGGCATACGGACATGGAAAAATCGGCTTAGAATTACTCAAGAAACCAGAATATATATACTTTATGGGGACTTACATGCATAATAATAAGGTTTCACACGGAATTTTTTTTTTTTTTTCTCATTATTTATTTATTGAATCTTCATATATTAAATATGAACTAACAATAATTAATCAAATCTTATACTAATACTTTATTTTTGTCCTGCCAATGCTAGACGAAAATTTTTCTCTTCACGGTTTCTGTTCACATATGTAGATGTTTAGCGCTCTTCTTGTCTGATGAGTCCTGCTGTATCTCTTCTCCTTAATCTAGAGTGGCCGCTGTAATTTAAAATATTTCGAGCTAGTGGATTTTGGTGCGACTCAAGTCTTTTTAAATATTTTACTGCATACTTCGTAATAATAGTTTTTACTAACGGCACATTGAGAACCTTGTGAATATTTGAGTTTTTAACATACCAGGGAGCGGCTGTGATTATTCGAAGAAGTTTATTTTGTCGCCTTTGAATTTTTTCGATATTAGAAGCCGAGGCAGTGCCCCATAACTGAATACCGTAGCACCAAATTGGTTTTAAGATAGAGTTGTAAAGTAGAAGTTTACAATCGAGACTAAGAACAGAGTTTCTTCCAATAAGCAAATTAAGTTGAATTGCTTTTAGTTTCATTTGTGTTAGTTTTGCTTCTATATGGCATTTCCATGTTAAACGCCGATCTAGATGAATTCCGAGATATTTTACATGCGATTGTTGGGGCACTAATTGATTATTGATTTTAATAGGGGGACATGACTCCCGACGCAAGGTGAATGTTATATGTACGCATTTTTGCTCATTGACCTTTATCCTCCATTGTTTTAACCACTTTTCCAGTTCAAATATGTGATCCTGCAAGTAACGAGATGCTTCATGACAGTTTTCGTGTACGCTTAAAAAAGCTGTATCATCAGCAAATGTTGAAGTTAGGGTGTGGTTGTTTGTTGGCATGTCTGAGGTATATATTAGGTATAACAGTGGGCCCATGATGCTTCCCTGAGGGACTCCAGCGTCAATTGGCTGAGGAGAACTTATAAAAGCACCTTCGTTAATAATAAACTTTCGACCGACTAAGTAGCTTTCTAACAGCTTGTGTGTGTTTACTGGTAAATTTAGCTTCAATTTATGTAATAAGCCTTCATGCCAGACTTTATCAAAAGCTTGAGAAACATCGATGAAGAGGGCGGAACAATATTTTTTTTCTTCAAAGGTTTTTCTTGTAGCGTTTACTATACGATGGGTTTGTTCGATTGTGCTATGTTCTCTTCTAAAGCCGAATTGATGGTTTGGAATACATCTATTTACATTTAAAATTGGGGTTAATTTTGACACTAACAGCTTCTCAAACAGCTTTGATATATTAGACAATAAGCTTATAGGACTATATGACTCAACTTTTGTAGGATCCTTTCCTGATTTAGGTTTCATGGTAACTAGGGATACTTTCCATTCCTGAGGGTAGTATTCAAGGCGTAAAATAGCATTAAAAATAAAGAGAATAATTTTCTTTGCTATGCTGGGTAGCTCCAAAAGCATTTTGTTACTGATCTTATCAAAACCAGGGGCTTTCTTCAGGTTTAAATCATGAATAGTCTTTTCGATTTCTCTTATCTCAAATCTTAGTGGAACAGCTGCTCTAACAGCAACAGGTGGTAACTCGACCGCCATATCGAGAGATGTGTGAGCGGTAAATACGGTTTTCAAATGATTAACAAAAATATTTCCTTTTTCTATATCATTTCTTGCCCAACTTCCGTTTAAGTTTCTTAATGGTGGTTTAGTGATAACTGGTCTTTTAAGATTTCTAGCTGCACGCCATAATGAGTAGTCTGATTGTGGAGTTGCATCAAGTTCCTTAAGATATTTTTCAAAGGATGCAGTTTTTTGGGACTGCAGTAACTTTCTTAGCCTTTTTGTGCACTCTTTTAATAAAGTCTTAAGTTGGGGGGATCTGTGCAATTGCCACTCTCTTCGAATTCTCCTTTTTTCAGTCAATAGACGCTCGACATCTATAGAATATATGATATTGTTTTTGGTTTTTTTGAGGGTTGTGCTGGAATGTTGAACAGCTAGTTTGAGATAACTGTCAAAATTAACAATAGCGAGATCCACGCTCTCCGGTGTGCTTAGCGGAATATTTTCTGTGCAATGGGCACTAAGATATTTTTTATATTTTAACCAATTTATTTGTGAGGCTGATTTCGATAAGTACCCAGTCGGAGATACGATTCTATTTGGAATCATTATAGTAACAATTGTAGGTGTGTAATCGGAATGACAAGCTTAATATACCCTCATTCACCACAAGTAGTGGAGGGTATAAAAAGAGTTTACACTTTAAAGCCAAATAAGGACCAGTCTCATATACATATCGCATCAAGGTTAGAGTAGGACTTGGAGTCGGAGTCGTGAGACGGAGTCGTACGTAAAAATTTCAGCGCTTGGATTCGGAGTAGGAGTTTGTACTTTTTTCTGACGACTCCACTATTTAGTATACATTTTCATTACTTACAACGAATAAAAGAACACCCTTCGTATAAATGTTACCCTAATTTTGGGATGTTTATTTCATGCGATATAAAATAACAATTATTATTTTATTAGAAAACGCACAAAAATTTTTTCTCAACTATGATAAAAGTTTATTAATACCCAAATATTTTGCAAAATCACCCAATGCAAAATGACCAACATTTTTATGGAAATTTTTTTGGCGATTTTTCACACATTGCATTGGGCGATTTTGTGTTGGGTCATTGTTCTGGCAGACATAACAAATAACGGCTTCGCTAACTAAAGCTTCTAAGTTCGATATTTGATATCGAGGTTTTCTAATTTAGAATTTCAAAATTCGGGATTCCGAGATTCTGAATTCTAAAATTCGGAATTAAACAAAATCCACATTTTGATATAAAGGTATGCAGTAAATGTAACGAAATATAATTTGCATTGTTAACAGTTTTTGTATAAATTCAAAAATTAAATAAGGCCATAAATATGTTTTTGAGGTCTGAATCCATTATTAATTTTTGAGGTGTTATTTCATACAAAAAAAGTAAGTTCCCAATACCAAATTGAAATAAGTCCCCAAATATAAGAAATACGATTTTTTGGGAATGATTACATGGAGCCCAAATTCTGAAGTATAAATGGAGCTGATCAATATCTAAAAAAAAGTTAACCTCTTAACCCACTCTTACACCCTCAAAGACCGATTTTAAAAATTTACTTTTTGTGACACATAATAATTAAAAGAAATAAAACAAAAAAACATGACTCATATATAGAGCCATGTCACAGAGTACAGTTCCGTTCGGAATGATTCCGTTCGGAACCGAAGAAAACATATTTGTTTAATGATATAAAATTTATTTTGATGTTTTTTTGGCCTTTAAGATACAGAAAACTCCCATTCCGTTCATGAAAACAAAAATGCTTTCATTCCGGAAAGTTTTTTCGTAATTTTCTGAAGGACCAAAATACGGAATGAATTCCGTTTCCGAACGGAATTGTACTCTGTGACATGGCTGACTATCTTGTGTAGAACTTCAGAACAATTTTTGGTTACAAGGGTTACGGGTTCGACTTCCGCCAGAGATTTAAGTCTGTTTTATTACAACGGGCTGAAAGTCTACGTAACTATTACTCGGTAAATAAGATAAGATTTGTAATTGTATATGTAAGATAGAATACAAAAATTAATATTTATTTAAAAATGATTTTCTCCTGTGTATGTATGAACGAGTATATGTATTATTTTGCTACAAGACATGTATCCAAACAAACTTCGTCGATTCGATTAACTCATACGTATATATGTATATAATAATAAATAATGTATACAGATACAGTAAGTATAAACTTACATATATACATACATACCAATATGTGTATATATAATATGATTGTATAATTTGAAAATTGATTGATTACGAGGACATTTAATCTTAACAAATATTTGCATGTTTTCGCACCCGATACAATTGCATGGATTTAAGTGTGTTATTATTACTAAATAAAAAGGGATGGATTAGTTATAAAAAATATGCTTTAACAATTTTATATGTTTTTATTACATGTACGCAGGTATGAGAGTAAACACACATATTCATAATAACAGATCTACATACTGATGTAAATGTACCTATAAATTTTTGTAATATTTACATCCTGTCTTCTAGTTTTTGTTCAAAGGTAACCTTGTGCATCTGCGTATGTTTCTTTGGATGTATGCACTACAATAAAGGATTGTTTGCAGTTGCATGTGTACGTGTACATTTGCAAAAGTAAATCAATATTCAAATTGAAATATGCAAAAAACGACGACAGACCGAAAACTATGAACAATTTTTACATACCATGCATATAATTAAAATATTAAATGCTGCATTCTGAAAAGCGTTAAAAAAAACCTTTGAAATTGGCAAATGTATAATTTGCATTTCTAATATGGGACAAGAAAAGAGCGAAAGGATAAAAAAAAGGTTCAAATTTTAATTACAATACTCTCTTCTCTACCCCAGTCTGGAGAAAAACATTTTTTATGAGTTCCTTTAATGGAAAACACGCATGTCGTTTCAAACCACCTTTTTGGTGAATGGCAATAAATGATTGTGTTACAGTTCTATTTTTGTTTTCGCTTTAATCCCATATTAGAAAACTCAAAAATTTGCATATTTAAATAAAAGAAACTGCATACGAGTAGGCACAGGAATTAATTTAAATATTTATATATATGTATGAATGTACTTTATAGCGTATGTATTTTTTAAATGCTTAACAAAAAATTGTGTATGTATATACATTTGTAAAAATGCTTTAGATTCGAAATAGTTATTTCGCAGTTAAAAACAGATGTCCGTAAAGAACTGAAATATTTAAAAACAAATTCAGTTGAAATAATCATATTAAGTAACAATCTAATAATTCGATTGCGAATGTAAACATAAACTAAAGATTATTTTTCTATGTATGTAAATGAATTTACCTGTATTATATTACTTTTTATTTTAAAATTAATTTTTAATAACATTTAAATTTATTTTTAAAATTTGTATGTATGTATATGTAAGTTTAATTTGTAAATTAGAATGCTGGTGTTAAATTATGCCTGCGAAACTATTTTTAATTCTTTTTTTTAAACCAAATAATTCCCCAACCAAAATCTTGAACCAATTTTAATCAGGACCGTTAAAGTCAACGGGGACCAGTGCTATCATATGCCCATAAAGCAATAAAGAAAAATGGCGTATTCGGATTTTTATTATTTATATTGTATAAAATTGTCTTGAGTGTTATCACTAAAAATATAGGCGAAACAGAATTATCTTGGATTGAGGTCCATAGTTTTCAACATTCTGTTATGGAAATCATTTCTAAAGCTGTCTTCATTTGTTTTTAACTAATTAAGATATCTATTTTGAAATGCAGAAATTGAGAGATTTTTTTAAGTGTAATAGTTAATTTTAAGACAAAAATAAGAAATAACACAGTCAATTATTTAATACACATTAAATATGGCCTTAGATAAAAAACTGTTGTGGTGAAAATTAGATGTGGTCAGAACATAAGCCAGATGATATAATACAAACATATTTGTTTATTGACGACGATCAATCTAAACTCTGCCTTGCTAACTTAGATTTATGATATTTAAAAGGTCCTTATTGAAATTTTTGATCATTCTAGCCGCTAAAAATTTAATAATGATTACAATTTTAATATTAAATAATATCTCTTGATTTAAAATTTGACTGTACGTAACCAAGTGCATTTTTATGTTATATTTAAAACATCCAATTTATTTTATTGAAATACGAAAATAGTATGTAACTGCCTATTTCCGATCTGCGAAAGAATTCTTTCTTTCGTACATATAAATTTAAGCCAAAAACAAAGTTTTTAGAATTTGTTTTTTCTTTAAATGTAGTTTTTCGAAAGAAAGAATTCTTTCGCACATCGGAAATAGGCTATAAGTTTTGTTATTATTTTAAACTTTTTACATTTTGTAAATACATACGGCCTAAGTTATAAACAATAAAAAAGGTTAATAAAATGTTTATGACACGGATTTTGTATGAACATCCGTTTCATAAACCCTTTATTAATCTGTTTTATTTTTTATAACTTTGGCCGATAGTTTTTAGTGGCAACATTTTATACCTGAATGAAATAAAAAAACAAATATGAAGATAGTTAGTTAGCTTGTTTCGATAAATATTGGATTTTTTTTTTCTAAGATGCATAGTCTTCTATATAAAATTTAATTTAGCGCGTTTTGGCTAGAAATATTTTTCAACGATGTGATTTAGCGCTTTCCAGCGCGTTTTGGTAAGGGCAGAAGAGCGTTTTAGTTATAAAAAGTTGACAACGCTGGTGACTACAATCTGTAACTCTTAAAAAGACAGTTATAGTTCGCCGCCAAAAAATTAAATCCTTTAGAAGATTTTTTTTCTCGTTTTGTTTTTTTTTTTCCTTCTTTATTTTACAGTCCCTTTGTATACCCTCCGCCAGGTTCAGAAAGATCAGAGATATGAATCAAAATGTGGAACCACCGCCCTAAAAAATTGATAATTTGTTTATATAAACTGGCATAAACGGTGTTGTAATGTACGGATTGATTTTCCACAAAGTCGTTCTATATGTTGTTGGATTTCGTGAAAACGGACCATAATTTTCCATAGGCCCCATATAAAGCCCACTCTGGGAAATTAATAAAATAAGCCCAACTTCGTAGCTGATATAGATATTGCGGTAAGATTTGTTCTGACTTAGCTTCATATTGCCAGAAAAAATGTCATGCAATTTTGTGATATGTGGTCCATAATTTACCTTACATCCTATATTAAGCAGTCTTCTGAAATTCACTGTAAACGCTAAATCTAATTTCGCTACTGTATTGAACTTAATTCTAATTAATGTTTATTAATACCAGAAATTACTCTACAGAATTTTGGGATGATTTGTTCATATTTTACCATGGATCCAATATAAATTCCAATCCTGAAAATAATTTTAGTTCGGCTAAAACTGTTACCAATCATGATATTTTACTCAAGCTAGTTCAAATTTCTAAAAAGAAAAGCATCAAGCTTTCTGATTGGCGTTCAGTGATTTGACGTCCGTTTTTATAAAGATTAATTAATAATATAAAGATATCATACAGAGCCCACTCCTGAAATACTTGAACTGTTGGTGGAGGGTATCAAAGAATATAGCACTCTAACTTGTCATTAAGGCCATTCGATATAATTTATGTAATTTTTTTTAATTTTTTTGCGGAAAGATTTGAACGCAGGTCGCTCAATAGCAATTTAAGAGCAGATAATGCTTCTTCCACGTTTTATGGGTTGCAGGCAGGGCTGTCAGTTTTGGGGATTTCTCGCCAAACGTGGCGATATATTAACCTATTTGGCGATTAAATTTTGTGTTTGGCGAAATGGCAATTTTTTGGCGAAATAAAAAAGTTGGTAATTAGTTTGATGATTTCTAAAACTTTTTTCTAACTTATATGAAACAATTTATGAATGCGTGTCGAGTTTTTTCTCTGAACTTCTAACAAATTTTAAAATCGCAATACGAATGCGATTGTTTAAGATTATAATTTGATTATATTGCCAGAAAATTACATTGAAAACATCAAAAAATTGTTGCTAAAGAAATCGGAGTTTTATTAGATTTTCAGACATGTTCCTTATTAGAAGTTATCAATCACCGGATCTTCATCGAAAAACAAGTAAATTTTTAACTTATATTAGAAAAGAAATTCTACAAACTGCATCATTTACGGTAGCATTTTATATTTAATTTTCAGAATTTTAGCAATAATAATGAATATGCAAAAATAGTTGAGTTAATACCAAAAGTAAATCACTTTTGATAAATCTTCCATTAATATTAGGTTCTTTACGGGTATAATGGTCTCAAGCGGATTTTATTAATGTGATGTGCAGAGCAAAAGCAAAATCACAAATATTGTAAGTATTACTCTCTTAGATTATTTTAAAAGAAAAAATATATTCACTTAACTCCTATTTGGCGAATTTTGTTTACCAAAACCCCCAAACAAATTTGTTTTAGCGATTTTCGATACACTATTTAGCGATGAGGGTGAACAAAATCTGACAGCCATAGTTGCAGGAATACACTGTACAGTTGTTGTCAATTTATGTAAGTACGTATAATGTATATTTTTTCTCCCAGAACTCAAAAAAGGTTTATCAATCGAAAGAATTACCGATTTCATACAAAGCTTTTTTTCATCCTCAATATCATTTTCTTCGCTTTCTTAAATACGAGTTTAAATACTGCCCCAAAAGCGATAATCTGGCCAGCAACAAGCTGACGGGAAAAATAAAAAACCTTATATGTGTTTTATTTAATGCCAGCGAAATAAAACTTCCTTTTTAAGAGTTTTATCCGATCTTTTATGGAAAACCCAGGGCTGCCTGCCCACTTTATAACCCAGAAAAACCTACCCGTGTTTTAATGGGCATTTTGGTTCAAAAAGTGGTTTTTTATATTCAATTAAACAAAGATGGTATAATTTTTACGTTTCATAAAAAAAAATTATAATAAAATTCATACAATTTATTTATATGCCCATTTGTGTGTATGTACATTTAAAGATAGTGGGCTCTTCTCTATTTATTAATTTAAACATGGATAGTATACTACATACAGATTTTTTACTTTTAATTCGGCCATTTCCAAATCAAATTCAGGTTGTTAAAAAAACAAATTTACATTTTTTCAAATCATATTCGACATTTAAAAAATTCAATTTAGGTTTTTAAAAATAAATTTGATTCAAATTAATTATTTAAAGTGCCTTATTTGATTTGAAAAATGCTGAATATGATTTGATTTCGAAAATTCTGAAATTGTTTTTTAAAAACTTAAATTTGATTTTGAAAAGGGCAAATTTTTAAGTTTGAGTACAATAAAAAATACCAACAAAATAATTAAAAAGTTTACGAAAAATAGTAGCACAAACACGTGCATAAGAAGTTATTTTACCATTTTGGCGGCTCAGATCTTAAATGCCGATACATTTTATCCAGAGCATATTAATCCATAAGATGAAAAAAATCTTTTTATTGAACTAGCAGGGCAGTTCATTACTGAAATGAAAAAATTGTAAAAGTTTGCTACTTGTAATCTTTGCCACCATTGTTGGACATTTAATTTGATAAGCACTTATTGCTTAAATAAATATTAGGGGCTTTCAGTTCGGATTATTTTTGAATTGCAAAAGAGGAAAAATGGATTCCACTCATATTGAAGTAAGCGGTCTTTATTATAATTTAAAGGTGAAAAGTTGTACATATTAGACTTGTCAAAAAATTAAAACAAACTGACAATCAAATGTAAAATATATGTTTTTAAAGATGCCTTATGGCAGTTAATTAATTAAATCGTATTAAAACGTCATTTATGGAAATAGATGATATATGTAGATAAAAATAATAGTAAATGGAAAAAACTCTTTAAAAATTGCAATTTTTAACCCTGATTTTTTTACACCTGATTAAAGGTGGTTTAAAACTTTAAGTGTAAATCTTTCTGCTTGTGTTTGTTGAAATCAAAAGTTGCATATTTTCATTTTCCATTTTTGCAATCAAAAAGAATCTGAAGTAAATACCGTTATTGTGAAAAATATTCTGCAGCTTTAATTTTAAATGCCAAACTGTGTGGATGAAATGAGAGGTGCTTATGACTTATTCATTCTTTTGCTATCTTTTCGTTTTCTTGAATAATGAGCCATTTCAATTCAGCATTTAGAGCTTTTTGAACTTAGACTAACATTTGTGGGAGATTCATTATACAATTTAACTTTGCTTTAAATTCAATGAATATCATTTTCAAATTCCTTTAAAATTTTCCGATCTTATTTGGGCGTAAAAGTTAAAAAAAAAACCACTGTACATCCCTCGACAGCTGAGGCATATATGAATATAAGGGCTTACATATATTAGTCCTAGCTTTTCTTTTGACCGTCCACGTGTTTGATGATAATGCCATTAACAAAATATTGAAGATTTTCTTCCTTAATCTATAGTGAAAAGGGCTGAGTTAATAACTTTGCATAAAGCCATAAAAAGAAAGTAAGCCCAAAAAAAAAAACGCATGAAAAACCCCGGTTTTCCCCACCATAGTTTTTAAACCAGATAGCCGCTTTCGACTTTCCCAATTCAAAATGTACATATTCCTCATCTTCGCCTTGTTCTGCCATTATACTCCTAAATAGCAGAAGCTTAAACATAGAACATATTATATTTCAAAGTTGACAACACATAGTTATTTGTTAGAAGCGTTACTATGCATGGCCTTTTGAATATTGACTTCCATGCCAATAAGTTTGCATCGAGCGATCGTGCATTGATTTGCATGCCACTGTGTTTGTTCGCCTCCAAGAATTACGATCTTCTGCCAGTGTTCCATAGTCGCTCATATTAAGAAATTCCAAATCGGCTTAAAAGCGGTAATCCGCGCCTTTCTATATTTATTAGGTCTACTACGAGCTCTGCTGCCGTGGACATGCTGCATTAGTAATTTTCTATTTAGCACGCATCGAATACGATGAGCCTTATGTTTTCGTATTATAGTCTGGTGATATGCTAGTTGCTCGAGTCTATCATTTCACTTTATTCTATGCGTCCCATCATCGTTTTTTATTAGACAAAATATCTTCTGGATAATTTTCCGCTCGAAGGATTTTAGTTGCCTACAATCTTTAACTTTTAAACTCCGTGCTCCGCAACTGTAGGTTAAAATAGGTCTCACCAATGTCCTACATGTTTTCAATTTTGCCCCCCTAATTAAGAATTTTGATTTAAAAAGTTTATTATGCGAGTAGAAGCATTATTTGTGCAGCATTAGTTCTTTCCTTTATCCTTAGTATTAAAGAAATAAATACTCCAAGATATTTAAATTGTTGTACATATTCAAAACTGCATTCCCTTCTCTGCATATTCCGAATGTTTTTATTGATTTTGATTTAACGAAGTATTTTGTTTTGTCTATATTAACATGAAGTCCTATGCTCTTAATGAGCTCGTTCAATTGCGTAAAAGTTTCCTCAAGTTCTTTATTATTGCGTCCATTAATAGCAAAATCGTCAGCATACGCACATATAAAAAATGTTTTTTATAGAGGTAGAAAAATTGAAGTTGGCAATACTTTTTTAACTGGCGGCCATTTCGTCAGCTGTCAAGTGATTTATGTTTACTTTGGTATGGAATTTCAACATGAATCACCAAGCGAGGCGTAGATTCGGTAAATGGGCCCAAGACTAGATTGCCGTTGATCCCGATTTTCATAAGCGAATTTTGTTTAGCGATAAAACCAACTTTGGTTCGAATGTATACGTCAATAAACAAAACTGCCGGATTTGGAGTGACGATAATCCACAAGTGTATGTCGAGACACCGTTACATCCAGAAAAACTGACTGTTTGGTGTGCATTATTCCAGTCTATTGCGTTTCTGGTGATGTCGGCTGGAGGTCTTCGCAGGGCATGCCCAATCCACCGCCATTTCCGTTTGCTGATTTCATGCTCAATCGGTGTTTGTTTGCACTCGGCCCATAAACGTTTGTTTGTGATGCTGTTTGGCCAGAAAATTTTTAGTATGCGTACGAGGCAACGCTTTGATTAGAGTTTCAAGATTCGCAGCCATAGAGCGCAACTGATTGCCAGAAGATATATTTCAATTATAATGCCAGAAGTTTATTTAGGGCCATTTACTGTGTGAAAATTATATCACGTAAATGTTGGCCATGACTACGTCTTAGGTGGTCCATTCGGAAAGTCTGATTTTGTACGACTTGTATAGAAACTAGTTTTCCCTCAAGAATTAATTTCAGTGCATTTATCAAAAATACAAATTGGGAGTTTAGCGCGTCCTAGAGAAATCTTATTATTTCCAAAAATAACTTTTGAGAATAAATTTGCATGTGCCCGTGCAAAAAAAAAACTGAACTGGCAATAATATGAAGCAATAAGTTTTTTAATTTTGTTTTTTCTTTTTACCCACTTACAACTAAAGCGTGATCCATTTCGAGGTTCCATACTTTTTTAAAGAAAAAAAAAGCACAGAAAATTCAAATTTAATGGGGAATGTTTATTATCATTTCAAAGAACATTCTTTGGCATTTATTTTTTAAAGATTATGTCTATCAAATGTTGGCCGTTGCTACGTCGCAGATGGTCCATCCGTTGAGTCATATTTTCGATGACTCGTTCGAGCATTTCGACTGGTAACTGGTGAATGACACGTGTGATGTTTTCCTCCAAGGCCTGAATCGAAGCGAATTTGTTCGTATAGACTTTTGGCGGCCAATCGACCGGCCCAAAACGTGAAATTATGTGCTCACCGAAGTGTTCTCTCAATAAATCCATTGATTGATACGATGTGTGGGAAGTGGCGCCGAGATCACGAGCTTCAATTTCAGGCATCAAATAGTCGGTTATCATTGCACTATAACGGTCCGAGTTGCTGCGAACGGCGCCGAATCGACTCTCCACGTTCTTCGTGTACACTCTCAGCTACGGCCGCTATATTTTCTTCACAGCGTGCTGGGCGTGGTCTATTCGGTCGAATATTATCCAATAATGAATGCTGGGTCTCAAAATGGGTGGTAGTGTTGCGAATAGTACGCTCAGTAGGCCGATTATGTTGACCATAAGTTGAGCGAAGCGCACGAAACACATTCCTCAAAGAACGTGAATTTTCGTAGTAAAGTTGAACGATTTGTAAACGTTGTTCAGGCGTACGTCTTTCCATTATGAAATGCCAAACAATACTAAACAAAAATAACATGACAGCATGATACGACTCACACGTGATCTGTCAAAAAAGGCTATTGATAAAGTATCTCTACTTGAATCACCCAATATAGTTCGAGTCGGAATAAGCCAGCCAATTGAAGGGAAATGTAAGAAAAGATAAACTCACTGTTTATTGTTGTTTTGTTGTTTAAGCTTTTAAATTGTTAAAAGTAAAACTTGAAGTTTTTATAATTCTTATTCGCTTTACAGTTTTATTTGTTTAATAATTTTAGCTTCTCTTAAGTCTTTGGAAAAAGTTTTACTGATGATCTGGCCAAAGCAACTAGTGAAATGCGCATAGAAACTTGCTTTCCCTCAACAAAATATTTTACTGTATTCATCAAAAATAAAAATTGCGAATTTAGCAATTCATAGAAAAATTTTATTAATTATGGAAGCTTTGTTTTTCCGGAAAATTTTTCCCAAATGGGTGAATCGTTGTGCAGAACACTCTCAGTAAAAAAATGATTCCCCGGTTAAAATAAGCAATAGGTATGATCTTAAATTGAAACCTTAAGTCCCCCTTGAGGTAAGGACTATCATAGTTGGTACTGACATTAATATAACCTTAACTGAATCTGGCCTTAACTGAATTCATAGACAAAAGGTCACGAAATTAAAATCAATATTCTTATACAGTTATCTATTTAATTTAATTTAACGTGAACCCCTTTGAAAAGATCAGAAATTAACATATTTTCGTTAAAAGAAAATAAAAGAACAATAGAAAGGAGTCATGAGAAAATTTTCTGCAACTGATAAAAAAGTTCACTTCAAATAATCCTAAGAGAAGGGTTTTATTAGAAAGAAATAATTAAATCACTGCTTGACAACAACGTGCCTATTTAATTTGTATAAAAGAAGTTCTTATGACAAGCCGTTTTGCATAGACATATATTTATTGTTTGTACGCTCAGATTCGCCTAAGTATATTCATGCAACACAATGTAATACTCACCTTTCTGTTTTCCAGTTATAACAACACGCCACTAATGTGGTATGGAAATAAAATAAATTTACATTCTTGCATCTCTGTAAGTTTGAAAGGATGCATTTACACAAAAAATTTTCTTTAAATTACAGTTCCTAAAAAAAAAGGTTTAAAAAAATCAACCCCAACTCACGTGCACCCCAATCTTAACCCTAAGTGTTGCGAATATCCGTTGAACATTTATTTGCCTGCTCTTCTTTGGGATGAGTGTGAAAAAAGAAATTCTAATTTTAGATGCAAAATTATATTAATTGCGATTTCCTTACCATATGTTGGATTTAGCAATGCGCATATTTGGGATCTTACGACTGAAAGGGTATGAATTAAAATGTATCGGATGCGGAGAGACGAAGTGTGTAATAATAACGTGCGTGAGAATCAGAATTTTCCAAATATGAATGTTTTTCATTTTTCGCAAATTAAAAATTGTCAGGTATACGCAAATTATTACCCATGCAAATTGAAAAATAAATCAAAATAGAAAATTTTAATGAACGTTATTCAAATGCTGTTCGAATGTTTCTGTATTAGAGTATTGATGTGATAGGGGTCGTAGAAGATATTGAAATTTGATATTTTATAAAATATTGTGTTCATAATTTCAATTACTGACAGTTACTTTTGAATGTATTAAGAGCACCAAGATATATACAAATTTGAAACCCCTTCAACACTTTAACAAAAACTTTTTTAATTTACATATATAAAATTAAAAACAAAACAATATTTTATCATTTATATTGATTTAAATAAAACACATAAATTTTAAATTATATTTTATTTGCTTACAGCATTGCAGCTACAGATGAGCGATCCCGTGATTTTTAAAGATCATCGTGATTAGTGAATGTGATTTAAAAATCACTGCTCCTTTAAACTGTGATTGTGATCACGGTTTATCAGTTTTCTGTTCTTTTATAGCAATTGTGGCCAAGCTATATGTACAATGCGCGAGCTTTTGCAAGAGCTTTTGTAAGAACTTTATAAAGAAACAACAACAAATTGTAAGAGCTTTCAAATCTGTTTACTTTCATATACATACATACTTAAACAAATAAATTTTGGCATAAAAAAATTCTAATAAGATAGAAGAGAGAATGAAAGGAACAGCAATATCATTCGACATTTCATTCAAAAAACGATATTACCCACACAAACAGTATATTTATATGTAACAAAATACAAAAAGAACGACTTAGAAAGTACCTGTAACTTGACAACTTTGGTTACAACTGTGATTCGTGATTTTTCAGTAACAGTGATTAAATCACAGGTACAGAAATATCGCTCATCACTAATTGCAGCTACGACATTTTCGTATACAAGTTATACAATAACAATTCTTTTATCCTGTTTTATATTTATACCCACATCACAATAACGGAAAGAGTATATTGCGGTTGGCCCATGTTTTAGTATACAGACCGACTCAGAATCACTTTTTGAATCGATCTATATAATTTTTAAGATAGTTTAATGAAATCTGGTATGTAGGTAATTGCCACAAGGACTTATAGTATTGAATTAGTGACAATCTGAACCTTATTTCACATAGGCCCATACCATTTTATTGTGCCCAATAAACCATTTTATTATGTTGGCATTTAGATCAAATTTGGTCCAAACTTATTTTATTGTAATCTAAATGAACTTACCAAATTTCTTTAAAATCGGTCCATACCTGACCATAGCTCCCATACATATACTGCTCTCGAAAATTGCTTTCAATGTCATAACTTCCTTATAAATGTTGGTATTGACATAACATTTGCGATAGTTAGTTTGACGACAGCTACTATATCGCGTAAAAATGTTGTGTTGGTGGTCTAAAATTGAACATACGTTCTGTATAAACCCCCTCCAAAAAATCACTTAAAGACAAATAAATCTCATATATGTACATAGGTGAATTTTTTCTAAATAATATTCGGCGGGTCCATTATTGCCCATGGTTCCCAAATAGAGAACTCTCGAAAATGTGTCTCTAATATGTGTCATTTTGTCCGGGTTTACCGACAATACTTTCTTGCTTGTTTAAGCACGGTCGAATTTTAAAATGTAACCACATTTTTTTGTACTTGAAGTTTAAAATTAAATACTTAAATTAAACAATACCGAATCACTTCGCTACGATGAAATAGATGCCATTGTTGAGAAAAACTTTTTCCAAAAATTACTTTAGAAAAGCTAAAAATATTATACAAGTAACTTTATACAAGTAACTTTAGAAAAGCTAAAAATATTATACAAGTAAGACCATAAAGTGAATAAGAATTTTAAAACACTCAGATCTTAAATGTAACAATATCAAAGCTTCAACAAAGTCACAACAATAAACCGTAAATTTTTTCTTTCTTACATTCCCCTACAATTGGCTGATTGACATTTGTTTTAGCTCTCAAGAAGGCTGCTTAATCAGGGATCTAAGGTAAACATGGACCGTTAATCAGAAATTTGCATGGTATTATTTCTGACAATACTTTATCCTATGCTTATCCCGCGAATCACTACGTCTGCAGAACACCAGAGTCTCTGGCGGGAATCGAACACCAAAATGAATCAAAATTGGACCAAAATTTACGGTTTTAGGCGTACTAAACTATTTTCCGGGAGTAGGCTTTATGTGGAGTATATGGTAAATTATGGGCCAATATTCACGTAATTTTACAGTAGGATTTCTAGTCCTATTAAACAGTGACGTATCACATTATAATATGATAGCAATATTTATTACGGTTTTAGACGTAGAGTATGACTTCTAGTCTTATAGGACGAGTTTGTGCAAGATCTTATCATGCCCTGCATTATGCCACCTTCAATTTTTGTTTTTAACAAAATTGTCAATTTTTTAGGATGTGGTTCTACATATTAATTCATAACTCTGATCCTACTGATCGGATATTGTTGGATTTCAATCCCAAACTTCTTAGTATAACTAAAAGCATTTAACTCAACAGTGCTGTTATCTTTTGAGTTTTTGAAAGTGAGAGTGCTTTCAACAAACGGATATGGTTAAATCGACTAGGAATTACTCAAGTAACCAGACTATATATACTTTATGGGTTCTAAGATGCATAATAAAGAAGTTTCACACCTAATGAAAAATCAAGGCTAGAGTAGGAGTCGGAGGCGGGAGTCGGAGTCGGCCTTGCAATTAAATTTCAGCGTTTGGAGTCGTAGTCTGAGTTAGTTCTTTTTTCTGACGACTCCACAGCCCTATATTTATTTAATTTTGTGTGATGTGTACTTTATTAAACAGAATTTAACAATTTATACGTTACATTCTACAAGGGAGTTTTCTCTTGGAAAGTTTGAGTTTATTGGTGAAAAGGCGAACAGAACATGTCATTTATTTTTGCAACATATTTAGAAAGTAAAACGAAAACTTCTCACATTTTTGCATATATTTTAAGAATAGAACAAAAACCCACGGAAATGGTAGCAAACAGTGACCATTGTTGTCAGAAAAGAAGAAACCATTAATGTGTCAAATATTTAGGTACGCACCTTGAAAAAAGACTTCCCTGGAGGAGCCATGTTAAAACTGAAATAATGTCTCTGAACATTATAACCAAGGGAATGTATTGGCTGTCGGAAGCTAAGTCAATACTAGGAATGCCAATCGGGACTGAGTTTTGAAAATCCCGGGATTCGGGATTTTCGGGATCCCAGAATTTTCCGGGATTTCGGAATTTTTCGAATATTCAAAAGGTTTTATATACGTAACATAAATTTTTAAAAATAACAAAATAACAAAATATTAAATATTTTTTTTTAATATTTATTTTTAATATATATTTAAGGTCTATGGATAAATCCTTACAGCCTTATACAAATGAGTATTTAACTTAAGTATAATATTACGTTTAAAAATATTTACATCTAGAGAAAAATCAACAAATTCAAACATTTCATTAAAGCAACAGCACAGTTTTCTAAATGGATCTGCCATAGCAAAGTTAGTTCGGAAAGTTTTTATACATAAGAGATTAGTACCGTACCGTCTTTATTTAGTACCGTAACGTCTTTATTTATGATTAAAAACAATAAAATTTATTGTTGTGGGAAAGCTAGTTCCTATGCGCATTCGCTGGTTGCTTAGGCCAGCTCGTCAGGAAACTTTTTCCAAATACTTTAGAAAAGCTTAAAATATAATACAAGTAAGACCATAAAGTGAGTAAGAATTTTAAACACTCAGGTCTTGATTGTAACAATATCAAAGCTTCAACAAAGCCACAACAATAAACAGCGAATTTTTCTTTCTTACATTCCCCTGAAATTGGCTGGTTTTTTTCCAACACGAATTGTAGTTGTAAGAGGATAGAAAGAAAAAACAAAATTTAAAAATAAGTTGCTTAATAAAGCAGCTTGCCATTTCACTTTTGTATTTGCCGGGCACATCCAAATTTATTATCAAAAATTATTTTCGGGAATAAAATATTTATTATTAATTAATTCATTTTTTAATGATGTGCTAATAATCCCAATCTTTTTTTATGATTAAAAACACTGAAAATCCTCTTCTCCAGCCAATTGTAGGGGAATGTAAGAAAGAAAAATTCATTGTTTATTGTTGTGGATTTGTTGAAGCTTTGATATTGTTACAAGTAAGACCTGAGTGTTTAAAATTCTTATTCACTTTGTTCTTATTCACTTTATATTTGGAAAAAGTTTCCTGACGAGCTGGCCTAAGCTTTCCCACAGCAATAAATTTCAGTGTTTTTAATCATAAATAAAGATTGGGATTATAAGCACACCATTAATAAATGAATTAATTAATAATAAATATTTCATTCCCGAAAATAATTTTTGTACATAATAAAAAATTGGAGCACATTTTTCCATTTACTTTTCAGTGTTGGCAAACATATTAAGGATAATCTTGTAGAATATGTGGGGAGATTATTATATCCTCGATATACAAAGTTTAATTAAAATAAGACCAGTATGGTCATGTGGTATACAGGTGAAGAGAACGACAGGTAATTCAAACATCGAAAAACTACAACGCTATCAGTCGAAAACTGAGACTAGTGGTTAAAACTCCTTAGCTTAAGACAACACAGAAATAATTAGTATTGTGGTTATTTTATTGAACAGTTAATGGTTTTTAATCCAAAGTTCATTAAATTTAATTTTCATTAAATTATTCTTATGAAGACAGGAATTTTACAACATGAAATTAATTAAAGTTTTATTGATAATTTTTCATTCTTGATTGCGCTGAGATTTGAACCCAAGCTTTCACGGACAGGTTGCCCAAACTAGTTTCGATTGTAACCACACAATCTCGTCAGTGGGGTTTGCCGTTTTACTCACTCGGCTATTGAAGCCGGATGACGTCAATAGTCAAACATCCATCCTTAAACCAAATGGTATTTCACCTTGGTAGATCGAAATTTGCTTTTGAATGAACAGGAATAAATCATAAATCAGTGATGAAATAAAAAAAATTCAGATAAGGTAAAACGACAAAAGAGAATCCTCATACTTCAGCTGAATTTAAGAAAATATATACAATAATGCATTTAATATAAATAAGCACATACATGCGTATGTATAAATCATTATGTTAGTAGTAAGTCTCATATATCCTTTACCTATTTAGCTACTTATAGCTTAATGCACATGTTAAGTTTTATGGTTATGTTTGATATTGTGACGATAGTAACTTTACTGAGCTACCTAAACAAGGGCGGCAAGCGTTTTTTTAAAAATGAAAATTCTATTTCAAATACATTTTCAATAAGACAAATCGACATATCGATTTTTCAAATAGGATTTTCCAGCCGGGTGGTGTCGAATTTGCGTTCTAAAGGTTTTTTTCGTATAAACTTTATGCAAATGAAAAGTTTTGACATACAAAAAACGCTTGCCGCTCTTATTTAGGTAGCTCAGTTAGTTAAGAATAAGTTTAATTTATTAGTTATTTTGTATTTGCAAGTAATTTTATTAGTTTAAATTGTTATTGTATTTGTTACGCATATTTCTAATGTAAAACCACTGTACAAAATTTTCTAGTACAAATGTAATGTTATAATTGTTAGACATAATTGTATAACATAATAGTGTTTAGATTATTATTAACCTATAAAGTATGCTTTAGTTTATTGATGTATAATAAACTCAATTTAAGTTCAGTCATAGTGTTAATGCATTATGATATAAGCTGTTAAGATAATAAAAGATCGAATGGTCCCGAAATTGCGAAAATGTTACAGACATTTCGGAAATGTCGAATGTTCTAGAGCCACCTAGATGCCAGCGAACCGAGTATAAATACTCGCGAAGGTGGGCATCGATAATCAGTATTAGTACGAAGATTTAAGTGTGTACATCGCAATTATAAGTAGTATAATTGACTAAGTTCTCTAAAAAAGTGGTGTGAATAATTTATAGTACAGCTATTGAAAAGGCAGTAACGTAACAATATTTTATCAAACCATTTACTTCATATTTACAAAAAGATTGTAAATAATAAATATATATATATAAATGAATTTGTTTGTTTGTTTGTACCTTATAGCCGCCTTAACCACTGAACCGGTCTTCATGAACATTTACGGTATATTACTAATGGTCTGGAAGGATATATAGGATATATATTTTCCGAAATTTTGAGTGGGCCTGGCACCTCCCATACTAAGACAATATAAATATCTCTATATCTGAAGAACGGAAATACATAAAGTTTCCTAATTTAGTGCAAGCATCTTAGTTATCAATACACAAAATCTGTGTGTGGCACTAAATAGATTTATTTATATCTTAAGAACTGTAAGCGAAAAATTGTTCATAATTGATACACATAGATGGCTATCAATAAACAGCCTCTGTAGAAAAACAGGCGGGACGGGGCAAGTGGGCCTGGCAGCTCCCATGTAAAGATATTATAGATTTCTGTATGTCTTTAGAACGGCAAAAGCCAAAATTTCCAAGCTAGGTACAAGCATCTTGGTTAGTAATACACAAAGTTTGGGCGGGATTGGAAAAGTAGGCATGGCATACAATAGATTTACTCATAGCTAGAGAATAGTAAGAGAAAATTTGTCCAAATTTGGTACACTTAGCTAGGTTATCAGTACACAGCCCCTCTAAAAAATGGACAAGATTGGAGAAGTTCGTGTGGCACCTTCCATACAAAGACATTATAGATTTCTGTATATCTGAAAAACGACTCAGCAATTGAGTTGCGGAATTTTCAATTCCTTTTTACTAAAATTTTTCGTAATTTTTTGACGTTTCTTTCTTATTTTTCATTTCTGCCTTCAGTTTAATTGTGAAAAGTGATTTAAATTGTAAATATGTATATGGTTTAAACAATGGAACTTAAAACTATATAATAAATGCTAAGGTCTTTTTATTGCGTTCCACATATTCATAATATCTAACATAACAAATACACTGATGCTGCTGAACCAAATTAATTAATTCTTCCGTTTTAAATCGCGACCAATTTCTCATTTGTTATATAATAATAATGAATTTAACAATATAAAACTTTTGCTACAATGAACCGTACCACAAACATTGAACAATAATTTCGCCAAAAGTGCTAATATTTTTGGGTAATTATGCGGGGTAAGCATTTAAACGTTCTATCTCATTGCGGTAATTAAACGAATACGTTTACGTATTTCTTTACAAGATACCTTAACTTTGATGTATGAAAAAAAGTTAAATCATATGGTACATAGGAATTTGACATGTATCAGCTAAATCTAAAGAGATAGCAATAAAAAACAATGATACTGATATGATTAATATCCGGAGACTGAATAACTGCGTTTTTCAAATGGTTTATAATGCAAGTTGCAAAAGTGGATGCCACAAGGTTTCCTTCTGTTTCATCCCAAATATAATTATCAGATTCGTGAGAAATTACGTTATAAGTTGTCAAATTATGTACTTGCAGCTCCATTTTGTAGTACGAAGCACCAGCTTTTTGCTGTGGTACAACTTTAACTGCTTGCATATCTATGCAAAACAGCAAACATAATCCAGACTTTGAATTTTCAATATAATTTTCCTTTTGAGTTTTCATAAGTTCAATGTCTTTTCGGTGTTCATCAAACTGATCTTGTGATTTATTCTTCGCTTTATATTTTAAACGCAAATCACATTGATAATTCCTGGGCTTAAATAATGAGTAATTGCCTTTTTTGATTGTTTTTGAGAGAAATTTGGATATGATACAGGAAATATTCCATTTTCTTCGTTTGCTTTACATTCCAGTAAATATGGATAAAAAATTTCTTTGAATGACTTGAAATCTGACTCGAACTACATTTTGTTTGTATATTTTCGGCGATAATGTGAATCTATTTTTGAGATTTTTTCTAACCAGTTTTCCAAAATTTTCGGTCGTTTTTCATAACTCATTTTTTGGACACTTTCGTTTACATTAAGTCGTGTGTGTCTTTTAGAGTTGCTTTGCATATTGCCATAGTTTCAGATATACCTAAAGTATTGTAAAACATTTGACTGCAGACTTGTTCCCGAGTCAAATTATGATTTCAGTAATACGATTTTGTATTACAACGTCGAGAGTTTTCTACGAAAATCCGTTTTCTTTCTGAATATTAAATAAGACCATTTAAATAAACATTTTTCAGGTCCCAAGACGTATGCCAGAAGAGATCAAATATCTCCTTTCGTTCATTTTCCGAAAAAGAGGAACAGTGGCGGAGTGTACTTTTTTGCAAAAATTTTAAATGCATGCTTCCTTCATTGTTATCGGCATTCTGTCTGTAACATATCCTTTCGACAACCCTTGATATTCCTTGCCATGCATACGATTTTTATACCCTCCACCACCACTGTGGTGAATGAGGGTATACTAAGTTTGTCATTCCGTGTGAAATTTTTTTATAATACATCTAAGAACCCATAAAGTATATATATTCTGGCTCTAAGTCGATTTAGCCATGTCCGTCTGTCCGTCTGTTGAAAACACGCTCACTTTCGAAAAACGCAAAAGAAAAGAAAAAACTTGGTCTCAAACTGCTTGTAGTTATTCTAAGCAGTTCGGGATTGAAATCCAGCAACATCGGTTTAGTAGGATCAGAACTATGAATCAAAATGTGGAACCACTACCCAAAAAAAACTAACATAAATGGTGGACTAATGCACGGAATGACATAAAATTTCGCAGGAATTCGCTTTATACGACTGCAAATCATACTGTTAAATTTCGTGAAGATCGGTCTATAATTGACCATAGACCCCATATAAACTCTTCTCACGGAAAACAGTTTAGTACGCCTAAAAACGCAATAAATACCGCTAGCATATTAAAATTTGGTATGTCGCAGTTTATAGGACCATAAATCACACTGTAGAAGTAGAATTTTTTGGAGAACGGTCCATAATTTACACTAGGCCTCATATAAACCCTACTCTCGGAAAACAGTTTATTGCGCCTAAAACCAAATAAATCCCACTTTGAGAAAATAATTTAATTCACCTAAAACCATCACAGATATAGATATTGCGGTGAAATTTTTTACTTAAATTCATATGGCCAGAAAAAATATCATACAAATTTGTAAAATTTACTGTTAACGCTAAAACTAATAACATTGTTGTATTGAAATTTATTCTAATTAATTTTTTGTAATACCAGAAATCAGTCTTCAGAATTTTGGGATGATTGGTCCATACTTTACCATAGTCCAAAACAAATTACTATCCTAAAAATCATTTTAGTTCGGCTAAAACTGTTACGAATCATGATATTTTACTCAAGCCAGTTCAAAGTTCTAACAAGAAACGCATAAAATTTTCTTATTGTCGATCAATAATTTAACATGGGTCTAAACCGCAACCAATTATCATATAGCGCCCACTCCTGTCGGTGGAGGGTATCAAATATTCGGCACAGCCGAATATAGCACTCTAACTTGTTTTTATTAGATTATCTTAAATTTGTTACAGCTTTTTCCGAAGTAATAGCAGCATTTTTTAAATTGTTTTCCAACATATTTTCACTATGACATTTCATTTTACCGTTTTTAATTGCCGTCTCTTTATTCTCATTAACTAAATAACTGTCCGCAAACAACTAAATTTGGTTAGATTTTTTTCAGTAAACACAAAACAAAGTAAAACACGCCAAATGCAATCAAAAAACCGTTTTCGAATTTTTTGTTAGTTACGTTCTTTTGCATTTCTGCTAACGATATATAAAATTGAATGTTTGTATGTTTATTTGTTTGTTTGTTTGTACCTTATAGCCGCCTAAACCGCTGAACCGATTTTCATGAAACTTTTACAGTATATTACTGATGGTCTGGAAGGAGCTAAAGGCTATATATTTTTATGAAATTTTGAGTGGGCATGGCACCTCCCATAGAAAGAAAATATAAATTTTTGTATATCTAGAGAACGAAAGAGCATAACATTTCCAAATTTGGTTCAAGCATCTTGGTTATCAGTACACAACAGCTGACAAAATTTGGGCGGGATTGGATAAGTGGGCGTGGTACAAAATGTCTTTATTTATATCTAAAGAATAGTATAAAAAAATGGTCCAAGCTTGGTACACATACCTGGGTTATCGACATGCAACATCTCTGAACAAAAAGGTGGGAGTGGATAAGTAATCATGGTTACTTACATACAAATGCAAAAGAGATTTCTGTACGGTTAGAGAACGGTCATAGCTAAAGTTTCCTAATTCGTACTCAATACGGTACTCAATACGCAACTTCAGTCAAAATGTATGCGCGATTAGATAAGTAAGAGTGGCATAAAATAAAATACCGTATATTTGAAGAACGGTAAAGGAATATTGTCCAAATTTGATATAATTAGAATCACTACCAATATACAGAATGTGTGGGATTGGAAAAGTGGGCGTGGGTCAAACTAGATTTCACAAGGTAGTAGTAAATTTGTAAGGTCCTTAAATAATTACAAGAAATATATTTGACGGCTGTGGGCAACCGCTTATAAATAAGATTTCTACTGTACAGTAATGACGAATCAATGAACACAGCATGAACATTTTTATTTTGTTTGAAACATAAAAATATTTTTTTTAAACAATTGTAAAATATTATTTAGGATATTTTGACGATATGATTTGATAGCACAACTTGTGAATAACCCAAATATTTTGGACAGACATTGTAGAAAATAATTAAAGAAAATTGATTAGTAGATCCTAAGGTCAAAATGGTTTTTTTTCTTGGCAATTGTGTTAAAATTAAGATTATTGGCTGACTCTATTACATTTGTTATTCAAATTTAAAGTAAAATTTATTTCTTCAGCTTGTTTTAAGAAACGTTCTCGTATTTTTTGTATTTTTTTTTAAAGCATAAAACTTTGTAGAAACTTTCAAGAAACGTAAAAAAATGTCTACTGCCTCCCAATACACGCACACACAGCAACAACACCCTTGAGTCAACAACTTGTTGCTTTAATTTTTTATTTTATTTTATTTTTCTTGTCTTATAATATTTAATACAACATAAAAAAACAAGGAAATTTTTCTTCTCTTTTTTAGCCAAACAAAAAGTTTTATTTTTATATATTTTTCTTTTTTAAATACGACCTTGAAATGTAATCGCTTTATTCTCGCACCCTCTTTAAGTGTTTTTTATAAGTAAATGAATTATGCGGCTGGTTGAAAAAAAATTTAAATAAAACACAAAGTGTAAAAAAATAAAATAAGTAAACTTCCCCTCCTCCATTCTCACCAATTAGATACTCATTACGCAATCATTGCAGACAGCAGGCAGACTTATTAAGCAAGGACGAACGAAAATTCATAATAAAAATAAAAAGCGGGAACACAACATAGAATAATAAACGAACAAATTCAGATTCTTCCTAAACGGCCTTATACAGCAACAGACATACATTAAAAGCTGTCAAACAGGGATAACAAGAGATAATGGAAAAAAATACTCGTTAAAATTAGTAAAAAAAAACGAAAAATTAAACTGTTGCGTTTGAATCTATTTTATGTAATTAAGTTTTTTTTTCTTTTGTTTTATTTGGCGATTTAAAAATACCAAACAATTTTTATGAAGAGAACAAAGCACAGACATTTACAAGAGATACGTGTGTGTGTGTCTAGATTCTGGATACTTCTGGCCCTGCCCTTCGGGGGGTGTTGGGATCATTTAAAGGATGTTTTACCTTTGGTGTTACATCATCCCATGTTAATCAGCTGGGTTAACTTGATTGACCTAAACGCATTTTAATGTATTGGCATATTTGTATTTCATACGTTTTAAAACTTGGTGCATGAATACCAAAGGATTTGACAAATATCCAAAAGATAGGGCTCTTGAAGTTTTCGGATTTTTTGGGTCTGTGGCGCTCAACAGAGTACCTCATTGTTATCTGGTGGTGCGGGATTCAGCAGCCCCCGGAGAGTGTATGCACAGGTCAGGCCCCCTTTAGAATGCATTTCCTAGAAATGCTTTCACGGAAGATTGTCTTGTCCTTCTTTTAAGGGATCATGTAGTGGATGTGGCCTATACCCGAAACCGGGAGAAGGGATTATTCACATGAAATACTGATTTTTCACCTTGTGGAAAAGTTCGGCCTGTGGAGATCCCTAGGTGCTATTGCTGTTCAACAGAAGATAATTGGATTATCTTTAGTAGTGGAGGTTCCGGCCCCCTTAACAATGGGTGATGGTTGTATATCTTTATATCGGTTTATACACCTGAATTGCGACATGCTATACTTATGTGAACTGGTCCAATTTTAAAGTACTTTTAAAAATACTTATAAAATAAATAAATTTTAAAAAAAACTCTGTCTTTTTTTAAAAATTATGTTTGGTGCGAACATTTTTGAACCGAAATCACCTAAAAAAGTGATTTTCATTACTTGTACAATATTTGTCAAATTTAGTTATTTGCATAGTGAATATTTCAGATGCCATGTGGTTGAGATCCACCGTGAGATAAGGCCATATGCTCACGTAAATCGAAATCACAAGTTCTGGCACTAAAAATTAAATAGGCTTTAATGAACAATCGAATGACGAATGTATGAATGAATGAACAAATAAGTTAAATAATGACGTCATAACAGCATTGTATTGAGATTTAAGTACTCTTAAGGCTTCCCAGGAGATCAAATCACTTTGAGTTGAATTTTTTTATAAAAATTTATACAAAATTATGCATAAATTTAAAATTGTTAAATACATAATCATATGTACATACATATGCATAAATGGCATAAATTGGTTTGATGTTATCGATCTTTAAAAGCGATGGCCTGTAAAATTAAAGTGTTGCAATGTAGAGGTGTACATAATAGGAATTCTTGAAGAAGTTATTAACGATACATTCCTTAATCATTAAAATGCCTTTTAACCTCATTGGGGTTGAATAGTAATCAAATTGTTGTTTTATTGTGCATTTTAAGGGTTAAATACTTACCCCCTTGTTTCATACAATATACGTCTTATAAACCTGAAATATTTTTTGTGAAAAAGGCCGTTAATGTCAAAAAAAACCCGAACTAACAAACATATCTTCGTCCGTAACTTATTGAGCTCTACAAACTATTCATAGAGAACACAATAATTAACAAACGACGAAATGTATAACAATTGCTGCTTCCAACTTAGTACTAGGGCTTCTATTTTGTAAAAACTCCCGCAAATATATTTTTGAGTTTTCGGTAATTTTCTCTCAAATATTTTGGCTTAAATATAAATGCTGATCAAAATGTAAGCCCATTTTCGACCAGGCAAAATAACAAAGCATCATGAAAAAAATTGATTTAAATTAAAACATTTGTGATATTATTTTAATTTGCACCAGTTAACAAATTAATAGTATCAATTAAATATTTTTTGATACTAACAACACTTGCTGCAGTAATGTTGTTGATATAAGAAAACGTTTAATCACTTGATTAAAATATTAAGTAAAACTGATTTTATTTTTGATTAATGATTTAATTGAAAAAAAAAATTGGCGAAATTTTTTCTGCGTACTTCTTTCCAGAATTCACAAAATCTAAAAGTTGTGATTTAGAAAGCAACTCAAAAGACATACGAAAAATTTGATATGTACTTAAATTTGCAATCAGCTGTTTTCTTTACTGTGAAACCTAAAATTAGAAAGAAAATTTGAAATTCGCATCAAATTTTAAAAGTATGAATGGATTAATGAAAAAGTGTGAGTGCATTAAAACATTGAAACAAAATTCATTACCGTCTAGCACTTTAAAAATTATCGTTTTAAAAAAGAAATTACCGTACGACAAGGTTTTTAATTAAAACATTAACAGCAGTATTAATAAGCAATTAATTGAAAAGTGTGTTGAGAAAGTTTGCATGAAAATTTTTATTTTAAAATACATTTTAAACGAAATTTATTGCATTTTTTATGAACACGGCAGTAAATTGATTTGGAATAAAATATGTGCATAAGCAAACAAATCTTCAGTAAATTTAATTAACTTCTTTTTATATCATGAAAGAAATATAATATCCTCTAATTTTATATAACATTAATCTATTTCTATACCTGATGTTGCAAAATACCTATCAAAATAGGTGGGGTATCGCAAAGCCATAGGACATAAAGCCATAATGGCGTTATGTCTCAATCCAAAAGGACATAAAGCCATAATTTTGATATGGCCTTAACTCTCATATCAATTTTAGTGAAATGGGACATAAAGCCATTATGGTTTTATGTCCCATTTGATGTTTTGCGTTACAAATGCTTTATTTCACTAAATATGCCTATTTATCTATGAAATTAATGATTTAAAAAAATCCAAAATTTCTAGACTCCAGGAATTACAGCTGCTTAACGCCATATGGCTTTATGTCCTATGGCTTTGTGACACCCCACCATCAAAATATAAGCTCACATGTCCTATAAATGCAAACAGACGTAACTACACCTTTATTTTTTTCCCCCGAAAAAGCAAAAAACTTTACAAAGTCAATAATGAATTATTCTTGGCGTTTGAATTTCTTTAATAAAAATTTGTTGATCGCATGGGTCTTAAAATTTTCGTGAACATATCCTTTGATAAAAAAACACAATCAATCAAAAACTTGATATCGATTTTTTTTCGTATTCACGTCATTTTGCATTTGAGGTGACGATATATGGGCAATCCTGCGTGACGAGCGTTACATTCGTACGAGTTTTTTGATTAATACATAAACATTTTATTATCTTTCAAAAGAGATATATATATATATATGTCCTTTATTTATCTAAATATAAATAGAATTACATTTCCGAACACCATAAATATTAAGATAAAGTTCAGTGTGAACATAGGGCGTCACAAGAAGTCGTGTTATGTTAAATTTGACGGGCCTATCCCTAGTTTTAATTGCAGCAGGTCTAAAACGAAACGTTGCCACGAGTAAACGGTGGTCACTATCAATATCCGCTCGCCGACGGGTTTTGACATCCATTAAGGATCCCAAAAACAATTTACTCATCAGAACGTGGTCAATTTGATTTTGTGTGCGGCAAGAAGGGCACACCCATGTATACTTGTGTATGTCCTTGTGGGGGAATTTCGTACCACCGATAAATAATCGGTTTCGAGCACAAAAGTCAACCAGCCTGTCGCCGTTGTTGTTCCTCACCGTTCCCAGACCATGCCTACCCATAACGGACTGCAGGTTGTTGTTATTATTTCCAACTTTCGCGTTAAAGTCCCCAATGAAAACCTTTATATCCCCAGTAGGAATCTTGCTAATAGCTGAATCTAATTGATCATAAAAAGTATTTTTTACACTGTCGTCATCAGGTTCTGTTGGAGCGTAACATTGAACAATTGAAATCTGGCGAAACTTAGAGTTTATCCTAGCAGTGATAATACGATCAGAGATAGCATTGTATTCCAATAAAGCGCAGCTAGCTTTTGGAGAAAGTAATATTCCAACTCCATTTGGAATATTGGCGCTTCGTGACCTGCATAAATAAAACGATAGCCAGAAGGTAAAGAAGTGGAGCCGTTGCTGAGCCATCGTACCTCGCTAAGTCCTAAGACATCCAAGCTATGTGCAGCCATTACCCTACGCACTTGCTCGATTCGAGATGTTTCCGAAAGAGTCCTAACGTTCCAAGTACCAATCATAAACCGTTGTTTAAAGCCATAAGTCGTCATCGAGGGGGGATCATTATTTAAATTTATTGACGTTTCTGTAATCGTAGTAATTTAAGAGTGAGAGCTGATTGGACCACTGCACTCCGATCCTAGTATTGGGGCTGCCAACTACCTCTAGGCAGGCAAAAAAAAAAAAAAAAATACAGCTGAGTTTCAGAGGTAAAAATGTAGTCTGGATTACCACCTAATTACCTGAGACGCACCGATGTTAGCATGCCATTCAGGTTACTCATAAACTGTACGCCTTCTCACTCTAGCTGACATCAGACGGATATCTGAACGTCATTTCCAGGGGATACTTGGCAAAAGGGCCGGAAGTAGTGAGCTGCTTGGGAAATCCAGCAGAGAAATTGCTTCTTGCTATTCCCAAGTGAATAGCAGACAGATAGCGTTCCACAACGAAGTGCACCTCTGTGAAAAACCCCATCCCCTAAAAAGAGATAGCTTCATCTTATACATAGTGATTAGTGGCATTACTGTGTACTATCGAATGTTATATATCTCAATTTCTTAGCAGGTATTTGTTACGAAATAATTGATCCTAAAGTTTTGTGACGCACGCTACATAAAGTGGAAGTCTCTTTAAAATTTAAATTGTGTTTGCGTATTTTTTAGCGAGTTTCGCATAATAAAATACACAAAATCTTTACCCTAAAAGAAAAATCAACATAAGAGAATTAAAAGATAACTTATTTGCAGTAAAAAATATTGCCGTTTTGTATCAAATGCCGTGAACCCACTGCGACGCACGCTACGCTAGACACGCTAAGTAACATATAAAGAAACATAATTGTATTTAGTTTAAGAAATAAAAATTAATATATGTTAAAATTTTTAAATAATTTATTTTTGTTTTTAAATGCATTTATCAAAGAATGTAAATTTGTTTATTAAAGAATTTTATATTTTGAAGGCTGGATGTCCATGTAAACCTTGTGCGCAAAGTACAAGTTGCAATTTTGGATATCAATAAATGAAATTGGGTATGTGCGTTTACATTGTAATAAGAACCATTTCTATTGAAAATTGTGACAATCTCTCGACAATTGCACATAGCCTCCATACAAGCTTCTTTTCGGAAAAGAGTACTTTGAGCTTATAAACCATCTTATTACGTTAGTAATTTTGGTCCACAAATATTTTAAATAATCCTACCAAAGTTTATTGGAATCGGTCTATATTTGACCGTAGTTCACATACAAATAACACTACCGAAAAAACTATTTTAATACCCCAATTTCCTTATAACCGTTGGTAAAAAAAATATGGCGACAATACTTTTACGATAGCTACTATGTTATTCCAATATGTTGTGCTGGTGAGTCTAGAATTTACCAAAGATGCCAGATAAACCTCCTCCCTAGGGCTAATAAATCAGTCCAATTAAGCTCTCTTTTTGGTATAAAATGTGTTTAAGCTAGCAAATCTTTAGATCAGTAAACATATAAACCATCTCTTTACGTATGAAACTGGTGTTTAAATTCCTAATACATACCATATGAATTTGACAACAATTATCGTTGGGCTTCCGCATTATTATTTTTTAAACTACAAATTATATTTGGCGCACTCGTTACAGCTGTTGAGTTTAAGCTGTGTTCACTGATTTATTAGCCATTAAAATCGAAAAAATTCATACCGATAAATTTATGTATCTAAATAATATAATACAACGAACTCTTATATAAATCTTAAGCTAAAAACATTATTTTGTTGTAGCGGGTCAATGATTGCTAATAGGTAGGGTGTCATATGGTATGGCTTGATCGACTATGATTTTTTACTGGCTTTTATATATCTATATGCTAACATTTACAACATAAATGCTATTTATATAAAATTTTGCCAAAAACCTGCCAAATATTTCGCTTCACAACAGCTCTAATTCTGAAAAATAGGAATAAGAAGCAAAGATATAAGAAAATAACTCTTGAATCGGGTTTTAATACAATTTTTTGAAGAACTCAAATCGTGGCACACGCTACAAAATGTAACACGCAAAAATTTTTTATGTTCTTATTGTAGAATTTAAATTTTTTAAGGTAAGGAAATTGAAATAAAATTATAGACGCTCATATAGCTCACTATCATCGTCGCACACTGGTTCATATTTTGAGAAGGCGGCCAAAACTATTTTTTTTATGTTCTCCGATTTTGAAATTTTTTTATTCATGTGAAAGTAAATACTAGTGAACCTCGGGAGCCAAAAAATTTCAACCCTATTTCAACTATTTCATTGAGAACAGGGTGGTCCCAAATGGACTTTTTCAGTATTTGGTTATAGTTTTGAATTTTTGAGTAAACTTTTGAAGTTGAAATGCTCATAACTTTTTTGTTTTTCAAGATTTTTTGACAGAATAAGTTTTGTGTATTAGTTTATCTTATTAGCTATACGTGGTTTAAAGCATTAAACTCTGCGACCTGTAGAACTATTTAATTTTCTTTTTTTTTTATGTCAAAATTTCCCGGAAATTTCCTATTTTATAGAACATAAGTCCTGCCCGTCAAAACGCGTCAAAAAAAAATCAATACTCTCTTGTAGTTCAGAATCCAGCCTACATTTCTATACCCCATTGTACACACATCTGGATACGGTCTTGCGAAGTACAGCAATTTCTGTGACCCAAGGTTCAAAAAATAAGTCCTGCAAGGAAACATTACTGAAATTAAAGAAGGTGAATCTTAAAGAATTTTCGACTAATAAAGCAGTTCAGGCCACATAAATTATCTAGCACGTCAGGTTATCAATTAATTTGGAGAAGGTAAAGGTATTGCCATTGTTATGAACTTATTGTGGATGAACGGATGCTGCAAAACGAATAGGCGACATAAATGGACTAACACGTTAGATTTCTGAGTAAGTTAAAAGGATAAACATTAGTAAATAGCCGAAACATAAAGTACATAGTTTAATTACCTGAAAATTGCAACTTAATTTAAAAAAATGGAAGAGCAGTTATATTTTACGTGAAAATTACCTACATGTTACCTGTTAATTTATTAAAGGATAACATCCTTTTAAAAAGTGTGAAAACAGGGGTTTTTTTATGTTTCAAAGAAATGGTAATAAAAGATTAAATTTGTATTTAAAACAGGGTTTTTATGTTTCCAAGAAGTGGTAACAAAAGATCATTTAAAAGTACTTTTATCAAGGGTATAAAAATGCATGCATTCATAAATTTACCTTCATTATTGTTTATACAATGGCTAAGTTCAGTTATAAAGTTCTCGCAGATATATATTTTCAACAGAAAGATGAAAAGGATTTTGTGTTTTACATCATGCAACGATCAAGAAATCAAAATTCATAAGATAAAAATTTTTCATTTACATTAAGAAACGGTACCTTAAATATTCTAGAAACAAGAAAACGTTTTACTTACGCAACGAAAAATGGCTAACAAATGATCTGATTTTTAAGAAGCTGTCAATAACCGCTTATGAAACTGGAAAAGTGGGTCGGCCCGCAAAACAAATTGACAATTGCAGTGAAAGATCACGAAGACGCAAGCTTGCAAATATCAATGAAGAAATTTCTCATAGTATGATAAATGATTCATTTCTGCATCAAATTCAACCAACGCAAAATAAGAAAACAAAAATTGCAATAATTGAAAAAATAGTGGAAGCGAGCCGTAAATGCACAAAGAGGATTTTAAGAAGTATGCCTACACCAGTGATGGAAGATTGAAAAATTGAGATGGTACTGATCAACAAGCAAAAGGGTACTTTATTCAACATTTTGGTACTTTTTATAAAACATATTTTTCATTAAAAAATATACTCAAAAAACACAAAAATTAAAAAAAAAATTAATTTTAATATAAAATATATAAAATTTTGGTAAACAAACTAAAAATTAATTCATTTTGATATAAAAATATATGTAAATGCAAATGTACAAACAGACAGAAAAGATCACTGTTAAATCGTTGAAAACGAGGCTGATTTTTAATTTTTCGGTAGTGATTTCACTTAATGGTTGCTTCATGTTAATCTAACATGATTTTACAATAACTTGCGAACAACATTTTTTCTTGTAAAATAACTTTTATTAATATTAATTTAAAATTCCAGCAAAGTTAGAGCAAAATGACAGTGATATTGAAATAACACTAGGAATTATGTTGAATTAAAGTGATTTAAAGTTGAAACAAAGTGAATTTAATGTCGAATCAATTTAAATTGAGTGCGAAATAACAGCAAGAAGAAAACAACATATTATTTTATTTTAGAATGATTGTAAACACTTTTCCCTGAAGAAGAGAGAGAGGGAAAGAATATTGTTATTTTTTTTCCCTGTTGAGCTTTGTTATTTTCCCCGATGTTTACAGAAGTATTCACAGTTAAAAGAATCCAGCAGGCCCGATATGTTTTCGTCATCACTCTACCACGAATATGTGATGTATTTAACTAAATAATTATAGCGAAAAGAAAACGAATACGGGAATTTTTCTTCTATTTTAAATATGAAAAAAAATCATGTTTTTCTTCTTGTAGAGTTGTTGTTGTTTTCACACAAACACGTAAAAACGGATTTTATGGATTCAATATTGAACAATTTTACTTTTATTATTCATTTAAAATTAATATGAAACAATGATAATTTTAAATAAAGTCCGTACTTAAGCAGATATATACTATGATTTTCAATCAGCAATGCGCCTAGTTAATTTGATATTGGTATTTTTTCTGTCTGTATGTATGTACATCTAATTTCTAGAAATGTTAAAATGTTTACCCATTGGCAGCAGATTCCATACTGCGGTATTTATGAAAAGAAAAGATACTGAAAATAGTACCATAGTACAGTACACCAACTGAAGAAATGAAATTTACTCCAGAAGAAGCATTGGCACTATTTTTGGATTTAAAACTGACAAAAAAAATCAGTGTACAGAACTGCGAAAGCGAACTAATGAAAAAAATTGTGGAATCTTTCCAGCATATCGAGATTTAGTTTCTGTCAAAAAAGAGTGCTTACCTTCACAAACGGCTTTTAGTGTAAATTCAAGTTCAGCAGAAGTAAAATTGCAGGCTCTTCTCGAACACACTGCAGAACGATTATTAAATACACTTGATGCTGACTGTTTAAAAAAACTTAAAAATTGCAGCACCACTTTATTTTCTAAATGGGGATGTGATGGAAGCTCTGGTCAGAAACAATACAAGCAATGTAATTCAGAAAACTCATCTGATGCTAACTTATTCATGGTATTCATGGTAAACTTATATTGGCTTAGAGCCGTCAACCAGTAGAGTTACAGAAATGGATGTATGGAAAAATGAAATTCCCTCTTAAACAAAGTATTGCAGACCAATAAAGTTTGTTTACAAAAAGGAAACTAAAGATGTCATAACTGAAGAAGTTCGAAAAATAAAAGATCAAATTAAAGAACTTCAACCGGCAATATTTAAATTTGGTGACCAATGCATTAAAATTAATTTTCAAATGTTCCTTGCAATGATCGATGGAAAAGTTGCACAAGCATTAACCGAAACAAAATCTTCGTCAAGCTGCACCATATGCCAAAAGACATCAAGTCAATTAAGCCAACCCCCATCACAAGACAATAGTTTCAATGAAGCATACGAATTTGGAATGTCCCCTCTTCATACCAGAATTCGTTTCATGGAGCATATTCTTAAATTGGGTTATGATTTGGAATTTGGCCCGTTAGGCGAAACAGTGAGAAAAACAAAGAAAATGTGGAAAAAAGGAAGCAAAGAAAAAAACAAATTCAAGAAAAATACCTTCACCTAGGCCTTATAATTGATCAGCCAAAACAAGGAGAGGGAAATTCAAATGATGAAAACACTGCAAGGAGATTCTTTTCCGATCCAGAAACTGCAGCCTATATCACAGGAGTACATTTTGAATTAATAAGACGATTCCAGATCATTTTACAAGTTATATCATGTAGCAGAAAGATAAATGCAAAAAGATTTGGCCAGTATGCAAATGAAACAGCAATTCTTTATAACAAAAAATACTGTTGGAGACATATGCCAACCACAGTTCATAAAATTTTATACCATGGGGAACAAATAGTTCAATACAATATCCTACCAATTGGAGATCTATCTGAAGAAGCGCAAGAAAAAAGGAACAAAGACTACAGATTCTTCCGCGAGCATAATACAAGAAAAATGTCCAGATGTTGTACTAATGAAGATCTTATTCGACAAAAATGGAAATCAACCTCAATCGAATTAGAGGAAGAAGCAAACCAACTTCTGGAAAATGAAACCCAAAGCTATTTAGAAGAAATTTTTACTAATATTGTTTAATTTAAAATTGTTTATAGATTATAATTTGTTTTTGATTTAAGTATATATTTGTATTAATATATAAAAATAAAATACACATACATCTCAAACCAAAAATAAAAGTTGAATTACCTAAAATGTTATCGATAGCCAAGAATGCTATTTGGGCATTTTTCAAAATATTCCTTTTCAGTTTTATCCTTATAACAACTCGTCTCGTCCCAAAAAAGCCAACCTTTGGCCCCTGTGAATATTGGGACTAAAAAATTTACAGGGGCCAAATATTGGCATTTTCTGACAGGATCTAAGTTCGACAATAAAAAATAAGTATCAGTTGTAAAATACAAGAGCAATAATGAAAAATTATAAAAAATTCATATTTGAAATATTCAACTTTTACACCGAAACTCAACAAAAAAATGAAAATGCATTTTGAACTCCCCATAACTTTTGCTCCTATCAGTCGAATTTACGTTTTATAGCGCAAATTAAAGCCTAATATCGCAGCTATCGAGCAAAAAAAATCGCATAAAAAATACCGCTTAGTCAAAAGTTATGGAATTTTGACCGCCTTCTCGCAAAATTTCCCACTATGCGTCGTCTGGTTCGTTTTCGCCCGCATTTTTTATTTGAAACTGCTGCTTAGGTCTGTAAACAGCAAAGTAAAAAAAACGCTTATGAGTGCAAAACTGTAAAAACAATAAAACAGAATAATAGAAACGCATATATCACAGTATTAACGCAACAAATGCAGAAATAAAAAAAAAAGAGTCGATGATAGCAAATACCTAATGGCTAAACCTATTACTCGCACGCGATCCCTCTTACTCTCTGTATTTAATTATACGGTTGATACACTTACAAATATAAAACCTACAAGCGTTGCCTCAACGGCAAAAACAATTTTAATAAGTGATGAAAATATTAACCCCCAATCAGGCATAATAGAAAACTCAGTATCACCTTCTGTGTCTAATAATACGGTTGATTTTAATACAATAAAAAATATAAAACCTGCAAGCGTTGCCTCAGCGGCAAAAACGATTTTAATAAGTGATGAAAAGATTACCGCTAAATCAGCCATGGTGGAAAACTCAGTATCACAGGTAAACAGTGGTCAAAATCCTCAAGTACAAGTTGGTATTGATATCAGCATAACAGTGCTTAAACGAGGTCGCAGCACAACCTCTTCTGCAGTTGCTTTGGTCCCAAAAGTTTTAAAAGAGGGTACAGCTGATGGAATAAGTTCACAAAATCGGTTTGCAATTTTGGACGAGGAATCCTCGGAAGCACGATACGTTACCAAAACTTCTAAGCCACCGCCGATATATCTTAGAGAGCAAAACTCAAGTGAATTATTAAAGAATTTAATCTCGGTAATAGGTGAAAATTCTTTTTATGTAGCTGCAATAGGGTTGCCAGTCGGGCTTGTTTTGGCTGGATTGTCCAGCTTTTTAATGGCCTGTCCAGTTTCAAGCTAAAAAGAAATTTGTCCAGCTAAAAAAATGTTCCACAAAATGCTCTTAATATTTATTGCTTTAAAATAATTTTTATAAATTTCCTTATTGGAACATAATGCATCTGCAATAGCGCCATCATTTCTATTTTTGATTTAATTCGTATGTACAGTACTATTTCCATCACAGTACTATTTCCATACTCAAGAGCTGAATATGCAAGATTTTTACATCAATTTTTTACTTAAGATAAATATAGGAGCGATAATTAATTCTACATTAAAATAAGAAACTAATTTTTTGAGTTATTACGTTGTTCCAGCAAATGAGAGGTAGATATATAGAACATATGAATGAACTGAAAAAATTTAAGTTTAGTTATATTTTGTTATGTTAGTATTGAAGTAAAGTATTATAAAAAAAACAATGTAATAATATTAATGTCATACTCGTACATATGGGTATTTTTTAATAAAATTTTTTGTACAATAAACAAGTAACTTTTCGTGAAAATTTTATTTAAAAATGTCCAGCTTTTTTTTTAATATCCAGCTTTTTTAATTCACATGTCCAGCTTTTTGATAATCTGGATCTGGCAAGCCTAAGCTGCAATAAAGCGTAGTAGTATAAGCGAAACAAAAATACAAGTTAATCGTGAAGATGAGTTTCGTAAAGTAACAACCAAATTATAAGCACTAAAAAAAACTTTTATACACACCAACTGAAGAGCAGTAAAGGTCTTCAGGTAGTGATAAAGGGCATTGATTTATGCGTAGACCCAGGTGAGAGAAAAACGTTTTTAGAAGAGAAGGGCTTCAAAATAAAAAATGTAATAAATATTAAAAAACGAAACGTATCCCATTTACAGTCTGAAATATATCCTGTATAGGAAAATAACAATAGAGGAGCCGCACAAAATGAATGGTCCCGTGCAATGTTTAAACTGCCAGGAATTTGGTCAAACTAAGGCATACTGCCATTTAACCCCTGTTTGCGTTGTATGTGGAGAATTGCATGGTACATGGTAATTTTGACAGTTATCTTAAACTATCTGTTCAACATTCCAGTATAACCCTCAAAAAAACCAAAAACAATAACATATATTCTACAGATGTCGAGCGTCTCTTGACTGAAAAAAGGAGAGTTCGAAGAAAGTGGCAATTGCACAGATCCCCCCAACTCAAAACTTTATGAAAAGAGTGCAAAAAAGGATAAGAAAGTTACTGCAGTCTCATAAAACGACTTCCCTGGAAAAATATCTTAGGGAACTTGATGCACCTCCACAATCAGACTAATCATTATGGCGTGCAGCTAGAAGTCTCAATAGACCAGTTATCTCTAAGCCACCATTGAGAAACTTGAATGAAAGTTGGGCAAGAAATTACATTGAAAAAGGAAATCTGTTTGCTAATCATCTTAAAAATTGTATTTAGCCTTAATATATCTCACGATATAGCAGTCGAGTTACCGCCTGTAAACGCTAGAGCAGCTATTCCCCTAAATCGAAAACTAAAAGGCTATTTGTAATTTAAACACCAAGAAGGCAACCGGTATTGATAAGATCAGTAATAACATGCTTTTGGAGCTACCAAGTATAGCAAAGATAATTATTCTTATTATTTTTAATGCTATTTTACGCCTTCAATAATACCTTCACAATTGAACAAACCCATCGAAAAGTAAATGTCATAAGAAAATGCTTTGAAGAAAAAAATATTGCTCAGCACTCTTCATCGGTGTGTCTCAAGCTTTTGATAAAGTCTGGCATGAAGGTTTACTACTGAAATTGAAGCAAAACTTACCAGCAAACATACACAAGCTGTTAGAAAGCTACTTAGTCGGTCGTCAATTTATTATTAAAGAAGGCGATTTGTTAAGTTCTCCTCAGCTGGAGTCCCACAAGGCAGCATCCTGGGCCCTCTATTATACTTAATTTATACTTCGGACATGCCAACAAACAACTACACCCAAACTTTAACATTTGCGGATGATACAGCTTTTCTAAGCGTACACGAAAACTGCCATGAAGCATCTCGTTACTTACTGGATCATACATATATTTGAACTGTAGAGGTTGTTAAAACAATGGAGCATAAAGATCAATGAGCAAAAAGGCGCACATTTAACATTCACATTCGCATGTAAAATACCTCAGTATTCATCTAGATCGGCGTTTAACGTGGAAATGGCTTATGGAAGCTAAAATAACTCAAATGAAACTAAAAGCAATTCAAATTAATTGGCTTATTGGAAGAAATGCTGTTCTTGAACAAATTCAAATAATAAAAATAATTTTCTTCGAATAATCACAGCCGCTCCCGGGTACGTCAAAAACTCCAATATCCACAAGGATCTCAATGTGCCATTAGTAAAAACTATGATAACGAAATATGCAGTAAAATATTTAAAAAAGTTGGAAATGCACCCAAATCCATTAGCTCGAAATAGTTTAAATTATGGCGGCCACACTCGCTTAACAAGAAGGGACACTTCAGCACTCACCCAATCAGATGAGCGATAAACACCTGCATATGTGAACAGAAACCGTGATGACGAAATCTTTTTTGTCTGGCACTGGCAGGACATAAAGTAAATATCAGGATAAGATTTGAATAATTATTGCTAGTTCATATTTAGTATATGAAGATTAAATAAATAAATACTGAAAAAATTGAAGTTTGGGGAATTCGTTGTTTCGTTTGATTTCGCAGAGAACTATATATATGTTCTTCAGGATGCCATACAGTCATTCCACTTCAATAACGACCAAGCAATTATACTTACAGTAGTTATTTACTACATGAAAGATGAAAAACTGGAACACAAAAGTATGGCAATCATATCCGACGATTTAAAACATGATTCCGTTGCAGTTTATGAATAAGGTATACTACGTTTCGGACGGAGCTCGTCAACATTTTAAAAACAAAAGTAGCTTCGCAAATCTGATAGCACATGAAAAAGATTTTGGAATGCCAGCTGAGTGGTATTTTCACAATACTGATCATGGTAAAGGAGCATGTGATGCTGCTGGAGCCTCAAAAGAAATGCAGCGAAATATAGCCTCCAGTTTTCTCATTAAGATCGCATCTTAGATGCGACTGCTTTATTCTATTGGGCAAAGAATTATTGTAAAGAAACTGTAAAAGTTTGTAGTAGCAAAGAGGATCACGAGGAAACATTGAAAACACTGAAGAGCAGATTCGATGCTACGGAAACAATCGATGGCACCGCGCAATACCGCGGTGGAAGACGCCAAAAAAAAAAAAACCAGCAGCGAAATCGACAGCTGAACCTAGTAACGCCGAGAAAAAATTGGACAAAAAAAAACGGAAAATAAATGCAATAAATAAAGAGGAGGTAAGACTGGGTATTGAAAACTGAAACACTTCATTAGTTACAATAAATAAAGTGTAAAAATAGTTATGATGGAAAAGGATCTTATGTAATAAAAATTAATTTTTTTTAGATTATTTATGTTTTTGTTTTTATTATTATTATTTTATATTAGTTTAATTATTATTACAAATAATTAAAAAAATTTAATTTGTCAACATCTCTACAGAAAAAAATTATTTTATTCCTGGAATTAACATATTGTGGGTATTACCCCTACGGGGAAAGGAACTGGTACTAAACTTGTCACTTTTGACACTTTGTAACAGGTCACTGAAATAACTTTCCAATTTCAGTTAAAATAAGGCCTTTCGCAGATATTGTCCCAAATGAGCCATGTCAATATGATAGGGCCCCTTCATATAAAGTAATAGAACTAGAGAGAATCCACTACCAGTACCCGCACAAAATCCAGTCGCATGAATAGTTTTGTGCCAATTACCTTTCCTCTGGACCAGCTACACCCTAAACACATTATCACCAGTTAAGTGATTGGTCTTGTTTTCACCAATCCCAATTCGTTCCTTTTAATTATAAAATGTTGTTCACTGGTCAGGGGATAAGTGCTTTAAGAGCAATTGACACAAATTTCCCGCAGGGACAGTATCGAGGGTATAAAATGCTAGTTAGGTATGTTACATACCGTCGGAAAGGTTAATTTGTCTAGTTTCTCAGCCTAAGTTTTATTTTTAAGATTTTAGAAACACTTCCACACAAATAGGAAAACATTCAAAATAGTACATATGCTAAAAATTTAAAAATCCTCGTCTTGACTTAGAAATTATCTTTTTTATACATAACCCACTCGCGGCCCAAAAAGCGACCAGAACTACCTTAAAGGAAAATACCTAACCTTTCTTTTGAGCAAAAAAGTACCCGCTTAAAAAAAAAGTTTTATATAAAAAAAAAAATAGATATTGGGAATTATTTCTTTTTCATAAGCTATTTTATTATATTCAACATTTTTTATTTCTTCGAATTTATTCTATGAGTTAAATTTCAGTTATGTATTTTATAAAGCTTTTTGTAATAGCTCTATTATATAGATATTATATTATATATCTATACACTACCAGACTATTATATTGTATTTTCTTGTTACATTTTACCTTAGCTTTCCGTTGGATAGCAATGAAGTATATTTATGTACAAAAAATGTAACAAGAAAATACAATATAATAGTCTGGTAGTGTATAAAGTCATTTCTAAAAAAATTTAAGGAATAGAGCTATTACAAAAAGCTTTATAAAATACATAACTGAAATTTAACTCATAGAATAAATTCGAAAAAATAAAAAATGTTGAATATAAAAGAAAATATTAAAAAATTTAAATAAAAATCACAAACAAATTTTTTTCGAAAGATTGAAGAAATATGTATCTAATTTGTTTGGGACAAATTTTTCTAACACCAAAAAATATAGTAAGTTAAATGGATGAGAAAGAACACCAGTTTGGCCAAAATGTCAAATTTTTACCGCCTCTAACTCAGAAGCTTTTTGACCGATCTTGTTGAAAATTTGTGTCTAACCTTGGTGCAAATTTTCTCCAAATCCGAAGACATCGATTTCAAAAGTTGGGTCACTTGACATGAAATCCCCCAAATACGTAAACCAAACTTAAATGAATATAAAAAATACACAAGAATATATTTAAATTCTGTCTCTGAATTTAAGAAGTTGCTACATTTCAGGATATTTGTCTTTAGTAAGTATCAATATACGTTTTTGCTTCTTGCAAGTTTTTTTTTTAAATTTCAGGTAAAAGAAAGTTGAATAATTACTAATTGAAAAGCCTTTTTTCATATTCATTCCAATTGCTTTAGTTTTAAAATTTTTTGGAATATAAGTCACTCGAAATGATTTTAGCATGTTTTTCACACTTGCTTCTTTTACAATACAAAATATATGCTTATATGGTGTATAGTGCAGCACAAAAACAACAAAATCAACTCCAGTTGAGTACAAACACAGTCATCCAAGGGTGTGGTGATGTTTTGGATTTGGGAAATAGGGGTGAGATTTCAGTGCAACAATAGTGAATGCCAATCATTCATCAATGCAACGTTTAAATGTACATATTTATGCATGTATGTATAGGCTACTATCTTCATAAATTCATATGTACATATATTCATGTATGTGTTTTTTAAAATATATTTTAAAAATGGTGGACTATAGTTCGTGCTTATTTACAGTAGGGTGGCCCTAAGTTGTTATATGAATGTATTCTATCTCTGTATGGCTTAACTAAATCAACCTTAAATATTTGTGTTTTAAATCAAAATTTTAATAGTACATTTAATTTATGATTATTAATTTGCTTGTTAACGATATCGTTGACATTTGTTATTTTTGCAAATTCATGAAGCAATACTTTCTGCTTCCAATTTATAAAATAAAATACTTTTCTAAATCACAAAGCTAACTTACACCCAATACATAAGGTAATTGTTTCCATGTATTTAAAACGTGATCTTCGGTGTTTGTACACACAAAGAAATTCATACGTTAAATAACCGTTAAATATGGTATAAAATTTGTGCAAGGGTAGCTTGACAGGTACAAGTTTTGTAGAATAATGAAATTTTTAGATAAATTCACTACTTTTATATATATTAGGACCGCCAGATGGCCGAAATGCGACCACTTGACATTTACATTTCAAATAAATCGTTTTATGCACGTATCGAATATACAATTCTTATTTAAAAGGGATACCTAAATTTAAGAATTTAACAAATATTTTTTTATATTTCCTTGTACTCGTTATTATTAAAGCATTTATTTGCTATTTTACTATTTTTACAATGTGTATGTGATAAAGTTTCGAGTATAAATGGTAAAATAAAGTCTAAGTTGCCTGTTTTTAGAAATAAAATTAAAAAAAACAATATGTATGTATGTATATTGAAACAACAATAAAAAATATATAAATTTCTGAATTTTAAAATTATTTTATTTCCAAAACCAAAAAATTTTCGTGTGTGTGTGTGTTTGCAAGGAAATGTAAAACACTTTTTAAACACTTAAATCCTAAAAATATTGGGCATATCTACACAAAAATAGTTTTGAATTGGAAAACAACATAAATTTTTATTTAACAGAAATATTAACTAAAATATAATAAATAGGTAGTAATTACATGTTTTTCCTTGTACGACCAATAACGGCAGACACAATATATATATCCATTTTAGAGCTTTTTATGAATTTTGGCATCGATTTGTTAGTGCATATTTTTGCATATTTTACAACTTACAACATTTTTTTGCATAATTTAGTTAAAAGACCAGTTTTGCAGCATTTTGAAGTTAATAGCTCATATTTTGCGTTTTTGAGGCATATTTTGATACATGTTAAATTTTTAGATGCTTGCAAGAGCTTTCGCAGCAAATAAAAACAATTTTTTTTCAAAATTCTGGTTTCTCTGTTTTAAATATCTATTTGTTTACCCAACTTGTTTTGTGTTTTAATGCAATTGTTTTTAAATTGTTGAATATTTTGTTTTAAATGAGCAATTTTTGATTTTTTGGGGCATATTTTTAACAATTTTCAGGGCATATTTTCGAGTTTTTACTGCATATTTAATGCGATTAAAACTCGTTTTTAGAGCATATTTCTGATTTCCCTGGTAATTACTATAAATTTGTATTATTTATAGCTTGTTTGAAATTTCTATTTTTTAAATTAAATTATTTTCCAATAATAAATATTTTCAATAAATAAAATTGAAGAAGACCCCTTAATCAATTAGTAATATGAATTAACCAAAATTTTAGGCAACAAAAATATTCCTTTTGGTGAGATTTATCACCATGAAAAATTTGAGTTTGATAAAAATTTAAATTTAAATTTCCGAAAAATGTATTTTTAATATTCTTTATAAACATCGAAAAAAATGTTTAAAGGTTTAACCAACAAGTTGAACTCATCAAATATTTGCTTCGATTCATTCCAAGACAACATTGCTCTGTTTGCTTCCTGAGCTCCGTCCCGTTTCTCATATGTGTGAAACTTTACTAGAACACTTTTCTCTATACGCTCTCCATTTTCTTATTTCTGATATTTTGAGTTTACACCTAATTGGAGGTTAATTTGCTTTTGCTTTATCTAGCCAGTATATTAGTTCTAAAAGGGAAGTTGCTCTTTAAATGCAGGTGTTATCTTAGGCCTAGAGTATGATCATCTTCGTTCCTTAATTCAATTATCTTCTCGACCCTAAAATCAGAATTGTGACATCAACGTTATAACCAATGGCATCAATGAGGCAAAAAGTGACAGCAATCCAATGACGAACGTCATCAGAACATTTTGTCATATTTTATGCGTCACATACGCACTGACTACAGTGACATCAATTCGATGCCACATTTTGTGTATTATTAACATTATTTTCATGTTTAATAAGTAAAATGAGAACCAAACATTCTCATATTCTATTTGTATACCCTCTACAACCACTAGTGGTGAATGAGGGTATACTAAGTTTGTCATTCCGTGTGAAACTTTTTTACTATACATTTAAGACCCCAAAAATGCACATATTTTGGCTCCTTGAGTAATTCTAAGTCGATTTAGCCGTGTCCGTCTGTTGAAAACACGCTCACTTTCTAAAAACGCAAAAGAAAAGAACAAACTATTGCTTGTAGTTATCCTAAGCAGCTTGAGATTCAAATCCAGCAACATCGGTGCAGTAGGATCAGAGCTATAAATCAAAATGTGGAACCACCACCCTTAAAAATTCATAATTTTGTTACAAAAACTAACATAAATAGTGGAATAATGTACGGAATGATATAAGATTTTGCACAAATTCATTTTATATAATTGCAAATCATACTGTTTAATTTCGTAAAGATCGGTCCATAATTCACCATAGGCCTCATATAAACCCTATTCGCGGAAAACAATTTAGTACACCTTAACCCGTAATAAATAACGCTATCATACTAAAATTTGGGACGTCACAGTTTTAAAGGTCCAGAAATTACACTGTAAAATTTTGTGAAGATCGGCCCATAATATGCAATAGGCCCCATTTAAACCCTACTTCCGGAAAAAAGTTTAGTACGCCTAAAACCCTAATACATGCTATCATAATTAAATTCAGCACGTCACAGTTTAATATGACTAGAAATCACATTGCCAAATTTCGGTCCATAATTTACCCTAGACCCTACTCCCGGAAAACAGCTAAGTACGCCTAAAACCGTAATAAAAAACGCACTCATATTAAAATTTGGTACGTCACAGTTTTATGAGACTATAAATCACACTGTGAAATTTCATAAATATCGGTCCACAACTTACCTTAGGCCCCATATAAACCTAACTCTCGTAAAACAGCTTAGTACTCCTTAAACCGTAATAAACAGTTCAATACAATTTTGAATATCACAGTGCCAAGCTTCGTGAAAATCGGTCCATAATCAATGGGATGGCACATTGGCATCAGAGAAATTACAAATCGGAGTCGGTTTTATAAAGCCTATGATCACTTTTTTTGTATTCCGCCCTTTGTTAACAGAATAACTTTCAATTATAAGAAACCAGCAGCATGCCCGTTATGGCTGTCGTAATAGTTCTACTTTTAAAATTTGATTTATTAAAATAAATAAATACAAAAATAGAATATGGGAATTTTACTTTTTAAACATTGAAAAAATATTAATAATATATTATGACATGATATATTATGTCAGTGCACTGATGACAGTTTGTCATCGCATTGATGGCAGTTTGCAATTGCACTCATGACAGTTTGTCATCACACTGATGAATTCATATATAATGTCATCGCATTGATGACAGTTTAACATCGCATTGATGACAGTTCGTCATTGCACTGATGACAGTCTATACTGATGTCAAAATACATCAGCGTTATGACGCCTTTTCTATCAGTTTACGTAAAATGTGGCGTCGCATTGATGTCACTGTAGTCATAGTATAGAAGACGCATAATATATGACAAAATTTTAGGATGCCTCATTGATGCCATTTGTAATAACATTGAGGTCACAATTATGATGTTAGGGTTTCATCAATATGAAGATGCATTTTGCTATTAGTGTAGGCCCCATATAAACCCTACTCTCGGAAAATAGTTTAATACGCCTAAATCCTCAATAAATTTGGTACGTCACAGCTTTCAAGGAATAGAAAGCACACAAGTAATTTTGTTTTAAATTCGATTAACTTCGCATAAAACCGTAGAAGACATAGATATTGCGGTAAATTTCTTCTAGCAATGAACCCAAATAGAATTGTATCTCCGTCTGGTTACTTAACGACGTCAGCCAATATAAAAAATATCTCAGTACCCACTGCACAGAAAATATTCCGCTTAGTACACCGGAGAACGTGGATCTCGCTTTTATTAATTTTGACAGTTTTCTTAAGCTATCTGTTCAACATTCCAGTATAACATTCAAAGAAATCAATTATAATAAAATATATTTTACAGATGTCGAGCGACTCTTGGCTGAGAAAAAGAGAGTTCGAAGAGAGTGGCAATTGCACAGATCTCCTCAACTTAAGAATTTATTAAAAGAGTGCACAAAAAGGCTAAGAAAGTTACTGCAGTCTCAGAAAACGGCTTCCCTAGAAAAATATCTTAAGGAACTTGATGAAACTTCATAATCAGACTACTCATTATGGCTTGCAGCTAGAAATCCTAAAAGGCCAGTTATTTTTAAACCACCATTAAGAAACTTGAATGGAATTTGTGGAAGAAACGATATTAAGAAAGGAAACCTGTTTGTTAATAATTTGAAAAACGTATTTAACCCAAACACATCTCACGATATAGCGGCCGAGTTACCACCTGTTATTGTTTTGGAAGCTATTCCCCTACGATTTGCGATAAGGTAAATAGCAAAGGCTATTTGTGACTTAAACACCAAGAAGGCACCTGGAATTGATAAGATCAGTAACAAAATGCTTTAAGAGCAACCTCGTGTGGTAAAGAAAATTATTTCTATTTTTATTGCTATTTTGCGCCTATATAGCTTTGAATACTTCCCCCAAGAATGGAAGGTTTCCTTAGTTAACATGATACCAAAGCCAGGAAAGGATCACACAAAAGTTGAGTCATACAGTCATAAAGCTATTTGAAAAACTACTAGTGTCAAAAATAACACCTATTTTAATTGAAAATAGATGTATTTCAAACCATCAATCCATTTTAAGTTCTCCTCAGTCAATTGACGTTTGAGTCCCACAAGGCAACATGCTGGGCCTTTTATTTTACTTCGGACATGCCAACAAACAACTACACCCAAACCTTAACATTTGCGGATGATACAGCTTTTCTTAGCGTACACGAAAACTGTCACGAAGCACTCGTTACTTACAGGATCATATATTTGAACTGGAAAGATGGTTAAAACAATGGAGCATAAAAATCAATGAGCAAAAATGAGCACATTTAACATTCACATTGCGTCGGGAAACATGCCCGCCTATTAAAACCAATAATCAAATAATACCTTAACACTCGCATGCAAAATACCTCGGTATTCATCTAGATCGACGTTTAACGTGGAAATGGCATATAGAAGCAAAACTAACACAAATGAAACTAAAAGCAATTCAAATTTATTGGCTTATTGGAAGAAATTCTGTTCTTAGTCTCGATTGCAAACTTCTACTTTACAACTCTATCTTAAAGCCAATCTGGGGCTACGGTATTCAGTTATTCGGCACTGCCTCGGCCTCTAATATCGAAAAAAATTCAAAGGCGCCAAAATAAACTTCTTCGAATAATCACAGCCGCTCCCGGCTACGACAAAAACTCAAATATTCACAAGGATCTCAATGTGACATTAGTAAAAACTATGATGACGAAATATGAAATAAAATATTTAAAAATGCTTAAGTTGCACCCAAATTCACTAGCACGAAATAATTTAAATTATGGCGGCCACACTCGTGACACTGCAGCACTCATCCAATTAGAAGAGCGATAAACACCTACACATGTGAACAGAAACCGTGATAACGAATTTTTTTTGTCTAGCACTTGCAGGACATAAAACTAAGTATTCGGATAAGATTTGATTAATTATTGTTAGTTCATATTTAAAATATGAAGATTCAATAAATAAATACTGAGAAAAAAAATATTTAGCATAAATTATTTTCGGGAATGAAATATTTATTATTAATTAATTCATTTATTAATGATGTGCTAATAATCCCAATCTTTATTTATGATTAAAAACACTGAAATTTATTGTTGTGGGAAAGCCAGTTTCTATGCGCATTAAGCTGGTTGCTTAAGCCAGCTCGTCAGAAAACTTTTTCCAACTACTTTAGAAAAGCTAAAAATATTATGCAAGTAAGACCATAAAGTGAATAAGAATTTTAAACACTCAGGTCTTACATAGAACAATATCAAAGCTTCAACAAGGTCACAACAATAAACAGTGAATTTTTCTTTCTTACATTTTTAGCTTTTCTAAAGTAGTTGGAAAAAGTTTTCTGACGAGCTGGCTTAAGCAACCAGCTTAATGCGCATAGAAACTGGCTTTCCCACAACAATAAATTTCAGTGTTTTTAATCATAAATAAAGATTGGGATTATTAGCACATCATTGATAAATGGATTAATTAACAAAAAATTAGTAGGCTTGAGATATATTATTTTTATAAAAATATTTGTTTTATTTTATCTATTATTTCGTCACGCCTTTGTGAGACTTCTTCGGGGAAAATAAACAATTTAAAATTTCTTAAATAATTATAGAAAATAAATTTCAAACTGGCCTACAAATTTTTAAATATTTAAAAGGCAACTTTTCAAACCAAACTTCTGAATAACTTATAAATATAATTGTTGGAAAAAAAAATTTTAAATACTTAAAAAAAATCGTTTTTCACTTCGTATACATACCGAATTATAGGAAGATTCAATACATCATCTGTCTGTATAGTGTTGGTACTAAAGTATTCATTCACCGATTAATTGCTACTCAATTAGCTGATCGGTTAATTTAAAATTGGCTATTTTCGATTAACGATTAAACCGATTAATTTCAGTCGATTAGCCGATGTAATAAAATTTTTAACATTTTGTGGTATTATAATATATTTTTTTCAGTTTTTAGTTGTTTGTTTCGTCTCATATACAAAAGGTATGTGTTTAGAAAATATTTTTCTGTCATTTCCATTTTAAATAAGTGCTTGCTGTCAAGGCTTATTGTTTCACGTACTTTTTGTATGTACATATGCGTTTTTTTTTTTTTATTTATTTATCACAATGTAGTTGGCTTTCTAATACAACAAGATATTATATCTTATGAATTATAGTATTAGAATCAGACGGGTTATACTAGACAGATAAAATATTAAGCAATAGTAGGGTACACAATTTAATTAATAAAATAATAAAGATTCATAATATAATAAATAGGTATACAACCAAACAATAATAAAGATTAATAAAATACTAAATAATAATAATAAGTAAGGCAATAATTTAACAGTAATACAATCAAATATGATAATGATAAGCTTTAGGAGAAATAATAAGTAAGTAATTTTCTGAATTTTATTGCGCTGCAAGTTGTTTGCAAATGACTTGGAGGTTGACTCCAGAGACGTATACTAAATATAAAAAATTGCCGTTCTTATGCATGATTTCGATGACGAAATTGTATAATAAATTTTCCTCTAAGCGATCTTGCAAACAACAATCGATCAAACAGGTACTTCGGTTCCCTAGTTATAATAATTTTGTGTAGGAAGATAATGCTCCTAAATTAAAGAAAGTTATTAAATGGTAAATGAAGTATACGGCCGGAATACGAACTTATTCTATCGAATTTTTTCCTACAAAAAACGTAACGGACAATGTTGTTATACGTAGCGGTAAGTTTCCTCATATCTCGGGAGTTACAGCCAGCATATATTTCAGAAGCATACAGTAGCGTCGGCAGTAGACAAGTCTTCGCAATTAAAGTTCTAATTCTAAGTGGTGTAAAATAAGTGTATGCGTTTAGTTATTTGTTTCTTCTCATATCAATCTTTTAACAGCATTAACCGAAATAATGCGAAGTCTGAAAAATTTTAAAAATTCTTCCATTTATCGACGATAAATGGAAGAATTTTTTCAAAGTAAAATTTAATCAAAACTAAAGAAAATAAACGCTGAAATACTTAACATTTAAGTCAAATTATTTGTATAAAAGATTATTTTATACGATTTTCTTAAACTATTGAAATAAATAATAAAATGATATTAAAGTTTATTGTTAAAATTTTTTTTATTAGGCTTAAGTTCATTGAATTTAATTTTCATTAAATTATTTTTATGAAGACAGGAATTTTACAACATGAAATTAATTAAAAAATTTTATTGATAATTTTTCATTCTTTACTGCGCTGAGATTTGAACCCAGGCTTTCACGGACAGGTTGCCCATACTAGTTTCAATTGTAACCACACAATCTCTTCAGTGGGGTTATCGTATTACTCATGCGGCTATTGAAGCAGGATGACGTCAATAGTCAAACATCAATCTTTAAACCAAATGGTATTTCACCTTGGTAGATCGAAATTTGCTTTTTGAATGAATCATTATCTATTTTAATTGATCTACATGTTCTTCCTAACTTCTGTTTTTTCGTACCTTTTGTCAAGCATTCTTCTTGAAATCCAAAGTAAATTTTTTTTTTTTTTCATGTTTTTGTCCTTATTTTTTCTTGTTGACCTTTTTCAGCCCAACTTGAAGGACAAATGTAAACGTCTTCATAAAAATAATTTAATGAAAATTATATTCAGTGAACTTAAGCCTAATGGAAATATCTCAATGTGGATTAAAACCCATTAACAGTTCAATAAAATAACCACAATACTAATATTGTTTATTGTATAATTAATACATAATATGTATTAATTAAAAAATATGAATTACATATCGATGCCTTACTTTCTCAACCTCGTATCTTAAAAAAATACGGTTTGAACTTTTTCATATAAAACGATTGTTTTTTGTTGTGTTCTATTACTGCAACAACTTATTATTTCAATACTTTGTCTCAATTCTGTAAATATTAATAAATTATTGAAATAATAAGTTTTTGCAGTAATAGAACACAAAAATAGCAATCGTTTGACATGAACAAGTCAAAACCGTATTTTTTTAAGATACGAGGTTGAGAAAGTAAGGCATTGATATTTATTAATTACTAGATGACCCGTGCGAATATTTCGCACCGTTAGTTGTCATTTTTGTAACATAAAATGAAAATAATTAATAGAAATTTTAGTAACTTCAATACATTATGTTAAAAGTATAAAAATATTAGAAATCATAATATATATCATACATATTTACATACATACATACATATGTTTAAATGCTTTTATAATACTTCTTTGAATACAATGTTAGAGGTAATGACATGATCATCGTTAACTTTTTGCCCGTACGAATCCTTAATACAAACAAAAATATCTTTAAACGTAAGTAATTATATATAACTGACTTAGTAATAAACGGCATTATAGTAAATAGCGGTATTACCAGAATGGATTTTAATACATACTATATTATGTAGAACTGCATTACTATTAAGCGACCCTGTATTACCACACTTGAACAAAAACATATAATCATAATGACAACAGTATTATCATGCAGTGATAATAAGCTTTAAAATGAGATATCATTCATTAAATTTGATGCGTTGGTATGGGAGATATTTGCAACCAACAAAAAAAAGTGCTTTAGAAATAATATATATATGATTCTTTTGTTTGCTCGTTTTAGTTCAAGAATTGTTATGTTTTTGGTTTTTTTACTAATAAGCTCCAAATAACAAATTGCTTATGAATTTTTATATATTGAAATTACTTAATTAATAAAAAAACTTTATTAGTCAGTTAACCGATCAATAACAAAATTAACCGATTAAACCAAAACCTCGGTTAATTAATCGAGCGATTAACCGATTAAAGCAAAAGCCCGATTTAATGCATACCCTAGTTGGTACCGTCTTACACTGTATTGCCACATTTAATAAAAACCTAAGTACTGTACTTTAAAGAAAAAAAATTTTTGGTATAAATTTTAATTTTTACAACGTCGATTAAAATAATTTTTGTATGAAAACTGTCGGTAGGACTATACATTGATAATGGTGGTTAGAATATTTTTAATATAATAATTAATAATCGGACCCCAAAAATAAGTAATTTTTACAACATTTTTTTCTTTTAAATTTATATTTCAAAATTTCATTTCGTCATCAGGTTTAGCACCAGTTTGAAGAATGCTGTTTATTTGTAAAATTTGTTTGAACCCCGGATTTCTTTGAAATACATACTGCATTAAATTTCTTCATATATATTTTTTCATGTAGATTCTCAAGAGCTTTTCGTACATTTGACACAATATTTACACTTTCGTGAATAGCTAACCCAACTGTTTGTAGCTTTTTTTATAGAAGACACGGTAATTGAAAAATTGTTTTTGATAAACGCAAGTTGGGAACTTAATCCGGGCAAGTTATATATATCCTTGGCGTGCGCGATCGAATCTGAGTCTTCACTTTTCAGTTAAGAAATAACAGCCTTTACTTTATCAAGGTATTCTGCATAATGCATTGTGGCTTCTATCCAAGTACCCCAACGTGTAGGGCATGAGAACGGTGGAAGAGCCAAATTGGGATTCATTTGTAAAAACAACTGCTTTCTACGAGGAGCCTATGGAAATTAAAATTTTAGTTTGTATATGTGTAAATACGAGTTATTGAAAAATTAACTTAACAAAAACGGATTTGGTACAAGATATTAATTTATTTACATGCTGAAACTCTAAGCGCTGCATCAGTTACCATTAGCAATATTTTGTCGTATTGAATGCCTAGATTAAATTAAAAAAAAAAACATAAAAAATAGAAAAAAAATTATGAATCAAATATTCACTTACCATCAGGCCATAAAATTTGTAATGAATCGTTGAAGAAAGATGCAATAGATGCCCCATTTGCATTTTCGAGAACACCCATGTTCAATAAAAAAGGTTTATTTCCAACATCGTCATTTAAAATACCAAATTGGCCACATATATTTGTTCACTGTCTGTTGTTTCATCAACAGAAATCCATATATATTTACCTTTAGCCTTTTCACGCATTTTTCACAAAGCTTCCGTATACATTTGAGGTATGTATTTACCTCTAATAGATCTTTCGCTTGGAACTGACAATTTGGCGTACTTTTGAAAGATATTTTTGAAACTGGTATATTGGTCTCCAACAAAAATTTACATATACCTTCGTGAAATGTATTAGCAGTAATATTAACAGGAAATTCCGTTATAAGTTTTTGTGGACGATTTTCTTGGCAAGCAGCTAATTTGTGTTTTTTGTACTAAAATGTTGCTCCACATTGCACTTCTTTTCGCTATTAATTTTACTCGAACACACATTACAAAAAAGCCAATCTTTTTCAACTTTAAAAACTTCAGGATACCATTTTACCATTTTTAGCAAAAATAACATATTTGACTTTTCTTTCGGCATTTTTTTTTTATTATTTTTTCGTTCACAACGGCCGGTTTACTTATTTTGTTTTAAACTCAAATAAGTAATATGGCTGTTTTTTTTTTGGGATGGTAAGTTTATTAATTTTAGTTGTAATAAAGCGCCCAAAAACGTTGAGTCCACAACTAACATATTTTTGTTTTAACCCAGAAAAAAGTTGTCAATTATTTTTTTTTCTCATGTTTTCTCAAAAAAATATTTGTTACGTAAAAATTATGTTAAAAAAGCTATTTTACAGCAAAAACATAGGAAAAAAGCAAAATAAGCACCATAATAACAAAAACAGCAAAAAAAGCAAATAAGGGCAAAAACAGCAATAAAGAAGCAAAACAGCAAAAAAAAAGCAAATTGGTCTTCTCTGTTTATTATACACAATTTACAGTTTTTAAAAGAGACAGAAACGCGTTAAATCTCTCACGTTAATTAAAATTTAGTGTAGATTACAAAAAGTGTATATAGCAATCTTACTTGTTTTTAAATTTTTGGATAAATAAATCAAATATTCAAAGAAGAATAATTATGAAAACCATATCGATCATGCTGCTGGTGTCTTATAATTGAGAGTTCGTCTGTAAGCAAAGGGCGGAATATAATAAAGTGAAAGAACCCTGTGTTACAAACGGGTAAGTAAATAAAAATATTTTCTTTCTTTCACTATAGTCAATCCCAATGACTCAGCTTAATTTCGTCATTTCTGTGATGCCGATGTTTCATTCCATTGACGTAATAATTTAAATTTTTGACAATTCCACCAAGTGATCTTAAAGCTGACATCGCAATGATGAAGTATCGTGGGATTGAAGGCACTTGTCATACTACTGATGTCAAAATACATCAGTGTTATGACGCTTTTTCTATCAGTGTATGGCCAAATTCGGACTGATTCCAAAAAAGTACGAGAATATTTTTGCTCCAAATTTAATCTAACGAAAGAAGTTAATATGGGGCTGTGTAAAATTTTCACTATTTTTAAGATCATTTGTCCTTCTGATAACACAGCTCAACAAATATTCAAGTTCTAATATCATCTGAGGTCACATTGCGTGATTATTATTTCTTGCCATTGATAAACATTGATGAATGAACAATTTCTATCACATATTAATATTTCGATAAACGAACTTATCACAAATTTATTTATTAACTTATTAAGTGTTTTCTTTTTTTAATCGAAAGGACATGGTCTTTAAATATGTTTGAATAATCGGTTTTTTCTAATACCTGCTTATCTGTAAAAAACGAGTATATACATTTTTTTTAAATATTTTCTCAGTTGGAAAAAATAAATCTTAAAGCAAATCTCGTAAAATGAGGTGAAAATAGAAAAAAAATATATTTCAAAGTAAAAGTTCGGTAAGTAATAATTATGAAGACAATGGCTTAGTTCGGTTACAATATCCTAGGTGAAATTTATTTTGAAAATAAAAACGGAATGGATGTTGTGTCATATATATTAAACGATCCTTTCTGTAAATTTTGTAATCTAGAAAGCCTTAAAATGCGAAAATAACTGATCAATTAATTAAGGATTCCTTTTTATAGAGATCCATAACGAAACGCAACAATTCCACTATAAATTTTTTTTGGCGAAATGAAAAAAAATAATAGCCAGATCGATGACTCTTTTTAAGACTTGTTGTAGTAAAAGTTTTTATTAACACTAAAACAATTCATAAATAAATAAGTTTGTCTGGCAGTTAGTTACTAAGTTATTTAGGAAACAAATTATTTATATTAAAAAGGATTTCTTACCACAACAAGAATCTGTTTACGTATCAGAAAATTCAGAAAATGCAGAAGTTAAGTTACAAAATATTTTGAATTGCAGTGTAATTCAAAGACTATTAAAAACATTATATGAAAGTAGAATTAAAAACCATGGAAATTGTAGTCTTACATTAATTTCAAAATAAGAATGAAATGGATCTTCCGGAGTAGATTATGAATTAATCAACAGATTTAAAATCATGGTACAAGTTCTGTCCCGCAATAGCAAAATTAGTCCCAAAAAATTTGGTATTTATGCCAGTGCAAGAGCAGCATTTTATAACGAAAAATTTGGGTCGAGACACATGCCTTCAACTGTCCATAAGGTCTTATATCATGGTAAGAAAATCATTGAAAACAATATACTACCAATTGGAGATTTGTCAAAAGAAGCTCAAAAGAAACGAAACAAGGACTCCAGATACTTCTGCGAGCACAACACAAGAAAAATGTCCAGATGCAATATTAATAAAGATCTTTTTAATATTTTGCTTTGTACTTCAGATCCACATATATCCAGCATTCGTCATAAGTTGAAATCAAGGTAAATCGAACTAGACAAGGAACCCATGCAACTTCTTGAGGATGAAAATCAAGAATATTTAGACGATATTTTCATTTTGAATAAAAATAATAATTAATATGTTGTAATTATTACTATTTTTATTTATATATCACTATAGATATTTTTATAACTATATCTCATTACTACTATTATGATTATTTATCACATTTTAATGGAAAACAAAACATTCCTAATAATAAACTTTACTAAGAAAATTACACATTTTATTTAAAATTTGTTTAACTATTCGACAAAAAGATGGACTCATTCATGTTATACAATATAATAAATACTAAATTTTTTGTTATAAATTTAATACACAAATTCCTAAAAAAAAATCTTACTAAAATTTATGCTAATTATTCTTAAGAAAATAACTATCAACTTTTTAGGCATCATAACTACATTCCGCCACAGCCTATTGAACAAAATAATATACCAAAATAAGGGTAACAAAAAGACAATTTTCAAACAAACAAAAAAAAAACGGAATTACGAAATTCCGCCTGTGTCAATCTTCTCATCAATAATTGGAAATCTTTTAGCAATCTTAAATTCTACATAGAGGCTTCTGCCGCAACTGGTGCTTGTATCCAATATTTTAAATGCACATTTACAACAAAGATTCGAATATCAAGAAGACTGATTATCTCCAAATATGTAATTTTAAATTTGTTTCGAAATAAATATAATATAAGACAATAAATAGCCTTCGACATCCAGCCGCAGTCGCCAAGAGTTTCAATAATATCAGTAACATAATAGAATGGCTGTTTACTATTTTGTCCCAGCTTAACTAGGCCGATTGTGACCCAATTGAAAACGCCGAATATACCCCGAAAGCGCTATTTACACTTTTTTATTTTCATATTAAACAAAGTTTTAGATTTCACTTATTTTTTAAAAAAATGGCACAATTCTTACGCCCTAATCATATAAAACGCATCGCAACGCGAAAGAATTACATTGAAAGCAAAAACAATGTCATAAATATTTTTGAATTTCTGTAGAAAGCAACAACAAAATTGCAAAATATTTATGACTTTGTTTTTGCTTTCAATGTTATTCTTTGGCGTTGCGCTGAGTTTTACATGATTAGGGCCTTAATGTTGTTTTGTAAACTCTTTTTTTAAATATTGTTAATTTTCACATACAAAATATATAAAATAGAACTAAAATATTACAAAAACGCTTGCATAAATACTACAGCATGTGTTGGGGAGACTGGGGCACCGTCGGCAATTTTTTTAAGCTCTGAATCTTGTTGTTTTCCTTGGAAATTGATTGAATAATGTAATATTAATACTAAATTTGATGAATACTGAGTATATGTTTTTTTACATTTGTCTTTCAAGTTGTGCTGAAAAATGTCAACAAGAAAAAATAAAGACAAAAACATGAAAAACAAGAAAATGTACTTTATATTTCAAGAAGAATTCTTGACAAAAAGTACGAAAAACAAGAAGTAAGGAAGAACATGTAGATCAATAAAAAAATACGAGCAAGAAATCATTCATTCAAAGCAAATTTCGATCTACCAAGGTAAAATACCATTTGGTTTAAAGATTGATGTTTGACTAATGACGTCATCCGTCGTCAATGGCGGTGAGAGCTAAACGACAAAGCCCACTGAAGAGATTGTGTGGCTACAATCGAAACTAGTCTGGGCAACCTGTCCGTGAAAACCTGGGTTCAATTCCCAGCTCAGTCAAGAATGAAAAATTATCAATACATTTTAATTCATTCATGTTGTAAAATTCCTTTCTTCATACAAATAATTTAATGAAAATTAAATTCAATGAACTTAAACCTGATTAAAATATCAAAATTTGGATTAAAAAACCATTAACAGTTCAATAAAATAACCACAATACTAATTACTAGTGAAATATTTTCATTTTCAGGCTTAACAAATAGAGTTAAAAAAGATATCAAGTTCCCGAATCTCACATACACAATATTTTGGCTTTTTACTATAATTACTAAGATTAACTAGGACGAATGTACCCCAATTTTTTCTTTAAGCAGTCAACAATTATTTAGATGTTATTTATTTTTAAGGAAAATAACACAATTGCTTATGTTTTTTATAATTTTACCCACACCACAATAGTGGAGAGGGTAGTATGCATTTGTGCTGATGTGTGTAACACCTTTAAATATTGGTACCATTAGACCCACCTCAAAGTATACCTATAAAGTATATACATATACGATGTCCGTCCGGCTGGCTAGCAGCCTGGTTTTCTGTCCATGTAACCTTGTAAAGTACAGGTCGCAATTTTTAAGATAATTTGAGGGAATGTACATAGGTTCTAAATGGCACAAGGACCAAGCCTATTAAAAATGGGACGAATCCGTCCAAAATTTCATATAGCCCCCATAAAAGCTGCTTTCCGGAATAGGGTCTTTGTGCCCACTTTCAAACCAATTTTAATGAAATTTTAAGTGTAGCTAGATCCATATTAATGGACACATAAGCTATGCATTTTTTTAAAAATAGGACCACGATGGGATATAAGGGTAAATTTGTACCTCTCAGAAACTATCACACCGATTTTAATGAAATTTAAAACATAGATAAATCCCTATTTATATTGCCACACTAGCTATGCATTTTTCAAAACTACACTCACAATATTATTACAGTAACGGACTGTAGGTTATTCAAGAAGTATTCCGTTCAGTCATTTTTAAATAAATAAGCATTTGAAATTCCAAGCAAATTAATTTTTAACTGATTCTAACATTTATTAAAAAAAACCAAGGCACATTCATACGGATTTTCGGTTGCATTTAATATTGTCAGTTGATTAAGTAAAAGTATTCTGTATGTAAAATTAAATGAAAAATTTAAAACAACTGTGAATTTACTTAAAACCCGATTTACCTCTTTTGCATTTTATTTTAACAAAAAGTTAATTTAATTTTTACTGTCAAAAACTCAACCGCGAATTCCATAAAAAATTAACCACAAATTCCGTAAAAACAAATGAATTATCAGTTATTTTATATAAACTAACTACCAAAAAATAAATTTTCAGTTATCTATTTATAGATCTGTGGCAAAAAGTAAAAGTAAAAAACGATTTGCTTGTTTTGTGTAGAAAATTCCCATATTCCATTTGTTAAAATTATTAAATGCATCAAATTTTTTAAAGTAAAATAATTGCGAATAATATATCGGGCATGCTGCTGGTGTCTTATGATTGAAAGTTCTTCTGTAAACAAAGTGGTCAGTACAACAAAAGTAAAAGAAACATGTATAACGGGTTAAGTAACTAAAAAAAATATTCTCTCTCTCTCTCTCTCTCATTAGAATAACAAACGGACAGGTGTCTGGTATTTTTTAGAAATTCGTGTAAAACCTGTATTATATAAAATTACTGAATTACATAAAATAACGGAAAATTTAATTGTTTTTACGGAATTTGTCGGTTATTTTTTTGATAGTTGAATTATAAAAAATAACTGAACATTCATTTGCTTTTACGGAATTCGCACTTGAATTTTTGACAGTAAAAATTAAATGAACTTTTCGTTAAAAATAAATGAAAAACAAGTAGACCGGTTTTTAACTGAATATTCATTTATTGTATGTTACTATTGCAGTTAATTTTACGTACAGAATATTGTGAGTGTAGGTCCCAAATACGTACACTGGCAAAAATTGATTCTTATATTTTGTGGTGTAGGGTAGCATATGGTGGGCTTGACCGACTATACTTTCTGACTTGTTTTTATTTTAAATATTGATAATTTTCAAATAAAAAATATTTAAGTAATATAATTAAAATATTACTTGCAAAAACACTAAAACACGTGTAAATTTTCCAATTGGTAAGTTAGAGATGACAAACTTTACGGGAGATGTCTATTTTGATTTTCAAAACATTTACATAAATAGTTAGTGATGTAAAATGACTGCATCATATCGAAAACGGCATTGACGAATGTATCCCAGTGCACAAATACCACAGGTAGAAATTTTAACACTTTTTAAAAGTTTTCTACCATTCCAACTGACGTTTTTTGTCAAGCTGAATATGAACTCAGTTTTCTCTCATCACGACACATTTATCAGATAATGGTCCATTTGGGTTTCTCGATATATGCTTCCCTTTCAGCCGCCATTTAGAGTCAAGTGGTGGTCCAATTAAAGCTTAAGTTCTTTTATTATACGTGTAGGACTTTTACTTTTTATCTAATTTTAGTATATTATGGCTTAACATTTTTGTAATCAAATGGACAAATGGAAAGAAGACTTTATTCATAAAAAGTTTTTAGTTTAAGCTTTTAGTATGTAATAACTATCAAACTCTTTTTGTCTTATAAACCTCTTATAAAAATGTGTATTCATAAACGTACATTAACAGCTTTTTAACTATAAACTGTTTGTAACAATTTTGTGTTTAAGTATGGCAGCTTTCTTTAATGCTAGTGATGCATTAAACTTCTATTCGGTTCAATGATATTCTATAATTAATATATGTGACGCGCAAAATAGAAAGGGACCTAAGGGTAAATACCGGTTTTGTTCAGGAGAGCCATTTTAAAGGTTTAAATACGTGTATCTTTGGTGTGCCATCACTGAGCGTGTTGGTATTGGTTTTATTTGAAAGCGACACATCTCACGACGTCAGAACGTGTTGGTCAACCTTGAAAACGCGCGTAGGTCGTCCCTACCTCTTGTTTTGTGTAGTTCGTTTTTACTGTTTTCTACCTAGTGGACTGTTTCCATGAGTTTGATATCAATTTTGCTCGCGTTTTTTCGAATCCAGGTTTATTTTCTGAAATTATTAATTGTGAATTATAATAAATACTCATTTATAATTCTTTTAAATCGTGAATATCACTCTGTTAGTACGAAATTTTTTTCACATAACCTTATTATCTTATTCGCGAAAAAAATTTAAAACTAATAACATTCTTACTGACTGTTTTAGGATGAAATGGTGGACGAATTCGAAGAAGTAGATTTACTTTATCGCTTCCCTGATGACGAGGATGATGACGATCACTTCTCAGAATTATCGGATAGTGACTCTGAAGATGATACCGATAATATGTACCTTGATAAATCTGATCTTGATTTACGCATAGAAAAGGTAGTTGCTCGACTGTATGGTTCGAAAAGAAATTGTTTCATTTATCTGCCGTTTTGCTGAAACTGTTGCTATCACCTTACCTGGACGTCAACCAAATCATCGTGATTATCGTTTATTGAAACTTCCAAATACTGAAAGTAAGACTTCTGTTTACACTAGATACACCAACAGCGTCGAACCGGGTGGTAAAATCTTAAAACTTCGCACTTTCCAAACACTGTGGAAGAAATATTGTCCCTACATCGTCACTATGAAGCCGGCATACGATTTGTGCGTATTGTGTTGAAATCTTGCAAAAGATGCTGTTAATACTGTAAACGTTACTAAAGTTGAAAAAGAAGCAGCATTGAAGGTGTATTCTGATCATTTGCAATCTGCCAGCACTCAGCGAGAGTACTATAACGACTTGAAAACATTAGTCAAGCCTGATCCAAATGCCATCTATTCAGGTATTCCAGAGGAGGATTATCTAGTAATATCTATGGATTATGCTCAAAATGTTAGCTTTCCGTCGGGTCCACAGCAAATAGGAACTGCATACTTTAAATCAGGTCGCAAAACAGAAATTTTCGGAATTACAAACGAACGTCAAAATGTTCAACACATCTTCTGTATTGACGAAAGCGATTCCATTGGAAAAGGTTCGAATTCAGTAATATCAATGCTTGATTACTACCTACGAGAAGTGCATTAAACTAAAAAATTAGTGAAATTCGCTGATAACTGTGTTTCACGAAATAAAAACAATGCAATTATACGATATTTACAACACCTTGTCGATACTTCCAGATGTGAGTCAGTTGAATTGAACTTTTTGTTAAGCAGACATACAAAGTTTTCACCTGATCGTTAATTCGGAGTTTTCAAATCAAAATATGCCCAAACTAATGTAGACTGCTTCATGGATGTAGTTGATTGTGTAAGAAAATCATCTCGTAATGGATTTAATGTTCCTGTACCTATTCGACTTCCAAACTCAAGTGTGTTGTTGAGTGGAGAAAATGGGACAAATACTTCTCCACTAAATATAAAACTTTAATTGGAATATCGAAGTATCATCACTTTGTATTAATTGCTCAGTCACCAGTGCAATCTAAATTGTTTGCGAATTCAGCCATAAATGAAAACATACATATGAGTAACAATACCAGTTTCGATAACAAACCAATTATAATTCCGTCACCATATATATATTATATATTATATATTTTATAATTTTAGATCTTAAAAATTATTCTTATTAAATAAAGCTACATATTATTTTAGTTTAGATAAGAAAGTATACGTAAAAGAAAGTATAACATCACTATTATTATGATTTGTTTATTTTATTTTTCTTTAATATTTTTGAACAACAGTTCGTTGTTTAAAACCATGGTAGAATAAGAAGAAGGTATAGTCATTAGACATTTTTCTCTCAATTTTAAAACCCATATAACGTCACACAAAAGAAAATAAGGAAAAAATCCAATAAATTAATTTAACATTTTTCAATAATTATTTCAATAATTTAATAAATAATTAAAGGGAATATCTGTATTTGCTCCTGAACATATTCATTTCCATCATATCGCTCATTTCGTGCAAGACCGTCACAACTCAAAATTTGGCATTTTCGAGTTAGTAATGCAGAAATGTTCTTCTCTTAAATCTCTACAAATTGATCTAAGAACGGAGAGAATTATCGAAAAAATAACGGTAATACAGATGCTTGTGACGCTATGACCTCTCGTAACAAACTTGAGTAATTAACATCAACAAGGTCACATTTCAGTTTGTGTTTGGCATTCCTCTTGTACATGTGGTTTTCTTTGTAGCAAAAAATGAAACATTTGATTTTATAACTGTATTTTAGTGAAAGAGAAGGTGACAAATAATAGGTTGGAATCTTAAAAAGGTTCTCCTGTAAAGTTTCAAATTTTGAGTTGTGACGGTCTTGCACGAAATGAGCGATATAAACATTTTATAAAATATTTAACAAATAACTTTAAATTAATTGTCAAAATAATAAAAAAATTAGTATAATGTATTTTACATGTCCATATTAATTATTTTAAATTGTTTCCATAATTTTTTAAACATATTTCATAAATTTTATCAAAATGTCATTTTATTTTTGGTTTAAAGAAGAGTAAATCCCACAATAAATTTTCTTACATTTTTAATTTTTTTTTTTTTTTTTTTTATTCCTTCACTAAATCCCGCGAAGCTTTTTGCTTGTCTGCAGGAGACCAGAGTCTCTGGCAGGAATCGAACCCGCAGCCCCGGTACTGATAGGCTAGCTCACTACCAGCTAGCCTACCGGGGCTATGATTTATTAAAAGTTTAATAGGCTATTTTTCTTTTATGAATTTAACTTTAGCAATTTTGCTTTAAAGCGGTTAATAAATAAGTTTTTATGAATACGGCCGTAAAATTATAGCCGTAAGGGTTGTGTTATAAGTTGTGGTAAAATCATCTTCCGAAGAGACAACAATTGGTTAAAAACGTCAAAATGTTCATAAAATCTTAGTTTTGATCTACAATAACTTAGTCATCTTCTATCCGGTTGAAGCCATGGAAACGTAACTTCGTTCGGCACTGTGGCGCCTGCCAGTCTATAGTCAAAATTTGTTGTTATTGGTTATCAATTTTCCATTTATTAACATGATTCTTCCTTACTTCCCGTTTTTCGTACTTTTTTGTCAAGACTATGTACATATTCAATCCCGTGTTCAGTCAATAATAAAATTATTTAAAAAAAATTTTAATTCATTTCATGTTGCAAATTCCTTTCTTCACTAAAAATAATTGAATGAAAATTAATTTTGATGAACTTAAGTTCATACTATTAACCGATTAATCGATATTTGGCGTTTTTGACTTATTCGATTAAACGAATAAAATTTTAAATTGTTCGATTAATAGAATAATTCAATTTTTTCGATAATTTTACGAAAAATTTTCATTACAAGTATTTTGATATTTTATTAACAAAAACAAAAAAAAATAAATGTAACAATTTATACTAATTGATAAAATCTTTACAACGATAAAAAAAATAAAACATGTGGTGAGATCATATAGTTTTAAATGTACAAGCAATTAAACAAATCTTTTAAAATAGTCCTTTAAAAATAAAATGCCACACGATCAAGTTTTGTCTTTCCTTTTAATTTGCCATACTCTCTCACTTTTTTTAATAACGCATTCACATTTTTTAAAATGACCATGATATTGCTCTCAATCAGGCCTGCCATATTGGCCGATTTTTTGCCTTAAAATTAGCAAAGTGCCGATTTGCCGATTTTTTGGTAAACACTTAAACCACAGTAACTTTGCTTGTTAACGTGTAATTTATTAATTTTGGGTAACTTTGGAGCATTTGTCGTAACCTATACAGCCAAATGGAAAATCTTTTTAAAACTGTATTAGCTAATTTTATAAAAAACGATTAAAAATTTAAATTTACAAAATTATGAAAAAGGAAAATATTTCTTTTATGGAAATTCTGAAAGAGTTTTCCAGCTTTATTTCTGAAAAAGAAAAACAAATTTAAGACCCTGAATTTAGAGAGTTAAAATTTTTAAACAAATTTGCAAACTTTTTGGCAAAAATTTTCAGACTTTAAACGTGGGGATTCAACGGATACATTTCCAGTGCTGTTAAAGTTTGTACAACGAATTATGGTCCTTCCACATTATTGCGCAAATGTGGAAAGAATTTTTAGCCAAGTAAACCTTAATAAAACCAAATTTTGATGTTCCCTGGAAAATAAGTCCTTTCAAGGAATTATTTTTTCTAAAGATTACTTAAAATTTAATAATGTGTTGATGTTGATATTTAAATGGATTTAATTAAACTATTAAACTCAAATATGTATCTATAAAATATTTGTTAATATAATATGTTGAAAAAAAATTTTCAACTACATATTAAAACAATTTTAACCTAAAGCCCAGTACTCTGTTAAAACTTTCGAAAAATAAGGAGCACGAAAATTTTGACATGTATCAATTTTATCTATCTCGCGATTTTTCAAAACTTAACGTTTTTATTGGTTGCAATTATCCAACATTGTTTTGCGAAGGTAAACAAAAATTATGTTTTTTAAGTTGTCATTAAAAAAGTAAGCCGATGTTAATTTTAAATTTTCCCAAATCAAAAAACAATAAAATGTAATTTTATTTTCAATTTTAGCACTTTTCTACATTTTTCTTTGTGAAACGCTTGTCATAAAAACCCCTTTACAAATAAAAAATTACAAAAAATGATAAGCTGTTGCTTAAAATTCCGTGCGAAATAATATGAGATGCACTTCTTTCGCACGGAAAATAAAAATGTTGCTTGAAACATTTTATATGTTTTTCGTAATAAAAATAGAGTACAACTCTATCAACATTTTTTCGTTTGTATTTCACAGAAATGATTTTTGTATGGAGTTTGACAGCATTTCGTACACAATACTGATGCCGCCAAATAGTAAAACTAATTCATTCATTTTTATTTATTGAAATTACTTAAGAGAACTTTATTAATCGGTTAACCGATCAATTACAAAATTACCCGATTATTAACCGATTAAACCAAAGCATTTCGCACAAAATACTGAACAGAATACCAGGCATAATGTACACATTTTTTTTTAAATTAACTACAATTTATTTATAAATATATTCTCTTTTATAAATTTTTATTTTTTTATATGGGTTATAGGTTATATGTAAGTTAATGCGGAATTAATCTGTTTTTTTTTTTTGTGTTAATTAAAATATGTTTTATTGTTCTTAAAGGTATAATTTTTAATTTGCCGATTTTTTTTGCCAATTTTCTTTAATTGAAGTGCCGATAATGCCGATTTTTTTTAAATATGCCGATTTTTTATCAAACTTATCTGGCACCCCTGCTCTCAATTTTACCTTTCCACTTGTTTACCAATTTTACTTCAATTTAACAACTGACCACAAATTAACTTTGGCGCTTTCTTTATAAAAAATATATTTCTTAAAAGTATAAGTGTTTTGTTAAAAAAAAATTGTGTTCTAAAAAATTCTTGTGCTATTTTACAAAATACTTTGAGTCATGCTGCCAAATAGTAAAAATAATTCATTCATTTTTATTTATTGGAATTACTAAATTTATAAGAGAACTTTATTAATCGGTTAACCGATCAATTACAAAATTAACCGATTAAACCAAAGCCTCGGGTAATTAATCGAGCGATTAACCGATTGAAGCAAAAGCCCGATTAAACGAATACCCTAGTAAGCAGTACGCCCATGTATGTGAATTACACACTAAACATGACCGTTTTTTTAATTCCAACGGACACATTTATTTAGTTTGTTTATTTGACTTAAAACTTTAAAAAACTATACATTTGAGAGAAGAACAATATAAGTATTGTTATTCGATTAATTGGCATAATTTCTTTGATTAATCCTTTAATCGAAATACGCAATTTTAATCGAACAATAATTAATCGGCTGAACACCCTAGTTCATTCCAAACAATGTTACAAATGATAAATTAGTTGTTTTTCGTTGTTTCAAGATTTTTTATGTATATTTAACTGCTACTGAAAATGTAGTAAAATTAACTTAGATTACTTTTTTAGTGCATATATCTAAATAAGTCTTAAATAAAAAAATATTTCTAAAGGAAAACTTTATAAATTTTATATTGTAAAACTTTATACCTATGTATATTTTTTAGTTTTGCTGGAAAGCAATTCTGAAGGTTGTTTTTAAAAATATATTTTAATTCTAATAAAATCATCACTTCTGTTCGGTTTTATTTTTTATTTAAGTTTTTATTCCTGAATACCTCTCACGTCACGGATCGGAAGGCAACTTAAGCTTTTATTCCAAATGTTATTTCACATTAAAAAAAATAAGCAAAAAGTAGTTTTACTATAACTTCCTAAAAATCGTACGGAATAATTTAAACTTTTTCCATCGGTACTTTTAAACATGGAAATTACAAAGGGGACATAAATTAAAATTTCCCTTAATCGACTTAAGCATTTTTCCTTTGCCACAGATTTTAACAGTTTATTTTAAACATTAGTTCTTCAAAAAAAATTAAAAAAGAAAAACTTTGCGGTCAAAAATTAATGAAAAATAGAACATAAATTAAAATTACACACAGATAACATATAAAACAAATTACACATGCAAGTAGAAATTACACATAATATGTGTTCTTAGAAAAGGATTGGTAACACTGGCAAGATATAATTTTTTGAGGGCTTATGAAGTTATTGCACCAAAAAATTAGTAATTAAAGTCATTTGGCTAATTTTGTTTAGTTGTAAAAAAAATTTGTTGAACATCATAATTTGAGTTGAAAAAAATTAATTACAACTTAAGTCGGAATTAATGCAAATTATAACTAATTTAAAAAAACCACGAAAATGTTTCTTATAAGCGGTTTTTTCTTTTAACCAATTTTTTTTTTTAGTTTTTACTCTTATAAGAAATTTATTTCTTATACAAGTTTATTCTTTATTATAAGAACACAAAAACGTGTGTTTTAAAACGTGCATTCGAATGTGGACACTACGAGTAAGTTGGATCCCTGCCGTCAAATGAGTAGCTAACTACAAAAAAAAACCAACTTTAAGTTAGCTTGCATAGACTAACTTAAAGCCAACTACTACGCATTGCAAAATTTACATTAACTAAAGTGTATATAAACACTGTAGTATATTTAAAGTAGAACGAGCCAAGTTGATTGGCAAACAAACGGCTCCAAGACCCACAAAAGATTTAATTTATTTAGGGCCATTATTACAATATACGGAGTAGAAATTGGTAATCGGTTATGGCCAGGTTATAGTATAATTGTTTTTTTTTTTATTTATTAATTTTTTTTTTCTTTTAATGATATTGCTTACCAAATTTATTTTATTTTTTATGTGCCTTAAATTTTTTTAAATAATAAACTATTTTATTTCTCAAAAAAAAAAAAACACAATTTTTAGACATTTTTTAATAAATTTTTGTTTTCTATTAAAATATAAATTTTTAAAAACTTAACTAACATATAGTAAATTAAAAAAAAAGACTTTGATATAAATATCATCATATATATACTAAGAATATTTCTTTCACAAAAAATCAAACAAAACAAACAATTTCAAGACTTAAGGCTAACTTTAAGTAGTTAGTTTATAGCTAGCTACAATAAGTTAGCTTTAAGAAAATAGTGCAGAGTCATACAATTGACTACTTCCTAGGACATCGCAATGTTAAAATAGTTAGTTAATTTCATATAAAAGTAATGCAAGTGTCAACCACCACTACTTGAGAAATAGTTAGCTTTCAGTTAATTTAAAGTTAACTGAATGTCCGACAGGGATATTTTGAAAGCAAATATGTACGCACTTGGTTGGATATTTTGCGTATGATAATACATTATTGTCGTGTAAAAAAAATTTCTTATAAAAATTATATTTTGAACGTATTTTTATTATTGGTGCATGGCAAAATACTTTCTTAAAAATGATTTTTTTCTTATATTCGTTACCTACCGGACAGCAAACAATTCTGCAAAAACATTATAATACCTTTGCAGATAATGCGACATGTCACTGCACCAATATGCGTATTTTCTTTTGGTGTCCCTTCCAAAGCTCGTGTACGTTCAGACCAGTGTTTAAAAAACTTAAGTCAAAAGTCGAAAAGTCGCAAAATTTTAACTTTTTAATGCTTTTACTTTTCTCTGCTTTTTTAAAATCAAACATCGATTCTGTTAAAACTTATGAAAACAATCGGCAGTCGTGTGCTAAGTTTTCTTCTGCTTTTGATAAGTTAAAAAAATCAAAATCACAAGCAGTGTCTTTGCTTTTGAAAGTTGTCAGAAGTCGCAGTCTTAACAGCAGGCAGTCTTTTAGTTTCGTACATTTTTAACAGAAAAATATTCTCTTTTCTCTTCTGTTTTTTTTTACATTTGGTGTTGGTAAAAAATCGGCATATTTTCAAGAAAAAAAAAAAAAAATAAATCGGCAATTAAAAAATATCATATAAAAAGTAAACGTTTTACAACGCCTTATGTAAATTTATATATTGTTAAGTTCAGCCCTATTTAATTACATTCAATGAAGCGGATTTTAGCGATACGGAACAAATTTTTTTTTTTGGGATTTATAAAAAAATATTTTTAATTATTCTAAAAATACAAATATTTTTGTCAAAAACTAAAAAATAAAAGCTATGGCGATATTGGCGATTTTTGACATTGAATTTGGCGAAAAAGTTCAAAATCAATCTGACAACCCTGATTGGGACTTATAATTTGCAAATACAAAGAACTTTTTGCTTCTGCGACTGGTTGCGACTTACACAAGCAAAGAGATTGATTTTACTTTCAATTGCGAAACTGTTCAAAAGAAAAGAAAATCAAAATCACAATTTTAAAAAAAAATGCTGGCAAAAGTTTCGTTCAACTGTTTGTTTTTCGTTTTGTGATTTTGCCTTGACTGTAACTGTTGTTGATTTCAGAGGCACAAGCAGAAGTCAAATCAAAAGAAATGAAAGTTATTGCAGTTTTTTAAACACTGGTTCAGACTAGGGATGCCAATCGGGACTAATTTTTGAAAATCCCGATTTTTCGGGATTCGGGATCTATGTGTTTCTTTAAGATGCTACATTTTTTAATAAACAACACTTTTTGAATATTCAAAAGGTTTTGTATACGTAACATAAATTTTTAAAAATTAAAACAACAAAACAATTTATTTTATACATATGTTTTTAACACTGACCTCACCCATGATCAAACTGATCAGATTCTGAAAAAAGCTTAAAAAAATATACGTGTCTCTTAGTTTTTCTAGATCAATTCATTTCGGGTTTTTTACAGCAATTCAATTTTTAATGTGAATTATGTTGTGACGACATTAATACACTGCAAAGTGTAGTCCCTCATCGATCTCGATAGCTGAGTTAAAAACTGTAAAACTATGTCGACTGCAGTGCAGTACACCTCCAGGGCGAGGGCGAGATTCATAATCAATAATTTAAGTTCGTTTGAAATTTATTTTAAAACAAAATATTTATACAAATGTTTCTTAAAACAGATTTCAAGTTTAAATAATTTATTTATGAATACGTCAAATAGTGTTTATTTATAAAAAAATTATTTTATTTACTGTATGTTTTTTAAACAAATTTTGTATTATTATTGGACCGGAAGGAATATGAGCTATTTCATCAATATTACGACTTAATTGTTATAATTATATAAACTTTTATTCTTTAGTTTCTGAATAAAACTTTAATTGGATCGTGATTAATTTTACTTTTTGCTTGATATATAACAACTATTTCTTGATTTCTATATTTTGCATAAAAATAATCATTTTTATTTTGGTTTTAAGTCTTAAGCCAAAGCTGAACTTGCTAAACGTAATTGTAAAAACGCTTGAGATGTGAATCTTCAAATATTTGGTTTTACTTAAAATAATGGTTTTTATTAAACAAAATACAAAAATCCAGAAATAGTCGTCATATATCAAGTAAAAATTGTAAATAGGTACGCGCTGTGTGCCAAAAACAACAATTAAACTAAAAAATAAGAATTATTTGCAATAAAAAATATAACTCAAATATAATTTTTAATAATTTTTTGTCTATATAATAAAAATTCAATAAAAGCGAACAGTTTTGTACATAAAAGTTGATATGTTAAAAATCCCGGGATTCGGGATTTATTAATCCCGAAAAATCCCGGGATTCGGGATTTCCCGTTTGGCATCCCTAGTTCAGACGTTACGTTTTTTGTTGCAAGCTACAAGATACAGTTCTTAAATTCATCTTTGGGTATTCAATTTTAACATTTTTACGAATCATATTAAAGAGAAAAATTACTAAAAAGAATATATAAAATAATTTTTCAAAAGTTTTGTACTGTAATTTAAATCAACGTTTTCCGCCACCGCCATGTTTTTGTTGTCCAACTTTGGGTATGTGAAAGTAGTCGTCTTAAGGAACCTACATACATATGTATGTGGTTTAAATGATAATTTTATTAACTTTAAATTCGATTATCTGAAATGTTTTTTTTATTTAACATATCACTTTTACTTAGTGACTCACAAATTTCTACGCAAACATTTAACATGATAAGTCAAAACTAATTTTGTAATTTCTTTTAAACTTTGTTTCGTATTTTCACATATTCATCTTGCCTTTTATACAATAAAATAAAAACATTAGCGGGACTTCGTGTTTGGTGCAATTGGTTGTGCTAAAGAGCAAATGGAAATCTAACCGCAGCTCTGTGTGTTTTTTTGTTAAACTAACCAAAAAAGCTTCGATATTTTGCTTATGCTCTTTCACAAGGTGATTCGTACCAACACTGAACTCTGATTATGAAAAACTTGTGCTGCTCATACTTCTTTTCATGGAAAAAAAATGAAAACTTCGCAACAGCCTTTCAGAAGATGAAATGACAGGAGAGATGTATTCTGTTTTTGTAAAAAGAACACTTTTCTTACTATCTTCCAATAGTAAAAAAGAAGACACCAATTCAAAGATCAAAATACTTTTGTAACGTATTATGTTTTTGCTAAATGTGGAATAGTAGTGACGCCCAGTCATTTCGATCTTCCCAAAATATTTTTATATAAACATTCTTTATGTGTGCATGTCTATAAATATTTGTGAGTAAATGTAAAAGCATACATTTGATGCATGAAATTTGTTGTACCCTACACCACCTTAGCTGGAGATGGTCTTATGCGTTTGTGCATTAGCATCGCATAACGATTGTAGCAGGTTCGTCCATCTCTTTGGCTCATAGTTTGTGCATTTTAACCTGGTGCACAAAAATTTAAAGAAAATGGATAAAATTCCGTGCATAAGTCCTGATTTAATAAAACATTTCTACATTAACATTCTGTATATACTGATTCCTGAAAAGTAAAACTTCCTAAAGTTACTTCCACTGCCATTTACTTCTTGCTTAATGAATTGTCGTTAATCCTATAAACCAAGAAAGTCTTCCAATATGTTACCACAAAAATTATACTGAAATAAAATTTGGCAAAAACAAAACTTAGAATATAATAACCAGTATAAAATTGGAAGACGTTGTGACTATATTCAGAAGTTCTTCTACCGAAAATAACAATAAGACGAATAAATCTCATATAGCTGTCTATATTTACATAAAGTTTTCCACAAATAGCTGAAATAAGACCTAAGACGACATAACAAAATTTTGTCTCAAACATGCACTAGTTAATGGTGTAGGTAATTATATAGTTGGATATGTCCAACTATACTTTCATGTTTGTGTTTTTTTCTTCAGAAATGCTATGAATTTTACACCACATTCATTTCAAACTCGAAATTTACCACAGTGTAGTCGACACAAATTTTGAAACTGCTTTTGTTGGTGCTGATGGCTGTGGTGGTGGTTGTTTTTGTTGTTGTAGTTTTTATTATATCGTTCATTATTGAATGGCTCTAACATCACATCAACTTCAACAGCAGCATGGATGGCGTCGCACCGAACATCGTATGCTATAGTTTCGCATTGTGCCTGTTATTGTCCTCCGATAAATTCACCCAATGGGGGTGGACAAGAAAGAGCCTTGTAGTCTTTGAACGCGGGTGGCTAAAATTGGAAATGAGTGAATGATGACGGTGTACACAAGGGACGTTGGCACTAATGGTTTTATGTCAGCTCTATGTACACACATACACACATGTTTACTCCCTTACTTAAAGTCCTGCACACACACACGCTCACATATTTGCAGACACAAATAAACATCTAAAGAGTGTAGTGTCCTTTTTGCAAAAGTTGAACATGCCTTTCATTCCACACATACAGAACAAGAATGGAATTACAACTTATTGTATATGAGTGTGTACTACAGCAGGAATCAACAAAACCCATTACGACTGTATTTGTGTACATGTAAATGTATTTGTATCATACAAGCATATCACGTACGAACATCTACCTCGCTTCACCCTAGCTAGCATATCGAATCTGAGCAAGTGTCCTTTTACGAGTATAAGTATTTGTTGTTTGCTTATTTTGAGTTCGTTAGTTCGTTCTTTCGGGTTCATTATGGCCGTCATATATTATAGTACAACATGTTTACATACGTGTAATGCAAAATATATACATACTTTGAAACTTGTGTTTGTATATACATGTGTATGTATGTACATATTTCAATGGATAGACATTTGGGAGTGAGATTAATTTTTTATAAGATCTTTGAAAGTTTTTGAACAAGTTTTTACCATGTGTATGAATGTGTGCTATTCAGTTTTGGAAATTTCTTCCAAAACCATACCTACTCACTCTTTTACAGTGTGACAGTCAGTATATTTTATACAAAAAAAAATTCAAGAATTTATTTTGTTATTGTTTGGGCTTTATTTACCATCAGACAAAGCATGTGTGTATATTCATGCATATACAAAAATATATACATAAACTCTTATTATATACCTACATAAGTAGGTACCTAGTGTATGTGGTGCTGCATATACACACTTGCATATATTTTTGTGTAAGTACGTTCTGGTTAAATTTTATAAATAATGTATATTATTAGTATATGCCATATAAAAGAAATAAAATACATTCTCAGTTAAACTTTCATTGCCATTCAAACTCCCAAACAAGAATCATGCAGTTTTTCTTGTAGCACAACTCTTTGTACAAATAATGTACATTTATTAATTAAATATTTTAATAAATTGTCCGGTTTGTTTTTGAACTAAAAAGTTTTTAGTTTTGAAATTACGGAAAAGAAACGTAGTGTAGCTACGCCAGATATTTGTCGTGTGAAAAAGTGTTGCATATATCCAGGCTGGTCATTTACCAATGTCATAAACCATACAAATTTGCAATCAGTTAATCATTTATTTTTTATGATTCGATATCACCAAGTTCTTAGCTCTATTACAATACAGAGATGCGATCACATTACTTTCCTGTTTTGAGATGAATGTGGTAATGCCTCAAATTGTGAAAATATGTTTTCATATATCATCGTCATATGAGTTAAATTATAATAAGTATTATGTGGAAAACTCATGTCTACTAAAATACTTTAAAAGGCCTCTAACTAAATCAAGCAAATGTTAATTAAATTCAATTGTTTTAAAGGGCTTACAGCACCATCTATTGTCTATTATTGACGTCTATAGTGTTCTCGAAATTTCATAGATGCCACCACTGATACATGCAGCCATATATCGTGTCTTTTATTGGACACATGTGCGTTACGTTCTTTTTTTTAATATTCTTATTGGAAATATGTTCACATTTTTGGGGTGGCTTTCCCATTCACATATGAAAATGTATAAGTCGTCGTATGCCTCTACGTACAAATCAATTTGAGCACAATGTGGAAGATTTCCACTTTGCAAATATTATTGGTCATGCGTTCTTTTCAAATTCGATATTAAATTCTTATAGAGAAATAAGCCATAAACATACTTATGCAACTCGCATGAAAAAGTTTGTCATAGTATCATATTGAAGTTAATAAAGTAAATACATGTGTATGTATGTCTGAATGTATGTTTGTTATAATGTTTGTGTGCTTAAAATTTTTTATTTGTTATATTATATGGCTACGGTGACCATATTTTTCAACGAAGAAAAGGACATTTCGAAATGTAGTAAAAATGATTAAAAAGTTTGATGGTTATTGGATAGGTAATAAGATAATTCAAACCATATGATATGAGCAAGTACTACTAATACATATATGAACTTATTAACCAGCGTTCTTTGCTGCACTACATGTTGAAATTTTAGGGTTTTCGGAATACAAAACTTAAAGTTTTAGAGTTTAATGAAAAAAGTCATAATCTAACAAAAGCACTAGTCACTAACAAAGGACAATCTACTGCCCTCTTTTTTGAAAAAAATCTTAAAGGACATCGTATTAAAAAAAAGTACTGTTCTCTTAAAAAAGGTACGAATGGTCACCGTATGCATCGCGTAGAACATGATAAAAATCTTTTTTTTATATGATAATTAATCTGACTGATACGTTCTTTTTTTTCAATATTAATTTATCGAATCTTCATATATTAAATAGGAATTCTAAATAATTAATTTAATCTTACTCTAACACTTTACTTTATCTTCTGCTAGAACCGGACGGAAATGTTCCCCATCAAGGGTTCTGTCCATACATGCATGTGTTACTCTAATCCTTAAGCGAATGTGGCCTGCGCCATTAAAATATTTTGAGCTAATTTGGGTGCAATTAAAGCATTTTTAAATATTTTACTATATATTTCTTAACCATAGTTTTTACTAATGGCGCATTGATATCCTTGCGCCTTTGCATTTTATCAATATTCGAGGCCGCGGCAGTGCCCCATAAATTAATACCGATTAGCTTTAGGATAGAGTTGTAAAGTAGGAGTTTGCAATCGAGACTAAGCACAGAATTTCTTAAAATAATTTATATATCTTTTAGTTTCGTTTGAGTAAGTTTTGCCTCTATATGGCATTTCCATGTTAAATTAAGATCTACCGAGGGTATACCGAGATGTTTTCAATGCAAATGTTGAGGTGTTATTTTGCTATTGATTTTAATAGAGGGCATGATCCTCTACGCAAAGTGAATATTATATGTACAAACTTTTGCTGATTGACCTTTATCTTCCGTTGTTTTAAAAATGTTTCCAATTAAAATAGTGGGTCCTGTAAGTTTCGAGTTGTTGCTTTATGACCCAAGATGCATGCATGGTGCAATACTGCGTTAATTGGCTGAAGAGAGCTACAAAAATGTCCTTCTTTGATAATAAATTTTTTAAAAGCTTGTGAGTGTTTATGGATAAGTATCAGTAATGGGATTTGAAATGTTACGTTTTGAGACAAATTGACTGAAAAGGGCCCAATCCATTTATTATAGATATGAAACTTTAAAAATTAAGTTTAAATTTTGAATTTTTAACGGATATTATTTAAGCTATTTGTGGTTTCCACACTGAAAATCAGGCTTTAGTTTTGATTATGCATTTATTTTTAATTTTTAAATTAAAAAAAGTATCTACATTTCATTACATCAAATACATATTAGCATACAACGAACATATCGCTATTTAGATAGAAAGAATATTTAAAAAAGCATATGTATAGTCTGAGAACTGTTAGAAATGTAGGACCTTTCCTAGTTACGAAAAATTATATTAATGGCCTGTTCAACAATCTCGATAGCTAATCGAAGCGATCGCTATCCAGTCGCTCGATTTCGAATCAGATTGGGTTCAACCATTTCGACTTCTTTCGATCGCTTGCTCTTCCGAGTGTCAATATTTGTTACTTACGTATTAAAAAATATAGCCTTGCCATATGAGATATTTCTATGTCAAAAAATAAAAAAACATTTTTGATTGATATCAAAACTTAAAAAAAGTGTAAACAAAGTTTAAATTAAATTAAAAACAAAGTATATAAACAAAAAAATAAATAAATCATGCAAACAAATAGATAAACCAATTAAACAATTACAAAAGCAGCGTCCGATTAATTTTCTGCACTAGGAAAGTTAAATAGTTTCGGTTTTTTCTGCCTTAAAATATGGTGTGGGTTACCATCTTCTACTCTGCAATAGAACACGTAGGTGGCCCAATAGCATTTAGTTTTAGGCTTCTACTTTTCCATTGCTCGTTCATCGAAAATTTATTTGCTCCAAACACTGGTGCACCTCTCGCCAACTCAAGATTTTCGTCCATGTATTCGACAAATGTTAGCAGGTGCTGCATTGTCGACTTTATATACCCACACAACAATAGTGGAAATCCCATCGACTCAGGATCATTCAGAATCATTGTAAGTCGATCCAACGATGTCCGTCCTGCTGGCAGGCTGGCTGGCTGTCTACGTAACCTTGTGCGCAAAGTACAGGTCACAATTTTGCAGATAGTTTAATGAAATTTGGCACATAGGTTCAAATTGGATCAAGGACCGACCTTATTGGAAATGGGCCGAATCGGCATATAATTTTCAGCCCCCATACAAGACTATTTCCGGATAGGGTTTTTGTTCCAATAAATGATCTACTTATTAAACTCAGATAAAATCTTGTTAAAACTAATTTATTGCAATCAAAATCATCTTACCATATTTTATTGCAATCGGTCTAGCTCCCATACAAATAATACTCCCGAAAATAGCTTTTAATGCCATAACTACTTTACAAATGTAAGTATTCACATACAAATTGGCGACAACGACTTTTACGATAGCTTATATGTCATAACAAAATGTTGTCGTGGTAGGTCCAAAATAAACCATAGGTCCCATATAAACTTCCATCTGAAAATCTCATATATTTAGATGAAGACATCTAAATAATATTCGGCACCAAGAACTTTTAAATGAATCTAATTAAATGAATCATCATTGCCCATGATCAAATAGAGTACACTCTCAAAAATGGTCGGGATGGTCCGACTATACTTTTTTACTTGTTTAAACTATAATTTTACGTTTAAACAATCAATAACATATTGTTATTTTACATATCTCCTTACCATTTGTTCTCCATTTTTATGTTTATTTATTTAAATTACTCTTTAATATTTCTTGTTTTTTTAAAATTCAACGATTCGACAACAAAACAACAAGTGAGTGGTTTTGACATTTGTGTTCGTAATCTTGACGATACCTTCGATATTGATAAACCGCTTTTTGTATGAAAGTACTTACGTTTTCTTTCGAGTTGTCGTTCGTTCGAATGCTCGTATAGAATAGAGTTAGTTGAACCCAAATCAGTTTTCGCTTAGAATGCGATCGAAGTCGTTCTTTCGTAATCGTTGAACAGGCCATAAATAGAATGTGAGAATTGGTTCTTTTTACAAGTTATTTTTCATATATTAAACATTTTTTTCAAATTTCAATTTATAAAGCTTTCTTGCAATAGTCTTATTCCTTTAAATTTCATATACTTTTTGCTTAAGCCAACCTTTGGTTAACATTGAAGCTATAGATATGTACATATAATTAGGAATGATTAATTCAACACATTCGAAAAATAAAAATGGTTAATATATAATAAAAAATAAATTATACTTTTACAGCCTGTTTTTGTAAAACTAGTGTTCTCACTTGAAGTTTTCGTATTAAAACGAAAACGTTTTAAAATTGGTTTTTAAAAAACATTAAAAAGCTTTCGTCTATTCATGTTTGACATAAATAGAGCTTTTTTTCTATCGTTAAACAACATTATTGCCAATGCGTTTATTTTCGTACCTTTTCATGCTTCTTGCATATAAAGATTTTGTGTTCAAGGTTAACCCTGGCTTTTGTTTACAAAAATAAATTATAAATTTAAAAAACAAAAATACTATTAAAAATGGTAGTAAATTGTTAAAAACTAAAAATGTTGAATTAAAATGTTTACAAAAATTGCAATAAATAAACGCAATATATGAAGACGATTTTTTGCTACACATCAACATATAGAAATGGTGAAGGTATTTGCGTGATAGCACTAATTTTTTAAAACATACGGAAGAACTTACATACACACATACATACTTACTTATGTAGATACTTGTTTCTAGAATTTTTTGAACCTGGAAATACATATTTATGTAATTAGTAGCATTTAACAAATTCAAAAAGTACCATACGCAGAACACAAGAGTAAAAGAAAGACATTTAATTTCTCGTATATATCCTTTTTGATACTTTTTTCTCCCCGTTGAACTATTTACAATTTCAATATTGTAGTGGGAATGGAGAAAAATGTTTTTTTAAAAAAAACACAAAAAAAGAAATTACGATTTTCGCCCCTTAAACGTTTGAATTTTGAAAAAGTACCAAATTTGATTTTGCATTTTTTAGATAAGTTTCGAATGTGATATAACTTTTATTTCTATGTTTATTGGCTTAAAAGATAGGGTGATGACAAAAAAAGTACCAAAATACTCCCTGAAAGAGGAGAATTTCAAAAAAGTACCAGACACTCGACCACTTATTTTTTTTAAAGAGATACATTTCATTGTATCTCTCAAGTTTTGGAAATATAAGGTTACCGAATTTACCATTTTTACACCCTTAACATTCGACTTTCCAAAAATACCGTTTTAGTGGATTTATTTGGGAAGAGTCCAGCCACCGGTACAAATTTCAAGTTTTTAGCTTCAGGCGTTTAGGCTGTGCGATCATAAATCAATCAGTCAATAATGTTACAATTCTTTATACATATACATATATATAGATACACAAACCTTTAACAATATTGTAAATAATTAAGGGTTCTTTCAGTAAAATATCCTTTTTATTTTCTATTTATTTTTTTAAACGAATGCCTTTTACTTATCGTCTTATTTTGGCATTTGTGTTCATTTATTACGAAGATGTTAATTTTATAAAAACCAAACGTGTTTGGAAAAAATTAAAGCTTTTTCAGTCACACAGTTTTCGTTCGTTTTTTTTTTACGAACGAACAAATATTTTCATTTTCTACAAACAGGCTGTTAATCAAGTTAACAATAATTAGGGAAACCATAAATATGCAATTATAAGTTTTTCCTTGTGCGACCAATTTAAGGCAAAACAATATTTTTTTTTAAATTTATTAGCATAATTTTTAGCATGTATTATTTATGGCCTGTTCAACGATTTCGAAAGAACAACTTCGATCGCATTCTAACCGATCGAAAACTGATTCGGGTTCAACTAACTCTATTCTGTACGATTATTCGAACGAACGACAACTCGAAAGAAAACTTAAGTACTTTCATACAAAAAGCGGTTTATCAATATCGAAGGTATCGTCAAGATTACGAACACAAATGTCAAAACCAGTCATTGGTTGTTTTGTTGTCGAATCGTTGAATTTTAAAAAACAAGAAATATTTAAGAGTAATTTAAATAAATAATAAATAAAAATGGAGCACATTACCACTTGTCACATATGGACATATGTAAAATAAAAATATTTTATTGATTGTTTAAACGTAAAATTATAGTTTAAAGAAGTAGTGGGACCCACGAGCAATCATGGACAATCTTGAACAAAATTATGTTATGAGGTTAAGATTTATTTAAGAGTTGTTTGTGCTGAATATTATTTAGGCATCTTCATCTAAATATATGAGATTTTAGAATGGGGGCTTATATGGGAGCTATGGTTTATTTTGGACCTACCAGAGCAACATTTTCTTATGACATATTAGCTATCGTAAAACTCATTTACGCCAATTTGTACGTGAATACTAACATTTGTAAGGAAGTTGTGGCATTAAAAGCCATTTTCGGGAGTATTATTTGTATGGGAGCTATGGTCAAATATAAACCGATTCCAATAAAATTTGGTAAGATGATTTTGATTGCAATAAATTAGTTTGGACAATATTTAATCTTAATATCAGCATAATAAGATCATTTATCGGAACAAAAGCCCTATCCGGAAAGAATCTTGTATTAGAGCTAAGTAAAATTATGGACCGATTCGGCCCATTTCTAATAAGCATGGGCCTTCTGCCAATTTGAACCTATGTGCCAAATTTCATCAAATTATCTCCAAAATTCCGACCTGTACTTTGCGCACAAGGTTACATGGACCGCCAGCCCGCCTGCCAGCTGGACGGACATCGTTGTATCGACTTAGCATGATTCTGAGTCGATCGGTATGCTTTAAAGTAGATATAGGACCTATATTTTAGGGTGTTAGACACATCAGCACAAATGCATAATACCCTCTCTCCACTATTGTGGTGTGGGTATATAAAGTCGACAATGCAGCACCTGCTAACATTTGTCGAATACATGGACGAATCTTAAGTTGGCGAGAGGTGCACTAGTGCTTGGAGCAAATAAATTTTCGATGGACGAGCAACGGAAAAGCAGAAGCCAAAAACTAAACGCCATTGTACCACCTACGAGTTCTATTGCAGAGTAGAAGATGGTAAACGACATTATATTTTAAGGCAGAAAAAACCATAGGTTTGAATTGATTTTGAAATAATATTTATATTTACATTTAAAATGCAGGACAAAAAGAAAAAAAAAACAACAAAAGCCTGCAAAAACTGGTCGCGGTATTTACAAAGGAAACTATTTAACTTTTCTAGTAGAGAAAATTAATGAGTCGCTGCTTTTGTAATTCTTTAATTGGTTTATTTATTTGTTTGCATGATTTATTTATTTTTTTGCTTATATATTTTGTTTATGATTACATTTAACCTTTGTTTACTCTTTTTTTTAAGTTTTGGTATCAATAAAAATTTTTTTTTTTTTTTGACATTTCTATACAGCTGATAAAATTTCAAACACAGTTGTATTTGTAATCAAGCAAATTAGTATTAATTTTGATACTTTTGAACAAAAACGCAAAAAATTATAGAAATATCTCATATGGCAATACTATATTTTTTTTTTCTACGTAAGTAACACTCGTAAGAGCAAGCGACCGAAAGCTGTCGAAATGGTTGAACCCAATCTGATTAGAAATCGAGCGAATGGATTGCGATCGCTTCGATTTGCTATCTAGATCGTTGAACATGCCATTAAAAAAATCATTTTTTTTTAGTTAATAATGTATTTTTTATGGAATTCATACGGTTAACCGTTAATCGGCTAACCGATTAATTACTACCCAATTAACTGATCGGTTAATCTAAAATTGGATATTTTCGATTAACGACTAAGCCGGTTAATTTCAGTCGATTAACCGATTAACCGACGTAACAAAATTTTTTGTAGTATTATAACATATTTTTTGGTGTTTTTAATTGTTGTTCAGGTTCACACTCGTAAAGTTTTAAGGTAGAGTTAGCCGAACGTCCACGTCCCCTAACGAAACGTCTGGTCCGTTTTGTTATTTGCTTACAATGTAAATGCTTACCGAATTTAAATGTCACGTAACGGAACGTCTCAATCTGTATAAATTAGAATTTCTTGCCGTCGTTACGTGACAGTTGTAAAGCAGTGATGGCCTGCTTGTATATTAAATTGAATGCGGGTATTTTCGCTCTGTTTTTTGGTACTTTTTTCCAGTATATTTATGGACTTTCGACAAAACGACTTACAATACAACATATTTCCGTATATATTAATATACATATACTTAGATGTACAAAATAAACAAATGCATATGCACATACAATAGAAATGAGAAATATATAAAAGGCTTTAAATGGTTACAAAATATTGTTTTGCCTATGCACATTTACAAAATAATATATGTAGATTTGTATGTATATGCTAAAATAAATATTTGTTTATTGAAAATCTATAATATAAATATCAGATATTACATTATTAATGTTTTTTTACTTACACTAAATACTGTTTTAATACCATTTTAATCACTTGGTACTTTTTCTGTACAACGGTCAACATTGAAACCTTTTGATTTCCCATCACTGTGTGTGTTGTTTTATGTATACTATTGCTTTTTTGTTTATGTATGTGAAAAACATATGACACGTTTTTAGATGTTCTATAAGTGCACCAACGTGCAAGCAGTCCGTTACAGTAAGTTACGGGACAGCAACGTTCGCCTAACTCAGCCTTTAGTCGTTAGTTTTTGGGAGAGAGAGAAAATTAAATGGCATTCTCTTTTCCCTGTTCTCCTAAAGAGTGACTTGACGGCTAAGACTTGAAGAGTGTGAACCAGCATATTGAGACGAAACACTGCGATTAGAGAATATTTTTTCATACAAACAAAGAAGGTGTTCAGTGATCTTCATTTTAATTAAGTGTTTGCTGTGTCAACAGCTTTTTGTTTCACGTACTTTTTATATGAATGTGTTAAGTTATTTGTTTCTTCTCATATCTTCTCATATCAATTAACCGAAACAATTAGAAGTGTTAACAATTATAAAAAATTGAAACAGGACTTGTAATGACAGTAAAAGGACTGAAAAATTAAATATTCCGTATTATAGGTTCCTTTCGATTTCTCCAACATTTACGACAAGTAAAGGAATTTTTCCAAGTTAAGTTTTATCAAAACTAAAAAAATCGCTAAAATCCTTAACATTTAAACCAAAAAATTTTTCTAAAAGATTATTTTATAAGATGTCATTAAGCTATTGAAAGAACTAATAAAATGATATCATAGTTTATTTTTTATTTAAAACATAATATGTATTAATTAAAAATCTATATATTTTATAATAATTAGTATTGTGGTTATTTTGTTGAACTATTCATGGTTTTTTAATCCAAATGTTTACTATTTTTAATTAGGCTTAAGTTCATTAAATTTAATTTTCATTAAATTATTTTTATGAAGAAAGGAATTTTACAACATGGAGAATTAATTAAAATTGTTATTGATAATTTTCATTCTTGACTGACCTGGGATTCGAAGCCAGGCTGGCTGGCGTGTGATTCGAACCCAGGCGGCTGGTTACCCTGACATGTTTCGACCTCAACCACTAGGTCTCCTCAGAGGGATTTGCCGTCTTACACTCGCAGCCATCGATGACTGCTGACGTCAGTAGTCAAACATCAATCCTTAAACCAAATTGTATTTTAACCTTTGGTAGATCGAAATTTGCTTTTTGAATGATTATCCATTTTTAATTGATCTCACATGTTTTCCTTACTTCTGTTTTTTCGTACTTTTGTCAAGAATTCTTCTTGAAGTCCAAAGTACATTTTTTGTTTATCATGTTTTTGTCTTTCTTTTTTCTTGTTGACATTTTTCAGCACAACTTGAAGGACAAATGAACACATAGAGCTTGTGGCTTAGCTTTAACAATAATTAGTATTGTGGTTATTTTGTTGAACTATTCATGGTTTTTTAATCCAAATGTTTACTATTTTTAATTAGGCTTAAGTTCATTAAATTTAATTTTCATTAAATTATTTTTATGAAGAAAGGAATTTTACAACATGGAGAATTAATTAAAATTGTTATTGATAATTTTCATTCTTGACTGACCTGGGATTCGAAGCCAGGCTGGCTGGCGTGTGATTCGAACCCAGGCGGCTGGTTACCCTGACATGTTTCGACCTCAACCACTTGGTCTCCTCAGAGGGATTTGCCGTCTTACACTCGCAGCCATCGATGACTGCTGACGTCAGTAGTCAAACATCAATCCTTAAACCAAATTGTATTTTAACCTTTGGTAGATCGAAATTTGCTTTTTGAATGATTATCCATTTTTAATTGATCTCACATGTTTTCCTTACTTCTGTTTTTTCGTACTTTTGTCAAGAATTCTTCTTGAAGTCCAAAGTACATTTTTTGTTTATCATGTTTTTGTCTTTCTTTTTTCTTGTTGACATTTTTCAGCACAACTTGAAGGACAAATGAACACATAGAGCTTGTGCCTTAGCTTTAACAATAATTAGTATTGTGGTTATTTTGTTGAACTATTCATGGTTTTTTAATCCAAATGTTTACTATTTTTAATTAGGCTTAAGTTCATTAAATTTAATTTTCATTAAATTATTTTTATGAAGAAAGGAATTTTACAACATGGAGAATTAATTAAAATTGTTATTGATAATTTTCATTCTTGACTGACCTGGGATTTTCGATCTACCAAAGGTTAAAATACAATTTGGTTTAAGGATTGATGTTTGACTACTGACGTCAGCAGTCATCGATGGCTGCGAGTGTAAGACGGCAAATCCCTCTGAGGAGACCTAGTGGTTGAGGTCGAAACATGTCAGGGTAACCAGCCGCCTGGGTTCGAATCACACGCCAGCCAGCCTGGCTTCGAATCCCAGGTCAGTCAAGAATGAAAATTATCAATAACAATTTTAATTAATTCTCCATGTTGTAAAATTCCTTTCTTCATAAAAATAATTTAATGAAAATTAAATTTAATGAACTTAAGCCTAATTAAAAATAGTAAACATTTGGATTAAAAAACCATGAATAGTTCAACAAAATAACCACAATACTAATTATTGTTAAAGCTAAGGCACAAGCTCTATGTGTTCATTTGTCCTTCAAGTTGTGCTGAAAAATGTCAACAAGAAAAAAGAAAGACAAAAACATGATAAACAAAAAATGTACTTTGGACTTCAAGAAGAATTCTTGACAAAAGTACGAAAAAACAGAAGTAAGGAAAACATGTGAGATCAATTAAAAATGGATAATCATTCAAAAAGCAAATTTCGATCTACCAAAGGTTAAAATACAATTTGGTTTAAGGATTGATGTTTGACTACTGACGTCAGCAGTCATCGATGGCTGCGAGTGTAAGACGGCAAATCCCTCTGAGGAGACCTAGTGGTTGAGGTCGAAACATGTCAGGGTAACCAGCCGCCTGGGTTCGAATCACACGCCAGCCAGCCTGGCTTCGAATCCCAGGTCAGTCAAGAATGAAAATTATCAATAACAATTTTAATTAATTCTCCATGTTGTAAAATTCCTTTCTTCATAAAAATAATTTAATGAAAATTAAATTTAATGAACTTAAGCCTAATTAAAAATAGTAAACATTTATATATTTTATATCTATAAATTATTGTTTTGTTTGGTCGTTTTCGTTGTTATTGGTTTTTTTTTACTTATAAACTCCAAATAATAAATAATTTATTTCTTTTTATATTTGAAATTGCTTAATATAAAAAAAATTATTAATCAGTAAACCAATTAATCAATAACAAAATTAACCGATTATTAATCGATTAAACCTAAACCTAAAAGTAAAAGCCCGATTAAATGAATATCCTAGTATTTTTATCTTTAGAGGCATAGTTGGAAACTTAAATTTTTTAAATGCATAAATAGCTCTAATATGAATCTTATTCTCATACCATAATTTTATTCTGATTGGAACTCTTTCGGGCCCATAGTTACCGGCCTCTCAAAACTCAAACTTTGCCTGTACATACTGTGGCGTAGGGTTGACCGACTTTTTTTAACTTGTTTATTATTCAAATATTATAAAATTGTTTTTAGTGCATATTTTCAGTTTCCCTGACAATAATCAAACTCAGGTTTAACTTGTTTATTAATTCAATAATATTTCTTATTTCTTCTTCGTATATACGACACAAAAGAAGTTGTATTGTCACATGAAATTCGAATGGCCTAAAAACCAAATAAAAAAAATATGAGAATAAAAAAAGGCTAAAAAGAGCGGTAGTGCCATAAATACCCTAATTGTGCTTTAAATCCGATCTCTGGTAAGTTAAGCTTCAATTTATGTAGCATGCCAGACTTTATCAAAAGCCTAAGAAACATCAATGAAGAGTGCAGAGTAATTTTTTCTATCTTCAAATGATTTTCTTATGGAATTTACTCGTCTATGCGTTTGGTACTTGTGCTGTGCTTTTTTCTAAATCCAAATATGTACATACATTTTCATTTAAAATAGTGGTTAATTTTAACACTTCTAGTTTCTCAAATAGTTTTGAAATATTAGATAATAAGCGAATATGCCTGTATGACTTAACTTTTGTATGATCTTCTCCTCCCTTAGGTATCATGGATAGAATTATTTTTATTGCTATGCGAGGTAGCGCCTAAGCATTTTATAACTTATTTTATTAATGCCAGGTGTTTTCTTGGGGCTTAAATCAGCAGATGCATTTTGAACTTTCCTTATCCCATATTTTAGTGGTACAGATGTTCTGGCAACTAGAGGTAGCAACTCGATTGTTGTATCGTTTGGTATATTAGGGGTTAATACGTTATTCAGGAGTTCAACCAACAGGTTTCCTTTTTCAACATAATTTCTTACCCAGCTTCCATTCAAGTTTCGCAAGGGGGACTAAGAAGTTACCGGTCTTTTAATACACTTTTAGTTGCTGGCCATAATGAGAAGTCAGATTGTGGAGTTGCACAAAGTTATTTAAGTTACTTTTTCAGGGATGCAGTTTCTTAAGCTTAAATTAGTTTTCTAAGATTTTTTGTGCAGTATTTCACTAAGCATTTAAGCTAAGGATAAGTGAGAGTTGCCATTCTCATAGAACTCTTCTTCTTTCAATCAAGAGTCGCTCGACATCTGCAAAATAAATTTTATTATATATATTTTATTTGTCTGGGGACTATGGAAGAACACTGAACAGCAATTGACTGACAAGTAAACTTAAGTCTTAAATATAGTATGTAAATGTAATTCTACCTACTATGGTATTCAATTAATCGGACTTTTGCTTTAATCGGTTAATCGCTCGATTAATTAACCGAGGTTTTGGTTTAATCGGTTAATAATCGGTTAATTTTGTTATCGATCGGTTAACTGATTAATAAAGTTTTCTTTTACAAAATAAATTAATTTTTAAGAAATATATACATATTTTTTAAAAATAAGCTGTGAGATAATTTTATTAGTTATTTCAAAAGTTTAAGGAGATCTTATAGAATAATCTTTTAGACAAATAATTTGGTTTAAATGTTAAGGATTTAAGCGATTATTTTTTTTGGTTTTGAAAAAACTTGACTTGGAAAAAATTCTTTCATTTATCGTAGATATTGGAGAAATCAAAAGCAACCCGTAATACAGAATATCTTATTTCTCAGCCCTTTTTCTGGATTTCTCTAACCCATTAGTCCTATTTTAATTTTTTGAAATGTTCAGCACTTCTAATTGTTTCAGTTCATTCTGTTAAAAGATTGTTATGAGAAGAAACAAATATCTAAACACATACATATAAAAAGTACGTGAAACAAAAAGCTGTTGACATCTAGCATTTTGTATCATAATCGAATCTTTTAGGTATCAGCTTCAAGAGCAAAATAACCGCATATGAACTAATTTTTCGATCATAAATTATACTCTTGTTATGAGAAAATGGTATGGCTGTGATACAATTTGCTGATTCCTTTTTGATCATATGAATGAATCATATGTGAATCCTTTTTCAATCGCTCTAGTGATAAATTAGTTTTAATTTCAAAACATTTAGAAATTATTATTTGAACATATGAATGAATCCATTTTCAATCGCTTAAATGATAAATCAGTTTTTAATCTCAAAAGTAATCTGAAAAAGCTCATTTATCAAAATTATCACCCAAATGCTAGCTGGGCTTTTTAAATTTAAATTTTCTTAACACATACCTTTTGTATATGAGACGAAATAAATAATTAAAAACACAAAGAAATATGTTCTAATACTACAAAAAATTCAACATTTTGTTACATCGGTTAATCGACTGAAACTAACCGGTTTAATCGTCAATCGAAAATAGCCAATTCTTAATTACCCGATCAGTTAATCGGGTAGTAATTAATCGGTTAACCGATTAACGGTTAACCGAAGGAATACCCTACTACATACATACATATATGATGGCCTCACAACAGTCTAACCATTTATGTAACAACAGTTCGAATATTTCAGGAGTGGGATCTATATGATATTTATTTATTATTAATTAACCTTATAAAAACGGACGTCAGCATAAAAATTGGTTGCGGCTTAGAATTACTTATATAGAAATTATTCACCGAAAATCAGAAAGTTGTATGCTTGAGTTTTAGCCGAACTAAAATAATTTTCAAGATTGGACCCATGGAAAAATATGGACCAATTATCCCAAAATTCCGTAGAGGGCTTCTGGCATTTCAAAACATATATTAGAATACATTTTAGTACAGCAGTAAAATAAGTTTTAGCGTTTACAGTGAACTTCAGAACGCTGCTTAATATGGGATCTAAGGTAAATTATGGACCATATATCACAAAATTTCATGACATTTTGTCTGACCATATGAAGCTAAGTCAGAACAAATCTTTCACCAATATCTATATCTGCTTCGGTTTTAGGCGTATTTAATTAATTTCCCAAAGAGGGCTTTATATGGGCCTATGGAAAATTATGGCCCGATCATCACGAAATTAATTATCATTATTTATTACGGTTTTAGACGTAAATTATTATATGTAGTATATGATGGACCGATCTTCACGAAATTTCACAGTGTGACTTCTAGTCCTATAATCATGATGTACCAAATATTATTACAGTAGCATCCTTTGTTACGGTTTTATGCCAACTATACTGTTTTCCGAAATAAGGCTTTATATGGTGCCTATGGTAAATTAGGAACCGGTCTTCACGAAATTTTACGACATGATTTGTAGTCATATATAACTAATTTGTGCAAAATATTATATCAATCCGTGCATTATAACACCATTTATGTAAGAGTTTGAAACAAAATTTTAAAATTTTGATTAATAGCTCTGATTCTACTAAATCAAATTTGCTGGATTTCAATCCCAAACTGCTTTGGATAGCTACAAGCAATTTGGCAGCAAGTTTGTTCTTTTCTTTTGAGTTTCTTGAAAGTGCGCGTTTTTTCAACAGACGGACAGACATGGCTAATACGACTTATAATTACTCAACGATCCAGAATATATACTCTTTATTTGGTCTGAGATGTATAATAAAAAAGTTTCACTACGAATGACAAACTTTGTATACCCTCTAGTAGTGGTGCAGGTAATAAAAAAAATTTTAAAATTTTAAACACCTTCTTTGTTTGTATGAAAAAATATTTTCTAAACACAAACCTTTCGTATGTGTTATGAAACAATTAATTAAGAACACAAAAAAAATATAAAACAAATAATTTAAAATTTTATTATATCGGTTGATCGGTTAATCGACGGAAATTAAGCAGTTTAATCGTTAATCGAAAAAAGCTAATTTTAAATGAACCGATCAGTTAATCGGGTAGTAATTAATCGGTAAACCGATTAACCGTTAACCGAATGAATACCCTAATATGTACCTATGCAAGATGAGCAAAAACCAAAAAAATGTAAAATTTTAAAAAATCACCAAAAAAATCTCAACGTTTTTTTTTTGGAATTTAAATTTCATGCTGATTTCAAATTTTATGGTGATGTATAACATTTTTTAAAAACAAAACTAGATTTACTTTCAAAACCCTTTCAATTTTTTTTACAAAAAAGTGAACAAAAAATCGATTTTAATTTCGAACGAATTTTTTCTATTATAAAAATTTAAAATAGATTTTTTTTACTCGTTTACCCACAAAATAATATATTGTAATCCTCGCAAAACAGTAATCCTCTCAAAACCGTAAAAAGTCAATGAACACGCATGCAATTTACTCAACTTTCCTGACTTTATCAGTGGTCCAAAACCACAAATCTCAAGCAAAAGACTTGAAAATTCACTATACGATGCAGAATTTTGTTAAATTTTTACATTTCTTAAATTTAATTTTGTGCCTTATTACCTGCTAGAATGACAAAAAAAACCCCTATGTGCAACGGTAAAAACTAATTTTATTAAATTTTGCTAATGTGGCTATAACGCCAATAATTTTCTTTACTTTTGCCTTTGATAGCCGCTGATAGATGGTCTATATGGCAAATGTGCTTTTGTCGCTAAATGGACTATAACGTAAATACTTTATATTAAAATTACTTATAGCGGTAGAATAAACAGATAAAATGGAGTATATCGCTAATGTGACTAAAAACTGTATTGAATAAAAACGAAAAGTACTGTATAACTAACCATCTGTTAAACCCCGGCGTTCATACGTTTTTTTAAATCTTATTAATATATTATTTGATAAAAAAAATTGGCCTTTTTACTCCTTTTAGCTATTTTCTATAATGGAACTTCTGCTATAAGGCTTAGTATATTTGCTCTTGTTGTTCTTAATATATTAATACTTTTGGTTTTTCCATCCTACTCGTCATTGTAAGCACTTAATCCGGTAAAGAAAGCATGTAACGGAAATTGTAACGGATTGTTTATTCTATTTATTTAATTTTCAATGAAAAATCTAACATAGTTTATGCGCCATCAGGCTACCGCCTGCAATTACTTTTTAGTTTTTCTTAAAGATTAGAAAGCGTATCGACGCCAAATTTTTTAACTGATAAAATGGCCTATTGTTATCAAAATAGCTAAAAGAAAATGACTTTCAGTGAAACCGAATTTTGAAGCTAATGAGGATTTAAAGCTATCAATAAGCGAAATATTGGAAAAATCGGTAAAAGTCGTAATGATATAACAACATTCTTGCACAATAATTCGTAAAACTGCAAAAACAATAGAAAAAGTAATAAAAGGGTTCTCCCACACACTAGTAAAAGCGCAATTCTAAGAGAAGCTGCGAACTCTAATGACCTAGCCGCAAAAATCAGAGCATATGCTTGCGTGGAAGCAAACACCCCCCACCCGGCATGCAAGGAAAAATTCCCCAGGAAGCACTGTTAAAAGAACAGGATTCTAATGACAGAATGGAAGATTTTAAATGTTTAGAAAAATCCCGGAAAAGGACTGAGAAATAAAATATTCTGTAATATGGGTTGCTTTGATTTCTCCAACGTCTACGGTAAATGAAAGATTTTTTCAAAGTCAAGTTTTATTAAAACTAAAGAAAATAATAATGATAAACATTTAAACCAAATCATTTGTATAAAAGATTATTTTATAAGATCTTCTGAAACTATTGAAATGACTAATAAAATGATTGTTTGCTCGTTTTAGTTCAACAATTGTCATGTTTGCATGTTATGGTTTTTTTTCTAATAAACTTCAAATAATAAATAATTTATTAATTTTTATATATAGAAATAACTTAATTTATAAAAAAAAAATTATTAATCGATCAATAACAAAATTAACCGATTATTAACCGGTTAAGCCAAAACTTCGGCTAATTAAACGCAAGAAGGAGAAACGAGCCACGTGACAGGCGGCAGAAGATGCCCAGTCTTCAAAGAAGCACTGTAAAAACGCCGCAGATGAAATTAATTAATACGTCTCAACCATTGCAGGGCGGCACAGGATCTGCTTCCGCAGACTATCAGAGAAACGGCGGCTGATGTAGCCATCGTGTGTGAACAACACAGACCCCTTCAATCAAGCATCAAAATAGGAGGCATCTTCATCTACAGCTGCTACGCGTCAATCGAACAGTTCGAACAGATGCTGGTCCAGCTGAAAAGGGACGCACAGCTCCACAATCCGAAGTCATATTTGATTTGCTGTGACAACACAATGCATATATTGCACCAATATGTAGAGATAAAGAATTAAATTCCTGCTCACTTAAACTAGGCAACGATGTCTTGGGAGTGAAATTAAACCCGGAGTCACCACTTTTTAATGTTGGAGCGATAAAATGCGCTTCCACAGAGGCGACAGTAGTAGCTGACGTCGTTGGAGTTAATGACGATAAAGTCGAATGGATCGATAACTGATTTTGAAAATGCTTTTTAAAGTGAAGCATTTTTGCTACATATTGGCCACAATTCTCAAAAGTGCACTTGTAAACTACATTATATTTTTTGTTATGTGAAAGTTTGAAATGCTTTGAAATGAACGCTTCGTTTGGCAAAAAAAAAAGTATACAAATAACAATTTATTTATAAAAATTAATTACTTTCGGCCTAAGTTATAAAAATTAAAACAGGTTAATAAAGGGGTTATGAAACGGATTTTGAATTAAAATCCGTTAATGTTTAAATATTGACAATTGAACACTCGCGACAGACATCTAACTTTTTCAACACGTCTCTTTTAATGGTTGAAGTCTTTCTTCGTTACAAATTTATTTTGTATATTTTTAAATAATCTATTTTAACAAAATTCTTTGAGCAATCTAAATACAAAAATTTTGTAATATATACACAAATTTTGTTCATTGCACAAAAAATAATTTACAAAAGAATATTTTGTATTTTTTAGTCATGAACTATTTTCAGTGTAAAGATATTTGTGAAGAGCAGCTACTCAGATGGCGTCACTACAGAGTTTAGCCAATTCGTCTTCATAATGAAGAGAAGAAGCAATCTTAGTTATATTTTAGATAGATCCTCCAAACAGGAAAACACCGGTTCTCCCAGGTATTTTTCCCTGATGCACCGTAGCCCAGGGCATTGACAGAGAAAGTGAAGCACAGTCTTCTCTTCCTCCTCATCATGACATCTTCTACAGTAGTCATTGAATTCCAGACCCATTATTCTAGCGTGAGTCCCAACAGGCCAGTGTCCAGTCAAGACCGACACCACAGTCCTGATCTGGTCCCTATTGAACATAAGTTGAGATTTGGTTCTCCGTTCATCATAGCCAGGCCAAAGTGCCCTGGATATGGAGCAGGTGGACTCACAGGTCCATCCCTCTTGCGCAATTCTATAATTCTCGCGCAGAATGAGTAACTTACAGTGAGTCATTGGAAGGCCAGTGAATTGATCAATGAATGTGTCATCCATACGACCACCTTCGTTGGCCAGCCCATCTGCTATCTGGTTTCTCGTGCAGTCTGTGTGCCCTGGTATCCATATAAGCGTTATCTCTGAATGTTCAGCAATCTCATTCAAAGACATCCGGCATTCCACAGTTAACCTAGATGTCGTGTAGACACCCGCAAGAGAAGCAATGGCAGCCTTGCTATCAGTAAATATACGTATATCTCCCGATACACGATTATACTTTAGCCAGTTGGCTGCCCGCTTTATAGCCGAGATTTCACGCCCAGTTCCTCTATGTAGAAACCTCAGCCAACTCTTTCCCCCTTCCTTAAACCATCAGTGTATACCCTAGGGTTGCCAGTCGGGCTTGTTTTGGCTGGATTGTCCAGCTTTTTAATGGCCTGTCCAGTTTCAAGCTAAAAAGAAATTTGTCCAGCTTAAAAAATTTTCCACAAAATGCTCTTAATATTTATTGCTTTAAAATAATTTTTATAAATTTCCTTATTGGAACATAATGCATCTGCAATAGCAATTGAAGTTTTCAATTTGCAAAGAAGTAAGTCAATGGGAAAATTATATTTCTCTCAAGAGCCTAATATGCAAGATTTTTACATCAATTTTTTACTTAAGATAAATATAGGAGCGATAATTAATTCTACATTAAAATAAGAAACTAATTTTCATGAGTTTTGACGTTGTTCCAGCAAATGAGAGGTATGTAGATATATAGTACATATGAATGAACTGAAAAAATTTAAGTTTAGTTATATTTTGTTATTTAAGTATTGTAGTAAAGTATTATAAAAAAAAACAATGTAATAATATTAATGTCATACTCGTACATATGGGTATTTTTTAATAAAATTGTTTGTACAATAAACAAGTAACTTTTCGTGAAAATTTTACTTCAAAATGTCCAGCTTTTTTTTTAATATCCAGCTTTTTTAATTCACATGTCCAGCTTTTTTATAATCTGGATCTGGCAAGCCTAGTATACCCCCATGGCTGGTTCAGCGCACTTTCGTGCGCTATATGTGTCGCGTACCTCGCACCAAAGAAAGGCTCCAGGGTGCAGTAGTCCATTCCCTCAGGGACAACCGAACATCCCATTATCTTGGAGTGGCCATAGTCACGGTTCGACCAGCCGTGTGCCGCGTTTAACCGTATCGCCGAGTATAGTGCCATCTGTCTAGCCGTGATGTCCACCGGTAGCCAGTTTAGCATAGTAAACAGCGCCCTGGTGGGAGTGGAGCGCATTGATCCTGTGATTATAAATGTGACCAGTCTGTGTACCTTCTCAAGCATCGCACGGTACCTGCCCTTGTCCAGCGCAGTCCACCATACGACAACACCGTAACACAGTCGGCCTTACTACAGCCTCAAACATCCAATTGACACACCTCGGGCCCACATTCCAGTTCCTGCCGATTGCACCTCTGCACGCATATATAGCAACAATTGCCTTTTCCATCCTCGTCTGGATGTTCAGCCCCCACAACAGTTTACTGTCCAAGATAACGCCCAGATACTTGGCGCTATGAGAGAAATAAAGTTCAGTCCCATTTAGCCTTGGAAGTCTCATGACCTCGGTGCTATACTTCCTCGTAAAGAGTACCAGTTCCGTCTTAGACGGATTAACACCAAATCGCATGATACGCTCCAGGTGCTAAGTACCTTTAATGCAGCCTTCATACACTGAGACATTATATTCAAATGCTTCCCCGTGATGGCCACTGCAACATCGTCAGCATACGTCACAGTTTTAATTCTCATGTCGTCCATCTTCGTCAACATGGTGTTCATATTCAGGTTCCACAATAGTGGGGATAATACTCCCCCTTGGGGAGTACCCCTGTTAACCAGTCTCTGAACGCTGGCTTCACATATCGTGGAACAAATGACCCTATTCCTGAGTAGATTATCTACAAATCTACATATGCCATCATCAAGACTCCTCATGGATGCAACAATATAATCCGGGTTGACGTTGTTAAATGCCCCTTTAATGTCGAGAAAGGCCACCAGAGCACACTCCTTAAATTCGAGTGATCTCTCATTAGTTCCAACTAATGAGTGAAGAGCCGCCTGTGTAGGCATGCTGAGAGGTCGAGAGTAAACACTTGGGGATGCTCATCCTCAAATGAATGTCGATAACTCTTTCAAGAGTCTTGAGTAGAAAGGATGCAAGACTAATCGGTATGTTATTCTTCTCTTCGGTGTGAGAAGTCTTCTCTCCCTTGGGGATAAAGACCACTCTACACAAGGTCCAGCTCACAGGTACATACGAAAATCTAACGCATCCCCTGTATATAGCCATCAGCCAGGGTATAATCACAGTCGAATTCCTCTGTAGGTCCGCCGAAATTATACCATCCATACCCGGAGATTTATACGGGTCAAAGCTGTCGACCGCCCACTTAATCCTATCGTTGTCCATTGGGATGGACAAAGGACCGGGCATCGATTCACAAACCTGATCCCGCAAGCTCCCTTGGGAGTTTCCAGGAAAGTGAGTGTCAATTAACACCTGGAGTGTTTCCTGACTAGTCGTAGTCCAGCAACCATCCAATTTTTGGATACAGGTCGGGACAATAGGGCTCGAAGCCATTATCCTACGTAAACGGTTTGTCTCAGAGGATCCTTCCACGCCGCTACAAAAGTTCCTCCTCACTAAGTTTCTGAATCTATTCAGTGAAGACTTGTACTCCGCCCAATTACCATGACGCTTAGCCATATTGAACAACCTACGACAGTCTCTTCTTGCCTGCGCAATATCAGGATCCCACCACGGTGGACGATCCCTGCCCCTATGTAAAATTGGCTTGCACGCCAAGGAAGTCGCTAACTGCAGTGAGTCTGTAAGCCATATATCATCGACCCGGGGAGGATCAGATAGAGACCGAACCAGAGAGGAGGAATGAATCCCCCAATTCGTTCGTTTCCTGTTCAACATAGCACTCGATCCTACAGATCTAAGTACCAGACTAAATTCCACATATCTATGATCAGAAAGTGAACAGTCATTAGAAACCATCCAGTTTTCGATCATGGCAATGTGGTCAATGCTAACCAGCGTGACATCAACAACTTCACACCATTCCTAAATTATAATTCATAATAAAGGAGAATAGTGACTCACCTCTTACATTCGTATTAGTGCTACCCCATATAGTGTGGTGCGCATTGGCATCGGCACAGATTATGACCGGAGTTCCAGTGCCTGCTGCCCTCATTACTACATCACGGATGAGTCGATTGGGTGGGTCTTGTCCGTGGTCATGCGCCATATATCCCGAGACTATCCAGACTATACCGTCCCGTGTCTCGAGAGCAAAGGTTGTGGTGTCTTCATCACTGTAATCAGAGAGAACGAAGATGTTCAACGAATTGTTAGCTAAGACACAAGATCTTATGTTACCTGTACCTTTCGCAAACAGTAGCTTGTAGCCTTTGAGAATAAGTCCGCAAACCCGATCCTTGTGAATCCAAGGTTCTTGCACCAACACGAGCTCCTCCCCTCTTTCTACCACACGGAGGAGCAGTGCAGCAGATGATACTTTAGAGTGGTGGAGGTTAATTTGTAGAACCTTCACCATGCTCCATTTTGGCGACTACTGTGATGTTGACGTCCTCCTGGTCAGATTCCAGAAGCACTTCCTCATCAACCATATCACCCAAGTGATAAAAGAAGTCACCCACCAATCCGGAGACAGACTGAGTGTCCTCTTTGTCACACGAGCCTACGGCATCGTCACCAGCCATGCCTTCTACAGTCTGCTTGGCCTCACTTACCGAAGGAGACGGATTGCATTTGTTATCACTTCGGTAGACACGGAGCAAGACCGTACTAAAACCATAGTAGATCTTGGCCTGACTCTCCCGCAGTGGTTCCAAGGATTGCTGGCTTATCACCACAATCGCCGTCCTTGAGGACCCTTCAGCAGCCGAAACCTTCACAACTTTCCAATCCTGTGTAGGCAGTTGAGGGTTGCAGCACTGAATGATCTTCAAGATCTCCTCAGGTGCCGATGGTTCGGCAGGGATGGTGGCAATCGATCTACGCCTCCGTGGTATCTCACTAACTAACACCACATCGAGCCTAGCACCTTCCCAGACCTCTCCTAACAATTGGATGGCCCGCTTCAGAAGCAGCGCTGAGCGCTCATCTGCGCACGCCATCAGCTTCACGTGACCCTGGAACCAGCCAGAATCATCGCATTGAGAAGGTGGCCCTGGATTCTCCCTGGGGATCGTTCAGAACACTCCCATTAATTTTTGTTTTACCAGGTCCCACTTGGTATGGGAGATGGCACCATTATCAACACCTCTGTCGATGACAACCCGCACAAGATGACGTTTGACCACCTCGCTGAAGGACTTATTCATCGATTTCGATGCAATTTTGGGACGTTTCGTCCCTGGTTGCTGTTTTGCGGCTGCAGCTTCCTCCTCCGAACGTTGCCGTTTATGCATTGCCACCTTCGCAGGGACTGAAGGAGTAGCACTTGGCAGCCCAGCTATGTGGGCTCTTACCCATGCCAGTGAATTTTTTTCGAGCCTAGAAGCTCAATGAAGTGTTGGATGTCCTCTTTGAAGGGTTTTTGTGCCTTGGAGACTTTTTACGGTCGCCGAATTTGGCGTGGGGAAGTGCGGGTTTGGAGGTGCTTGGATTGAAGCACAGAGGTACCCCATCGCAGTTTTTAGAGCAGCCGCCTTCTGGTCGAGCTGCCTTACCACTTCCGATCAGCCTAGGCCGATCTTCTTTGGCTTTGTCGTGTTGCTGTCAATCGTTGTCCTTGTTTTCGCCTGTCCGTCATCAGTTACCGTTACTTGTTTTTGTTGTTGTTAATTTTAAATTTTGATCCCACGAGTGTAGGGGAGTTGAAAGGTCCGCCACGTCATAGCCCCCAATAACGTGGTAAGGGCGTGGTCTATTTGCTGAGGTGCCCAGGTATCAGCAAAGCTCCGTTATAATACAGCCGTTAACCCCTGACTGCAAACCAGACTGACAGGCACGGGTCGCATAACACCTCGGCTTAGGGGTAGATAACCTTTCGTCGTCAAGGCTTTTAAGTTTAGTATCTCCATCTCAGGCGCCGCTTGTGACGTTACCTGTACTCGAGATACAAGGAGTAACATAGTACAAATTATGTTGTAGTCATTCGATAACTGGGAGAATGCACATTTATTTTAGAACTGCGTGGACAAGAAGAACTAAGAAGGATAATTATGAATTAGTTGGGGTTTTATACAATCTCCCCCCTGCGATTGAATAGTTTTGTGGTGGTTGCGCATGGATTTGGGGCTAGATAAACGAGGTTGTAAAAATGGAGGTTTAAACGTAGCAGGTTTGTAAGAGAGAAATGTAAAAGTTTCGACTATCTCACTCACGGAAAACATAAATTTTATATGGCGAGTACCACACAAAAACCGCTTTATTCAACGCATATAAAAACTGGTGAGGGTCGCGGTTAGCTTTATACGATGAATTTATTGTTGTTACAGTTATTCTATAATATTCTCCCTTACGAACCTGCTTCGTAGTAAGAGAATGCTGTGGCCCTTTAAATTTTATATTTTTTTATACGATTTGTTAAGTTTTCGTTCACTTAACTTCCTCTGTCCTCTTCCGTGGCGTATAAATGTGCGCTTACATTTTAAATGGTACCGTTAGTGCTTCGCGAAATAAGAAAAAATTTTAAATGGGATGGTGGTCAGATTCGTAATTGTAAATTGTATAAGTTTGGAACAAGCAGTCATCGAGGAAATACATGTAAGTAATTTGGTAACCAATTAAATCTATGTGGTAGAGGATTAACCAATTGTTGCATTAACCTGCGAAAAAACGCAAAGGCGGGCCAAACATGTTGGGAACAAAACGTGCGACAAAAAAAAGGTAGGGGAAAGTCATATATAGTTATATATGAATATATAACGTGCCCCGGTAGGCTAGTTGGTACTCTATCAGCGCGGGGATTGCGGGTTCAATTCTCACCAGAGGACGAAACTACTTTTTAAGCTACTTTGCGAAATTTTCAGGAAATATGATTCGTGTTTAAGCCATTTCTGCTTGGAACTTTTGCGATTTTGCAAAAATTAGTTTACAACGCACACGAATATAAAAATAATGTTACTGGTGTAGCTTAAAGATGTAATAAGGGGTCGAAAATTAATTTCTGAAGACGGGGTTCCTGGACTAAAAACACATATTACATCATCTCCAGGATTAGAGGCCTAATCGAAATGTGCAAAAATGTGCGAATTCATTTAAATGGTATGTGTCATATTGAATTTAAGGAAACTTTTTATTAAGTTTGGAGAAATTATCATTTGCTAAAGCAAAGTGCAAGACTGATCGCACATACCGTAAGGAATCAATGTTTTTTTATTTTGTTTTTTTAAATGCATTTGAGGGGCTTTTCGTTAGTTTTTGAGATTAGCTTAAGCTTGTCATTCTTTTAATTTTAAAAAATCATTTGGAAGACTACAAAATAAAATCATAAAATATGTATATTAAAAAAATTGGCTTATTACTTTTTTAACTTTCGGAATTTGAACATTCCCAGTAACACATGGTTCTATCTACAAAAATAATTTCTTACCGTAACTCAAAGTTCTATTTAGTAGTGAGAACTATATATTCTCAAATTCATGTGCCCCATCGTTGAGCAGCAGAGTTCTATCGGTATTTTGTTACATGGATATTTTTGAAAGTATAATAATATTTCTGGACTAATATAAAGTTAATTGGAAACGGGCTAATTTAAGCGATTAATAATATTCAACCTTAATTTTCTCAAAAGCAGTGTTGGTGCAAAAAGAACCCTGTTGTCCTTAGGTGACGACATAAATTAATAAATACATACACACATATAGACTCTGAACTTATCATTTTTTCATGTGCAACATCATTTCATATACAGCTGAAGTTTACTTTCGATCTGTGTCATTAGAAATATTTTGGAATAATTAAATTAAGAAAAAACTTTGATTTCATGTTGTAAGGTTCCTGTCTTCATAAAAATAATTTATTGAAAATTAAATTCAATGAACTTAAGCCTAATTAAAAAATATATAAATTTGGATTAAAAACCATTAAAAGTTCAATAAAATAACCACAATGCTAATTGTTGTTAACAGCTAAGGCACGAGCTATGCTTACATTTGTCCTTCAAGTTCTGCTGAAAAATGTCAACAAAAAAAGAGAAGGACAAAAACATGAAAAACAAATATGTACTTTGGATTTCAAGAAGAATTATTGACAAAAAGTACGAAAAAACAGATGTTTTGAAAAACATGTAAATCAATTAAAATAGATAATCATTCATTCAAAAAGAAAATTTCTATCTACCAAGGTGAAATGCCATTTGGTTTAAGGATTGATGACTATTGACGTCATCCGGCTTCAATGGCAGAGTGAGTAAAACGGCAAACCCCACTGAAGAGATTGTGTGGTTGCAGTCGAAACTAGTCTGGGCAACCTTTCCGTGAAAGCCTGGGTTCAAATCTCAGAGCAGTCAGGAATGAAAGATTATCAAAAAAAATTAATTTAATGAAAATTAAATTCAATGAACTTAGGCCTAATTAAAAATATCTAAATTTGGATTAAAAACCATTAAAAGTTCAATAAAATAACCACAATGCTAATTGTTATTAAGAAAAAACTTTAACCGAGAGAAATGATGACAATATTAGAAAAGGAAAAAATATTCAAAAATTACCTTTTAAGTTTAAAATTACTCTCTTACAAAACTAAAAAATTACTTAAGCACTTTTTTCTTTATTGGCAAAGGTATATTTAATTAATCTTGTAATCTTTATATAGAATGCATAAGTTGAGGGTGAAAAATTTATTTATGTAGAATTAGTAATAGTAAGAACTAAATTTCTTATACAATTGTACCATTTAATTACAAATATACATTTATATTAATATTAATTCTCTTTACTTTATATTGATCAGTAATTTGTTTTATTGTATTCCTTTCAAAAGACAGTAAAAATGTCAATCAAAAATTTTGACAGGCTGCAAAAACCATCAGAAACAATTAACATATCTGAATTAAGGGGTACCTGCATGGTGGGCTGCAGTAAAACATGTACATATGTATATACTTTACGCACACACATAGACACATTTAACACAGGCGCATACGTACATGTTTATGCAAATATTTTGCATATGCAATGTTTTTGGACAATATTGGTTAGTTTTAAAAGCACAGTTGTCGAATGAACTTATAATAAAAGCCGGATTAACAATGTAAACATAATCTGTATCAGGGGCTTACAATGTTAGCACCAATTTTGTTTGCAAACGCGATCATTTGCGAAGAACAAATATGTTTGCAATTTATAGTAGACCCAATTGCTTAACAAAATTTTAGTAAGATGCAGCAAGATAAGTCGAAAAAGTTACATAAATGTCATTTAACAATTTGCGTTTAGTGAATTTTACAAAAAGAAAATCGAAATAGCATCTAACAGCCCGGCACCCGATGTCGATCGATAACTTAAGCGAGCGACAACAAGTCACTCATTATCGTTCTCTTAAGCGGCCCACTTACTTTCGACTTGTCAGTCGACAGACAGGTTTGACGTTTCTAACATAATTTGTTTAGTTTTTGTAAAATGACTGTATTGCCACATCAGCAATTCCACAAATTCCACATATAAATTAAGCTCTGTGCTACAAACAAAGCAGAATAGAAAGCAAAAAACAAACAAAGCAATAAACAAAAATTTACAATAGAATTTAACAATAAAATTATTTTAAAAACGAATAGGGTTTTATAAGTGGTGGTGTTTTAAAAAAATATAATAAAAAAAAAAAAATATTTAGTGTTTGTGTGTTAAGAAAAATTTTGTTAAATATTTTAACAAAATGCCTCTGTCGACAATTACAACACAAGTGACATATGTGGTCGCATAATATTTGTTAGTGGGCTCAAATGTGTATGACAACTGTTACGTTATCGGTCGCTTCCAATGTCGATCGACTTGTCGTGCTGAAAATTGTAAGAAGCCCGCAAACCAGCCGTTTGTCGTTGAAAATAGGTGAACGTTACCTATTTTCATCGGGGGACAGGCTGTTAATTTCAAATTATTTTTTAAGTAATATTTGATGTGGTAATACATATTTTTAACGTTTTGTATACCTTTCATAGCAGGTGGATAGAGTATAGATAGAAATGTTAATAAGTGCGTTTTTATATTAAATATAAGTTTGTCGCACTTTTGCAATTTCTACAAAGTTTACTAAGGACTTGGTAGGTAGTAAATAACTGTCGTTAAGCCGAGTGTAATACACTTACTTGTTTTAATATTTTTTTAATTTGTTTTAAGTAATAGTTATTAGGCAAAAACAAAAGAAACAAAAAAAAAAAAAAAAAAAAAATAGGAACACAACTGGGACGAACGACGAATCTCGCCCAACACGACGAATTTTTCAGTAAAAAGTCATATCAGTAAATTCGTCATATGAAGCACAATAATGACGAATAACTAGCAGCTTTTATAATTGGCCACACTATTGGCCATATTAAAAAAAAAAAATGCTTAAAAATTAAAACATCACAAAAAACAACTAAAAACTATTTTATAGCAAAATACTTCGTTTATTTATTTTAAATGTTATACAATTAGAATCTGGAAATTATTTATTTTTTCAAGCTACTTTATTAAATTCAACATATTTTATTTTTTCGAATTTATTCTATGAGTTAAATTTTAGCTATGTATTTTATAAAGCTTTTTGTAATAGTTCTATAAAATTGTGTTTCCTCAGATAAAACGATTTTTAGAAAAGAAAATTAGTAATTAGTAAAAAATTAGTAGTTTTTCGTGGTTTTCTATGTGCGTAGAAACAAAATTAAAAAATAAGTATTTGCCGGAATAAAATTTTTTTGACTTAGAGCTTTTACCTGTGATAAATTGGACTAATAAACAACAACAAAAAATGAGATAACTGTAATTTGTAATCAAAGTATTTTTACTTCTTGCACACGACTGCATTAAAATCTCAATTTCTAAAAAAGTTGACTCTAACTCCAGCGATATGTAGGAATATGTTTGTTTGTATACCAAAAATCCCAAATTTCTTTAGCGTATTTTAAATGAAATTACCTTGTTACCTTTTGGGGCTCAAAATTACCGGAAAGCCCCAGTTAGCTGACAGTACCTGTAACGTTACAAATAAGCTGCTTCATTTTGTTGTTTGTAAAGCAATTAGAGCGATATAGTAAGCAGCAATGTGACCAGATCAAAAAATATGATTTTAAAAAATGCTAAAAATATTGCTAAAATTTTTAAAGTTTTTTTTTTTTAAAACGTATTACCAATATCGAATTTTATTTGAAACTAAATACATTTTAGTGACTTAGTTTTTAAAGATTGTCAAATAAATTGTAATGTGTAAACCAGTTGGTAGATTTTGGTAAAACATCTGATACATAAAAATTATGTAGCACAGAATATATTCGAGAATATATTTAACTTAGGGAGCCCGCAAACCCCTAATACATGCAAAATTTAAACGATTTTATTTTTATGCTATACCAAATTTTTTTGATAATTTTATTTCTTATATATAACTATAGTTTTATAAAAGTTAAAACTATTATTTTTTCAGCAGTTAAGAGTTAAATTTTTATTTCAAACATTTACATTAAATTTTTTATCTAAATACAAAGGCAAATTTCGTTGTACTTTTATATCGCAATATCAAATTATGAATCCCTGAATATTCTATTTTTTGACAAGACAGAAAATATGTTTCTTAACATAAGAATTATCCTTTTTCATAAGAAATTTAATTTTGAGTACAACTATTTTCAGACAAAAATTATTATAATTTATTAAATTCGTCCTAATATTTAAAAATAATTTTTAAATAAAAAAAGCTAAAAACATGCTAAATGAAAATATTACAGCTAAATAAAAATTTTTAATGCTAAATTTATCTGCAAAAATGCGAAAATGTCCACACTGATTAGGAATAAGACCGAAACGTCTAACCTCCAATTTCACCAAGTTCAGTTTAAACTAACTATTACTTTAACTTCCAGTTAGCAATATGTTTTTGAAAGCTACAACTAATAGTAAATTATAAGCCTTTATATTTTTAAGCCTTTTATATATTTTTCATTTCTACACTCACAATATTATTACAGTAACGGACTGTAGGTTATTCAAGAAGTATTCCGTTCAATCATTTTTAAATAAATAAACATTTAAAATTCCAAGCAAATTGATTTTTAACTGATTCTAACATTTATTAAAAAAACTAAGAGCACATTAATACGGATTTTCGGTTGCATTTAATATTGTCAGTTGATTAAGTAAAAGTATTATGTATGTAAAATTAAATGAAAATTAAATTTAAAACAACTCTAAATTTACTTAAAAACCGATCTACTTATTTTGCATTTTATTTTAACGAAAAGTTAATTTAATTTTTACTGTCAAAAGTTCAACCGCGAATTCCATAAAAAATTAACCACAAATTCCGTAAAAATAAATGAATTTTCAGTTATTTTATATAATTTAACTACCAAAAAAATAACCTACAAATTCCGTAAAAACAAACGAATTTTCAGTTATTTTATATAATTTAACTAGCAAAAAATAAATCTTATAAATAGATCTGTGGCAAAAAGTAAAAGTAAAAAACGATTTGCTTGTTTTGTGTAGAAAATTCCCATATTCTATTTTTTAAAATTATTTAGTTAAGTACATGAAATTTTTATGGTAAAATAATTGCGAATACCATATCGGGCATGCTGCTGGTGTCTTATAATTGAAAGTTCTTCTGTAAACAAAGTGGTCAGTACAACAAAACTAAAACAAACATGTATAACGGGGTAAGTAAATAAAAATAAATATTCTCTCTCTCTCTCATTAGAACAACAAGCGGGACAGGAGTCTGATATTTTTTAGAAATTCGAGTAAAACCTGAATTATATAAAATTACTGAGTTACATAAAATAACTGAAAATTCATTTGTTTTTACGGAATTTGTAAGTTATTTTTTGATAGTTAATTTTAATAAAATAACTGAAAATTCATTTGTTTTTACGGAATTTGTCGGTTATTTTTTTAATAGTTAATTTTAATAAAATAACTGAAAATTCATTTGTTTTTACGGAATTCGCAGTTGAATTTTTGACAGTAAAAATTAAATGAACTTTTCGTTAAAAATAAATGAAAAATAAGTAGACCGGTTTTTAACTGGATATTCATTTATTTTATATTACAATTTCAGTTAATTTTACGTTCAGAATATTGTGAGTGTATTGTGTGTGCATATGCATTTGTTTATTTTGTACATCTTAGCAGATATATATTTGTATACATACATATATGGAAATATGTTGCAATGTGAGTAGTTATGTCAAAAGTCCATAGATATACTGAAGAAAAGTACAAAAAAACGAGCGAAAATGCCCGCATTCAATTTATCATAGAAGCAACCCATCACTGTTTTACAAATGTCACGTATCAACGGTATGAAATTCTATTTTATACAAAATGAAACGTTACAGCTAACGTGCATTACATTTCGGTTAGCTCTTGCATTGCTATTCATATACAAAAAAGCGAACAGCTGATTGATACAGTACAGATACGGTACAGCAACGTTCGCCGAACTGACCCTTTACTGCCAGCTAACTGGGGCTTAAAAACCGGTTATAACCGTACTGAACCCATACCACAATTGTGGAAATTAATTTCCTCCATTAATTAAAAAAAAAATCGGCATTATCGGCACTTCAATTTAAAAAAAAATTAAGAACAATAAAACATATTTTTATTAACACAAAAGATAGCAAAACAGAATAATTAGGCATTAACTTACATATAAACCATATAAAAACCAAAAAAAAATTAATGAAAAAGAATATTTTTATAAGAAAATTGTAGTTAATTTAAAAATATTTTGTACATTAAGCTTAGTAGTCTGTTCAAATTTGTAAAATATGTTGAGCAACATCTATTAATATTTCATACGAAAAATTTGACATGTATCAATGTTACTTATCTCGCGAGTTTGAACAATTTCACATTTTTAATCTTTTAAAGTATGCGAAATCGTTTTACGTATGTAAACAAAACCCGCATGTATTTTACAAAAAAGTATTTTTTGAATTTAATATTGTATAAAAATTAAAGTAAATATGGATGAAAAACAGTTACCGGCTCACAGTGGCTGAAAATCGTTTTTCATTGGGCAAAATTCTGTAACTTTTGAACCGAAGGAGATATTTTAGTGAAATTATCTCCACTTTCAATTTCATTAAAATCGGTTGAGTAGTTATTGGGGAATTTAAGGGCAAAGTGGAACTTTCGATTTTTTTTACTTTAGCGTGAAATATGTTTTTTTATTTTTTTTTAATTATTTAAAAATGTCATATTTGGATTTAAATAATAATCATTTACATTTTTTTTAATAATTGGACACTCAAAAGTGTTTCCGTATTTCTTTAACTCATTTCCTATTATTGATTGTAGCAAGCGTTCCACTGTGTGATCAAGTGGGTGCCCCGGTAGGCTAGCTGGTAGTGAGCTAGTCTATCAGCGCCGGGGTTGCGGGTTCGATTCCCGCCAGAGACTCTGGTCTCCTGCAGACAAGCGTATAGCTTCGCGGGATTAGCATAGGTTTGCAAAGCTCTTATAAAATCTATCTTTGCTGTGATCAACTTTCCTGTATCGCTATTTTGAATTTTTGATGAAAACAGATAATTTATTTTCTTAGTCCAATTGTATTTCAGTGCTATAGGAATTTAAGTTTCCTTTTTTTTGAATGTAATTTTTAACATCTTCCTCCTTTTTGTTTCTAAAATACTCTCCGGCCAATTTTGTATAGCTGAAGCTCTCCGTGTTTTTATGAAAAACGTTGTTATTGCTCAGATATATTATATCCACTGAGTTTGCATCCGAATGTCACTTGCTTTTAAACATTTTCATACCAAATTCAGGTAGAATAAAAAGGATTAAAAAACTTAAAATCCTTCTATTTATATGCTATATACCTGACACAAATTTAACAATACATTACATAGTTATAGGATCATGGAATATTATAAGAGTCATAAAAACAGATAAAATAAAAAGACAAAAAAAAATTAAGAATCTCTTCTAAGGTGGGATTCACAATATACCTGTTAAGCGTAAACGCGTGTTTAAGCTCTCTATTCTGCTATAAAATACGCTATTGTGAACGTAGTGTAACGGATACGGATGAATCAGGGCAGCTATACTTTTTTCTGATCGATAACAATAATAAAAGTTTATATATGTACTACAGGTAGAACTTGTTCGATCACGATCTATATTCCCTATATCATAAAATTAGCTTTGAAGGCAATAGCACATGATTTCTGTTACTTCTGCAAACATTTTTGCGGAATAAAAAAAATACTCCAAAATTTGCTTGGAGTAATTTCATTAATATTAAAAAAGAGTTAAACTGATGGGTCCAAACGGGTACAAGAGTATATACAGGGTTAAATAAAACACTTTCACCTTTCCCTCAGTGGTTTTACCTTCTTAATCCTTTTTGATCCGAAAAGTTCTATTCTACTAAAGTTGAAATTTGGCAAAAATATAGTAGTTTAGAAAATATGTCTTAACACAAATATAAATAACATAATAGTCGCACATATTATTTTTTAGAGATAACAGGACTACCAACCTAGCAAAAAAGCTAGCAGATCATTATCGATGATAGTTTTTGAGGAATGATAATTTCTTTCGGATTAAATATAAAAAAAATCAAATTTTTCTCAATCTAAAAAGAAGTTGTGTTTAACAACATGGCACGACTACTATTACCAATATTTTGACCAAATTTTTTGGCTACCCTAGTTTTAATATGTTTACTATTAAATTAAATTAAAATTTTTGGAATCGGTGACAAACAAAAATTGGACTTTTGGCCAATGAAATAAAATTGTCAGCCACTGTGCGGCTGTGTTATTAATATTTTTCCTTTTCATTGAATAATAAGTTTAAACTTGTTTCCATTTGATTAAAATTGCACGCGAAATAAGTCCAGCTTACATTTTTCGCAATTGTAAAAAATGTTGCCAGAAACATTTCGTAACTGTTTCAAAAAATGAACAGAGTACAACTCTATCAACATAATTTCATAGAAATTCCGCACAAGTTTTCTTTCATATGAGTTTTGACAGCATTTCAAGTGAAATGTGAATGTTGAATTTTTTTTAACAAATATTTTATAGATACATATTTGTGTTGAATAGTTTAATTAATTCCATTTTCATATCAACATCAGAACAGTTTGCATTATTAAATTTTAAGTTATCTTAAGGAAAAATAATTCCTTGCAAGGATTCATTTTCCAGGGAACATCAAAATTTAGTTTTATTAAGGTTCACTTAGCTACAAATTCTTTCCACATTTGCAGAAGAATGTGTAATAATAATTTGTTGTTCAAACTTTGACAGCACTGGAAATGCATCCGTAGAATCTCCACGTTTTAAGTCTACAATTTTTTGCCAAAAAATTTGCAAATTTACTTCTATTCTTTTTAAATCTTCTTAAAAACTTAAAAAATTTAACTCTCTAAATTCAGAGTCTAAAATTTGTTTTTCTTTTTCAGAAATAAAGCTGGAGAACTCTCAGAATTTTAATAAAAGAAATATTTTAATTTTTCATAATTTTGTTAGGGTTATTATATTTAAGGAATTATAAGATTTTTGTTCAAAATCGAAACGTGTTAATATTTGATTTGCAATTTCTATTTATATAAAAATTAATAAATTTATTAGCAATTTTGTTAATTTCGCTTTTGTTAAGTTTTGATTTTGATAGTAACTCCTTAGCCAATAAGCTCAAATTCTAATCATAAAAGTTCAAAAAATTCTTTATGTTCACACATTCAGCTAATTAAATTTAATTTTTTTCTCGTTTTTTTTTTAATAAGTTAATACAGTATAAAAAAGACTTTCCACTTGGTTGTATAGGTTATGACAAGTGCTCCAAAGTTACTCAAAATTAATAAATTACACGTTAACAAGCAAAGTAACCGATAAATCGGCAAATATGGCAGGCTTGATTCACCCTCATTCTTACGCTCTCTCATTTAGTCCAAGAGAGAACACAATTTAGTCGTCAATTATCAACAAAGATTACATAACAGGGATTTTAAAGTTGGTACAATTGTACTTTTTTTGGTACATTTTGACCTTCCAAAGTACCGTGTACTACAGTGACTCATTTGGTACAATTTAAAAATTTGTCGTAGTTCCCCCTTTTTGAATTTTTAGTATAGCAAACAAATTATGTAGCCATGTCACAGAGTACACCTCCGTTCGGAACTGAAGAAAACATATTTGTTTATTGATAGAAAGTATATTTTGATAGTTTTTGAGCCTTTAAGATGGAGAAAACTCCCATCCCGTTCATTAAAATAAAAATGGTCTAATTTCGCAAAGTTTTTTTTTCGTAATTTTCTGAAGCATGAACGAATTCCGTTTCCGAACGGAAGTGTACTGTGACATGGCTGATTGAGTCCTTTTCATTGCATTTATGTTGTACAACAAATCGTTAATATAATGGGCGCTTAAATATGCGACGAGTATTGTGGTGTATAGAGCGCTTAGTCCCCTTTTACAATGTGGCAAGGGAAAGACAGACAGCAAAAATTTACTTTTAAGTTTACCGCAACACTAGTAAATAATATTTCAGTAAGTAAATAACATTATAAAACAATAAATACTTTTTTTGCACTAAATAACCCATTTGTTGAACTAGTGTTTTTGCTAAACGTTGTTTGTGTTTTGTTATTTTTGTTTTGATCACGCAATTTGTGTTGATCGGCCTTCTTTTACACATTGCCAATTCACTACCAAAAAACGTTCTTGTCTATTTCTTCGAAAGCTGCCCTCGCAACTGATTTGGGCCTTTTTCACATGTCACTTTGTACATATCTGTGTGTAATCTGTGATTATCAAGCGAAGAGTGCACATGCGGCAGATGCTAATATATTTTTTATTAAGACTGTCTCTCTATTCACTAATACAAATATGAAGCAATACAACCACACTTTACATTTTGGACATCACTGTTCCCATTCAGCATTTTTTGAAATTATTGATCATATTCTTATTTGACTCCTCTGCGCGATTAAAATAATCATTTATGCGTTCGTTTTTGAGTCGAAAACTACTGTTCTTTTGGGAGAAAATGGTACCCTACCCGCGACTCTTCTGAAAGAGTCTTTTATGACTCACGTTTCTGATCAATTACGACTTATTTTTGAGACAGTTTGTACTAGTACTTTATTTTTTTATTTTAAATTGTTATATAAAATCACTCACAAATCCAATTCAGTTTTATATTATTTTTATTCCTTACAGCACGAGCTTACTGACATAAATAAGCATAAATTTACAAAACAAACTTGCTTCAAAATCTGTAAGAAAAGTTGTCTCGTTATAAACTGAAACAACACCAAAAAAACATTTTTTCCTCGCTAGGCTTTGCTAAATATGACTGAATAATACTGCTAAAAACAGGCACATTTCGATCATCTGCATGATTATTTAATGATTCCGCACATTCTGTACATTTTGCTTTTGTTTTTTAAGCAAATCACTTTCTAAGCATTTTTGCAAATCAATTTCGAGTCTTGTTGTAAGCGCAGAACTGAGGGTATTTTCCAGAAAAAGGGTAAAAAAAAGGTATTTCAATTAAAAAAGGGTCAAGTTTATTAAAATAAGTATTTTCCATTTTAAAGACAATAATAAGAATTAGTTTTTTATAAACAAACAAAAAATATTTATTTCAGATAGGAAGTGCTCAAGAAACTTAACTTTTTTTATGGAATGCCCTTTCCTGTTATTAACACATGACAAAAAGTTTGTTTTTCATCATTTGTTAACCCTTTTTTTTATTATTTACCCACATTTTGTTCTTAACCGCTATAGCGATTTCAAATAATTCTTAGGGTTTGTTTCCAATCTTTCAACTGTTCGCGAATTTTAGCCATGTTCACTATAGAAGCGATTTTTACCTGTGAGTTTTCTGATTCTTTAAAGCTCTTTAGATTTTTAAAAAATGTTAGGCTTTGTTATTTTTGGAAATTTCCGGTAATTTAGCAATTTTAGCCGAATTTTTGCCATTCCTTTTAGTTTTAGGCATTTATAATCAATTTAATGGCTTGTTGAAAATTTTCGCTAATTTTTGCAAAAATTTCCGAATTTTTCAATTATTGCGTAGCTTTGTTGCTTTTTAAGGCAATCGTCGCCGTTTTAAAAATATCCCCATGTATAAGCCGAAGTCACCTATTTTACAGGGCACTATCAAATCTGTTGATGCCATTAGTGAGGGTGATTTTTTTAAAATAAAACAATCTATTCTTAAGGAGAGCAAAACATTTTTAAGAAACGAACACCAAACTGCATTTTTTTAAATAATATGTAATATATTTTTGTAGAAAAGAAAACACGAAATGTATATGTATGTGTAAATAAGTAAATGAGTTATGTTTGCCATAAGGGAAATTATAATTTAATTTGTACTTTACTATTGAAAATGTAATTTAGAAGTCGTAAAAAATGTTAAAACAAAACTTTTTCGAAAATGAACTTCTTTTAATATTTTGTTTTAAAATCTTCGCTTAAAGTCCATTCCTCCATCTCCGCATCAAAAAAATAAAAAGGGACAACCTTGGAATTGTAAGTTTCTACTTTGGGACTATTTAAGCAATGCTAATTTCGAAAACACTTGTTTAGCTGAAGCATTTCTATTCCACAGTGCTGACAAAACACCAAAAAGTGTCACCAAATGGTTAAAAATTATACAAAAGGGTAATTTAAAAAAAGGGTCATAAATGGTATCAAGACCGCCAAAAAGGGTCAAATTGATACTATAGAATCACAGCGGTAACGCTGATTGTAGGTTTTTGCTGGTATTAAAAAGTGCCAATCAAAATGGGTTTTTAGTATGTATGAAGTGATGCCAATTTAGCAATTTTCTAGCTTAGTTTAGCCATTTCCATCCCGTTCAGCCAATTTAGCTATTAGCCATTTTCTGAAGCATTTTTATTTTAATTTAGTTATTTTACAGCATTTTTTTTTTTACATGAAAGTTTTTCTTTTTGCGATTTTTTATAAAAAGTGTAAACTTGCAACAAAGGCATACTTTTTTACTAGATGATAATCTATTAAAATGTCGGTTTCAAGAATATTAATGCAATGTGATAAACTGAAGTTGCATTTTAAAGCAGCCTATGTTGACAAAAAAAGTGTCATAAGGCAAAATTATAGCAGCCATACCTAAAAAAGAGCGGAAGGCGTAACGTTTTCTTCCGTTTAGCTCTTACGCTGAAATACAATACCTAAATAAAATCTTCAACGTTGAGTCACGAAGAGAAGTGTTAACTTTCCTGTTTAATAAGGCCCACTTAATAGAAATATAAAATGGAGATAAAACCACTAGATTCACCTAAAAACAGCAAAATTGCCATTATTTATTAACATAGCTGCCAAGTTTACTATGAAACGGCTGTAAAAATCGGATTTTCCAATTGCAAAGCGTTGCCGCCGCGTTATTTCGGTGTGCTACAAATTATATAGGCATGAGAAATTTTAACAGCTAGAAAACGCTTTCCGCTCTTATTAAGGTATGGCTGTAAGTAAAATGTATAACGATAATGTAACTCCCTTATACTAAGCGTTTTTAAAGCAAATTTTATACGAGGTGCAAGTAGTGAACAAAATATTTCAAGGCCTTGATAATGATCCAACTCGCCTCTAAGATTATAAGTTTTTGAAAAGGAAAGTTGTGTATGACGCCAATGTTGATGTTTTCTGTGCAGATTTTGATGATTTTGTTACATACTCGTGTAGCCTGGGACACGATTTTGCCACTTGTATTAAGAAGTTTAAAACATTGGGATGTATCAAAAAGAAGAAATGGCATCAAATCAGGAACGATTGTGCTAAGGTTGTAATAGACTTAATAATTCAACTAAAACAAGGGTTAGTATTGGCATTTACACACATAACTACACACATCAAACTTCATTTGATACATCATCATGATTAAAGTGAGAGAGAGAAAAGAGAGTTATATAAATAAACTTAAAATCAAAGTTGAAATGGGGCAAGCGAACACTTAAAGAAATTTAAGAATTTGTAATGTTGCCGTATCAACAATTTAATTAGTATTTTATCACAAATCGAAAAAGATTGTCAAATATATTCAGTTTTGCAACATTTCTGAAAATTCCCTACATTTTAATGATTTCAAAATATCTGTCCTTCTTTTCCCTACGGTCATTTTTTTAGAAGAAAATCCCTACGAATAGGGATTTTTTCCCTACGTAACACATCACTGGATGTAACGATACGCCGTTTGCCGATACGATACCGATACACAAAAAAAAACTATTGGCGATACCGATACAAATATTGAATTTGAATTAATGGTAGAATTGGCAAGACTCATATAAAATAATTTTCTATTATACAAATTAATTTAAAAAACCACGAATTTGATTTTATGGCAATATTAACAAGTTAGAGTGCTATATTCGGCTATGCCGAATCTTTGATACCCTCCACCGACAGGAGTGGGCTATATATGATAAATACATACATATATATTGTTAACTAAGCTTCACAAAAACGAACGTCAGTATTAAAATTGGTTGCGGCCTAGACCCATATTAAATTATTGACCGACAATAAGAAAGATTTATGCGTTTCTTGTTAGAACTTTGAACTGGCGTGAGTAAAATATCATGATTCGTAACGGTTTTAGCCGAACTAAAATGATTTTTAGGAGGGTAATTTGTATTGGACCTATTGGTAAATTGTGGACTAATCATCCCAAAATTTTGAAGACTGATTTCTGGTATTACAAAAAATATATTATAATAAATTTAAATACGGCAGTGTGATTAGTTTTAGCGGTTAATTTCACAAAATTACATGATATTTTTTCTGGCCATATAAATCTAAGTTGGAAGAAATTTTACCGCAATATCTATATCTGTTATGGTTTTAGGCGAATTTAATTATTATCCCAAAGTGGGCTTTATTTGGTTTTAGGCGCAATAAACTGTTTTTGAGAGTATTTGGCAGTCTGATTTATCGTCCTATAAAACTGTGATGTACCTAATTTTAGTATGATATCGTTATCGATTACGATCGATGAACAAACCAAGTTTGTTCATTTCGTTTGCGTTTTTCGAAAGTAAGCGTATTTTCAACAGACGGACATGGCTAAATCGACTTAGAATTACTCAAGCAGCCAGAAAATATATAAAGGGTCCGCCAAATAACTTTTTTTTTTTTTAAAACGCTATAAAAGAAAACTACTGAATATTTTCTCAAATTTCTATTTTTATTTGAAAGTACGGTTAATAATGGAAAATAATTTCATTCAAATGGCATCATACCAAGGTTTTAATGCAAAATTCGTCTCAATAATGTCTTCGAAATGTTTAATTGTTGAGAACGACGGTGAATTGACTTTCTGCCACAGCAGCAATATTCTCGGGTGTACGCACTGTTTTTGGCTTTTCACGCTTTGGTTTATCGATGAGGATGCCAGTTTCTTTCACTTTTTTCACAAGATAACGAAAATACGGAGCTGACGGAGCTTCTCTTCTTCCAAAATCCGTACGCAATTTGATTTTCAAAGTAATGTCGCAATATTTCCCAGCGTTGTTCAAGCGTATACACAACTATATTCGTTCAGCGGAAGGATAAAACTAATTATCTGTCAAATCAGACATGAGCTAAGTGTTACCATTCACGAAATAAGCACTAGTTGAAAAAAAAACGTTAGATGGCGGACCCTTTATTTTATGGGGTCTGAGACGTATAATATAAAAGTTTCACACGGAATGACAAATTTAGTATTCCCTCATTCACCACTAGTGGTGGTGAGGGGTATAAAAAAATATTATGTTCTTATAGAAAAGAACAGTGCAAGAGATAATAAATATTTAAAATTTAAATTAGTAAGATTTTTTAAAAAATGCAAGGTATTCTCAACTTTTGAGGAGATAGCAAATCCGTTGGAACCACCTTGCAATGGAAAATAGTCTATCAGATGCGACAGAACTCATTTGAAAACTTAAATAATTATGGACCAGGGGTATCGGCGTCTCTATAAATTTAAGGAGATTTAAGATTTATCTCGACTTCTTCTTTAGCAGAACCCCAGCTGAAGATGGACAGAGGCTTATCCTCCTCGGATTTTTTTAAAATTTGTTCACAAGCGCTCTAAAGGCCATTTTTAGATTTATCAGAACTGTTACAAAGTGTAGTGGTGAGCGTGTATTCCAGAATATCAGAATGCATAGTCATAGTAGCTCAGTAGAACATTTTTTGACGCAATTGATGCCGATTGTCTTTAAAATATTCGATGAATTTTAGATAAACAAAAGGTTTCATT